>OU026132.1:14810000-16010000 GCA_907269095.1 Blastobasis adustella | reverse complement strand
TCCTGCTACCAGGGGAACCTAAACAGATTGGATCGTGGTTTTAGGTTCATTCAGTCATCAAAATGTGCAGGTTTCATCACAATCTTTTCCCTCACCTTAAGGGCATTGCATTTAACTGATATTTATAACTCAGAAAAGAGTCATTGGTATATGGTAGGAATCGAACTCGGCACGACGTGTAGTGTAGTGTAGAAACTAAAATTGCATTAATATTTGGGACTAATCGTGCAGAAATCGTTTACGTTTGTATTGGCTTTTATGGGTGTCGGTGCGTCTAATGTCTTAGAGCGTACGTAGACCAGGAAACGGGCAGTAGCGTTTTATATTGTGTATTAAACACTAGTCAACTCCGCTTTGCCATTGTGTGCCAGAACTGTTTTCAATTCAACACCTACTCCTATAAGAAGTTAATCTATTGATTGCTGGTTTATTTCGATTCCAGAATCGATTTAAAATGCATGTTATTGATGCTCAAGTTTTTTAAACGGTTTAACTGATCAGTGTATTTTTAAGGTGAAACGTCTTTAAAATCACACTGAGTAACAAGTTAGAAAACTGGACTGCAACGAAAAGGCTTATATCGTCTTACCTTAATAACTGCAAAACTATGAGTCTTAGAAACATGAATCTAGTGTCAATCTATTAGCGTATATAGTCAGCCCGCTGTTTTGACCTTAAAAAAAAAAGATTCGGGGGCGGGTGGGGTGGTGAGGAAAGGATACCGCATTGAATGAACCAAACGTGCGCTCCCGAGCAGTTCTAGTCAGTGTAACTCACGACTCACATGTGAAAGGGCGGTGATTCTTACGTGTATTTATAGAGTTTGTTTACAATAATCTATTAATATAAAATTATGCGTAATTTGGACAATATTTATAGTAAAAATAAGCAAAAAATGTAAAAGAATATAAACATCAATTAAGTCGGCCTCAGGCCGTGCTAAAGCCAGCATGAAATACAAATCTCGGGTATCGTCGGAAAGAAGGGGCATGAACCCCATGTACCCCAATGTCCGGCGCTGAGCGAGCGAAGCGGTTTCGAGAGCGTCTTAAAGCTACCAAGGTACACGTTTCACGTTAAAACCAACAACCGTATTTTCCGACACAGCCCCATCCGAAATTTTATTTTCTACTATTGTTCACCGAGAGAGGTGGGCTATCCGCACCGCCACGGTTCTAACATACAACTCGAAGGGACCTCGCAAACGAAAGTTTGACAACCTCTACCGTGCGCTCCACTTCCACTCCTGCCTGATGCTGATTGGTTCGCTTTTAATCAAACTTTGCAGGCGCTTGCTGCTGACAGGTCGGTAACGACGCGAGCGACGGTGCTGCCCCCGGTTCGATGGTGAAGCGTGGCGGTTGAAAATGGAATTAAAGTTTACACGTGGAGCCTGCTGGCACAATAAGGAGGCTTGTTGTACTGTTTTGCTAGTGAAGTTATTTTGGCATCTGTGGACATTACGACTAGGATTGCAATGGAGGCCTTTTTAGCGGAGGCGGACGCGGAAGCGGAGGTTAACGGAGGTGGAGGCGGAAGTGGAAGAGGAAGAAATTGTAATTCATGGTTTATCGAAGTAATTGAAAGTATAAATCTTTATTTAACATAGGTATATTCATCGTACATTTTCTTAAAAATACAAACATTATCTACCTATCTAGTAAGAGGCAAATTATATTTAAGTTCAGTTCAGCATCGCTGCTCGCGCATTTCTTAGGGCGTTTACAAGCTTCTTGAAGATACCCTGTTCCCAGTGTGGCTATAGCCCTGTTGCAGTCTACAAAAGTTACCTACGGATCCTACAGTGATAGTATTATCCCAATGGGTACGGCTGTATGTGTTTCTAACCGCCTCTCTTCCGTACGGCTAGGCAAAGGCGTCACGTCACGTAGTGCCACCAGCTGCCGCGAGTAATTGCTCCGCGTTTTGTTACTGCACCGGAGGGCGTGCGGTCGGCTGTATGTGGATGGGACATTCGATTTTCAGTCTGTGGCGTTATTGTCTACAATTCTGGGTATTTTTAATAACTGGGTAATGTTTGTTAAGTGATATATTCCATTTACTAGCGATCGGTATTACAGTATACTCGTATTCTTAAAGAATTTTTTTTGACACCACTACACTTGGATTGGTGGATTGGAAGTTGGTCTGCCATATAAAATAAATAAATAAATAATTATCTTGGCGTTATTGCACCGGTTGTGCTTTCACGCACGAGGGCCCGGGGCCCGTCTTGACCATAATCTAAGATTTGGCAGATCAGGATATTACAGTAAAGTGGCTGCCATCTGACCTCCGTGACCCTGCTCCCAGGGGAACCTGACCAGATTGGATCATGGCTACACACATTCAGTCGCCTGAATGTGAAGGTTTCATCACGATGTTTTCCCTCACCGTAAGAGCATCGGTTAGCATTCAACTAATGTACATAACTAAGAAACCTAGTTATTGGTACATTGCCGCAGTGGAATTCGAACCCGGTACCTCTCGCTTACGAGTCGGATACCTTAACCACTAGGCCACCGACGCTCCCTGCTATATACAATACTAACATGATATAAAACTATTACAACAAAATTTTACTACATTTAAAATACTGAACTGAACTGAAAGGGAACTCAGTCTGTTAGTATTAATATGCTGTGTGCAGACGCCAAGAAGAGGTGAAAGCGCCAACTGAGAGGGCGGACCCCCGGAGCCCCCGCGATCGCAGCCACGGCACATCAGGTGCGCAATGATTAATAGTATTTGCTGGCGATTAAATCCGCCCCCACCTCGGCCAGGGACGTATTCAGGCGGGGGCAGACACCCCCTTCCTTCTTTTATGCAACTCTAGTAAGGGCTTTAGCTTGGTTGGGCGCGTGAGGGATAATTGTAGCTAAACATAAATTCTCACGGGTTTGTCAGCACATAATGAAAACCATTTTTTTATCGTCAATAGGCTTGCATTTGATCTCAACTCACTTAATTGGATTGTGACAAACCCGAATTAAGTGACAATTTATGTACAGTGCGTGATTAGCTGGCCGTGTGGTGTCCGGCAGAGTAGAATAGCACCAACCCGAGATAACAACGAGTGTAATACTCGTGGGTGTCGTACAAGGCGACTAATCTGTTCGAAGCAAAATACCTAAGAGTTTCCGTAGGCTGGGAAATGGGCAGCAGCGTTTACCATTGTTATATTTATAACACTGCGATCTCCAACCCGCCTGCCAAGCGTGGAGATTATGGCAATTACCTCCACTTTCTTGGGAGAGGCCCTTAGTCCTGCAGTGGACTGTAACGGGCTGTGATGGTGACGATGATGAGTGATTAGTCTTAAAACCTATATTTGTTACTAGCTATTTCGATTTATGTGAACTAGCCTGGTAGTAAATAAGGATGCGGCCTCTCTTCTAACAGTCTATTCACTCTAGCCTTGGAAGGCGTACAGATTATAATGATCAGGCAACGTTCCTTAGCCGTGCGCATTATAAAGGTTGAACAAACATTATATCACATTTAACCTTTAATTAATCAATCATCAATAAGGGTCCAATGATGGACTAAGACAGCTAAGACAACCAACTGGGGGTCTGACCCCTGAGTGCCTCCCTGGCAACCCCCGCCCGACTCAGCCGGTCAGTAATTACTGTCAATATTTTGCCAGATGTGTTTAAAGTTGCGTTTGGGTTCGCAATGCGTTATATAGTTGCGTTATATGGGGCATGACCTATTTCTAGTATAGACTAGATGCGATGTAGATTTTTGCGTAAAATTTGTCTATTTAGGAGATAGGAAGTAGTGTAAGAGCCCGTTTATACGTCGGCGGTTACGAACCGGACAGTAGACGCGTACACGTCACATAGTCACCGCGTAGGAACCGGACAGAAAACGTAGAGGCGCGCACACGACGCGGTGACAACGCGGGTGCGGCACGACGTTTTTAAGGGCGCTGCGCGTTTGTTTACGAATAATAAAATAAGCTTTCTATCATTAGTATAGAAACCAAAATCGGAAATCGATACGAGACTTCGTTCGTGTACGCCTACTTTGACACCTATCCTTTTTTCTTGCTTAATAACCTTCCTCTCCCTCACCCTACACTTACTTAACTACCTTTCCTAAATTTTCTTGCCTATAAGATTTTAGATTTTAAATTATAATTTTATTATTAATATATTGTATTGTATTTTATGGGTCTTTTGCCTGAATAAAGAAATTTTATTATTATTATTATTATTATAAGCCTTCCTCTTGAATCACTCTATCTATGGTTGAAAACCAAATTTAAATCCGTTCCCTAGTTTAAAAGGTATAAGCGTACATAGATACATAGGAACAGGATGCGTGAAGCGACTTCGTTTTGTACTATGTAAAGATAGCACCAATCCCGATAAACAGAGCTACCCTATTTACTGATATCTACAGTTAGGATGTTGTAGGATTTTTTCGAAATAATACTTACTACCCACTAAGTAAATGCATAACAAACGATCGGGACGCAATCGCCCTGAACCCGCATGCGGATCCAACGGGGATACAGTCAGCAGAGACAGGTTCAATAAAAAATACGTGTGGCACTCGGGGACTGCCGCGGTAAAGCTATTGCATAGCATTTTTTATCAACTTATGCAATTATAATTATTTATTTATTTTATTTACGCACCGCTGTGCCGGTCGGAGTGGGGGGTGCCAGGTTTTTTTCATTACGGAATTTCTTGATTCGGTCGCCGCGCTCAAAGCCCGCGATAAAAGCTATGCAATAGCTTAAAAAACGTAACAAAAAAAGTTACAGATTTAGCAGAGTCTACATTCCGCGGGGAATCTAAGTTAGCTCTGTGAACATTACGGGGATCTCAGATTCAGAGGAATTCAATTTCAAAAGGAAAAGGTAGTGTAGGTGATGTTTTTTACAGAATACCGCAGCTAAACAATACTCTTTTAAGAAGTATTGTGTTTCTGCCGGTGAGTAAAAAAAAAAACATTATTTGACTTGAATTGAGTAAGGTCTCCAGTGCTCCATGGGGTGGGGACTTGGGGAACCGTGGCTTTGACAGTGGATTTGCCTTTCTGCTGCCAGAACAACGTGTTATAGAGGTGGGCAACGCATTGGCGATACTCTTGGTGTTGCTAATGTCTATAGGCAGTGGTGACCACCTTCCATCAGGTGGCCCGATTGCCTGTTCGCATAAAGTAAAGAAAAAAAAAGGTAGGAAAGAGATGTAGGGTAGGAAAGAGTACGTAGGGGTAGGAGACCACCTGAACGATGTCACGCCGGGTCAGCTAACATTATTGTAATAATATACTGTCACAGGATGCCAATCGAGACCGTTCAACCAGTATCAGGATCCCCAACCTTCGTCAACCTTTCAGAGCCCACGATTTTATCAAATTAAATCAAAATTTCTTTATTAAGTAGGACATTAAATGTCTATATCAATCGTCAAAGATGGGGGGGGGGGGGGGGCTGTAGGAAAGTAGGAAGGAAACGCACTGTGACATTTTGGCCGCCCCAGGCCCGGAGCACGTCCATCCATTAGGAGGTACAAACGAGTGGCGAGATCGTCGTGGTGCAAGTTCCACTAGCCTTGAAACCAAACGGTCACCCATCCAGTTCCCGGACTTTGCAAGCGTTGCTTAACTTTAGTTATCAGTCTCGCAAAAGCGCTGCCACTAGATCGGTGCCACTTTTAGCAAAATATTATAGGAACTTTTTGAAATAAAATGACTAAATCAATTCATAACCGACAGTTCAGACGTAATCGCCCGCCGAGCCCGCATGCAGGACTCCGGGGACAGTCAGCTGAAACGGGCTGCGTGATTTTTAAGCAGTTTTTTATGTCCGTCGATAATTCAATTCAATTCATTTATTTTGATAAACATAAATTTACACGTCAAATGTTATTAAATTCTTAAGTAGTCATTATTCTTAAAATAATGTTACAACAGGAAAAAAATCACAATCCTAATGTCATAAGGTCAGTACACCGAAATAACGTATTTTGTCCAAGGGAGTAAATTGCAAATTCAGATGTCATAAACATATTATTATTATTATCACAATCAAATTCAATACAATTCGTTCATTGGTAAAAAACTGTATTTATCACCATTATATAGATAGAAAGCATGTGTGTGCCCGCATAGTCACCGCGTAGCAACCGGACAGAAAACGTGTAGTCTACCCCAGCGCGCGCACAACGCGGTGACAATGCGGACACGAGCGCTGCGCATTTGTTTACAAATAACATAACCTAATCAACAGAATAAGTTTTATTTACAACACCGATCTCCAACCCACCTGCCAAGCGCGGACGTTATGGCAATAACCTCCCCATTCGTGGGAGATGCCCTAAGCCCTGCAGTGGACTGTTATGGGCTGTAATGACAAAGATGAACAATAATTTAAAAAAAAAATTACTCTACAAAAAGTAGAGCGAACAATCTCTCATAAAGCCCTTATTACGCAGACCGTACACGCCCCTATCTCTGATAGAGTTTGACCAATGACTTGTTTGTTGCCGACTCTACCCGCATTCCGCTGATAGAGTTCGCCGAGGTATGCGGGACACTTTATCTGCACACTGTACTCGCATTGTGTCGGATTTGCCATCTGATTTGAATTCGTTGAAAGAGTTATAGAAATTACAAAATGAAAAAAAAAATTATTAGAACGCCACTGATTTGAGAAACTACGGCTGTTCCTAGGTAAGCATGCTCGGCCTTTTAGGAACTGCCTATTCACTCCACATCTTCGGCCACTTCGTCACTTACAACCAAGTGAGGTCAAATGCCTGGCTAGACTAAATTTAAAAAAGTTAGGCGCTTAAGGCGTACCGGCTACAGAATCTTATAATGGGCAGAGGTGTTTTCTATTAAATATTTTAAACGACTTGAGTGTCGGTGGCCGAGTGGTTAGGATGTCTGACTCGTAAGCGAGAGGTACCGGGTTGTAATCACTCTTTCTGAGTTATGTACATTAGTTGAATGCTCTTACGGTGAGGAAAAACATAGTTACAAAACCTTCACATTCAGGCGACTGAATGTGTAACCATGATCCAATCTGGTCAGATTGCCCTGGTAGGGTCACGGTGGTCAGATGGCAGTCGCTCCACTGTAATTACCTGATCTGCCAACACATCTGAGATTGAACAAAAACCCAATATTTTTATTAGAAATTTAGAAGTTGTACAAACCCAAACAAAACTGGGATTAACAGAAACCGCAGCTTGCTCTTCGTAATTTCGAGTTTTCTTGCATTTGGATCGAAAAGAGTGGATTAAAAAATTAATACACAAGCAAAGCGTTAATCCGATACAGCCACCCCGCCCGCACGCCCGCATGGCGCACTGACAATCGCCATTTTATTTCGTTTAAATTCCGAGCAGCCGGCCCACATTTCATCTGGCACTGTGTCGCGTTCAACAAGAACGTACACACTTGGGCACAAAGAGGTATTAACTTTATCTGTGGTGAACTGCGGGCTGTGGATTCTTTTTTTAAATACTTATTTAACATTTGATGAAATCTGCATATTCAAGCGACAGAATTTATATACGATCCAGTCTGGTCAGGTAGCCCTTGTAGCAGGGTCACGGAGGTTCGATGACAGTCGCTCCACTGTAATTATCTGATCTGCCAAATTCTGGATCATGGTCAAGGCGAACCCCGGGCCCTCGTGTGCGAGAGCACAACCAGGACGTTATCTCTAAGATGATTATGATTATTTTTTAATTTAAAAATGCACGTTTTTCTGTAACAAAAACTTATTGTTTTTAACTTTACTTCATTATAATTCGAATGGCGCCAAAACAAAGGCACGAATATTTCACGCCATTTTGTCGTCATGGACCATTGTACAAACCGCAACAATAAAAATGAAACCACTTTTTTTCTCGAATAGTTCGTAACCAATGAGGTTTTCATAGTTACCGCGGGGTAAGCAAGCTTTGGTAACAGAGTTTTCGTACTCTACTAAAAATAAAATAAAATAAATGAATAAATAATTTATTATCGAAAACTTAAGAACACAATATTAAACAGTCTAAAACGAAAATAGTGCGTTAAAAAATTGGTAGGTATGGATGTCCAATCTGCCGTAAACTAACAAACAACAAATACATAGTAAAGGTAGTTTGGTATTCGTCATAAGTCAAGATTTTATCGCATTTCTCATATGTCTATACTAAACGAGGAGTTTCAAGAACGTCATTAAAAACGTCAAACCATTGAAACAAATCGATTAAACTTTACCTTCAATTATTTCATTTAACCTTGTGCACAAAATAATTCACAAAAGGTAGGTAATAATCATGTATAAGCTCTTGAAGAGAGTCACAACTTGGTATAAAACAAAGTCGCTTCATGCCCTCTCTCCATATTATGTGTCGATATACGCTTAGGTCTCTTGAACTACGCAACGGATTTTAATGCGGTTTCCAACAATAGATAGAGTTATTTGAGAGGAAGGTTTATAAATAAGAAAAAAGGGGTAGGTAGAGGTAATGTAAGTGTACGCGAGCGAAGTCGCGCCGGGATCACTAGTTCTATATACGAGTATCTATATCCATGGTATAAAACAAAAACGCTTCCCACCATCTGTCCCTATGTATCTATGTACGCTTAGATCTTTTGAATTACGCAACGGATTTTAATGCCGTTTTCAATAATGGATAGGGTCATTCAAGGGGAAGGTTTATAAACAAGAAAAAAAGGGTAGATACCCTTACGTAAACCGATAGATAGAGTGATTCAAAAGGAAGATTTGTAAGTAAGAAAGGAGGGTAGATAGAGGCAAAGTCTGTTGGTGTACGCGAACAAAGTCGCACCGGGTCCAGAAATTGTTTAACATATAAGTCTTTCAAACCCTTTCGCCATAATCCTGCTAGCCCCGTCAACGAACGCGTTCCAAATTTAAAATTCACGGCGCCAACTGCGCGCTGTTTTGATTGGACCACCTGTATAAACAGCAGCGCGTGCGCGGCTGCGAGCCGTCTCCAGCCATGTGCTGTGCGGTGAGACAAAACACAACCAGGGTTAACTTAGCGCTTTCGGCGCTTGATCTAGCGAATTTTTTTGACTTGATGCACATTACCGAAACAGTTTTCATACATTTAGCGCTTCCTTTTTGGACATTTAGAGCCTACTTACGAACGGTTTTCATACAAAATCTAGAAATCAAGCGCTTTTTAATAGTATCGTAGCGCGTTTTTGCTAGAAGCGTTGGTGGCTGAACACAACACGCCAGAGACGAGCTGTTACGTCAAATGATGACGTGCGTGACATACCGGTGTCCTGTTACTCTAGTTTTAAGGTGTAGTTTTTTTTGTCTAGAGAGAGACACGGTCTGATGACCCTAAGGGAAAGAAACCACCGTCGTCCGACACATCTGGAGGCGATCCTCGCGCTGTAACATCTCAAATTCGAAATTTCTCTAGCCTAAAAAAAATTGAAATTGCTCTTCGACAATATACGACTGTCGAAGATAGTTGAAAAATATTGTTTGACTGCAATAGACATTTCAATGTCATTGTCAATGGAGATATGTGACTAGAAAAAATGTCGACATCGAAATGTCACAGCGCGAGAATTAGTACCCTGGGAGCAGTTTAGTGGCCGTAAACGTAAACCGTAGGTATGGACATTTTATGTAAATATCCATATATGTTATGTAATTTTTGTATGAAATTTATACTATTATTATAAACTGGTGATGGACTCTGTCCTACAGATAATATACCGCCACGGAATGCCAATCAGCTCCCGAGACTGTTCAAGACTCAAATCACAAAACGGTCACCCATCCAGTTACCAGCATCCGCGTGCGTGCTTAACTTTTGTTATCGGTCGTAACTGCCGCTTCTCTCCCATATACGAATATAGAACTACGTGGAGACTCCCCATTCCCTCAGCTATAAAGAGGACGAATTTATGCTCTCGACCACCTGTGCTGCACAGGTGCTTGGTTATTGATAAAACGTATATGTGGATATGTAGATATGGCATCTGAAATGTGTAAGGTCGAGATCTGTGTGTATGCTTGATATTTTATATTGCTAGTGATTGGCATTACAATATATACATAGTATAAAACATAGTCGCTTCCCGCCGTCTGTCCCTATGTAACCATGTGTTTCTATGTATGTTGTTATATATTTAGAAGACTACCTATGTTTTAAATTAAACATTAATGTTCAAATAATTAGTTGTAGATTTAAATGTAATTTAATTTAAGAGCTTTAAGAGAACCGGTCATCATATCAGTCGAAAGACGCTTACTGCTGGGCGTGCCTCTCCCAGAGATCTCCACAAAGGCCGGTCCAGAGAAACCGGTAAATGGGTCATATTTAACTTGCAACATTTGATTACGAACTGACATGAGAAACTAAATAAAAGCTTGTAAAAATTACCTATCCTTACTCTACTCAACAGATATACGATAAAAAACATAATTTGAAAACGCGTCTCTACCATCGACTCTACTGCCATCTCTACACTGCAATGCACACACCGCGCCGAGGTGATAGGGGCGAATGTTAATTTGAGTTAGATAAAAATTCACCCTCCCTGTCTCTACATACCGCTGTCACATACGGGTTTGTAGAGCCAAGGCTGCCGGTAGAGTTTGACGCAATTCGCTGATAAAAGTGGCCCGCATACTCTCGCACGCATGCGGGTTGATACAAATTAATTGGCTAAGACATCGTTTCCTGACTTTAAAAGAAAGAAAGAAAGAAAATACATTTATTACACACTTGTGTACCCGGCGCGACTTAGTTCGCGTACACCTACTTTACCCCTACCTACCCTTTTTTCTTGCTTATAAACGTTCCTCTTGAATCACTCTATCTATTGTTGAAAACCGCATTAGAATCCGTTGCTTAGTTTAGAAGATCTAAGCGTACATAGGAACAGACGGCGAGATGCGACTTTGTTTCATACTATAAATTGTGTGTATAAATTGGCCGTGTGGTGTCCGGCAGAGTAGAATAGCACCAACCCCTTACATTCATGGGTGTCGTACAAGGCGACTAATGTTTTCGAGGCAAAAGATCAAGAGTCTCCGTAGTCTGGAAAACGGGCAGCAGCATTTTCCATTATTATATTTAAACACTGCGATCTCCAACCTGCCTGCCAAGCGTGGAGATTATGGCAATAACCTCCCCTTTCGTGGGAGAGGCCCTAAGTCCTGCAGTGTACTGTTACGGGCTGTGATGATGTATAAATAGACACGACAATAACAGCCAATCATTTATTCAATCAATCATCATCGTTTTATGTTGACAAGGACCTTAGTCGTGGCCTGTGGTTGTTCATTTCTTTACCATGCGCTAACTTCAAACCGCGCTGCAGTTGTCCCATGCAACAGGGTACAGTTCAACAGTATACTGCATTACCACTTCAAGAAAATTTTCCTTTACAGCTACAGCAACATACAGGGTGTTTGATGCATCTTAGACAAAATTAATTTAGGTACATTCGGACACATTTACTAACCGCTAATTGCACAAACATACATTATAAATAATCATCATATTGGCGTTAATGTCCCGGTTGTGCTCTCGAGAACGAGGGCCCGGGGTCCGCCGACCATGATCCAGGATTTTTCGGTCAGATAATTACAGTGGCACAAACATATATTAAAAACGTCAAACCCTCGAAGGAAAATCGATCAAAACAGTCTCGGTAAAGGACGATGATAGTGACGTGATATCACTATTATCAGTGATCACTTGGGTAGGCATACACATGAACACACACACACACACACACGTACGTACACGATATTACTATGTTAATTTATCATTATAATATTATTATTTTATTCTTAGCTTCACTAATCCCATTTGTAAATTGCAGTTTTGTAACTGGCAGTACCACTTTTACCTGTATCTGATTATAAAGAAATGTACATTGCTCTAAAACTATGAAATAAGTAAATAAATAAATAAAAGTTACTTATAAAATTTGTATGAAAATCGTACCACCAAAGGTCATGTACTTATGTTCTTGTATTCGTAGCTACACCTACGAGCGAGAGTTATCTGACGTTCGAAACCCTAGTTTATAGGCGGGTGGGAATAAATAAAACGATATTAGATCCTCTCGAGGCAGCACCTGCGCGCAGCAGCCGCCGCCAATATTGCGCCATTATAGCGCGCGCCGTGTGCGCCACGTGCGCCACCCGCGCCACCCCGAAAGGTTTCCATTTTTGTGACAGTTCTCCGCATCAGCGCGTTTGGTTGAAGTCTTAAAATGTCTCGTGTGAAGCTTCGCACGCCAGCTCTATCAGAAAACGCCCAAAATTACGACAAGATCTTTATGATAACAATGAAAGTCGGGAGTTCAGAACTAGCTACACTGTTCCCGAGTGGTAGTCGGCTACCAGTCGCTTAACTGCACAGTAGTGCATAGGAATATTATTCTTAAGATGATCCTGTACTTATGCTCTTGCATTGTACATAGCCGCCGTGGGATTCGAACCCGGTACCTCTCGCTTACGAGTCGGATACCTTAACCACTCGGCCACCGACTCTCTCGTCATAATGTGTATTTTATTTAAAGATTAAAAAATAAACTGTTTAATATCATAGTAAACCTGCGCTGTTCCATATTTTTTCTTAAAACCTATAATTTTAGATCACACACCTTGTAAAGTGAGTACAACGTTACCAAATCTATTGTTTGGAAGAGAAACAGTTAGATCCAAACCATTCCTCGTAGCTGGAATTACGAACCGTAGATATGTACGTAGGTTATGGGAAAAAATAAAACGATATTAGTTCCAGCGCGCCACCTGGACACATCTGCTGCTTCCATATCGCGCAGTAAAACCCAGCTTACTAACTATGCAAAAGAAATTAGATGGCCTATTCGTTTTATAAGAATATATTATAACGTCCATTTCAGGCACCAGTCGTGTGTGCTCTCGAGAACCAAGCATAGGTATTTATTTAGGACGGTTCAGCTTAGGTATAACATGTATTAAAATCGTAGTTGACTCTCTAATTATGTCAGTAAATCAACAGCAGTAAAATAACATTAAAGCGAAATGTTTGGATTAATTTCTTAGTTGTAAAATTATATAACATTATGGCGCAATATTAGATCCAGCGGTTGAGCTCCAGGTGTTCGCGCCATTTCCAACTAATGCCCTTTTATTCAAGTTATAATCCTCGTCAGGTGGCGCGGGCTTTACAAGAATTTTTTTCTTGATAATCGACCTTATTACAATCTAATTGGATAGGTATCTGAATGTTTTTTAGAGATGCTTAACTTTAAAAATCGAATAAAATGAAATGACAGTTTTACTTTTTTATTTTAGAGGTCTGTCGCCTGATTTCCTTTACCTAAATAAGTTATGGGTTTTACTTTCAATTATTAGTTACAAGTTATTGCGTTAGATATTGACTAGGTATGATGTGTCAGGTGGAATACCTTTAACATAATAGCAGCTCCTGCCATTTGCGTTTGTCGTACAAAGCGAAAAGTTTAAGAGCCAAATTAGACTAAGGCGCTATCCTAATTGGCAACGGTCGTGCGACCATGGTTGTAGGTAAAATGGGCGGTTTTGAGGTCTCCTATTGGTCGGGCAATATCTGTCGTACGATCATGGTGGTACAACCATGGTCGCATGACCGCTGGAAATCAGGACAGCGCCTATGAGGCCTATTATCGAGCTATGACATATCGAAATTGACATTTATTCTTCCACATATATCTATTACTAATGACACTGAAATATCGATTGCAGCCAAATAATGTTATTTCATTATCTTCAACAATCTTATAATGTCGAAATTCGATTTCAGTGACATTTTAAACAGATTTATAGCTAGAAAAAATGTCGGATTTGAGATCTCATAGCGCGTGAAGGCGTCTAGATTTTAATAATCTTATCTGCCACACTGCAGAGGTACAAATGAATAAAAATACTTTATTGCATAATTCACAGAATACACAAATACTTACAGAAATTGTAGGAAATAAAACGCAACAAGCCGCCTCATCGCATCGATTTCTCTATAAATATAAATCTCTATAAATTGTTTACATTGATTTCTACCCAACCCTATCGAATGATGAGAAAACCAATGCAGGTTATATATCTTTCGAACCCTACTTACAGTAAAAACTTTTTACACACAGTATCCTGATATTCTTGAACTGTCCAAGTCTTCCAGCCAGTGCTTCAATTCACCCGATTTGAAATTCAAATTAATTTTTCCACTAAGGAGATTGATATGATTAATATCGCTCTCCCGGGTGGGTAATGTTTGATGACGCAATACCGAGCACCTGATGTGTCCAGGTGGCGTCGCAGAATTGGAACTAATATCTTTTATTCCCTTCCCGCCTTAGAGATTCGATTGTGGAACTTTCGAACCAGCCGGTGCGCGAATATTTCTTTCGCTTTGAGCTGCAGTTGTGTATAATTTCAAATATGTAGGTAAAGAAGTCGAAAATTCGGAAATGAGATGAAACCTAATACCTACTTCTTTAGTAGTTAATAGTTTGTGTAGTGCATTATTGATTATATCATTTATTTATTTATTTGTACCTACAGTACCGTAGATAGTAACACACTACAATTAAGACAATGGCATTTGTTTTATTTATAGTGGAACTTGTGTAAAACAGTATTTTAATTCTATCTACTAATTTAGCATAATCCGAGTCCGTAAAATAGGTTTTTCATAAAATAGAATTACGTTGATATGCCTAGCTATGAAACTTAAAATCGATCAATACATGAAAAAAAAGTCAAACAATGTTAAAAATAACTTTTTTTGCAAAGCAAAAAAAACAATTTCTTCAATGCATAGATAGATAATTAAACTTTTAGAGATACGTACTTCACACTAAAATGAGACGTAAGTAAACAAATAAATGAAATAAACTGTCGCAGTCAGATGAAAGTACAATTGTGCTGTATTAAAACGTCAACTGGGATTAGATGAATTATATTTCCCATGTAATCTGTTGTTATTCGATACCGACCCAATAAATCATAATTTTGACGCTTACCTCAACGTTTTTGACAGCTGACGGCTTACAGCTTTCCCGGCTTTTACGAGCAAACACTGTTACTATAAATCACTAACAAAAACGACACAAACAAAATAAACGGTAACACAAAATAACTGGCTGAATGAATGATAATAGATCCTGGCACAAAAGAAAACAATTTGTTTCTCTCGCGATCTGTCAGTGTGACAGTTGTGAGCGCGGGAAATTCGTCCGCTCGGTTGCGCGGTCGGCTGACGACTGGATTATGGATAACGCGGGAAACGCCCGCTGCGCCGGAAGTCGCTTGTTTTTCTTTTTCCTTTTTTATGAAAACTGCTGTGTTGGGCGGCTGTTCTGGGCGGCTGGCGCTTTGAGTTTGTTGCTAAAGCCCAAAAGGGTTGTGTGTAAGTGATAATTCGGAAGTCTTTGACAATGTTATTGCAGAATATTTTTATTCGATAAAAGCAACGGGTAGGTATGGTCATGGGACAATAAATTGTGATCGTATTTTATCCGCTCTGTTTTTTACAACAAGTTTCTGATAAACAATGTTTTAAGGCAGAAGCACTGTTTTGCATGCCTGATGATGAGAACTATGCACCTACGTAAGATTTCAATGCAGCATCAGTACTCATTACCAGGTGAGATCACCGCCTGGCTATTTCTTATAATAAAAAGAATTAAGAGACGAAGTCATTCCCATGTCAGAAATAATACTTATTAATAAAAATCACTACAAGTAATTTTCCTAACATATTCGTTACGTTTTTTATAACAGTGCTTTGTAGAACTTGACCATCCTACGCACTGATGGAATGCGTTGTTTTCCACGGTGAGGTCTTAAAAATGACATCAAAATATACCCAAAAAAATCATTCAGACGGCTGGATGTGTAACCATGATCCAAACTTGTTACGTTCACCTGTTAACAGGGTCACGGAGGTCAGGTGGCAGTCGCACTACCTGTAATCTTCCAAATCTTAGATCATGCTCAACGCGTACTCTGGGACCTCGAGCGCGAGAGCCCCACCGGGATATTAACTCTAAGATAAAAAATAAAACATCTTGGCGTTAATGTCCCAGTTGTGCTCTCGCGCAGGAGGGACCGGGGTCCGCCAGGACCATGATCCAGGATTTGGCAGATCAGATAATTACAGTGGAGCAACTGCCATCTGACCTCCTTGACCCTGCTACCAGGGGAACCTGGAGATTAGATACACATTAAGTCGCCTGAATGTGCAGGCTTCATCACGATGTTTTCCCTCGCCGTAAGAACATCGGCTAGTATTCAACTAATTTACATAACTAAGAAAAGAGTCATTGGCACATGGCCGCAGCGGGATTTAAACCCGGTACCTCTCGCTTACGAGTCGAATACCCTAACCGCTCGGTATCCGACGCTCCCCTACGACTGATATTAAATCCAAAATCATTTTTATTGTTATTTTACCCAACAGAAAAATTGACATTTCCTCGTCCAATAAAGTCACAATCAAATTAACACAAGTATTCAAATTTTAAATCATCGGTGAGGGAAAACATCATGATGAAATCTGCACATTCAGGCGACCACGAACCAATCTGGTCAGGTCCCCCTGGTAGCAGCGTCACGGAGATCAGATGGCATTCGCCCGACTGTAATTACCTGATCTGCCAATTTTTGGATCTGGTCAAGGTGGAGCCCGGGCCGTTGGGTGAGAGCATAACAGGGACGTTAACGCTAAAATCATTATTATTCTTATTCAAATTTTAAATCACACAAAAGTAAGAGGGGAACAAAGTCGCAGCGCAGCGCTAGTTGTTCCCCGTAACGCGATATGGGCCACAGGTGCAGCATTATAAAATATTGCCGCTCCAATATAACAAGTTATATGGACACTGGGGGCTAGACCGCCATTTTGTCACGAGAAAGGAGTCTGACCGCACTCTTTGGAACAAATTGTGTTGCGACAAGTCGTAGTACTTGCAACAAAAACCTATGGTCAACTCGTCCTGGTAATAAGTTTATCCGTCACCTAGAACGAAATAATTTCGGCCCGAGTTGTAGATATTCTTTACCCGAGTTCAAGAAGACCGAATTGGTCGCGGACTGTGTGGTTCCAGAAGAACTTTCTCCCTCGCACACTAAGGTTGTGGAATAAACTACCTGGAGAGGTTTTCCTGGAGAGTACTCGTACAACATGGAGTTTTCAAGAAAGAGGTGAAAAAGGTTTTTACGGAATCGGCAACGTGGGTGATGCCCCTGGTATTGCAAGCGTCCATAGGGTGCGGTGATTGCTTACCACTAGGAAGGCCGTAAGCTTGTTTGCCACCTTAGTGTATAAAAAAATTACGGGACGGCGATCCTGTGACCACCGAGACGATCTTGGTGTTTCACTTTGTAAGTAGTAAGGAATAGTTTTTTCAGCGCCTGACATCGAGCGACACTGGCAGCATCGTTCGTTCATTTATGAAAAGTTCGCGCAATACTTCTCACGTGTATTTCCTAGGGAATACGAAGCTTATCACAATATATGCTTGCTTGCTTATGCTTGGACAAATTCACACAGCGCCATCTAGCCCCAAAATAAGCAGAGCTTGTGTTATGGATGTGAAATGATAAACTACTTATTAATATACTTTTTTTAAATACGTACGTATTATACATATACTACACCCAGACCCATAACTGAAATTAAAGTTAATCATTTCAACTTCTGCTCGGCCGGGAATCGAACCCGGGACCTCTGCGTGGCAGACCAGCATGTTAACAAACTGAACCGCTCAGGTCGTCAAAATAAAATGCAATTACAAAATAAGAATTAATCAAGTTAACAAAATGACAATTAACAATACCACAACACAACAGTCGTCCGCACCCAAGCGCTGCCGTTGCAATCAAATCGTAATAAAAACGCGTCTAGATCCGGTTCCGTAACACGGCGGTTGGCGGGAAAACCGGGCGCGGGGAAAAAATGCAAATGGCCGTGCGTGACGCCACGTCCCTCCGCCAGATGGCGCGCTTTCGTCTGATGCCGTTATAATTACATTCGCGGGTCGTTTTATTGCCACAGTTTTGCCGTTTTTCTCGCATTCCGCCCGCTTTCCCATTCTTTCCTCGTACCCTGGGACTGAAACATACATTCGGGCGGTGAGGCGTGTGATCGAAGGATATGACCTCGAATATGTCATTGGAGAAACTAATATTTTTAGGCTACACAGTGACAAACGAGCTGACAGCCCACCTGATGGTAAGCGGTAACTGACGCCTTTAACTTCTACGATTGCAGGCAACAAAAATGCAGGTGCGTTGCACTGTAAGCCTGCCTGTAATTGCGCTGGCTATACCTTATCCTTCAAACCGGAACATAACATTGCTATCATTTTTGTCTGGCGGTAGAAATATGTAGATAAGGTGGTGGTACTCACCCCAGGGGGACTCTTCAGGCTTGTATAACAGAGTTCTACCAACTGATAAACGCCTTATAAGAGGACAGGTTGTTAAATATTTACCTAAACATCTGTACTTAAATGAAAATTGCTGACGGATGTGCCGAAAAAGAACTAGCATAATAACTAGAATTCCCTAGCATCAACACACAATATGACATATCTCAGACACACAATATGGCGATTTCTGTATTTCAATTTCCTTCACCAGCCGCCTTGTAAAACATTTATTTATAAGAAAAATGTAATGAACATAATGCATATCTATATATAATACACTCCTAAATGATCCGATATTGCTAGGAGGACCTAGTTTTCAGAGAGAATTATTTCAGTGGCTACTGGACAAATGTTTTTGCAATATTAACGAATTAATGTTATTAAATGAATGTAATTTTGAAATATTTATTTTGATTGTTATTTTTTTATCTTTTTGTCTTTGATATTGGTAGTTTTATGATATTGCAATTAAATTAACATTTATAACACTTTACATTACTGATGGTTACGTGAAATTTTATCTAAAATCTGTAAATTTTTATACTAATAAGGTGGAAAACAAGCTTGCGGCCCTCCTTATGGGAATCAGTTACCGCAGCCTATGGGCGTTTGCGATAGATATTTACATATATTTATTGGTGAAATTCTTTACATATCAATGTTGCGCTTACATACATTAAATTAATAAATAATACATATATACCAATTAATCAATAATTCCAATTAAGAATTTCTACAATAATAATACCAGTACCAATACCAGGGGCATCACTCTTGGGTTGCCGACCCTATAATAAAACCTTTTCACCCCTTTCTTGAAGAACTCAACATAGATCTGAAAAATTTAAGTTGAATTCAATCTGTCAGATCTAAAAAAAAAGTAAAAGTAACTTATAATCCTTGTGTACACGATGCCACCCAATTTAGTGGTAGCATGTTTGCGAGACTGATAATAAAAGTTAAGCAACGCACGTCGATGCCGGTAACTGGATGGGTGACCATTTCGTGCTTTGTGACTGTCGGTCAGATACTGCATTCGACCCCTCCGCCAGTCGTAGCGGATACCGTTCCACCGGGTTACGGAGGATAGAACGAGAGAGGGCGATCTGCGGTTACGCACCCGCTTATGAACTAAAAATGTGCCTGCGTAAGTGACTGCTTCCGAATCATCACCATCACCGTTGGCAAAGCGAGGTTGGCCAACATCTTCGGCTGAGAACCTTGAGACTGGTTGAACAGTCTCGGGAGCTGATTGGCACCCCGGCCAAAAGCTGATGCCGGTCGAAATAGCAATCTTTGTGATAGTGAAACAACATTATTAGCCTTTTTTAGCCAATAGGTAAACAGATACTTCTCATTTACAATTCTTTGAAAACTTTATATAAGGGATGTGGCTGGAAGAATTGTTGTTGTACAGACTCCCAATCAGCTGAACCAACTGTCAAAACGTCATGTGAACACAAGTGTTCCTACCACAATATCCACGTGCGGTAAACATATTGTGGCGTGGCATAGTATGCACAGTTATGTTGTAACAGTTGGTGTCTAGGCACGTACCCATCTACGATGGATACCCATATGTCCATGGCTTTCAGGTAGGTAGGTATACCTAAGTTCGCGTAGCAATGGCTTCGGCTGCTGAAAGAACCTCCTTACTCAGTAAGGACGAGAAGCCCTATAGTTAAATTTCTATGGCGATGACAGTCCATAAACGAGCCGTTTTAATTAATCCATGTATTTATTTGCTAGAATACATGGTGCTTAAAATGTACTGGTACAGGTGTGTTAGTTAGCCCAGTAATGAGGGGTAATTAACCATATAAGGCGTGCAAATTATAATTATAATTAAATTGAAATGCCATATATCTACAATGTAAAAAGTAAAGTGACTTCGGAAATTATAAGACTCATTTAAATCAACAAGTAGCTAGTCTAACTATATAAAACAAAACTTAATGCAGACGCAAAATTAATTTTAGCTACTATCTTGTTACGTAGACGGACGTCTGAATTATTCAATCAGTTTTGCTTACTTGTTGATTTCGATCAATCTTCTAATTTCCCAAGTCGCTTTACTTTTTAGACAGAGTCTACATAATATACGCGTACCCTCATTTCTGACACTTAGTAGGTTTTCAAGGAAAAAAGGCAGGCTGTGCAATTAACAACTGTTAAGAGTATTATAGTATCATATACATTAAAATACTCCGATGATTCTGTAATTACATAAAATAAATACAATTTCAATTAATGTCAAGTAGTAGATATCGTGATTTAAGAATATAACGTAACTGTTACGAGTATCGGAACGTTTCGAGTATCGACATGTACATTTTTATTTACGAAATAAATCAATCAAGTAATTCTATTCATGCGTAAAAAATTCTAAACAGTTCAGGGGAGCATCGGCGGCTGAGTGGTTAAGGTATCTGACTCGTAAGCGAGAGGCGGGTTCGAATCCCACTGCGGCCAAGTACCAAAGACTCTTTTCTGAGTTATGTACATTAGTTGAATACTAACCGATGCTCTTACGGTGAGTTAAAACATCGTGATGAAACCTGCACATTCAAGCCACTGAATGTGTAACTATGATCGAATCTGGTCAGGTTGTCCTGGTTCATTGTAATTATCTGATCTGCCAAATCCTGGATCATAATCAAGGCGGACCCAGGGCCCTCGAGCGCGAGACCACAACCGGGACATTAACGCCAAGATGATGATGCTAAATCAGTTCAGCTTACCCTTGGGTTTTATTAGTACAATTTTCGCAGCGACTTCTAATATTAAGGAATTTTTTTTTCAAAAATCCTTTAAAGTCCATGTTCCATTCAACAAAGCTGTAAATCTACTACTAGAAAAGTTTGCTCTTCTACTAGAAAAATGCTTTCAGATTTACAAAAAGCACTCTCCTACAAGAATTCGCTTTTTACGTGGTGCGACTGCCATCTGACCAGCACAACCCGTTATAGTAAAACTGATTCGCCAGAGCCTCGTCCGCAGCACCATGGGCAGGTGAGGTAGGATAAAGATGGTATAGAGACACCCGCATTGCCCTCTGAGAACTGCCCTCAGACTCAATTTAAACAGATAATTTCGGTTTGGGTATTGAAAAAATATATTTATTCTGTCAAGGATTTCTAAATGCCAATATGTATTATAGGCTACTTAAATCGATATATATATGCAATTTCTTAATCTTATATATATAATGAAATGACATTGTATAATAATTATAACTGAATTTTTGCATGCCTCATTGTTTGGTAGAACATAAGGATCTAAATGTAATAATTTGTAACCTTGTATTTACTATGCTCTGGCAATTAAAAGCCTTTGACTTTTCAAGAACCCCATACCCCAAAATGTTGAAAGATTTTGGGGTTTGGGTACGGGGTAACTCCTTAAGCAATTTTTGTGTTTATTCACTGGATAAAAACAAACATACTTGTAAAAAACCAAATCTTTCTCTTTCTAGTATTAGCTTGAATTACCTACATAAAATAAGTTTGACTCCAAACATAAAGGAAACCGAATCCAGACATCCTAACCTAATACCAATTACTGATTCGACCTAGCCACAATCACTGAATGGTATTTCAATTAATTCTGAAACTATAAACTGAAATATTGTTCTTTTATAGTTGTTCCCTTTGCTGATTATAATGGTAAGCTATTTTTAAACTTTTCCGGGAGATTTTGAAACTCCTACAATGTTTGTGTGTTGACTGAAAGACGTTTTGATTTCCTAAGTATGGGAGAGTAGGTTGATAGCATGGCGATTAATCACCAAGAAAATCAGAGCTGTATGTCAAAGCAATGTTGAACTTCCAAATCGAAATATCAGGTAAAATAACAAAATACTCAATAACTATACCTCCACCTATTATAATAAAACAAAAAATGTGGTTAGCTCGATTTGTCCTATCCGACGTGCTCTATTTGTCCTATCGTCACGCAATCATTTATAAATACTAACTATTCATAATCATGTTATTAACTGTTTAGGCTATGAAGCTTCCAGTCTTGATAGAATCTCAGAGCTATACCGTCACACGTTACCCATGAACAGTCATGCTCCATCTTCGGCTGCGTCGTTATTCTAATTTATGGATTCTATAAAGATTTTATAGAGTTGATGGGTTGATGCTTAGCTGCAGAACCTCGAGCATCGGTGTAGGATTGCGCGACTACCGGTCTTTTACAGGTTACTTTTCGGAGAGTCTGCGAAGCAAATGCACGACCTTATTCCGCCTGCCCCATTCCACCATCGGGAAATGCGATCCGGCGAGCATTTAATCCTTTTGTCGTGGATCTTTCAGCTATCCGTACGAGCCGCTTTGGTTCAACTTTTATAACCAGTACAGCTAAGGAGTGGAACACGTTGCCTGGGAGTGTCTTTCCTGATCATTGTAATCACCTTCAAGGCTGTGAATAGGCTGTTCCTAGACAGGTATACTCCATCTTCGGCCGCATCGTCACTTACCACCAGATGAGACGGCGCTCAAATGCCTGGGTAGTTTGTGTAAAAAACAGTCGTAAATATATAAAATTATTTCCAATCTACCGACAAATCATATTGGCTTCCATATTGGCTGTCTCTGACCATGACCTACCTAGCTCCGTGACCCTGTTACCACGAAAATCTGATAAGATTGGATCTCCTGAATGTGCAGGTTTCCTCACGATGTTTTCCTTCACCGTAAGAGCATCGGTTAGTATTCAACTAATGTATATAACTCGGCACTGGGTTATTAATAATTATTTATTTGTGTATAATCTGCTTATCGTAATATTTGTTTTCTTATAATACTTCCCCTGCTAACTCAAATACCAGATACACTGCGACAGCAGTGCTAAGTATTGTTGTGATGAGTCGTTCACACACACGTAGTGCCGATTTCGACCCAATTGTTGAGTCGGCCGCAGCGAAAGTGTTAATCGGACTTCGCCCCAATCACTCGTCCCCATCACTTAGTCAGAGGCGTTAATTTATCATATCTGTTTTAAAAAACTCTCATTTCCAGATACTGTTGTACATCGCAATTCTCATATACCCCGCGGCGTGCCAGCAAGATGCCGACATGTACCTCGCTCCCGACGTGAGGTTTAACGACGAGAATGACCGTTTCGACATCGGACCCATACTGAACTATCAGCAGGCAGCAGAAAACAATGAATACGCTATGCAAGGAAGACGGCACAACCGCTACACCTATAGCATAGTCCAGCCGGATGCCCGACGCCAGATTAAAAGGTCGAACTATGCATACCACGACAACATGGTGTCCGATGACGACGGTGGCATAGAAGAGTTCACCAGGAATCTCAATGCTTACAGGTCCAAGGAGCCCCTTCTGCAGAAAAGTCGGAGGCATTTGATAGATCTCTTCAGTCATATGCACAGAGGATACGACCAATATAACGGCCTATCTAGAAGGATGATGAGCAATGGAAGAAGGGTGACGGCTGAAGACATGAAGGCAGACCTCCTAATGCACTACGCGGTGCCCTTCGACATGAAAGTTAAAGGGTACCTGCAACCGCTCACGGACAAATGAGTCGACCGCCGGTCGCGGTCATAGGTGTGTCTTGATAACAATATAGTCATAGACAAATGTTTATTTGGCCCAAAGACACGTAAAAAGACTTAATAAATGCCTAGTTTGATCACGTGTATTTAATTGTACCTAAAGTTTGGTGTGGGGTGCCACAGGGAAGTTTATTGGCACCAACACCTTGCACTCTCCCTTAAGGTACTCTGATTATGATTGCATCTGTTACCAACAGGTTCCTTATTTTGAGAAATAATAAAATAGTATTTTTTAAATATCCGGCACGATATAACGTGTAGTCCACGCGGACGGAGCCTAGTAAAAAACAGTAATAATATAATTTGAAAAATTGCTCACAAGTTTTAGTTATTTACACAGACTATAGCATAGCCTTTGATAACATCAATCTGGGTCTGCTATTAAATAAATTGGCAACTATTATCAGTGATAATCTATTTAGAAGGTTTACCTCCTACATATCTAGTAGATTTTAGGCTGTCGTTATCAGTAACTATATGTCTGGTTGGGTGACTATTCCTAACGGCGTGCGGCAGGGCTTATTGCTGGGACCTCTGTTAATTATTATTTTGTAAATGATATCGAATCGCGTTCTCCAACAGCCAGACTATTAACTTATGCAGATGATAAGAAACTTTAAACGTCAGCCAAGAATAATATCCACCCCACAGACATAACAGACTAAACACAAATCACAAATATTCCCTGTTCGCTCGCTCTACAATGATTATGAATCTTGCTATCCCGTTTTTTCATCCATAGGAATAAGTTCACGGAAAATGACGTGCGCAATGTTTTGAACGTTCGACATATTGCTCGAGGGCCTAACGACCTGACGTTTTTTTTTAAACATCGGTGTAAATTTTATAATTTCCTAATAAAATTTAAATTAAACCATTGAAAAGATTGTAATTTGTGTGTAATTTAGTGCACATTTATGTGAAAGCGCAAAGTATGGAAATACACCTGGATTATCCTTTCACCGGTAAGTAAACATTCGTGGTCGCGGTGATCCGAAATACATTTTAGAAATTGTGACAAAAATATGCATCGAAATAGTGTGAATTTGCAATAATTGAAATGCTTTACCTTAAAACAACATGCTATTAGAGATAGATTTAAAATTATTGGCAAATTGAGCAATATTTCGGTGTCTAAATAGGTACGAAAATATTTTGATGCTAACAGGGTCGGACTTAGTATTTATTGTATAGTATTTTATTACTCAAATCTTGTGAACAGCGGTCCACAATTTTATATGTATCAGGGTTCCATACCAAAAATGTACCTAGATGACATTTTAAATGTTCAGACATTATATGAAACAACGGATTAATCGCGTATTTACGTTTATTTACATAAATATTTGTTTTTCTAGGTTTCCTAAAGACCAGACATGGTTATGCCTGGGTTGCAAATTGGAAGTGCTGCGTTGTAAACATTTTGAAGAACAAGATAATAATTAGATGCAAGTCCCTTTTGTCCTGCTGCACCAGCATTATATGATTTTTTACTGAAAATAAAGAATATGCTGCTTGTTTAATATATTTATGTATCTATCCTTTTCATTTTTTTTTCATGACTATGTCCTCTAGCGGGCATCACATTAAATTTGTGAAGTCACATAGGCCAACCTGTGAACAATGAAGACGCTTCTAACTATAAGTAAGTAGGTAGGTACCTACTTAGATTAGAAGTTATGAGGCAACAAATAAACATTAATACCGGTCAAAATCATAACCCTCCTTTTTGCAAAAGCAAACACTGCCGATTCACGGTATGAAGGATCGAGAGATCGAAAAGACGGTGGTAGGTATCACGGCATGGCTTTGATTCACTAGACACCTTACCTTTTATTATAATGTCAATATTAAAATATATAAGGACAAGCTTAAAAAAATTGCATAGTCATCTGGAGCGAACAACAAGTCAGATTTGTTTGTGTTCGTTACGAGTAGAAAGTCTAATATAACAGATGGGCTGCCTTGTTCCGTCCCTGCATTTGCATTAGTGTGTGAGTTATAGAGATGTGTGACATTTTGTCTCGTATTTAAACTCTAAATGTACTCTCTGCTTCTGTATATAAAATTTTTTCTCTATGATCCACCCAGCTAAAGGCAATGGTTTTTAAACGTCAAAAAGTTTGCTTGCATACAGTCGCATAAGTTTGCACACCGTACTTAAGGTAGTCAAATAAAGAAGTGCTCAAAAGCGTAAATGATTATTTTTAGAACGGCCAGTTCTAAAAATAAGCATTTAATGGTCGAATCCAGAACTGATCATATATGTAGAAAGAGACAAACAAAGAAACGGTCCTCCAACGTCAAAACTGAATCAAATTCAGAGCCGTGTGGTGTCCGGCAGAGTGTAATAACATCAACCCCTTACACTCGTGGGTGTCGTACAAGTCGACTAATGTTTTCGAGGCAAAATGTCTAGAGTCTCTGTAGGCTGGAAAATGGGCAGCAGCGTTTTCCATGTTTATATTTACTATACTGTGATATACAACCCACCTGCCAAGCGTAGAGATTATGGCAACAACCTCTCATGGGAGTGGCCCTAAGCCCTGCAGTGGACTGTAGAATGATGTGTATCATATTTGCCAATCTGGCGCGCTAGGTTCTTTAAGAACTCTTGTTGACGCTGAAGCCCTGCAAGCCGATCTCATACGTCTTGAACACTACTGTATCAACTGGATCTTAATCCGTCTAAGTATTCAATTGTGATTTATGGTCGCAAGTGTGTGTCATCTTGGCCTTAATGTACCGGTTTGTGCTTTCGGGCACGAAGACGCGGGGTCTACCTTGACCATGATCCACGAATCAGATAATTATAGTGGAACGACTGCCATCTGACATTCGTGTCCCTGATCCATGAATCAGGTAGTTATTTATTTATTTATTTCAATATACATTTGTAGCGTTACAGTATGTAGGTACTTAATACTAATGCACTAAAAACATGACAACAAAGTTACAAATAAAATAGTAAGAAACTATGGCACAACTCAAGTACATTTTTTTAATAATTACGAACGCTCATTCATTCATCAGCTCACAAAACCTCAGACACATACCTCGCACGTCCGTCCATCCACCAGCAAATATATCACACTCAGGTGCTGATGTCTGAAGAGCGTTCAGCATGTCCATGGGGCGAATTAGAGGAGAGTGCGCGCGAGCCACAGTTCGCGCGGCCGGAGTCGCGAGGAGCCGGTTCTGACGCGCTCTTAGGACTATTCTTGGCTTAGGGGGGACAAATAAACGCACTACCTGTAAGACCAGAGCCGTACAGTCGGCATCCCCGCGCAACATGAGACACACCATTATGAGCAGATTAAAGTTATAGTAGAGCGACTGCCATCCGTAATTCTGTCGAAAGGGGAACCTGACCAGATTGGATCATGCGTGACTACGTATTTTTTGATAACATCCTCAAAGAACTAAAGCACTAAATAAAGAACGGCCCAAAGAAGATCGACCACTGGAAACAATGTGCAATTTCCGTCACACATTGATGTTACGTTTACAGGCATTTTCAAGAAGTTTCAAGCAGTGCTCGGTCGCGACTATTAACGCGAGAATTCGTTGTATTGTCGACTTAAATTGAATATTATTTAATGAAACGATATTATTATTGTTAAGAAAAAAGTACTTGTACGTAACTTAGATCATTTAATAACATACAAGCAACGCCCGCTGAGTCCAAGAACTGATGGGTGACCATTTCAGACTTTGAGGCTAGTCGAACTTTAGCACTGCTACGAGTTCTAATGCCGATGGCGAAGCGAGGTTGACCAAGGTCTTCCGCTCGAGACCCTAGGACTAGTTGAACAGTTGCAGGCACCACGTGACAGTTTTTAACAGAATAAACAACCGTAATGACCACCTTAATGGTTTCTAGTCGGAAATGCCTGTCTAGTCTAATATAAAAAAATCGCTGACCACCTTCCTTCTCCATCATCAGATCAACTGACTAATACCATAATATTGCATATTCATAAATTTACATGTGTATGAAATTTTCAATTCAATTGATTACCGAAAAGTGGGTTAAATTCCAGGGCAGAGTAAGGTTATTCTCAGGGTCTGTTGATGTAATCAGGTGGCGATGAATTTTTAAAAAGTGAATAAACAGAAGAAGGGACTTGCATCTAATTATTATCTTGTTCTTCAAAATGTTTACAACGCAGCACTTCCAATTTGCAACCCAGACATCACCATGTCTGGTCTTTAGGAAACCTAGAAAAACAACTAAATGTAAATAAACGTAAATACGCGATTAATCCGTTGTTTCATAAAATGTCTGAACATTTAAAATGTCATTTAGGTATATTTTGTGTATGAAACCCTAATACATATAAAATTGTGGACACTAAATACTAAGTCCGACCCTGTTAGCATCAAAATATTTTTGTACCTATTTAGACACCGAAATATTGCTCAATTTAATTTAAGGCGATAATTTTAAATTTATCTTTAATCACATATTGTTTTAAGGTAAAGCATTTCAATTATTGCAAATTCACACTATTACGATGCTTATTTTTATCACAATTTCTAAAATTAATTCCCGATCACCGCGACCACGAATGAAAGTACTTACCGATGAAAAGATAATCCATTTGTATTTCCATACTTTGCGCTTTCACATAAATATGCGCTAAATTACACCGTCTTTTAAATGGTTTGATTTAAATTTTATTAGGAAATTATAAAATTTACACCGATGTTTCAAAAGAAACGTCAGGTCGTTAGGCCCTCGAGCAATATGTCGAACGTTCAAAACATTGCGCGCGCCATTTTCCGTGAACTTATTCCAATGGATGAAAAAACGGGATAGCAAGATTCATAATCACTGTAGAGCGAGCGAACAGGAAATATTTGGGACTTGTGTTTAGTCTGTTACGTCTGTGGTTTTTGTAAACGATCTCTAAAATTCTATTCGATCTTTTAAATGCTCTTTTCATTTAAAAAGTATAAATTCAGTAGCAACCCTAGCGAGTCGGCAAGTTTACGTCATAATTCTCGAAGACGACGGGAATGGACCTTCTGTTAGTTCTCTATTTTGTGACTAAAGCTTCAAAGAGTCTCTATGGTGCGTCATTTAGGCGTTCTGTATGACCCTTAATTTTAATTCACATATCAACCGCTATAGTATCTAAAGAATATTACGCTTGGCTTTATAATATGCTTTGAAATAATGAAAAATTTCAAAGAATTCATTTCTATTAAAACTGATACTGTATTGTACGTTTGTTGGGATTATTTTGAAATATGCGTATCAGGTGTCAACATGGGGTTCTTCAAAAAGCATGTCTAAAGCCGGCGCCGCATCCGCTCCTCTTAGGTTGCAGATATCCTGGACGACAGTGGCCAAATTCCATCAGGTGGACCGTACGTCCGTGTGCCTCCCTAGGCAATGAAAAAACGGTTTAAAGTTCGTGTTAGGCTTTTTACATGTATATAGAGGCTGTTTTACACATATAGACTATTAAAAAAAATTCATGCGTGATGTAGGTACCTGTTTGTTGTTTATATATAAGTTAATACTGGGAACGAGGAGGCAGACGAGAAAGCAAACAACCTTATGATTAAGTCATCACCACATTTGCTGTCTGCAAATAAACTAACAGATAGTAAAATGCATCATACCAAGTACACTTATACTATTTCCTAAACCACTAAACCGATTTTAATGAAACAAAGCGAAATACCATCTCGATTAAACTGGCTTTCAAACAAATAAACCCGCATTGAAATTTGTCCGTCCGTTCGTGAATTACGATGTCACAGACAAACACACAGATCCACAGATACACACGACAAGCTTATAATATCGCTCTTCGTTTGTCGCTCGGGCAACGAAGATCGATTCATCATCACAGCCCATACCATCCCACTGCAGGACTTAGAGCCTCGCCCACACTTGACAGGCGGGTTGGAGATCGCAGTGATATAAATATAACAATGGAGAACGCTGCTGCCCATTTTCCAGCCTACGAAGACTCTTAGAACTAAATATTATACAAATAATCGATTTTGAGGTAGAAACGGCCAAAACGTGCAAAGAAGATATTTTGTGACCCGCAATTGATTGAAGCTAGGCTGCAGAGCCTCGAGCATCGGCGTAGGGTTGCGCGTCTGTTGCTCTTCTACATGTTACATTACTGTGCGAAGCAGCTGCACGACCTCATTCCGCCGGCCCCTTTCCGCCATCGGGAGACGCAATCCGGACGAGCGCTTCATCTTGATGTCGTGGAACTTCCAGCTATCGGCTTCCAGCTTTGGCTCGACCTTGTGATACGTCCGCACGACCGTACGATAATGCGTACGGCTAAGGATTGGAACGCGTTGCCTGCGAGTGGGTTCCCTGATCAATATAATCTGGATGCCTTCAAGGCTAGAGTGAATAGGCTGTTCCAATATGGGACATGCTCCATCTTCGGCAGCATCGTCACCTACCAACAGATGAATTAGCGGTCAAATCCCTGTCTTGTATAACAATAAAAACAAAATTAGATGAAAAGTTAAGATGCAGTGGTGGATGCAATAGAAAAAGGAAAAGATTTAAAAAATATAAACTAGTTGGGCGCTCTAGCGATGATGAAAAATTTACTGGATAGGTAGAGATGACGGATGCGGCGATAGATGCAGTAAAAAGATGAACAAAGATGCAACATTTCCGCACTGCCTGATGGTCGTAAGTGGGTGAGAGTTTCAGCGAAGATGATTCGGGTCGACCAAAGTTGAACGCGGTCGTGCCCCGGCCCAAAGATATGAAGGCTTCGAACGTCTTTGAGATACTGACTATTGTACTGATGACTCAACACACTTTTTAATTCTAAAAATATTTAATTTATAAATCAGTATTACATATATTGGTTGTTTTCGATAGTATTTGGACTGGCATAATGTAAGAATTATTATGAATATTAATTCATAACTAACTAGACATTCTCATATGGGAAATGAATAAGGAAATAGTTCTGATTAGATAAGGCTAAGGATAAATACGCTTCTGCATAACATTGGAACTAAGGAAATTCAATTTCATGGTAATCAAAAATATAATTCAATGCATAATGAAAATCTTTGGCAAATTGTTAATAATTCAAGTTCGTGTACCGGAAATAGATAGGATCTTCATTTGAATCCCAGCTTGGAGAAATGTGATTGTAAAAAGAATATATATAAAAAATACAAAATAACTGACAATGGCATATTTATGTCATGCCCTTCTTTTACTTGTATTTGTAGCGTTCTCGTATCAAAGAAGCCATTCTATTAAGTCAAATTTAAAAGCCCCTAATATTTTTGACATATTTAAAAGCGAGAAAGGACATAACAGGAAGGTCGTATCCCCTGCGTCCCATAATCAAGTGCATAATCGACAAAAAGCCAAGGTTGGTATTAGCAAGGCGTTTGATGTCTCACCGCTGAAAAAGTTGATCAAACAGTTTAATTTTTTGGAACGAAGAAGCAATGCATATTCTAACACTGATAAGAGAGTTTTGCGCATTGGTAACGATGACGACGATAATGCAGACTTGCAAGATTACGAAGAAGACGATGAACAGGCACTTAGAATGTGTAAGAAACCAGAAGCCCTTCTAGGCAAACCAAAACGTGTCTGTGTGTTATGGAAATTGAGATCTGGTGTAGTAGATTCTGATGATTTGGATAATATCTCACAGGAACTTGATAGGATTGAGAACGAGATCGATACATTAGAGAATGACAATAACGTTGCTAATCGAAATTTACGTAATAGAGATGCCGATGATGATGAGCAAGATGATGATGAAGAATATATCGTAGATTTACTACGAGATGGCCAAGACAGAGATGACGATGATGATGATGATGAGTATTACAGTTATTATGATAGTGACAACAAGCGTACAGCACGATCTCTTAATTCACAGTCTCTTGATAACATCAAAGATCCATCCCTTGAAAATCAAAAACACACAAGACAATTGCTATACGTTAACCCTGACCGAAATGTAGACAAATATGACAATTTAAAACATCTTACAACTAGAATTGAGTCTGAGCTAAGAAAAAAGAAGAGGAGACGACAGCGGAAACGGAATTCTGCTTCAAAAGCCCTTTCTGAAAAGTCTAAAATCTCTAAGAATAACAAAAATCATCGTTTTGGTGAATTATTCAGTATATTTCCCAAAACGAGTAAAAGTAAAAGTGGGCTAGGACGTATTTTAGATCGTATAGAACTGGATCTGAGACAGAAGAAAACCAAGAGAGAATTCAAACACCGCTGTGAGAGCTATAAGACCTTCCCTATAGGATTTGAAAGAGATGGCAAACTTGACAAAAGAAACGATGAACATTATTTGGACTTTATTTTAGATAAACTCGATTACTTATTGATTAATAGACAAAAAAAATCGATGGGAAAACTCAATTGGTACTTGGACCTAATTAATAATGCTGACAGAAGTGAAGAATATCTGAGGGAAAAAGAATACAATGAGATAGTAAATCGATTTGAAAAATCATACCCACACATCAACGATTACTTGAGAAATGGCTGCGAAGAGGAGAAAGACGAATGTGCTCAAGAAGAAGATGAGTGTGGTGAAGAAGAAAAAGATGAGTGTGCTGAAGAGAAAGAAGATGAATGTGGTAAGAAGGACGATGGATGTAGTGAATTTGCTGTTTGCAAAAAAGTTTGTCGTTCGGGCAATGAAAATCGATTATTGAGGTGTGGTTGCGGTGGAAAGGGCAATAATTTAGAAGAATTGTTAAGATGCGGTAAAAGAAATAAAAGGAAAAAATATGGAAAATATAAACGAGTTGGGCGCTCTAGCAATGATTTGTTAGATTTACTACTGGACAGAGATGAAGGATTAAGATGTGGTAAAAGAAATAAAAGGAAAAAATGTGGAAAATATAAACGAGTTGGACGCTCTAGCAACGATTTGTTAGATTTACTACTGGGCAGAGATGAAGGATTAAGATGTGGTAAAAGAAATAAAAGGAAAAAAAATGGAAAATATAAACGAGTTGGTCGCTCAAGCAATGACGTGTTACAATCAGTACTTCGTAGCCGCTCATATAGAATACAATTGCCGCAAGGACCGGGTTATCCAGGTTATGGAGATTTACGTTGCGGTGGTAAAAAACATAAAAAAAAAGACGTCGAAAGATCATGTGATCACGGAATATGGAAAAAAGTCGGTCGTCGCTCTAGCAATGATTTGTTAGATTTACTAGTTGACCCAAACGACAACAACTATGTGAGATTTGGTCCCTGCGAAGATGATTGTGCTCCAAAAAAGAATGAGTGTGAAGAAGAAAAAGACCCGTGCGCAGAAGAAAAAGATCCATGCGAAGAAGAAAAAGATCCGTGTGCTAAAGAGGAAGAAGACGAGTGCGGTGAGAAGAAGAACGATTGTAATTCTTGTCGCTCGGGCTATGAAGATCTATTGAGGTGTGGTTGCGGTGGAAGGGGCCGCAATTTAGATGAATTGTTAAGATGCGGTAAAAGAAATAAAAGGAAAAAGTGTGGAAAATATAAACGAGTTGGGCGCTCTGGCAATGATTTGTTAGATTTACTACTGAACAGAGAGGAAGGATTAAGATGTGGTAAAAAAAATAAAAGGAAAAAATGTGGAAAATATAAACGAGTTGGTCGCTCAAGCAATGATTTGTTAGATTTGCTACTTGACCCAAATGACATTAATTATGAGAGATTTGGTCCCTGCGAAGATGATTGTGCTCCAAAAAAGAATGAGTGTGAAGAAGAAAAAGATCCGTGCGCAGAAGAAAAAGATCCATGCGAAGAAGAAAAAGATCCGTGTGCTAAAGAGGAAGAAGACGAGTGCGGTGAGAAGAAGAACGATTGTAATTCTTGTCGCTCGGGCTATGAAGATCTATTGAGGTGTGGTTGCGGTGGAAGGGGCCGCAATTTAGATGAATTGTTAAGATGCGGTAAAAGAAATAAAAGGAAAAAATGTGGAAAATATAAACGAGTTGGGCGCTCTGGCAATGATTTGTTAGATTTACTACTGGACAGAGAGGAAGGATTAAGATGTGGTAAAAAAAATAAAAGGAAAAAATGTGGAAAATATAAACGAGTTGGTCGCTCAAGCAATGATTTGTTAGATTTACTACTTGACCCAAATGACGTAAATTATGAGAGATTTGGTCCCTGCGAAGATGATTGTGCTCCAAAAAAGAATGAGTGTGAAGAAGAAAAAGATCCGTGCGCAGAAGAAAAAGATCCATGCGAAGAAGAAAAAGATCCGTGTGCTAAAGAGGAAGAAGACGAGTGCGGTGAGAAGAAGAACGATTGTAATTCTTGTCGCTCGGGCTATGAAGATCTATTGAGGTGTGGTTGCGGTGGAAGGGGCCGCAATTTAGATGAATTGTTAAGATGCGGTAAAAGAAATAAAAGGAAAAAGTGTGGAAAATATAAACGAGTTGGGCGCTCTGGCAATGATTTGTTAGATTTACTACTGAACAGAGAGGAAGGATTAAGATGTGGTAAAAAAAATAAAAGGAAAAAATGTGGAAAATATAAACGAGTTGGTCGCTCAAGCAATGATTTGTTAGATTTGCTACTTGACCCAAATGACATTAATTATGAGAGATTTGGTCCCTGCGAAGATGATTGTGCTCCAAAAAAGAATGAGTGTGAAGAAGAAAAAGATCCGTGCGCAGAAGAAAAAGATCCATGCGAAGAAGAAAAAGATCCGTGTGCTAAAGAGGAAGAAGACGAGTGCGGTGAGAAGAAGAACGATTGTAATTCTTGTCGCTCGGGCTATGAAGATCTATTGAGGTGTGGTTGCGGTGGAAGGGGCCGCAATTTAGATGAATTGTTAAGATGCGGTAAAAGAAATAAAAGGAAAAAATGTGGAAAATATAAACGAGTTGGGCGCTCTGGCAATGATTTGTTAGATTTACTACTGGACAGAGAGGAAGGATTAAGATGTGGTAAAAAAAATAAAAGGAAAAAATGTGGAAAATATAAACGAGTTGGTCGCTCAAGCAATGATTTGTTAGATTTACTACTTGACCCAAATGACGTAAATTATGAGAGATTTGGTCCCTGCGAAGATGATTGTGCTCCAAAAAAGAATGAGTGTGAAGAAGAAAAAGATCCGTGCGCAGAAGAAAAAGATCCATGCGAAGAAGAAAAAGATCCGTGTGCTAAAGAGGAAGAAGACGAGTGCGGTGAGAAGAAGAACGATTGTAATTCTTGTCGCTCGGGCTTTGAAGATCTATTGAGGTGTGGTTGCGGTGGAAGGGGCCACAATTTAGATGAATTGTTAAGATGCGGTAAAAGAAATAAAAGGAAAAAATGTGGAAAATATAAACGAGTTGGGCGCTCTGGCAATGATTTGTTAGATTTACTACTGGACAGAGAGGAAGGATTAAGATGTGGTAAAAAAAATAAAAGGAAAAAATGTGGAAAATATAAACGAGTTGGTCGCTCAAGCAATGATTTGTTAGATTTGCTGCTGGGCAGTGATCCACAGAATGAAAACGAAGATAATGATGAAGAAGAATTAAGACTCTGTCAAGGTTGTAGTTTAGAAGATTTATTAAGATGCGGGGGAAGAGGCTGCAGTTTAGATGACTTGTTAAGATGTGGAGGAAGAGGCTGCTCCTTAGAAGATATTTTAAGATGTGGATGCGGTGGAAAAGGCAGCAGTTTAGATGATGTTTTAAGATGCGGCGGAAAAGGCTGCAATTTAGATGATGTATTAAGATGTGGGGGAAGAGGTTGCTCTTTAGATGATATTTTAAGATGTGGGTGCGGCGGAAAAAGCAGCAGTTTAGATGACGTTTTAAGATGCGGTGGAAAGGGCTGCAATTTAGAAGACTTGTTACGATGTGGAGGAAAAGGCTGTACTGTAGAAGATATTTTAAGATGTGGATGTGGTGGAAAAGGCAGCAGTTTAGATGACGTTTTAAGATGCGGTGGAAAGGGCTGCAATTTAGAAGACTTGTTACGATGTGGAGGAAAAGGCTGTACTGTAGAAGATATTTTAAGATGTGGATGTGGTGGAAAAGGCAGCAGTTTAGATGACGTTTTAAGATGTGGATGCGGCGGAAGAGGCAGCAGTTTAGATGACGTTTTAAGATGCGGTGGAAAGGGCTGCAATTTAGAAGACTTGTTACGATGTGGAGGGAAAGGCTGTACTGTAGAAGATATTTTAAGATGTGGATGTGGTGGAAAAGGCAGCAGTTTAGATGACGTTTTAAGATGTGGCTGCGGTGGAAGAGGCAACAGTTTAGATGATGTGTTAAGATGCGGGGGAAGAGGCAGCAGTTTAGAAGATATATTAAGATGTGGATGCGGTGGAAGAAGCAACAGCTTAGATGATGTGTTAAGATGCGGAAAAAGAGGCTGCAGTTTAGATGACGTTTTAAGATGTGGATGCGGCGGAAGAGGCAGCAGTTTAGATGACGTTTTAAGATGCGGTGGAAAGGGCTGCAATTTAGAAGACTTGTTACGATGTGGAAGAAAAGGCTGCACTTTAGAAGATATTCTAAGATGTGGATGCGGTGGAAAAGGCAGCAGTTTAGATGATGTTTTAAGATGCGGAGGAAAGGGCTGCAATTTAGATGACTTGTTAAGATGTGGAGGAAAGGATTGTACTTTAGAAGATATTTTAAGATGTGGTTGCGGTGGAAGAAGCAACAGCTTAGATGACGTTTTAAGATGCGGTGGAATGGGCTGCAATTTAGAAGACTTATTACGATGTGGAGGAAGAGGCTGCTCTGTAGAAGATATTCTAAGATGTGGATGCGGTGGAAAAGGCAGCAGTTTAGAAGATGTTTTAAGATGCGGTGGAAAGGGCTGCAATTTAGATGACTTGTTAAGATGTGGAGGAAAGGATTGTACTTTAGAAGATATTTTAAGATGTGGCTGCGGTGGAAGAGGCAACAGCTTAGATGACGTATTAAGATGCGGTGGAAAGGGCTGCAATTTAGAAGACTTGTTACGATGTGGAGGAAGAGGCTGCACTGTAGAAGACATTTTAAGATGTGGATGCGGCGGAAGAAGCAGCAGTTTAGATGACGTTTTAAGGTGCGGTAGAAAGGGCTGCAATTTAGAAGACTTGTTACGATGTGGAGGACAAGGCTGCACTTTAGAAGATATTTTAAGATGTGGATGCGGCGGAAGAGGCAGCTGTTTAGATGACGATTTAAGATGTGGAGGACGAGGCTGCACTTTAGAGGACATTATTAATCTAAGATGTAAGCCATCGCGCTACATTTATAAGGGTGGTATGAAAAATACGAATAATCGAGTCGTTGATGAGGATGATCGAGAAGATGAAATTAATGATGACGACGAAGATGAATATATCTATGAGAAACGAAATGATGAAACACAAATTGCTACGCAAACGACAAAAGAAGAATTATTAGCTAACATTTTAGATGCACTCAGTTCTGTTTAGATTATTTATATATTATACAAAAAAAAAACAATAGTATTATTAGAATTATTTGGTTTTGTGTAGTATGTAAATAACATATTAAACGTGATGTTCTTTTTTTTGGTACATTGCTGCACTGAAAATTATAAAATTAAACAGGTTTTTTTATAAATGTAGTTACTTTTGCGAATCTACTGTGACTTAAAAATTAAAAGCTCTTATAATTGTGGCCTTCCTTATTCGTGCACCATGTTTATTAGAGATTAGTTTCAAAAATGAAATCCTGTGTAAATACCAATTTTCATTTAAAATTAACATAAAATACCAAGAATTAACATTAATAATTCTTTGGTTTGATCGAAAAAATCTATCTATGCATTTGACATAGGGCCTGATAGGCGTATATTTCGTACACAAAAGATCAATCAAACGTGACAATGAGCTCCCAGCTACAGTATTTCCTTTGGACTATCACATGAAATCGTTCAAAAATTTGGTATTTATTAGAGGCCTCTTTAGTGGCGGGCAACGCATTGATAGCATTGCTTGACAAAGACCACTTCCATCAGGTGGCCCGCTTGCCTGTTTGTTTTATTGCCTAGGCAGGCAGACGGACAGATGGTCCACCTAATGAATATTGGTTACCGTCAGAGCAGCAGATGACCTTATTCTATGAGTAACATTCCACTTTGATCTATCAGCTATGCTCTCGGTGCAAAATGGATTATAGTTTCGGGAAGTATAATAGTGTCGGGCGACACACATGGATTTCAAAGCTCTGTGGTGTAGACCCTTCCCGCAGGAACCATATAGGCGTATGTTTAATCAGTTTCGTCAGGGAATGCACTACAATCTTTTTTATGGATGGTAAGCGGTAACTGTCGCCCATAACGGTTAAGGCGAGGTTCCACGGTCCGTGGTTCTGCGGATTCTTACCCACGGCAGATGACCACGGACGGCCACGGATGGAGTGCCACAAACTTATCTGACCCGGTGGCCAAAACTGGAACTAAGTGTCGCCATTTTGAAATGTCACTTTGTTGTCAACAACGGCGACGCCGTCAGCTGTTCATGCTTGTGACATGTCTGCGCTACCACGGACGACACTCTTGCGACGGTGCGTCGGTGGGGTTCGAAATTTATTTCCTCGTATATTAGCTTCCTGAAAACGTTTTTTGGTTTTCCATAATTTTCATTTCACTTAAAATACATTTGCCAAATTTGTAAAATTCCGATTTTCACGCAACCATGTGTAGTGTGTGTATTTATTTGTACGTATGAAGCATCTTATAATATTATCAATAACGCTGTACAGCATGCAGCAAGTATATATGTAGCTGTGCAGACCGTAACCTAGCATTTAGCCAAGAAAGCAGGCAAGCAAGCATGTAGCATGAAAACAAGCATGCAGTGTGCAAGTACGAACGCAACGGCTCCGGCTGCCCTCCCTCCGTGCTGGCTCTCTAGAGTCGTAGCGAGACTAAGTAAGTGGAGTCGGGGTAAGCAGCAATTTATCAAATAAACATTTATTTCTTTAAAATAAACAACACCCGAACACTAACAATACTTAAAACTAGGTTAATCTAAATCTAAATTTATCTAAAACTAAGCAACTAATTTAACAAACCGGTGCCATTAGGCAAATAAATAAATGAATACTGAAATTATTGGCACATGATTATGTGCTTTCTATTTATGTTATGGACAAATATAATAATAAAAAAATACGAAAACTGAAAACTGTGTAAGTAATAAGGTGAAAAAGTTATTTCGATCTTTAGTAGTTTTAGAAAAAAAAAATTGTACGTATACAAAAGATTTATAGGAAATCAGAAAAAATATTTTAGATATTCACGTAACTGATTATGTGGCAATAAAACGAATGTAAAAAAATCAAACTAGCATTTAAAACTTCGACATATCGTTTTCGAACAATTGGAATTCGAACAAAAAAATTTTGAATATAAGATAGGTTACCTTAAAAAATTATGTCATATATACAGTCTTTGAATAAAAGCTTTAGATTAAATTAACGTACTGGATGGCAAGTGGATGCATTGTAGGTAATACAGACTTTGACTTCAAGAAAGCCTCCAATATACTCGTAGTAAATAACGACTTATGTACTACCCTCTTTTAGTAATTATCACAGGTTGACAAACAATTTACAATGGTTGAATTGACAATTCTAAAATAAATTCAGTAAATAGTATATGTGTCGATATAGTATATGTATCTATAGTATTTATGATAGGTATATTATTTGTATCGTATTGTATTTATTGTAGGGATATGATATATAATATTTTATTTATCATCTTTCTCGTTAATAGTATTTGTTATTTAGTTACTTAAGTATACTTGCTCTCTGTTCCGCTTTTGGCACCTACTCACTCACTTTACGCATGGCCTACTGGTTGACTGGTAGATAAAGCCTGATGTCTGTAAGTCCGCCAATTGTAATAATTTTAGTGCAATAAAGTTTTTAAATAAATAAATAAATTATATGTGAGAGTAGGACTCGACCAGCACATCACCGCAGCTGTCTCCACGGCAGTCTTCTCGTGATCACGGTGGGTGAAATCCTACCGAAACGTCGCGAAAACAAAATGAAAAGGTACGTCGCGTGAAAGCCCCGCCTAATATAATAACATGTGTAAATAACGCGATAGTGTTCTTAAATTAAAAACCACATGCGGGTACACCGCAGTCTATAAAAAGGCGGCCATCGCTCTCGACAGGTCAGACGTTGTCCGACTGCGGACACGGCACCACCAGTGCTCTGAACTGTCTTCCTCAGGTAATCTTGCTTAACCGTATAACGCATATTATTTCTATGTTCTATTTTGTAATTTCTATAGAAATAACAATTATTATTGTCAACTTGTTTGTATTTTGCTAAATCTAAGTACATCACTTAAGCTACTAAAATATGTCCTCTCCATCTGTTGCTGTCCATTTATTATATTATTGGTAATAATATACATAGATTTATTATTCATATTTCTTTGTTTAATTTTTATACACGTTCTCCCACATCTATATCGTTATGACATTTATTCGCAGGGTTACCTGCAATATAGAAGGGTGATTCTCGGGAGAGCAATTTTTGAGCGTAACAGACTCATATCTCCTATATAAACAAATAATGTATGGATAAATCTACTATTACATTATTTATACATTCAATATGTATCGTGTCATATATATTTCATGATTTAAAAACCACGTACATCAGAGTAACTTACCCTCAACACCTTAAATCCGGTTAATTTTGTACGATTTTTACGCGTAACACGTGCGCCGTCTTCTGAGAAAGCGCGTCTATTTTTTAAATCACCCACGTTTTTAATCGGATTCGTACACAAATTTCAAATAGACAAATAATTTCATTTACTGATCTAATTTTAAATCCTATCGGAGGGAAACTTATTTTTTTAAGGGCATAAGTAAGTACGTAATACACCTAGCAACTTTTTCGCTGCACTCCTTGCGATGGGCACTGCTCTGGACTGGCGAGGCACAGACGAATCATGGTTGGTGTGTCCGAATCATCAGTTACGCCGCAACTGCATGGGAGGTGGTTGTGCCGTTGTTTTCCCTCGCTTTCGGTGTAAGAGTAAATTCTACAATTTTCAAATTTTTGGTTCTCATTTCTTAGATATTTCCATGTCACATTTTTGCTACCTAATTGTGCTATTTTTGATAAACGGGTTTTAAGGTGTAATACCTAACTTCTAAATGTAGATAACCAGTAACAAACTAGCAGGCTAGATCTTTTTAATGCCGAGGAATTTCAAAATATATGCGTTTTGGTGATTTCCATGGTGTAATTTCCATAAAACACCATGGAAATTACATAAAACCCATGGAAATTACCTTGTTTCTGGTTGCAATGGCATAAATACAATGTTTGTAATGAAATACGTGCAATCACCAAATCAAGAGATAAATATTGAATATCGGCATTTTTTTTTATTTTACTGTTCTATTCTCTGACCTCCACAAAGGCCGATCCTGTGCCTTCCGCACTCAGCTGGTACCTGCGACCTTTACCAGGTCGTCGGTTCACCTTGTGGGAAGCATACCCACACTGCGTCTTCGGTACGTGGTCGCCACTCGAGAACTTTACTGCCCCATCGGCCATCTGTTCTACGGGCTATGTAGCCACTGCCACTTTAACCTAGCAATGCTTAGGGCTACTCTGGTGACCTTGGTTCGCTCGCGGATCTCCTTATTTCTGAATCGATCGCGGAAAGAGACTCCGAGCATAGTCCTTTCCATGGCCCTTTGGGTAACAGTGAGCTTTCTAATAAGGCCCATAGTGAGCAGCCACGTTTCTGTTCCGTAGGTCATCACTGGCAACAGACATTAGTCAAAGATCTTCGTCTTAAGATGAAAATATATGGCGTAGATTCCCGACGCTGCCCAACCGAGTTGGGTTCGTCGATTGACCTTTTTCTCGAAATTGTACCTACCTAGCTGGATTTATTTGTCCTAGGTATGTATAGGGAAATATATACCTAGGAAAATATGGGAAAGGTGCTCCCGTTGGCGTTGGTGCTGTACTGAAGAGACAGAATTGTGTCTCACGGTAAAGACGTGCCAGATCTTCAGTCACTCATATTACACCTTAAGGCTCAAGGAGTTTTATTACATGAAATTGAAGAAGCCAGCGTCTTAAAAAGAGACCTTCTTTTACCAAAACTTACAGTCATTTAAGGACCCTATGCAAGTGCATCAAGTTATGTGGCATAGAGACAAAAAAAATTACTGGCTCTAAGGAAATAAGGCTGTCCTAATGGAAACTATGCAAAAACTTCTACACAATGTATACATGGCCAACATTTAGGCATGTATTGCATTAAAGAAGAAGGAGGTCTACCACAACATTCACCTGACTCACCTCATTACATAGATTCTATCGGTTCTATGAAAGATATTTTACCTCAAGACAATAGTTTTTGAACAGCAGTCCAACCACCAATAGTTAATACTGCAGGCATTCAAGGTGAAATTATTGCAACTTTACCAAAGGATGACTTCGTCATAACTTCCGATCAGCAAGATCACAATCAGATTTCAATTATAGCATTTATTGATATATTTTTTTAATAATTGGTCTAGCCAAGCTTTTGACTGCCACCTCACCTGGTGCTACGTGATGATTTGAAATGAAGTTTTTTCATTCGAATCTTACAAATACTCGTAAAAAGTCTAAAAAAGTAGTTTAAGGATTGTTTAAGTATTTGTTTTAAGGCATTTTATTTTAACCGTTATTGTTTGAAGACTGAATTTACTGAAAACTAAGATTATTAGTGCGGGTATTTAGATTTCGTACATGTTGATACTTTTACCAAATATTTGTAATTTTTATTATCGTGTTGATCCATAATATGCATGTTATGGGAATAATTAATATTATATAATAAATTTGTTAATTATATTACTTACATGTTCCTCCTTTAAGTTTCTTTTTATGTTTCTTAAATAAAGCTATTATTTTTTGCTAAATATAGTTAAAACTTTTAATGCATTTTTTTTTTTAATACTACCTCAATTAACTTTTATTTGAGCTTAATTTTATATCTGATATGGTGTTTAGTTTAGATACATTTTATCTGCTGGGTGTTTTCCGTGGGCCTTTATTGTAATTTCCATAGTCCGCAAATTCTATATATATATATTTTTAGCAAAACCCAAGCTGCACTAAAAAAGCCAGTAAGATGTCATCATCTTACTGGCTTTTTTATCGCAGCTTGGGTTTTATCCTCAGTGACTGGCTGGTTCTCGTCATATCTTCGCGGTCGGCAGCAGGCAGTTCGCGCTGATGGTGTAGTGTCTAATCGGTGTGATGTTGTCGCTGGTATACCGCAAGGCGGCATTTTATCCCCTCTACTATTTTCTCTATTTATTAATTATGTTACCTACAACCTTAAGTGCTCTCATCATCTTTATGCGGATGACTTGCAGCTGCATGCCAGTGCTCATGCTGCGAACATTGCCGAGGCTGTTGATGCTCTGAACGGCGACTCGAACCATATCAATGACTGGTCTTGTAAGTTTGGCATTTCTGTAAATTCGTCAAAATGCCAAGCCATGGCCGTGGGCAGCTCTCGACTGATTAGTCGCCTGGATTTGGCAAATGTTTCGCCAGTAAATTTTAATCATGTTGCTATTCCATTTACCTCTTCTGTAAAAGTTCTTGGTCGTGTTATCGACAGTACTTTGAGCTGGTCGGATCAGCTGACAGAGGTGAGCAGAAAGGTAACGGGGACATTACGGTGCCTTTATGGACTTAAATTTTTTCTTCCCTCTTCCACCAAACTTTTGCTCGTACAATCGATTATCTTACCAATTATTGACTACGCTGATGTGTATTGCTCTGACGTCAATCAGGTTCAATTGAATAAATTGGAACGCCTACTCAACAACTGTATCTGTTTTATTTATGGTTTACGCAAATACGACCACATTTCATCATTTCGTAAGAAGCTGAAATGGCTTCCTATACGGCACCGCCGTAACTTGCGCGTTCTTTTTCTTCTTTTTTCCATACTGAAGGATCCAGTTGTACCGGAGTATTTAAAATGTAAATTTCAATTCCTCTGCGATACTCATAAGCGCAATCTTCGCTCTTCTGATACTCTCTGTCTAAATCTTCCACTTCACCGCACTGGTTTTCTCGCCAACTCTTTTTCTTTAATGGCAGCAAGGCTGTGGAATGATCTTCCGGTCGATATCAGACGAAGCTCCAACAAACCTTCCTTCAAAAAAGCTGTTCGAGAGCATTTTCTAAATTCTTTGTAATACCCGACTTTAACTTATTTCTTTTTTTTCACCTGTTAGAGATCGCCGAGTTATAAATATATGGAATGGAATAGAAAACGCTGCTGCCCATTTTCTAGCCTAAGGAGACTCTAGATCTTTTGCCTCGCAAACTGCTCGCCTTGTACGACACCCACGAGTGTAAGGGGTTGGTGCTATTCTACACTGCCGGACACCACCACCACAGGCACTGATGCCAGTAGCGACTTGAGCATAGTCGTAGTATCACTCGAATGAGAGCCAAGACTATAAATTGGCCAAGGCGTGTCGTGCCACGTGCAGTGTAGGGTTACGTAGCTGTCATTTTTTTTTCCATACAATTTGTGTGATATGTTTGCTTCTTTTAAAAATGAAATGTAGTTTGTCGAACTACATTTCATTTCATAATTTGGTCGACTATTACTCGTTAACTTGAAGAGTCAACTTGGGTGTCATCATTTTCATTTTAACTTCATAATACTATTATGTTGAATACTTTCCACGTACCCAAATATTACGGTTTAACAGTTAAAGCGGGTGGGGAGCGGCGTCTTTCTAACAATAAAAATTAAGCTTACTGAACCAGTAAGCGCACAAAAATAACTACCAACAACTACAATGAACTGTAGTTGTTGGTACTGTACTGTGTGGCTGAACTGTATGGATGCACTAGCTCTTTCATTTTTTATCGCACAGGGTCAGGGATTTGAATCGCCCGCCTCGATTCGAACCATTTTAAATTTTGAAATCCTATATTTCTTGAATCACATTGGCAACACCGAAAGAGTACGGTATGCATCAAAATATCGAATTTTTCATGCCCAAAAACCAAAATTGAGAATAGGTCGAATCAAAGCGAGCGATTCAAAAATAGAGACCCAGGTCAGCCACTAATTTCTCATCCCCTACACTCTACAATGTCTCTCTTCTATAGGCCTGGCGGAAGAGATTTCTTCTTAGAAATATGTAGTGCCTGTATTGTCTCTTTGATTTTGTTATTTCTTTATGCAAATTTTTGTGTGTAATAAACTACTAAATAATAAATAAGTTTTGATGTTTGGATAATCTCCGAAACCACAGAACACTGAGGAAGCTACGCCATTCCCGTGTGTCATAGGGTAGGTACTCTTGATCTAAACTACAGTAAAAATACAGCAGAAAACCACCTAAAACTACAGCAAGAGTAAGCCAGTTCATCAAGGCATCCTGATATAATTTATAGGTAAAAAACTACCTAATACTTCAGCAAGAGTAAGATAGTCCTTCAAGGTAGCACCCGTTCACGAGTATAACTCAGGGCCCAGCTATCGTCCCATTCAACCATATTTGAGGGAAAAGGGTGACCCGACCCCCACGCCTCCACCAGACAGATCTTTAAGCGAGCATGCATCACAGATGCTGCATGTGATAGGTAGCTGCTCCTACCTACCCTACCCCTACCCACCCTACTATTGCCCTGCCCCTACCCTATCCCTACTATACCCTACCCCTAGTCTTCCCCTATCCTATGCCATCGCCACCGCAGCCAACGCAGAGCAGGCGAATACACGAGCATTTGGTATTTTGAATTTTATGTATTGGTCAAGGTACTTGTAGTTGAAAGAAGTGTAAGAGTTCAATTACACAACAACTTCACCTCCTTATGATACGTTATCAACTACCGAGTAAACCTTGGTAGAGACCGAACAGTATCAGAGCTCTTTTGCTTATTTTTAATTACCAACAACTGGGAAGAAATCAATTATACGCTTATTCGTTTTAATACAAAAGTTACTCACAGCAAGTCACCGGATATAAATAAAAAAAACTTAGACATTTGATTGGTTGATACTGGTAGCTTGACTCATAAAAACTAACAAAGGACCTCAATATGATACCTAAAGAATATAGTAAATAGTTTAAGTAAAAATATGAATCTTGAACTGATCATTAACGTTATTTGGTTAGCCCTGACCGGTGCTAATCAAGGCTTTGTCAATAACTTCGCTAACGATTATTATTTTGGGGATGATAATGCGCCGAGGACCAGGCCTGACTTCGACAATTATGGTAGTGACGAATCAGGTACTTTCAATATTTATATACTATATACGTAAGTACCTAAAATAAATAAAAACTAGCTAAGTGAACAAACTGTTGAAAACATCTAAAACTAACATCATTATATTTAATTCCATCACATAAAGTCCGTTTGAACATAGTTGTCTCTAAGAACTGTAGCTATCCCCTTTATATAAAGTTTAATTCACATTTTGCCCGAACCAACTTGGTATTCATATAATAATTGGTTATTTCATCCAAGAGACATATTTACAATAACCCATAGCCAAAGAAAGCTATCTCTTGCGGTCGCGAAGTGGTGCATAAACCTGCACTTACCTATTTTCGCCATCAAACTGCCATCCTTGCGGTGCTGTGTTGCTGTGTGTGTGGGATGTTGTTTGCTATCGACGATTATAAATATAAGACATAAATAATAGTCTCTCCATAGATAATAGTTTCACTCTTATACTGGCTCTTAGTTTTTGTCAATTTAGCTAAGGCCTTGTGTCAGTCCTAGCACAGAATTATTTCCTAAAAAGACCTATCGTATGGACTTTCTTATAGATTAGGGATGTAAGTCGCGAGCTTTTTGTCTAGCTAATACATTAAAGACCGGCTTAGAGGCGGTTCTCCAGATACCTTGCATTATAACGATGGAGTCCCACAGGGACCCGTGTTGACTCCAAAGCTATCCCGTATTGATGTCATTGACATAACCTCTCCTTCGTAACATGAGTCACAAATGTAATAAAATATAAATAAACGTCACGGGGTCCTAAACTGTCCAACCAGTGTCCGGGTCCCCTGGTCCCGGGTACGGGTCGCTTCACTAACGATATTAGGAGGCACACCTAACAAGAAGCGACCTCGTTGCGATTAAAAAAAACACTAATACAACTTACTTATACATTTACTGCGGCATTCATTGCGTCAGTAGCCGATTAGTTTAATTTAATAAGGCGTGGATCTATATTTCAGTGAGATAAGTGGGAAGTGAGTACTGTAGTTATGAAGGACGAGTTTATTAATAAATAAATAGAATATATCTGATACCTGTAACTTACCAAAATGTAAAAGTATAATGCCTTTTAATCGAGTGTAGATAAGGTACTCAGTATTCAGACCGTACCGGTGAAAGGGAAAAGACAAAATTGCAAAGGAAAAGTAACATATTTTGGGGCTACTGAAACTAAGGCCACATGTTACTGTTTGGGAAATGAAGACGATTTATTTTGAATAAAGACATACGTAGTCAGTATATGGGCCTAAGACATTTGTATAGTAAGGCTTACGGAGTTATTTGGGTGTGTATTGTAGTAGGCATTTTTATGCAAAGAATGCTAAACGGCATATTGTAACTATTGCCAAATGGTAATCAGTTGCCGTTCCGTCTTTGTGTGCGCGAATCCTAATCTCTAAGAAAGAGCGAGCCTTAAATAGATTAATAAAGATTTTGTTTCAGGGCCAGAGCTTAACGACTTCGACAACGTTGGTCCCAAAATAAAACCGAAGGACAAATCAAAAGCCGAAACTTCACTCCTAGATTTTATCAAACAGTTGAAGAACAAACTTCAAAAAGAAAGCGAAGGTAAGAGACTCAATGAACTACACATCGATGTCAGTGGCAGTTCTTCAGACACCGACAATGACTCTAAAAACTTAAAACGTCTGTTAAATAAACAGTTTCAGGGCCCAATAAACTTATTGCGCCCGCAAAAAACTCACGATGATACCGACAACCAAAAAAAGGGCCTTCGAATGCTAACCAAATCATTACCAAAAACATACGAGGAGAACACGATATATATCCTTAAGATTAGGAGGGGCAGCGTTTTCCCACTATCAAAGAGACAGATTCAATTGAAGAAATTCAAGGAAGAGGAAAAACAAAAACTGATTAAGGAAAGGCAAGAAGAAATGAAAAAGCAGAAGATGTCGCATCATAATTTTAATAGCGACGACAGTTTAGAGCACGACATTATGAAATTGAAGACAGGTGAAAAAATAAGCTTCCAATTGTGCCCACTAGCTGTATCATAGATATGTATGAGATACTAAATAAGCAAATAATTAAGTCCACCGTTCAAATCAGTAGGCTCCTACGGTATGGGCAGCTACTGCCACAAAGCAGAGGGGCAACGATGCCAGAAAGATGCTACAGCAAGGACGATTTCTTTTTTGTCGCTTGACTTCAGCCGGAAGATTGCAAGTGAAAGTGAGATGGTATCGATAGAAATATCGATAAACCCCACAGTTGCACAAAAAAGAAGAATTGACGCAGGTGTCTTGGGCTGTCGCTGACAATTGCCTCTGCGAGTTTCGTCCGAGTTTCGGTCATCATCCAAGAGGTACTTTGCACTGCAGGCCGCGTGGAACGTCAGCTATTAAACACCATCGAACATTTACAGAAATGGAAAGGCGAGCAGACAGTACCTACCTATGCAGTAGCGAATATAACTCTGGCTAGGATAAAAAATCGTTGTTCAGAATAATCTCTTTTCATTCGTGATTTTCTTTTAAAATGTGACATTTGAAAAGCAATACGGCGGAGCTGTTGTTGACATAAAATTATATTTAAAAATGGTAACACGTAGTTCCATTTGTGGCCACCGGGTTTTTATGGCACTGTAGTTTGTTTGTCACAGGGTTGGCTGGAGTAAGTTTACCTGCGTACCATGATAATATAAGACACGATTTGAGCGGCGTTTGATCCAAGTTCCAAGTTAATGGTAAAATTCAAGCGTGAAATGGTCAGCAGCTGGCTAACTGCGTCGACTTAGGTTAAGTTTTCATGGTAATTATTTTGCTCGTAACAAACTTATTTATTCTGATTTTATGTGTACCCTATAATTGTCTCACTGTAGTTATGGTTGTAGCTATTGTAATGTAATACTTATGCTGTAGAGTTTCCAAATAAATTAGTAAATAAAATTGAACAGAGATTCTTGCGAAAACGTACCCGTCAATGACTGATTCGTTTACAATAAAAATAATAATTAACATCTTGCAAATTTTCATCAAAATAGATGCCGTGCGGTGTCCGACAGAGTAGAACTCGTGAATGGTGTACAAGGCGACTAAAGTTTTTGAGACAAAAGATCTAGAGTCTCCGTATTCCGAAAAATGGGCAGCAGCTTTTTCTATTATTATATTTAGAACACCACGATCCCCAACCCGCATGCCACGCCAGGAGAGTATGGCAAACACCTCCTCTCGTGAGGCCCTAAATCGTGCAGTGCACTGTGATGATGATGAGGTGTTTTGTGATTATTGCACAATTCGTTGTTTTTGTTGTATGAATGTATTGCAGCTACTCATAATCAACTAAGCATTTAGACCGGCTTATATCAGGGTCAGCTTTCCCACAGGCTGCAGCATTCTTACTTTGGTCATGCATGGCTGTCATAATCGAGTTAGGATCTCTTTCCTCATAACGACAGGTTTAGACTTTCATCACACAGACATCGGAGCCGATATCTGCGGTCTGGTGCAATACGAATCCGAGATCCGATTTCAATTGATTTCTATTGACTCGTTCTGACTCGACAGATGATTCGTTATTTTATGCGACAAACAAATCACAGCTTATTGCGGCCCTTTTAGCCAACATATGCTGAACTCTCTAACATTTGTAAATGTACTGCAAACTCGGTTAACCATGCTTTATTGGAACTCTAAAAAAACTACAATTGAACCCTACAAGAGGTTTTATTGCTGGTTTATTTATGTTCAGGCATTTTTTGATACTTGTGTAGTATAAATGTTGGTCCAAGATATAAACTATAATTATACTTAAAACTTCTGGAAATTCCGTTAGGTTGTTTTTACGTGACGCGCGCACAACCAAACAGACAAACCGACAAAAATACAAACGAACAAAAATGTTCAGTAAGTCATTTTAAGTCGGCCAGACTACTTTTTCTTCGATTATCTTCATTGTACAAATATTTTGTCTTTACTATCTTATTTTTATACATATATGTAAAGATGAGGATGTAGTCAACATATGGGCTTAAGTCATAAGTATGGCGAGGCACTGTTAACACTTACTGGTTTAAACTCAATTGCGTCTAAATGGCAGCGTACAATCGGTACGGCTGACGGTCTCGAAGCTTGCTGCGGACAGATTGCGCAGCACTGGAGCGGCGCGTAACCTCGTATTATGACAGATTTGTCTTTATCCTTATAATAAATTATTGCTCTTTTAATCAATTGTACTCCACCACGTCCACGGGCGTTATGAGACGTCTTTAAAAAACAAAAAATAAAATGGCCGTAATGTGCAGACGCGCGGGCACTGCTTGACAGGAGTGCGCCGCCGCCGCGCCGCAGCCATCACGGCTAGTACCACATAAATAACCTGCCTGCCTGTTGTGTCGTTTATATGTATGATGTTTCTTTATGTATTTTATTGTGTGCAATAAAGTGCTGAACAAAAAAAAAAAAAACTTTATTTCCTACCAGAAAAGATATAACAATTATGAAAAATGGTTGAGGTAACAATTCATTTTATATTTTGTATTCCTGATTCCCAAACTAGCAAAAGTCCTGTATCTTGAGAATCAGTGAGACGTCCATGGGTAAAGATATTAGACAACCATTATTTTGGTAAAGTTTAAAAATTAGATAAATCTATACATTTTAACGCGTCGCTCCCCGCGCCCCTGCCGCCCCGCACCCGCTGATTTCGTGGCCGTTGCCTTACGGAGTTATTACGTTGTAGTAGGAAATTTCATGCAAAGACTGCTAAGCGGCGACATGTTACGGTGCCGATCAGTTGCCGTTCCGTTTTGGTGCGCACCAATCCTAATCTCCAAGAAAGAGCGAGCCTTAAATAGATTAATAAAGATTTTGTTTCAGGGCCAGAGCTTATCGACTTCGCCAGCGTTGTTCCCAAAATAAAACCCAATGAAAATGCAAAAGTTGAAACTTCATTCCTAGATATAATCAAGAAGTTGAAAGGCAATCCTCACAAAGAAAACGGAGCTAAAGAGATCAATGTACCACAGGTCGATGACAGTAGCAGTTCTTCAGACACCGACGATGACTTGAAACTTATGTTAACTAAACAGTTTCAGGGCGCATTAAACTTACTGCGCCCTGAAACTTTTGATGATACCGAGAACCAAAAGAAAGGCCTTCGAATGCTCACAAATTCGTTACGAAGATCATACGACGGGAGAACGATATACGTCCTAAAGGTGAGAAGGGGCGGCGTTTTCCCACTATCAAAGAGACAGATTCAACTGCAAAAAATGAGGGAAGAGGAAAGGCAAAGACTGATTAAGGAAAAGAAAGAGCAATTGAAAAAGAAGAAGTTGACACATCATCATTACCATAGTATCGACAGTACAGAGCAGGAGGTCGCTGTTTTGAAATTGAGTTTAGGGGAAGAAGTAACCTACGATTTATGCCCCTTAGCTATATCATAAACATGTATAGGAATACTTTGTAAGCAAATAATGAAGTCCAGCGTTCAAATCTGTAGGTTCCTGCGTTCAATTTTAAACGCCAAGTTTTTTAAGTAGTTGTTCAATTGAAAATGTGCCAATTGCATGAAATTTCAAAGTAATGTTAAATAACTATATTTTCCCGAGTTTACGGTGCTTTTCATATTCCATACATTGTCACAAACTTTTGTTATCCAAACAACTCTGGGTGGTAGGTGTGTTACGTGACAAAAAAATCATCTTAGCGTTATTGTCCTTATTGTGCCCTCGCGCGCAAGGGCCTCGGGTCCGCCTTGGCCATGATACAGGATTTGGCAGATCAGGATTACAGTGGAGCGACTGCGATCTGAACTCCATGACCCTGCTTCCAGGGGAACCTGACCAGATCGGATCATGGTTACACATTCTGTCGCCTGAATGTGCAGGTTTCATCACGAGGTTTCCCTCACAGTAAGAGCATCGGTTAGTTTTCAACTAATGTACATAACTCAGAAATTATTATATATTTTTGTCTATCGTGCATGTGACTGTTGACAATGTACCATGTGCCAATATTGGCTTTTAATGTTATGTAAGTACAACACCGGCAAGTCAAACAGGACACTGCCTTGGAAATAATAGTATATAGCTGTAGGTGGTCGGGCTTTTAGATCGTTGTGTGTTTGTATGCAAATCTTCAAATTCAGAAATGGTCTGCTTCATGCGACGTCTCCATTCTGAATTTGCCTGCGATTCCCTGATGGCTGATCAGGGTTGACCTTGGTACAATATTAGGAGGCACATCTAACGAGTTGCGAGCTCATTGCGTTGCTGAAGTTCGACTAACCCCTAAATACGAAACGGTCACCTATCAAATTTTCGGACACTGTGACCGTTGCTTGACTTTGGTTATCGGTCTCTCAAGCACACTGCCAGTAGACCAGCGGCGCTTTGACAGTGTTCAGTTTCGCAGTAAACGTTTAGTCTGTCTAAGTTACCCATAAATCGGTAGTAGGTATTTAGCCTTTTGTTAATACACAGTGAAGAGTATGTTGGTGGGCCCACGAGTAAATATCAAATGACTCGATGACATTATGATCTACGAGTCTGGTGTGGGATTTTTTATTAATTTGTGTTTGATTGGTTGTGCAGACTAATACAGTGTGCTTAAGTGTAATAAATGTTTTTATTGTTATTATTATAAAAAAATTGGTTTCAATAATCTTAATACCCGATCATATTAATTCTGCAGGTACCTAATTTCTTTAGAACAGAGTATATATCTACTGATTGATGAAGAAAACGATATACCTGGTACAAAGGCAGACATTGTGTCACACCAAGATCGGCCAGTTGTATTACAAAATTCTGGAAGCCTTTATTATATCAAAAGCAACTTGCCTCCTTCAGTCCTTGTTTCATTGCACACGAAGAGCCTCCACACAATGCCTTGCTATTGCTATGCTACTCTGATAGTCACCATCATCATCAGTCGTAAGACGCCTACTGCTGGGCATAGGCATCCCCAGAGATCTCCATAAAGGTCTTGTGCCTTCCGCATTTAGCTAGTACCTGCGATCTTTACCAGGTCGTCGGTCCACCTTGTGGGACTCCTACCCATGCTGCGTCTTCCTGTACGTGGTCGCCACTCGAGAACTTTACTGGCCCATCGGCCATATGTTATGCGAGCTATGTGCTCTGTCCACTGCCACATAAGCTTGGCAATCCTTGTGCTATGTCGATTCGATCGTGCAATGAAAGTATTGCCGATTGTGATGTTTGGTGTGAACCTAAAAAAAGATTTCGGATTATGGGACCCTTCAAAAGGGTATCTGGTGAACCAGCTGTTCCCTCGTAAAAAGCCAAAACTCAACAACTAAGAGGAAGCTACATTCTTCCCGAGTATCACAAGATACTTAATATTTTATTAACCGCATCCCGCAAAATATTTCAAGTAACGTTGGCGCAACACGAACCTTTTTATTGCGGACGTGTAAAATCGTCTAAAAGTGTGCTTCCCTAAGCAATAAAAAAAATTGACGCATGAAAGCGGGGGGGCACATAAATTGATTGACTGGAGCTGTCGATCAAGAAAGAGGTCCTGCTGGAGGTACAAAAAGCGATGGATCGACGTTTTGGAGTCGAAGGCGACAGCCAACAGCTCAAGGATCCGCAGCGCAGGCATTTTACTTTATGTCAAAGACTTCTGATACTAATCGAATAAAACCTTCGAAACCATTGCCATAGAGGTACAATTTTGTAGATAGAATTGTAGGAACGTGAACTAAGATAATTTATCAATATTTTCAGGCTTAGTGACTAGATTTCTTAAAAAAAAATTAGAATAGTACATTTTAATATAGCTTAACATTGCTATTTTGTTAAATCATTACGAAATTTCAAAGCCTCAGGGTCCCACGGTCCTAACGTCTCGACCCCAAACGGCTGAAATATGAAGTCCTGGGCTTTCATACTTCTTGTTTGAGGTCCTTAGCAGTATTAATCAGGGTCCTCCTCGGGATCCTGCCCATTAATAACAAAGATATTGATAAATACCTATCTACAGATACAATGCTATCTACAATATTGTACTGGATCGCTATGGTTTTGAAGATTTCAGTGGATTAGTAATTTTTAACAGAAAATGGCTGCGCTTCAAGCCCCTCATCGCCGCTTACAAACTGGACAGTAGACGCGTACGCCTCGTTCCCGCATAGTCACCGCGTAGTAACCGCACTAAAAACGTGCAACGTGCGTGAAACGTGACCTATTGGCGCGCACACTAATACTATGGGGGACCCTGTGTGTGTGTGTGTGTTTTTATGAGACTTGCCAGGTAATTGACAGCCATCTCACCTGGTGGTACGTGACGATGAAGCTGAAGATGGAGCATGCCTGTTTAGCATCAGCTTATTCAGTCCAGCCTTGAACGCATCCAGATTATAATGATCAGGGAACAAATCGCAGGCAACTTGTTCCATTCGCGCTCCATGTACCATGTCCTTGTTCGCTTTATAAAGGTTGAACCAGAGATTTCTTTAATGTGCTGGATTTTCAGGAGCGTCGGTGGTGTAATGCCTTTCGAGTCGGACTTGTAAACGAGAGGTACCTACCCACCGACTTCGAACCCCACTGCCGACCAGTACCAATGACTTTTTATGAGTTATGAAGGTAGCTACATCAGTTGTACACTAACCGATGAGCGAAAGCAACTCTTACGGTGAGGGAAAATATCGTAAGGAAAGTATCGTATCGTAAGTTCAGGGAACTTAATGTGTAACTGTGATCCAACCTGGTCAGGTTTCCTCTGGCCACGGAGGATTTACATTATCTGCCAAATTATGAACCATTATCAAGGCGGACCACGGGTCTTTACGCGCGAGAGCAAAACCGGGATATTGCCAAGGTAACGAATCGTGCTGGCAATAAGATTTAAAATTATACCAAAAGTCCTTGTGGCTGGATATTTTTTTTAATGCCACGCCTCGACGCCTCCGATAATAGATTTTAATTAAATACATGTCGCAAAGCAAACGTGAAATTATTTAGATGTCAACTCATTAAGCTTCACAGTATCGTTCAAGGTAGCAACTCTTGACAGGACAGACAATCATTTCACTTATGTCGTGAGCAATACGAGTGAGAGTCGCTTGCTAGTAAAACAGCTTAATCCGCCGTCTGTACAAGAAATTAGTATAAGCATATAAAAATGTTTAATTGAACCGAGTGTCACGAAAAATGAAATGAAACAAATGAAAATATGCCCGAAAGACTGTGGTGTGTGCAATTATTTTAAAGAATGCAGTCAAAACCTGCCTACTTTGTTGTTATCTCATTAATAGGTATCACATGTGGAAGGGTCATCCGTTCTAACGACGAATATGGATCCGAGAGTAGCAATACGGAGGAAGACGGGCCTAAATTGGATCTTGCACGATATAGCGAACCAGAAACATACGTTAAGAACGTAGAAACTGTCAAAAATAAGGTAGTCTACGAGAAAAATGTAAAAAGTCAGCAGAGTTCCAAAGACAACGTCGCTGACAGGAATGCTGTAAGATTGATTCGCCGCCAGGACACGAGGCAAAAAATAAGACTCTTAAACGCCCCACCGAAAGCAAAGCCACCTAAAAACAAGATCAATATTGACCAAATTTTGCAGGATTTCGTCAGCAAGACTATAGTGGAAACACAACTGTCAGCACTGAAGAAGTTAATGCAACGCACGACGCCTTGGAACGAGAAAGGCAACCGTATGAATCATTTTGTGAGAGATTACTTGTTGGATCCATCAAGCTTTGACATTGTTGAGGACAGCCTGATGTACAGAAAGGATCGTGTGATCGAAAAAGGGCTTGCTCCGAGAGCCCGGCTAAATGGATTGCCAAAAACCAAGTTACAGAAAGAGAAACTGAAAAAAAGAGACGATTTCATAAAGCAAGCAATTTTAGAGAAACTGAAGCAAAAAAAAGAAAATGAAAGACTCCCTTCTCCTTACCAATTAGTTAAGGATCCTTACGGTGATTATTTAACTATTCATGTATTATAAATAAATAATTCTCATTGCGTTGTCGTTTCTTCTTTCTCATAATGATGATTTACGAAATGAAACCATATCATTAATATACTTCCACGATGCGAAAAACTTAGTATGATTATGTAAGGTTAACGTGCGCTCCCTTACGTTGTTGTTCGTAAATATTACATTTAACTGAGAAATAAAGAAAATCACAACGTTTACTATTTTTTATTTGTCGGAGGGCCAATGGTTTTGTCACAAAATATGAGGACGAGAAAAAAAAGGCGGAAGACATGGCCAGCCCACTGCCACTTAAGCTTGGCAATCCTTCCTGCTAATTCGCTTGCGAATTTGCAATTCGCAAGCGAATTAGCAGGAATTTGAAATGAGGAGATCATTTCTGATTCGTTCGCGCAATGAGACTCCGAGCATAGACCTTCCCATCGCCCTTTGAATGACAGTGAGTTTTCTTATATGGCCCACAATGAGCGGCCATGTCTCTATTCCGTAAGTTATCACTGGCAATATACACTGGTCAAAGACCTTCGTCTTGAGAAACTACAGTAATTGGGACGAAAATATATGGCGTAGCTTCCCGAAGGCTGCCCAACCGAGTTGGACTCATCGATTTACATCTTTCTCGAAATTTTACCTACCTAGCTGGACTGTTTGTCCTAGGTATGTACAGTTGTCAACAACTTCAAGTGGAACGCCTCCAACTATTTCTGGAGTAGGCGGCTTGGTAGGACCTTTGACATAATTTTCGTCTTGTCTATTTTAATTTTAAGATCTACTTGTTGAGAGGCACTACAGAGGTCATCGAGCATTTTTCCCAAGTCTTACAGGGTTTCAGCCAAGAGTATGATATCGTCACCAAATCTGAGTTTAATGAGGTACTCGCTGTTAATATTGATGCCAAGTCTGTCCCAGTCTAGAAGCCTGAAGACATCCTCCAACGCAGCGGTGAACAACTTCGGTGATATGACACCACCTTGTCTAACATCTCGCTACAGCTGAATGGGCTTTGAATTCTGGTACAGGAGAATACTGACATGGTGGCGTTTTCGTACAGACACTTCAATGCTTCGATATACCGTGACTTCGTCCGCATGGAAATGGTTTTTTATGACAGTTAAGCATTTTGTCCGCGTTACTATTTTAAAAGACCTCCATATTGTATGAATGCTAGTACCACGGGAAGGTCAAGCTGTATCTCTATTTCTACCAACCCGATTTCAATACAATTTATTTAGATAAAACATTTCATAGATTGTACCCTGGACTTACCTAGGTACCAAATTATCAAGGCCAAATCAAAATCCGTTCAGTAGTTTCCGCGTGATGCTCAAACAAACAGACAGACAGATAAAAACTCCAAAACATCTTTTTGGATATACTTACGTCCCAGAATCCTAACCCGACTATTTTTCTGAAATATCTTCAATAGTATAGTATAGACACGGCGACAGAGCGTCGGTGGCCGAGCGGTGACAGTATCCGACTCGTAAGCCAGAGGTCCCGGGTTCGAATCCCGCTCCGGCCATGTACCAATGACTGTTTTCTGAGTTATGTACATTAGTTGAATACTAACCGATGCTCTTACGGTGAGGGAAAACATCGTGATGAAACCTGCACATTCAGGCGACTGGATGTGTAACCATGATCCAATCTGGTCAGGTTCCCCTGGTAGCAGGGTCATGGAGGTCAGATGGCAGTCGCTCCACTGTAATTACCTGACCTGCCAAATCCTGGATCATGGTCAAGGCGGACCCCGGGCCCTCGTTCTCGAGAGCACAACCGGGACATTAACGCCAAGATGATTATTTTATTAGTATAGTATAGACACGGATTTTTACAGTTTTATAACAGTATAGACAAGGCTCATTGTGGGCCTTATAAGAAAGCTCACTGTTACCGTCCTTGGAAAGGGCTATGCTCGGAGTATCATTGCGCGATCGAATCAGAAATGTGGAGATACGCAAGCGAACCAAGGTTACCGACATAGCTCTAAGGATTGCCAGACTGAAGTTGCAGTGGACAGGGCACATAATTCGAAGAACAGATGGCCGATGGGGCAGTGGCGAGCACGTACCGGAAAACGCAGCGTGGGTAGGCCTCCCACCAGGTGGACCGATGACCTAGTAAAGATCGCAGGTACCAGCTGGATGCGGAAGGCACAGGACCGGCCTTAGTGGAGATCTCTGGGGGAGGCCTATGCCCAGCAGTGGGCGTCTTTCGACTGATATGATGGTGATAGATCAGGTAATTCGAAAATTACGAGTGACATGAATTACTATTAATTTATTGGCGAATTAAAGCAAATGAAACTAAAATTTCTGAATTGAGTTGGACATAATAATATCTTAGTAGGACATATCTTTCAGTACTTAAATAAATTGATTATTAAATTATTGTATTGTTGCATAATACCCGTAAAATGTTTTTATCTTTTTTCCCGAACAAACTATGGATGCATCCCATTAGGGCTTCATATTCTTAAGAATAGTGTTGTTTGAGGAGATTTTAATATAGGTTCATTTGATGTTGGTACCTATCTTGTAAATATTATAAATATACCCTTACCCTACCCTAATTTCCCACGTATCCCTGGGGCATACGCAACACGTGACCAATCCAGCGCAGGCAAGCCTCCTCGATCTTATACGCGATATCACCAAGGCTGCCACGGATGTACTCGCTACGACTCGGTTGAGTCGCGTAACTCCGCACGTTCACCGCAGTATTTTCAGTTCGTTGGCGTGGAGTTCGCGGGCTTTTGTCACCGCCGGCCATGTTTCGCAGCCATAGACCATCACAGGCATAGTTATGCTCGTGTATAGGTAAAAGATGACCTTAGCCTCTGAACAAATAAAGAAACCCTGTTTAGGAGTGCTACTCACCAGCATATTAAAATAGGTCTTTCTTTAAGTAGACAAAAAATATAAAACTATTTTTTCTAACAAATTAAATTGTGACTTTATCGGCAACAATTACAATATACAGTATTACAACAACACGAATTAAATTGATCTAGAATTATTTATTGACACTCATGACATGATACATGAGAAGCACGTGACGTTATGTCTCACTTCAAATTAATGTCAAATTACAATAAAAAAAACAACATTTAAACTGTCATCTGGCGCGGAGTTCTATTGCAATTCGAAAGAGTTTGCAATATTAAGGGTAACCTAGACCGTGACTCTACAAACAGGTTACTCCTGAGGGGCAAATTGAAAATCCTTGATTTTTCGGTAAATACTTGACTGCTTGTGATACTTTGCAGTTTTGATTCAAATACCCTACTCAACTAGTAGTATTCGACTTTGTCCAGAGCCCAAGGACACCCTGTACCCTTAAGTTTGATAGGGAATTATTAGGGTCACCGATGACTGCCGTGAATTCCCTACATGTATGTAAGTATATGTATTTGTTTTTAAAGTAGGTATATATGTATGTACTTATGTGTGTATAGTATAGGCTTTTATTAATTGAGCATTATTATATATATTTTTTTACTACTTTGCACGTCTTAACTGCATTTAATTGTCACGATCTCTCTGCTGTAGGCCTGCTCGAAGAAATTTCTTAATAGAAATAAGTTGGCCTGTTGTGTCTGATATATTCTGTCATATAGTTTTGTATAAAATCTTGTGTACAATAAATGGTTAAATAAAATAAATACATTTGGCCCAAGCTGCAGAGATCCGGAATTGGACATCGGGGCCGATACCGATACAATTCTATTTCGCATTCGTATTATGAACCGAGTCTAGACTATGACACTTGAACTATCGAAAAAATTATTCAAGTAGGTCTCTAATGAATATTTATTAGGTAGATCATTAAAATTAAAAAACCATTATTTGAAGATCTTCCAGGACCTATTTTCCCGCCTAATCGAGACGACAGACGACCCACGGCCAGCGCTTGAGTTTGGCCATACAAAGAGGTAACGCCGCCAGCCTCCTAGGCCTCCTAGGCCTCCTAGGCAGCCCCCAATTGGCAGCGATTTGGAGTCTTTTTATGTATGATATTGTTTTTCATTTTTAATAAACTGTATATATTTTTGATTGTGTAGGTAGGTTAAAATTAGGTTAAGTTAGTTCAATGTACATCTTAGAGTTTCTTGTTATATTAATAAACAATAATTAGGTACTTATTTTTTTTTATAGAATATGCATTTATTTAATAGAGATTAATAAAATACAATTATTGCAGTATTTTAAAAAAAGCCTTGCTCTACAAAAAAATCCTTAATTAAACTTGAGATTAAAATTTTACCCAGGTCCCCCGATTTTGGAAATTTGGTACTTAATTGAAATTAATTTTATTTTTCATTGTTTTTTTGCATATAGTGCTAAAGTGAAGATAATTCGAGTGTCATACGTCACTACATGGCGCTAGTTGTATTCATATGTAGCTTTAGCTTCCAATACATGCACTACGTAAATGAAATATCTACGTATACCTTATACACAACAAGTTACCTAAGCTACCATGGTGCCTATATTATACATACATACTTTGTAAAATATTGAAACATCTCTATAACCTTCATTAATATTTAGGTTGTGTACGAATGACGTATAAAATTCATTTCAAACCGAAATTGCAAGTAAATTATTTTAAAACAAATTTTACGTTGAAATGATCACGTCATTCTATACCTACATATATGTAATGCATTACATCACTGTCATTACATAGGATCCAATTACACGCGCAGTTGAACAACATGTTAATAAAAATATATTGGGATGAGATACGAGACTGGTTATTGCATTGTTCTTTGCAGTCTGGGCCGATGTAAGAAAAAATAAAATGAATTTCTTGGCTGTACTAATTCTTGCTATTTCAACAGTGGTCGCAGGCAAGAGCAAACATCCTAACCCATTAGTCAACCTCGAAGCTTTGGAAGCAGACGGGAAGGATGCAGCAGCACAAATTCTTAAACTTTTAGGTGCCTTCTCAGCCGACCAGAAAAAGTTTCTACGTAGCCCAGACAAGGCAACCGATGAGAGTCAGGAGTACAGGAATCGAATCAAGAACAAGCTAGCCCCTCAACAACTAACACCCCAAAAAGCGGAGGACGTTAAAAACCTAATGAACATTCAAACCCTGAACCTTATATTCAAAGATAACGACGTCGATAAAAAAGTTAACAAGAAAGCGAATGCCTCAAAATCAAGCCAATTAAAGAAAATCGCTTCAAAGAAGAACCAAAGAGAATCAAAGAAAACTTACGACCCGGAAGTAAGTTATGATTATGCAGATTTCAGAGTAGGGTCGAACAATAAAATCGTCAATTGGCTCGCGAAGCACGGCAAGAAGTATAAAGTGAACGACAATGTAGATGCGATAGTTATAGATCTAGCCAAATTCGATGAGGAAGACGATGGGGACAAACAAGAAGCAAAACCAGTGAAGGAGGAGAAACAAGTCGAGAAACCTGAAAATGATGCGGAAACAAATGCGCAATCTAAAAAAATACTTAGACAGTTAAACGACAAAGCACTTGATTACGATTACTTCCAACCTAACATAGACGAGGAAAGTCTATTGAATGTGGGTAAGAAATTCAAATTAAATGACAACTATGACGCGTTTGTGTTGAAAGTTTCAGATCTGAAAAGATTGCAGGAGAAGCAAAACCGAAATAAGAACTCCAAGCGCCTTAAGAAAGGTAATCGTGATAGAAACGCGGACAGGGGATTGAATGATCTACTTAAGCAGCAAAACGCCAAAACTATAGTTGTAGATTTAGGTCGATTACAGGGCGAAAATAAAAGGGACGATCGACTGTCGAACAGAAACAAGAAGAGCGAAAAATCAGACGCGAAATATTCTCAATTAGTATTGGATATACAACGTTATCTCAACAAGAATGCAAAGGACAATGATGAACCCTTGAACACAAAGCAGAAGTCCGTCAGTGTCGTGAACGCTGCCGACTATGACGACTACACAGACGATTTAGCGAAACTCATATCTTCGGCAGTGTCAGACTATAAGGGTAAGAAAGAGCCCTCTTCCAGCATATGGCGTAGGAGGAGCATGGATACGGCAGAAAAAAAATTCGGAGTGCCATTCGAACTCGACATCTCGGGACTCGGTCAAGTCAATTATTAATAAATATGTTAGATGTTTTGAGTTAAGTATTTGTTTTTGTACGTAATCAGACTGGTCATAGCTATGGGTAGTATGGTCTGGTATCCTCTCGCTTTGACAATTAACAGTCATGCTTATGGTTTGACTTACTTAGGATTATGAAATAAAAACAAATCCGAACAAACAATTCATGAACCGCAATTGATTGAAGCTAAGCTGCAGAGACTCGAGATCGGCGTAGAGCGCGTCTGTCGGTCTTGTACAGGTTGCATTTAGAATAGTGTGCGAAGCAGTTGCACGACCACATTCCGCCAGCCCCATTCCGCCATCGGGAGACGCGGTCCAGGCGAGCGCTTCATCCTTTTGTTGTGTATCTTTCAGCTATTCGCACAAGCCGCTTTAGTTCAACCTTAATAATGCGTACGGCTAAGGAATTGAACGCGTTGCCTACGAGTGTGTTACCTGATCATTATAATCTAGACGCTTTCAAGGCTAAAGTCAATAGGCTGTTCCTAGACAGGCACGCTCCATCAACGGCCATATGGAACCACCAGGTGAAATGGCTGTCAAATGTCTGGCCAGCCTAACTAAAAATAAAATATTTTATTTATTAAGTAGGATATCTTTCAATCAATATGTTTTTATGGCACACAGGCAAGCAGACCACCCGATGGATGCTATTCCATCAAGGTATAAGAGGTTCTCCTTTCGTCGATTTGACACTTGCTTATTTTGTAGGTACATATTTCTTCACTATGCGATTTAGTAGATAAGTCCCAACGAACTATCATTCATTCAGTTCAACTCGTATAATTACTTCAGTCTACTAGATCTGCTAAGCACATCCAGTTTTTTAGATGCGAGCTTGACCTTTTCTTCCAAATGACTGCGAAACTGGACGTCACTGGATATGTCGATACCTAGTATATGTATGCTCTTTGAGATGGTAAGCGGTGTATCCTGAAACTGTGGAGCTACAACTAATGGAGCTTTCTTGGTTTAAATTGGACTAAATTTAGTCGTCGTTTAGAATCTAGATAGAGTACTCCCGATTTTAGACATACGTAGTTCGCGATTTTCCTCCACTATGAAACGAGGGATTTTGGCACGACCTTTATAAAAGGCGTCTTCTGTCATCGTATACATATACATGTATAGATTTGCCGCACCATGGGATGGTAGGTGGTTAGGCGTCTCCATAATTCATGGTCGAGTTTGAGATAAAGAGAGCATCCAATAAATTGGCTTTCTCTATTACACTATGGGCCAGGGTGCCGTCAGGTTTACGCAGTGGTGTCAGAGACGACTGACTAGAGTTTCCATCGGCAACTTTGGCGAGCGACCAGAAAGCCCGGCTACCAGAAGGGTAGCTCGTGAGTCGCTCGCCAACTCCGCTAACGAAGGCGAACTTTGCTCTAGCGATCGCCCTCTTGCTGTTCCTCGAGACAGCATTTAACTTTCGCTTTGCATCAAGATCATCCTATGCAAAACAGAGCTACTTCCACGGGTACGATGCGTAAAAATCACGCAATCCATTCTAGCTGACTAATAGGCCAAACGCGACACCATCCAGTGGGCCCGGAAGATTCGGATAGTGTACAATACACTTGTGCGCAAGGCAGTGATCCGACGATTCAAGAGGCTCATTCACGGAGATGGAGTACCCACTAGGGCGCGTAGTCAACAGAAGGTCCAGCAAGGAGTTGTGTGATCCTCAACATCTAGGATTCTAGTCGGAGAGTGAATCAATTGTGAGAAACCAAAGACCAGAGCAAATTCGTGAGCAGACCTCCCCGCTTAGCTAGTAGACCGAGAACCGAGCCACTCCGCATTGTGGGCATTAAAATCTCCTATCAAAAACTTTACTAGTCATCACTTTCAAGTGCTCAAATAGTCGATTTGTGTCCAAATCACCGCCATGAAGCCTGTGGGTATAGGGCTGCGTAGATACGGGTGAAGCCTCCATAATCCACTTGATCAAAACCACAGAATCGACAGGTGCCTGTCTTCAAGGCCGTGTAGACGGCGGCAACAGATATCCACCCGAATGAACATACACACCCCAGCACGACGTTTATGCTCGAGCTTGTACCCGAGCCGTGTAAGCCGAGCTCGAGAGCTGTGTAAGCCGTGTGGTGTCCGGCAGAGTAGAATAGCACCAACCCCTTACACTCGTGGGTGTCGTACAAGGCGACTAATATTTACGAGGCAAAAGATCAAGAGTCTCCGTAGTCTGGAAAATGGGCAGCAGCATTTTCCATTGTTATATTTAAACACTGCGATCTCCAACCCGCCTGCCAAGCGTGGAGATTATGGCAATAACCTCCCCTTTCGTGGGAGAGGCCCTAAGTCCTGCAGTGGACTGTTACGGGCTGTGATGATGATGTACCCAAGATCAGTTAAGTATGAAGCCGGTCATGAAATCTGTGTCTCCGTCAGAAAATGAAGGGCCGGCTGCGCAGGCAGACTAGTTGTTGATGTTTGATATTGCTATAAAGACCCCGAATATTGCAAAAGTCCACATTCAAAGTAAATGGGGTTGCGCGGTCAAACTATAATTGAATAGCACCCTCTATTCTAAGCTAATGACAATTTGTAAACCGCAAATGACATTTGCGTGAACGCAGCCAAATAAATAATTATTGTTACTGGTAACACACGTCAATCAAACGAATGTCAATGTCAATCAATAGTTATTGCTCTTTGTTCGTTTTCATAAAAAATCATCCATTATTGATTTAATGTTTGATTCTGCCAATATTAATTTTTGTTATTAAGTAGTGAAGCAGGCTTAACTCAGCTCTTGTTCAAAATGGCAAACGACACCCCCGAAAGCGATTTTTCTATAGAATGCTTCCAGAACTACTCTGCCCCAGAAGTCTTCGTTCAGGGATTAGCAGGAATGGTTGATCAGTCTGACGTTGAGACCATCATACGCGCTCAGAAGAACATGTACGTTACGAAGCTTGAGTTTGCTTCACTTGAACAACATACCTACCTAAATGTACATACCTGCTCTATGACAAAAGTCAAGCAGTGATTCCTGTTCTGATAATTTAACTACCTTTTCCCGTCAGTATCCCCTTAGCTAGATCACAACCGAAGAAAAATGTATACTCTATTTTGATCTTCTAAAAATCCACTATTTGGGTATTTGAAAATCTCATCAATACCATTTCCAGGCTGCAGCGCTTCGAGAAAACCACAGAAATGTTGACAAACTGCAACCAGCTGTCTGTCAGTAGGCTGAGAGCTGCATCTGTGGAGTTCAAGAAACACACCCAGCTACTTCTAGACATGAGGAAAGATCTGGAATACATATTCAAAAAGATAAGGGCAATCAAAACCAAACTCAGGTGTGTGAAATTCAAACAAAACCTGTTCTCTCACATACTTACACACTCATCCATTTCCCATAGGGGTAGGCAGAGACTATGATCCTAAAAGACCTCTTTTAGTCACATATTTTAATACTTACTTGATTTTTTCAGTACACAATACCCCGAGGCCTACAAGTTAGCTATAGCTGCATCGGCTGCGAACAAGAAAACCATAGATGAGGAGGAAGAAGAAGATTTTCAACCTTCCACCAGCAAATCGGAGTCCAAAATGGTCACCACCGTCTCAACGGAAACTCTGAAACCAACCACCAGTGAAGGCAAAAGGTCTAAAAAGAAAGACTTGAAAAACGACTCCAGTAATAACAACCAGGAGGATAAAGTAGTTAAAAAAGTGGAAAAGAAAATTAAATCGAATAGCAGTTCTTCGGAAACTGAGAGCGCCAGTTCTGGCGATGATTGCAGTACGGACACAGGCTGAGATGTATAATGAACTAGAAGTGGAATTGTCTCAGTCTTTTAAGATGTGTATGCACTGCCTACTTATTTACATCTTTTGTAAATGCAGAGTGTAGTATTACATTATCTTGGATGGCAGTGTGACCCCAATGTTTTATTAAAAAGTATGAAAGTAATTAAATTTCTCACTAGCTTCTGTAGGTCTGTCTGACCTCTGGTGTAAGATATTTCTTATATGCTGTCCATTCATTTTCTTGTACACAATATGTTATGAATAAATATTGATACTAATATTATAAAGAGAAAAGATTTGTATTTTATTTGTATGATTAAGTTATTACTCTATATTAATAATGATCAGTCAATGTAGTTTGTAGGGTAGGTAGTCAAATATTTGGTAAGTAAATAAAATAAAATAAAATTACTATGAAGTATTTTTTACCTTGAGTTATAATTTTTTTTTTTTTGTTCTAGATAAGATAATATATAAGCAACCTTAGACTAATAGATAATCTACTATAGTAAGTGCTTTCCGTCAGCAATCGGCAATATTTGGTGAAAAGTATTACAAATTGTTCTTAACCGAACAAAGTAACAAAGTGGAGAAGAATAAGTAGGAAAGCGGACCCTGTCAGAGGCCGGGATTGACGGCTCGGATGATAAAAAATAGATAATAATCCAGGGTTTTGCGGATCAGGTAATTACAGTGGAGCGGCTGCTATCTGACCTCCGTGACCCTGCTACCAGGGTAACCTGACCAGATTGGATCATGGTTACACATTCAGTCGCCTGAATGTGCCTGTTGCATCACGATGTTTACTCTCACCGTAAGAGCATATTTTATTAAGAGTACATAACTCAGAAAAGAGTAATTGGTACATGGCGCCAGTGGAATTCGAACCCGATACATCTCGCTTATGAGACTTCGCCAGGAATGCTCCTTGTCGGAATGTCAATACGGCTTTAGGTTGGGCTGCAGCACCATCAATCCAGTCTTTGCTCTAAGGGTCCTCCAGGAGTCCTATTGCAGTAGGAATCAACCGTTGCATTACTACTACCTACTACTTATGTCTATCTCTGTTTTATGCATGTGACATGAATTGATTCTGAAGTGACTTTGTGGTTCTGAAGATGAATGTATTTATTATTGTGAACTATAATTATTAATAAAATGTAATGATAATATGAGTCTGTGAAACTTGAAATAAATGATATTTATTATTATTACGCATTTCTCGACCTGCAGAGGGCTTTCGACAGTGTCCCTCGGGAAATATTCTGGTGGGCTCTGAAAGTAAAGTCTGTGCCCGAGGCGTAGGTACATTTGTATTATACAGGACATGTACGCCAATACTGGTGCTGTCTTCTAAACCATCGTAAAGATAAAGATATTTATTTTCAATAAATGTTGGTACAATAAATGGTGTTAACAAAATTATAATTTCGTCCCAAGAACACTTAATCCTTTCGGATATGAAAATATTTAGAAGGTACACAAACATTATATCTAGTGTTAATTATTCAAATAGCTCATTTATAGATTAAAAAGTCATCTATTAACCAACGTTTAAGTTTTTTCTGACAAAGTTGAATGGGTAAACTTTTTAGACTTTCGGGCAATGCATTATATACTTTTACACACATAGCTGGACAATTTTTACAGTATTTCGCTGTTTTTGGCACTCTAGAATAAACTAGCTTTCAGCAGTCGTGAATAACCCCGTATTCGTTTATTCTAAACCTTGATCTGTAATGCTTCAGTGTATTTTGTTGATTTATGGCTACAGTTTTAACACATTGTTATCTGTTATCCAAATATGATTTCAGCCACGCCAAAGCAGTACCTCTGAAGCCATATCGCTCCAATTTCGGTAAAGCAACCGGTGTGAAACACAAACTTGACCTGCTAAAGTTAAATAAAACATTTTCAGAACCTCTAGCTATAAAGTTTCTGATAAACAAATCACATCCGGTGACTTGTTATAAAGATTCAAAGATTCAAAGATTCAAAAAGATTCAAAGATTCAAAATATTTATTTGTAAAAGATAGGTATTACAGATTATCGGTATTATTGTCATTAAGTTCAGCTGCAGTTATACTTACATCTATATTTTTGCTCTGAACATCAGCAATCGCACTACTAGCGGTTTTATAAGGCCGCCTAAGAAAATAGGGTATAATGCTCCTCGAACGCTTAATTATCTTTTCGTCGATTCATTTGTTTGCTGGGTGTGATATAAATTAACGAACATTTGTCAGATACATTGATTTATAAGTATGATAATTAATAACAAATTTAATTCTCTTACATACTAAATTTAAATATGTCATATGGTCATCATAATAGTCATAGTCAATATAATTACAATTATGAAATGTGTTTGATAATATTTTTAACATTTGATTTATCATAATATATTTATTGAGACTCATATTCTTATAAACTGGTAAAATTATAACACTTGTATTTTTAAACATGTCTGAAGCCATATACAAATTTCGATGTATTATATTTGGATTTGAATCATTGCTACTCAATTAATGTCCTAGCCAACCCTTTAAGCGCACTCCACATGTTGACAGTTCCGCGGGAACACGAGAGTGTAGAGGGAGTATTCGCCTATATTCGTGTAGTCCCGTGCATGTTTAGCATGTCTCGCCTATTTCAAAGACTAAGTAGAGATAGATCGTTCTCGTCTTGATTCGATCGATTTTATATTTATATTCCTAGCGCTTTTTCGAGTAACAGGTTCGGGGTACCCTTGACCATAATCCAGGATATTAGTAGATCAAGTAATTACAGTATAGCAGCTGCCATCACCTCTGTGACCCTGTTTAAAGCAGATTAGCGATATTACACCAATTAATCGATATAATGTCGACGCGTTTTGACACCCACCACATCCCTAATAGGCGAGAATGTAGAGGGTCGACCAAAGTCCCGGCCATAGTTTCGCCGAAACTTTCGGCGGACATGTGGAGAACGCTTTAAGCGCACTCCACATGTGGACAGTTCCGTGGGAACACGAGAGTGTAGAGGGAGTATTCGCCTATATTCGTGTAGTCCCGTGCATGTTTGGCATGTCTCGCCTATTTCAAAGACTAAGTAGAGATAGATCGTTGTCGTCTTGATTCGATCGATTTTATATTAATATTTCTATCGCTTTTTCCCGTAACAGGTTCGGGGTACACTTGACCATGATCCAGAATATTAGTAGATCAAGTAATTACAGTAGAGCAGCTGCCATCACCTCTGTGACCCTGTTTACAGCAGATTAGCGATATAACACAGATGAATCGATATAATGTCGACGCGTTTTGACACCCGCCACATCCCTAATAGGCGAGAATGTAGAGGGTCGACCAAAGTCCCGGCCAAAGTTTCGCCGAAAGTTTCGGCGGACATGTGGAGTACGCTTTAGCTTGTTCATCTCCTTGGATGAATATTTTTGATTTCGTTTGAGAGAATTTGTTTCTAGCCACTGATTTCATTTGGCTTTCTCCACTGGGTAGCTCTATGGTACTGCTCTGAAAATGTTCTCCCAAGTTACTGCAATGATCTTTGCAATTTGTGCATGTCACAGGATCAAGCTTTTTAAATTATATTTCATTCGTTTTTTCTGAAGTCTAATTTTGTTTTTTGCAATGTGTCTATTTTCTTTTTTATGGATGAGTTTTGTTTTTTTGGGGTAGATTTACAAATTGTTGAAAGATTTCTTACTTTCTTTTCATATTCTTCATTTATGCTATTAAGTGTACTGTTTTCTTCTAGTAGGTTAATTATTTCATTTTCAGCAACAGCGTAGGCCATACAAATCCCTTCCCGATTACTGTAGATGTTCACCAGGGTTCTGTGCTGAGCCCTTACTTGTTTTGCATTGTGCTCGATGCCCTCTCAGCGGAAATTCAGGACATGCCTCCGTGGCTTTTGAAGTACGCTGACGACATTGTACTGGTGAGCAAGCTCAGGCAGGACCTTGAGACCAGGGTAGACACGTGGAAGGATGTGCTAGAAAACGGTGGTTTGAAGCTGAATATCGCCAAAACAGGGTATATGGCCAGCTGCAGCGCGGATCCCGTCACCATCCGTATAGGTAACGAAGCTGTCAATAGAACAGACAAATCCAAATACCTCAGATCCGTGATACACGAGTCCAGCGATATCGGCCACGATGTGAATTCCCGAATCTGCAGCTAGGGCCAAATGACGGGAACTAACGGCAGTCATCTGTGACCCTAAAATCCCTGTCAAGCTCAAAGGGCTTGTATACAAGAGTATAATTAGACCTGTGATGCTCTATGGCTGCGAGACATGACCAGCGCTGACGAAACACGTTCGCGAACTCCACGCCAACTAAATGAAAATGCTGCGCTGGATGTGCGGAGTTACACGGCTCGATTGAGTACGTAATGAATACATCCGTGGCAGTCTTGGCGTGAGGGATATCGCAGACAAGATCGAGGAGGCTCGCCTGCGCTGGTTTGGTCACGTGTTGCGTAAGCCTCAGGGATACGTGGGAAATAGGTGCCGCTATCAGGAAGGAGGCCCCGTGGGCGACTCAAGAAGCGATGGATTGACATCGCTGAGTCGGATGCGAGAGCCAACGGCATACGACGCGAGAATGCCGAAGACCGGGCGAAGTGGAGAAGAATGGGTAGGAAAGCGGACCCTGACAGAGGCCGAGATAAACGCTAGGACGCGGATACATTAACCGATAGGCCACCGATGTTTCAAGTGTCAACAACAGAGTTACCGTTACCGGGTCAGAAGGCTAGCCACTTCTTGGGCCAGCGCTTAAACCTCGCTATTCAGCAGGGCAACGCAGCCAGCCTTCTGGGCACCTTTCCAAATTCGGAGGATCTGGGTAATTTTTTTGTTACTCTATTTAGAATTAAGGGTTTTTTTTGTTAGAATAAGACTTTTTAAATATTAGTACTTAATGGTATTTTATTAACTCCTTGTCAGATTAGATTGCTGGTACTGATAAAAATAACAAAATTCCAAGAGCCACAAGTGTTCCAAGAAGCCGCAACGAGCCTATAGAGTGGCGGCAGCCGGCAAAACGACTAACGTGATCACACGCGTAGGTACATACGACAGCGGCGACGGTTTACCAGGGTTTCTCAAAGTGGAGTACGCGAACCTCTAGAAGATTAGACGATAGGGACGTTCGCGACAAGATTAACGTAAGGCTTGCTGCATGACTGGCAAGCGCGTGCGCCATGCATGTTGGCGCAAAGCGCTGAATTTCCTTCGCTACAACATACTTACGTGAGAGAGTGGGTTTTCACACTTGGTCATGCATGATAAAAACGAAATACAGAATACTTTTACAATTGACATAATTTGCGAAATGAAATAAGCCCACCCATCATATTAATATAAAAACTACGTTGCCTGTATACGTATACTGTATACGTTGCCTTTCATTGAAATAAACAACCAATTTAATTATTTTATTTAGGGAGGTTGGGGTTAAGGGGGTCAGCTGTCATATGGAAACTTTGACAGGGATTTAGTGTTACTATAGCGAACTCTTTGGCTTAGGTTAATCGGCTCCTTATTCCGCACTTGAACTCAAACATGACCCTTTGTACGTAGTTAAGGCATGTTAATTAAGGCAGGGCAGCTGAAATACAGCAGTCCCCCCCCCCCCCCCAGAAATACAGCAGTCTCTTTGGACTTTCGCAGATCTCTCGGAAGGATCCCGTTTCTAATGCGACTTTTGTCCTGTGGTCCTTTAGCCCAGCTTTTTCTTCGTCAACTAGGCATCCCCTGCACAAAGGGCTATTTGTAGGTCCTATCGTGAACAGTAGTTTGTTCAGGGGGAGATGCCCTGTAATAATACCAACTACTGTACTGAGTTGATAGGGGTACGTAGTCATAAGTTTGAGAAATCCTGCTCTACGACAACGAACTCCGCCGAACTAGCAAATGTGCCTAGGCAAAATTCTTCAACTAAAGTAAAAAACATTTTTTCATTTTCGAACTAAATTTGACAGACAGCCAACAAGAACAACTCAGAGCACACAGAAGAAAAAATCTCAAAATAGTCATAGTCACAGCATAAACAATGACAGGAACGCCCTAACCTGTCAGCAGACCTAATTACCCCGGCCCCTGGGTCAGTCAGTGGGTGACACAGCTTTTTATTAGGTCTGACTATTCTTCTTATCGAGTCGATGGACTCTGACGTAGGTACACTTTATTCGCCCAGTATTCGGAGACGCATACAGCGTTTGAACTGGCCTCAAACAAGTCCTCCATTGTACAAGTTTTAGGACACGTCAAGCATGAAACAAGGTGGTCCATGGTTTAGGTTTGGCTATTAAAAAAAAACAGTTCCAAAATCAGTCAAACTACTTTATTGGTTATATGAGATGAATCTAAAGAGATTACAATGAAAATCTTTAAATTATACTTTTATATTAATAATGTTGAATATACTGCGTCAATACTACTTTATACTACTGTGTAATAACTGTGAGGGCACCGTAGGTTATTCTGCGTCACAGAGTACAAGAAAAATTCCACTTTGTAGTGATAGAGGTTCAGTAGACCCACACAACGTTGGTCTGCCCGTTCTTCTTTCTTGGTTACGTTGGTTCTTGTACTCGATGACGTAGGCGCCCTCACAGGTTATTATGTACGTACTAGATTATTCCATGTGATTTTCAAAGTTATTCTAAATAAGATACCTATAAATAATAAATGGGTAAATATATTCTTAATAAATACCTATTACCTATACATTCATATCTACTATCAGCCGGGGTGGACCGTGATCAAGGAGCGCCCTGGGCCAAGCTGATTGGTGGCCCACTTGTCAGAATACAAGTACAGGGTAGTGATGTAACGAAGTATTTAACATTCGCGAATGAAAATATCTGCCGCTAATATTCGCGCAATTATTATAATACGACTAAAACTTTACAGTGGATGGCAACATTTTTTCAAGCGTTTTGCATATTCTGCGTGCATATTAACTGCATATTCTCGCGCAGTTTTCGGTTTCGTTTCATTACTGTCAACGGATTTGCTGAGGATACTCCGTGAAGGAGAGATACGCGTGTAGATGTTTACCAATGATTGTGTTGAGCCATTAGCAGGTGAGAGGCGAGACAGAGCTAATACTAGTAACAGACGCTCCGATATGGCTGGAGCCGACAAACCGTCAGTTGTAGTCGATGCTAATCCTTACGAAGTACAAAATATTTTCATTAATTCGCGCGGGCGAGCAGGGGACGTGTTTACCACTAGATGGAACAGCAAATTTTAAATCTTTTAGTATGTTCCTCATATTGGCAATATATTTGCGAATGCGAATTCGGATATAAAAAATAAGCGAATATTCGTTACATCACTAGTACAGGGTTAAAGCATCGATTACACCACCCTTCATATAGGACCCTCTCATTCAGAGTGCAAGATCGAAGTGGAATGCTCATGGAATAAGGTCCATTTTTGTATCACGCCTTTTATAAGCGCGAAACTGGTCAAGAAGCCGTTGTCCGCTCGATGGAGCCGTGGTACCTAGCATTCATTTTATATTGTTCATATGTGTTTGTGAAAACCTAAACTGAATAAGCTTATTTGATTTGATTTGAAGGCATAACATATAAGTAGACCTTGAAGTGGCAAATGGACCTTATTCAATACTACATGAATGAGCAGTACTACATGAGTTATGATATTACATTACGGGCAGTGTAGTCAGACGCTGCAAGTTAGCATAACAAACTTTATGATTGTGATAAAAGTATCTAAACATACATCTAACATTTATGAATTTTGGTTATTTATAAATAAATAAAAACCGGCTAAGTGCGAGTCGAACTCGCATTCAATTACTATAATTATTAGTACATTACATGGACCAATAATCATATACTTTCACCCCATACCACAGAATAACTATTCAGTCGTTTCATTCATTCATTCAATTCTTCACTTCTTCCAATAGCACTGTGGCACCTGCAAATTTAAACACTCCATCCACAAACTGGCTGTGGCCTCATAGCTCCAAAATGGATGGACCGATTTCGTTTTCCTTTATTTGACAACCAGTTCTCCTTTCTTCGTTGTGAATAGGTACCTTGTGATCTGAGACTTAAAACCGCAAACATAAAAACATGTTTGATCTACGGCAAATAAATTAAAGTAAAAAAATAAATGCACCCACGACATTATGCAACAGCTGTTATGTACTTAAATCCTAACAGATTAAATAGCTCATGAGATATAAGCACAGTAAGAACTTATTATTACCATTAGTGAGCATATTTGAAGTAGCTATTGAGTATAATATGAATATGGCTCTCCCAAAGAAGCTTTTCCTTTTTATTTCGATTATGTATTCTTTATTACAAGAATAAGTAACGAATTGCGCTGGTCTTTTCCGTAATAATATTGTAATAGCTACTTCAATCGACCCTCTAATTATTACAATAGACAGACAATAATGTGAAGTCATTCGACAATTAAATTGAACAGCTATTTACGGAATTGTACGATATAATACGTAATACCTTCGAGAAGGTCATACTTATATTATTATGTTTCATATTTATTGCATAATGGCATACTTAGCTGTATACTTCTTCGCGTCCTCAATGAAAACGTTATATTCGTACTTGTATTGATGAGCGATGTCAATCATCAGCGGGTCTTCTGGGTTCGGGTTAGCCATGAGGTTCTGGATGCATACGAGCAAGCTTTCCAGGGTGATTGTAGGTAACCACCCTCCGTTCGGTGGCATTTTCAGTATGCCCATGCAAACACGGCCTCCTAAAAATTTTGTAATAAAATAATGGTTATCTATACTAATATTATGGAGAAAAGATTTGTATTTTTTTTGTGATAAATAAACTTAGAAACTACTGGACCTATTTCAAAAAATCTCCGGGCTTTTAGCTCCATCAGATCGCGTTGCCTACATGTAGAGCTAATACCTCTGTGTTGAGTACGAAAGTAAAGGGCCCTGAAAATTTTCTTTTGAATCCGCTTAATATCCTGAATATAGGTAACATACCTGGGATTCCAAATATTACTACAATATTCCAATACACTACGGACGTACTAAAAGTACAAAACCTTAACGCAGTAAATATCAGAGAAAGGGCAACTCACTCTCAGAACAGAGCCAAGATTTTTGTAGGCTTTAGTAACTGCTGCGGATATGTGGTCTGTCATAAGCATTTTTTAATCGAAAACCTCGCCAAGATCCCGCGCTAGTAACTGGTTTAATGGGCGTGCCTTCCAAGTAATATTGATGTGTCTCAGCGTTTGTTTTGCATGTGAAAGTTATTTGAAAACATTTTGAGACATTGACCGTTATGTTGTTTTCTTCTAATCTAAAATCTTCTAAAATATTGAAACTTAAGTGATTCCATAATATTTTTTACACATGCGTTTATTTTGTATTTTTTGGCATACATTAAAAATTTTACGATTCGGAAACAATGTAGAATGTCATATAAATATGCGACGTACAAAAGCGGTCCCAAGATCGAGCCCTGCGGGACTCCAGAAGGTACTGTGTCAAAGTTAGAACGATAACCAGCCAAGACAACAGCCTGCGATCGATTTCTCAGGTATGCAGACGACTGCACTGTTGTATGTTATGATGAAAATGAATTAATTTATAATCTTAAATCAATAGTTGCCTGGCTACAGGCCAATAATCTAGTTGTAAACCTAGAAAATGCTAAAATAATGAGTTTCAAACAACGAATGCCAAGACAATTTCATACAAAAGTCATCTTTGATAACATAGAGATACAGGAAGCAGTCTCCACTAAGTTTTTAGGCATGAGTATTGATTCTAACCTAAACTGGCAAACACATATAAAGTCAATATCTAAAAAAATTATTCAATTCTCGTTTGCTCTCCGAAATTTGGCAAAGATTGTTAACCAAGAGTCTGTTCTCACTGCATATCATGGTTATGTTGTCTCGAGGTTAAGGTATGGCATTATCTTTTGAGGTAATGCCACGAATATCGAACAAGTGTTTATCTTACAAAAGAGATGCGTAAGAGCAATAACGGCCATAAAAAGAAGGAAAGCTGCAGGCCTTACTTCAAACAACTCAAACTTCTGACTCTACCATCGCTATACATTTTTGAATCCGCAGTTTTTGTAATAAGTACGGCACTTTGACCGTATCTCATTTGTTCAGCGAGCACGTCGCTGTGATCAGTTGTGTCTGGAGCCGCAAAAAACTACGCTTTGTATGAAGAGTGTTCTTACCATTAAAGGGATCTGAATCTTTATCTCAATAAAAGTAGATTTTAGTAAACTGATCGTTCAGAAACTATTAATTAGCATTAAAAATCTCTATACAATCACTTGTGAAAACACTTGCGTTCTGGTCCGCTAGTTAAAATCAACTGATTAAGTTCCGGGGTTCAAATATTCTTACACAGAACAAAGCACTGCGGTCTCTAACACAGGACGGTGTTATTGCTTTAATATAAACCTAGCCGAATTCGATGAATTCGGAGGAACGATAGACGCCATATTTATGGCGACCATTTGGTCGCCTTAGTCTAGTACCTTTACGTAGCTGGGCCACTACAGAGGCCCGGTATGCAACAATGAGTCTTACATTAGTACAGTCTTATTGCTTTTATATGAACATAGCCGAATTCGATGAGTACGGAGAAACAATAGACGTCATGACTGGTCGCCTCAGTCTAATAAGTACCTATACGCAGCTGGGGGCACTGTAGATGCCCGGTATGCAACAATTAACCTTACACTATGGCACCTAAAATATATAATAAACTGCCTGCCAGTATTAGGGCACATAACAAGAATATCGTAATGTTTAAAACTTAACTTTTTGACTACTTAATTGACAAAAATTACTACAGCTTAGGAGAATTTTTTAATGACTCACTTTGTTTATTAATGAATATTATTGGTGACTTGCAATCCTTATTAATTGAATTAACTAATATTTAATTGAATTTTATTGACATATTATTTATTACCCTTTACACTCATGGGTGTCGTACAAGGCGACTAATGTTTTCGAGGCCAAAAATCAAGAGTCTCCGTAGTCTGGAAATTGGGCAGCAGCATTTTCAATTGTTATATTTAAACACTATGCAATCTCCAACCCGCCTGCCAAGCGTGGAGATTATGGCAATAACCTCCCCTTTGATTGATTGGACTTAAACAATCTGTGGAGATAACCGTGAATTCCCAGCTCCTGAAGCTTCCTTAGAAGAATAACATGATCTACATGATCAAACGCTTTTTGGTTATCTGTATAAACTGCATCTACTTGGGACCCACCATCCATTCCAAGCAGAAGTCATTAGAAAATATTGCTAAGTTAGTATTTTTTGATCAAACTTGGATAAAACCATGCTGCTGTCTGGGAACTTTTTTATAATTATCCATATGCACAACCTGTTCTAACATTTTACTTAATATGTTAAGAATAGATATTAGTATATAGTTCCCGATATCATTTGTGGAACCCTTTTTATGAATTGGCGGTCTTCCAGATCTCCGAAAAATATCCCTCACAAAAGCAATTTTTAAAAATGTATGCTAGAGGAACAGCCAGTGATTCAGCACATTTAGAAAAGAAAATTATCTCTAGGGGTGTTTAAATTCTCACTTAAAAATTCATTAAAAGAATTACAAATATCTTGTTCATTACACTCTATCTTCATATTTCATAAAACATGGGTATTTGGATTTCTTATTTCTTTTCGATTTAATGTAAGTCCACAGGTATTTCGGTGTAGATTTGATTGAGCGGTTTATCTAAGACATGTAGCACTTTTTTCAAGATTTTTTAGCCTAGAATGTAGTATTGGAAAGGATTCATAATTGTTTGGGTTATTGATTTTTTTCCTATTCCTTAAACATCCTAATCATTGCGCTGCTATACCAAGCGGTTATGAGTATGCGGTGGAATAGGTCTTTTGTGGTATGAATTTAGAGATAACATTTTTTATTATTACAAATAAAAATTCTATTTGGTTTTGTGGGCTTTGGGTGGGATTATCTGTAATGGTCAATCATAATTTAAAAAATGCTCATTCAAGCCGTCGTAACAGATATACTTTCTGACTGGGAGGCCTGATTGTGTCTGATTTTAGATTTGTAATATTAATCACAAGTGTCGAGTGAAAACTACGTTCACTAGGGGATACTTACTTTGTGTAATGTTTCAAAATGTGATAATGAAAAATAGGTCCAGTAGTTTATGTTGCGAGTTAGGTACAAAGTTATACTTATTAGATCCCATATTAGAATTTGTGTCAGTATTTTAGTCCTATTTTGATTCAAGAGGAAGCTTTATAGGGTAGGATAACACGCAAACAATCTCAGTGGGTCAGCAAGTTATCTATAAAGTGAAAAACCAGTAAATGTTAAAAAATAGTTGGTAAAGAGGTCACATTATTTTTTACCAATTACTGGTTAGAGGATAACGATTAGTGCAATTCAATAAAACTACTATATATTTATGAACACAACTTTCACACAATAGAAGTGAAACTACCTCTAGCAATGGAATTCATAATGGTATTGATTAGATTTCGTTTTTCTACTACATATAACTCTGAACACCTTACAGAAACACATTCTTCTGGGTTGTCATGATTTGTGCCTAGCTAAAAGTTTTAAAATGCAGGATAGACTGTTTGGTTATTGATTCACAGATACCTTAAGACTACATTTAATAATATAGGTAGAGATAGAGCACAATATAGATAGATATTCTAAAACAGGCCTAGCCTATAAGAAGACACCTATATTTAAAATAAAATAAAATATTGATTATTATTATACCTTTATCAATGTTTGGGTGATAGATTGGAGTAACGAACTTGAGCTTCGGCGGTTCGTAAGGGTACCGTTTTGGTATCGTAATAGTGAGCTTGAAGGTGCCTCGTTCGTAAGGAGAGCCACCAGGACCACATACTTCTGCTTTAAACTTTTCGAAGTTACTATCTGATTCTGGTACACATTTGACACCCCATGGTGACTGCTCTTGGAACATCTTGACTTCGTGGGCCAGACGTGTAGTTCGAGTAGCATTCAATTTCATTTTGAGAATTTCCTTGCCTTTCTTTCACAAACACGGATAAACTAGCCCGCCAAAAAAACTATATGGAAATCAGAAATCTTTTATAACAATAACCACAGACTCAAAACCAACCAAGTTCGCTCTACTGTCACTCACAATCAAACCACCACAGATAAAATACCTGAATTTTTATTTGTATTGCCATATAGAAAAGTCTGAACGCAGCGCTATCACCTCAGTAGTTACTAGTCATAGAGGAAAAATTTTATTTATCGACGTCTTCTTTATTCGATCCGTGTTGCTTACCCTCCTCCCGCCCTTTAGCCAAGGTCCCCTTGCAGATGTTCTGGTCAACGGTAGCCACTTCCCATCAGGAGGACCACCTGACCGTTTCAATAAAAAAAAAGAGGTATACCCTCTACCCTCCTTGGTGGCGCCCGCGGATACGTTGCTGGCTGGTGCGGACGCCCCGCCGGCCCAGCACGCCTTGTATGTAGGCGGGTTGCCGGGTAAGTGACGTATGCTCGGGGTTACGCTGGCTCTAGGCGGCGCCGGTGGATAACTTGCTGGCCGATGCGGACGCATACGCCCACGGAACACGGATACGTTACGGGCTGATGCGGATGCTCCGCCGGCGGAACACGCTTTGTAAGTAGACGGGTAAACTGAATAAGTCTTGGAGGACCTAGTAGTTATAATGCATTTTATATGTCTATGTTACTAGTTTACTACAGCGCCACCTATCAGTATGGTGGCATAACAAAATTTGACACTGCTCGAATGAAGAAAGGTTTAATTTGCGGGAATATTATTGGAAAGAAGTTGCAATTCGCGTAACTTCTTAATTATTAAAGCAACAAACAGTGCAATTAATCATACATTTGTTATTATCTGATAATTTAAATTAGTGTAGATTATTCAACTAATGTACATAAGGTTTCGGTAACCCGAGGGTTAAGGTATTCGACGCGTAAGCGAGAGGTACCGGGTTCGAATCCCACTGAGGCCATGTACCCATATTGCGGCCATGTACCAATACCACTCGGGCACCGACGCTCCCTTCTCATTATATTGAAAGTATTTTTTGGTCTTTCATTAAAATAAACAGCCAATTTAATAATTTTATTCAGAGGTTGGGGGTTAAGGAGTTGTCCTTCATCTGGAAACTTTGACAGGGGTTGGTGGAATCATAAGTTTAACAAATTCTACTCTACGACAACGAACTCAGCCACACTAGCCGATGTGCCTAAAAGTTGTACAGCGCTATTCGTGTATAAGCTTGTTATAAGAGCTCATGGTAAGCCCCCTGTTAAAGAAAAACAAAAAAAAACCATCTTCAAATTCTTGTGATTTAAGAAGATGGACCCGGGGTCGTTTAGTATTGCTCGCGGATGAAAAACGAACTAATTTGACATACAGCCAACAAGAACAACTCGCAGCACTCAGAAGAAAAAATTCGCTTCGCTCAAAATAGTCAGTCACAGCTTAAACAATGACAGAAACCCCATAACCTGTCAGCAGACTTTATTACCCCGGCCCATGGGTCAGTCAGTGGGTGACACACAACTTTTTATTAGGTCTGACTATTCATCTTATCCGTGTGGTGTCCGGCAGAGAAAAATAGCACCAACCCCTTATACTCGTGGGTGTCGTACAAGGCGACTAATGTAATCGAGACAAAAGATCTTGAGTCTCCGTAGGCTGGAAATTGGGTAGCAGCGTTTTCCATTGTTATACTTATAGCACTGCGATCTCCAACCCGCCTGCCAAGCGTGGAGATTATGGCAAAAACCTCCTCTTTCGTGGGAGAGGCCCTCAGTCCTGCAGTGGACTGTTATGAACTGTGATGATGATTCTTCTTATCGAGTCGATGGACTAAACTCTGACTTACACTTTATTAGCCCAGTATTCGGCGACGCATACAGCGTTGGACTGGCCCCGAACACGTCCTCCATTGTACAAGTTTTATGACACGCCGAGCATGAAACAAGGTGATCCATGGTTTAGGTCTGGCTATTAACAAATAACAATTCAAAAACCAGTTAAATTACTTTATTGGCTATATGAGATAAATCTAAAGAGATTACAAAGAAAATCTTTAAATTATACTTTTATATTATTCAAATTGAATATACTGCGTCAATACTACTGTGTGATATACTGTGTAATGACTGTGAGGGCGCCGTAGGTTATGCAACGTCACAGAGTACAGGAAAAATTCCACTTTGTAGTGATAGAGGTTCAGTAGACCCACAAAACGTTGGTCTGCCCGTTCTTCTTTCTTGGTTACGTTGGTTCTTGTACTCGATGACGTAGGCGCCCTCACAGGTTATTATGTACGTACTAGATTATTCCATGTGATTTTCAAAGTTATCCTAAATAAGATACCTATAAATAATTGAGTATTCTTATTAAATTCCTACTAAATATACATTCATATCTACTATCAGCAGGGGTGGACAGTGATTTAAGGGGCGCCCTGGGCTAAGCTGATTGGGGGCCCACTTGTCAGAAAACAGGTACAGGGTAGTGATGCAACGAATTATTTACCAATTATTTTAACATTCGCAAATGCAAATATGTGCTGCCAATATTCGCGCAATTATAACAATACGAATACTGAGTTTTTAAATTTGAAAGCACCTTAATATCGATATGGAACATACCTAAAAAAAGTGAAATGTGTATAGGAAAACTGTTTCCTTTTTAAATGTTCAAAATATTGATTGCGATTCACGCAAGATATAAAACCTGTTAAAAGAAGATCACGAAACTGTCACAGCTAGCTACCATAATAAAATGAAAACATTGGTAAATGAATGTTTAGCTATGTCCCATCTGCCAATGGTACACCAATTATTTTTTTACAGATAGAAAGATTTTGTTTGCCTCCACACTAGAGCAAGCCTGTATCATGACCAGATTGTATCCGAAGATTAATATATGCTTAGGAAAACTATACATTAGGTGGCCACATCTTTTCAACAATTCATCGAATCGTGGGTCCCGTTTTCATAGTCTCGCGCAGTTTTCGGTGTCGGTAAATTACTGTCAATGGTTTCCTGAGGATGCTCAGGCGTAACACGAGTAGATGTTTACCAGTGATAGTGATAGTGAAGGTGATAGTAGTGGTGTAATGTGGTGAGCCATTAGCAGGTGAGAGTTGAGACAGAGCTAATACTAGTAACAGACGCTCAGATTTGGCTGACAAAATTTTACTCAAGTCGAGCTGACAACTTAACAAAAAAGACCTAATCAAACATCTCTCAAGATAAAGGGTTTTCCAATAAAGAATGGTCGATGTTGACAGTCTGTGGCGACCATTTTGTTTTTGTTTTTTTTTTATGTTATACTACAGACAAACAGGCAAGCGGGCCACCTGATGGAAAGTGGTCACAGCAACTCATGTACATCAGCAACACCTCTGAAGAGACCTCTAATATACCTATTGTACGATCCCACGTCATAGACCAAAGGAAACACTGTGGCTGGTATAGTGGTGTTTTAGCGGGATCTGTCAAATCTGTTGTTTATTATTCAGTCACTGGTGCCTAATCATCAGGGCAAGTTAGACTACTGAGCAGCACGTCCAAATGATTGTTCTCAAACTTTATTATCAAAATGAGTGTTCGGTAGAATCGTCAGTGAAAAGGTTGTGCGCGTTGCGCCCATTTTTCAATAGACGCGGTGGACCTCCGTTTGCGAAGATTTGATCTCACTGGATGTTTTCTTGTGAGGTTTCCTGAAGTCTCAGGTCTATTCCAATAAGCCGCACTCGACAGATACCCTCAAAGGCAACATAACCCAGGCCATCGCTCAAATTGAGTCGGATCTATGCGGCGGAGTCGTTGAAAGCTGGACCTCTCGGATTCGTGCCACCTTACAAAGCCGCGGCGGACATTTGAACGATATTATTTTCAATACTTAATAGCATACATGGGATTTCATAAAAAAAAGAACTTTATTAAAACCTCACACACAGTTGGTTTTATACAATTTTACCAATAACCCGCCCTTATTGGACACCCCTTTACAAGACAAGAGTGTATCACTAGCTGGAACAGCATATTTTAATTATTTTAGTGTATTCCTAATATTCGTAAAATATTCGCAATATATTTGAGAATGCGAATATTCGTTACATCACTAGTACAGGACCCTCTCATTCAGAGTGCAAGATCGAAGTGGAATGTTGGAGTGAACCTTGAAGTGGCAAATGGACCTTATTCTATGAGCAATACATTTCTATTTCATCTTGCTCTCTGAATGAGTTAAGATCCTACATTACGGATGGTGTAGTCGACGCTGCAAGTTAGCATAACAAACTTTATGATTGTGATAAAAGTATCTAAACATACAGCGAACATTTATAAATTTTAGTTATTTATAAATAAATAAAAAACCGGCTAAGTGCGAGTCGAACTCGCATACAAATACTATAATTATTAGTACATTATATGGACCAACAATCATATACTTTCACCCCATACCACAGAATAACTATTCAGTCGTTTCATTCATTCATTCAATTCTTCACTTCCAATGGCACTGTGGCACCTGCAAATTTAAACACTCCATCCACAAACTGGCTGTGGCCTCATAGCTCCCAAATGGATGGACCGATTTCATTTTCCTTCATTTGACAACCAGTTCTCCTTTCTTCGTACCTTGTGATCTGAGACTTAAAACCGCAAAACATAAAAACATGTTTGATCTACGGCCAATAAATTCAACTAAAAAAATAAATGCACCAACGACATTATGCAACAGCTATTATGTACTTAAATCCTAACAGATTAAATAGCTCAGTGAGAACTTATCATTACCATTAGTGAGCATATATGAAGTAGCTATTGAGTATAATATGAATATGGTTATGATCAGCGTAATTTATTAATTCATAAAGAAAATTAAAAATCTCTCCCAAACAAGCTTTTCCTTTTTATTTCGATTATGTATTCTTTATTATAAGAATAAGTAACGAATTGCGCTGGTCTTATCCGTAATAATATTGTAATAGCTACTTCACATCGACCCTCTAATTATTACAATAGACAGACAATAATGTGAAGTCATTCGACAATTAAATTGAACAGCGAATTACGGAATTGTACGATATAATACCTGATACCTTCGAGAAGGTCGTACTTGTATTATTATGTTTCATATTTATTGCATAATGGCATACTTAGCTGTATACTTCTTCGCGTCCTCAATGAAAACGTTATATTCGTACTTGTATTGATGAGCGATGTCAATCATCAGCGGGTCTTCTGGGTTCGGGTTAGCCATGAGGTTCTGGAGGCATATGAGCAAGCTTTCCAAAGTGATTGTAGGTAACCACCCTCCGTTCGGTGGCATTTTTAGCATGCCCATGCAAACACGGCCTCCTGAAAATTTCAAAATAAAATAAAGGTTATCTATACTAATATTATCGAGGGAAAATATTTGTATTTTTGTTTGCAATTAATTAACTCTTAAACTACTGGACCTAATCAAAAAAATCTCCGGTCTTTAAGTTCCATCAGGTCTTGTTGCCTACATGCATGTGCATAGCTAATACTTCTGTGTTGAGTACAAAAGTTAAGGGCCCTGCAAAATTTCTTATCAATTTGCTCAATATCCTGAATAGTTTCATACAATATTATACAATACACTACGGACGTACGAAAAGTAGAAAACCTTAATGCAGTAAATATCAGAGAAAGGGCAACTCACCCTCAGAACAAAGCCGAGATTTTTGTAAGCTATAGTAAATATGTGGTCTGTCATAAGCATGTTTTAATCGAAAACCACGTCAAGATCCCTAACGCTAGTAACTGGTTGAATGGGCGTGTCTTCCAAGTAATATTGATGTGAAAGTTATTTGAAAACATTTTGAGACATTGACCGTTATGTTGTTTTCGCAATAATATTGGCACACGCGGTCCAAATATGCTTGAAACTTAAGGGATTCCATCATATTTCTTATATTCTTATATTGTCGGCATACATTAAAAATTTTGCGAATCGAAAACAATGTTGAATGTCATATAACGACGCACAAAAGTGGCCCCAAAATCGAGCCCTGCGGGACACCAGAAGGGACTGTGACAAATTTAGAATGATAACCAGTCACGACAACAGCCTGCGATCGATTTGTCAGGTATGGACTCAAACCATCTGCTGAGATTAAAGTGGATTCCCAGCTTCTGAAGCTTCCTTAGAAAAATAACATGATCTACACGATCGAACGCTTTTTTGGAATCTAAGGGGTTTAGTGTGAGTTTTGCTTCGATTTTACTTTACTATCGCGTTTGCGTTTTCGTCGATTTTAGTATGAAGAAAAAAACTTCATTTACGTACCACTAAACGGCACCTTTTTTCATACAAATTTTCACGAAAACGCAAACGCGATAGTAAAGTAAAATCAAAGCAAAACTCACACTAAAGCGTACTCCACATGTCTGCCGAAACTTTGGCCGGAACTTTGGTCGACCCTCTACATTCTCGCCTATTAGGGATGTGGTGGGTGTAAAAACGCGTAAGAGAATCGAATCGGACTACCCGCAGTCAATAAAGATCGACTCAGTATTTACATCATTATTAAAAATATTTAAACTGTGTAATTGTAGAAAAAGCTAACGTAAATTGGAAGATAAGTGTCCTAGACTGTGTAAAAAGTTATAGTGCACAAAAGACTTACCTTATCCTTGCAGAAGAATTGCCGCAACGGTTGGGTATTTTTGACAAGTGAAATTGTATCGTGCTGCTGGATTATTGTCGGCGGTGTTGTGCATCGAGTAAAACAGCAACATAAATAAACTAGCATAGTAAGCTACTACTGAAATATTTAGCTAACAATATTAATAACCTCAAATTATGTCATGACAATACAGTTAACAGGCATTACTTACATCAACGCCATCTACAGTCAAGAGGAAGAATATATCTCAAGAAACAATAACATTGTAACTACATTGCTAATCACTAAAGCATGAAGTATTTATGAGACCATAAGAAATAATATAAAATAAAATATGTTTGTTTAATTTAATACCCAGTTCAAACATAACAAATACAATCCTAGACATCGATATCGGAAATCCACAGAACTACAGTATTGAAATTACAGCTAGCCAACGCCATCTACCGTCGAGATGAAGTACTAATAGACAGTATTCTTTGGTTCCGCTACCTATCGTTAGAGGGCATAAAATAAAGGGCAACTACACTGATATCTACTGCCATCTGTCCTACATTACCTAAACGATATTGATTGAGAGTGGAGACAGTTGATCGATTTAAAAGTGTGCTACTCAACACTAGAGGGATTATAAGCAAAATGGCTTGTTTAGTTTGCAAAAAGCCAGCCAATATCTCAGAACGTTTAAAATGCTGTGCATGCAAAGGTTCTTACCATTATAAGTGTTTGAATATCACAACAGCTCAATTTAAAGCTAATGAGCGTAAAAATGACTTTTCTTGGCAGTGTCCAGAATGTCAGAATATAACAAAAAAGCGACCAAGAGCGAATGCCTCTCCGGTGCGGTTGGAAGTATCAAACTGTGATTCAGACTCAGATCGAAGCTTAATGGGAAATACAATAATAGAGGACGTAAACACCACAGGAGAGAAGGAATCGTTCTGCTCCAACTTGAAGCAGCTGAGCGACCTATTAGATAATAAATTACAAATCATGCAGGAAACAATTGTGACTGAAATCTCCAACAAAATTGAAGAAAAGATGTCGTTAACAATTCAGCAATTTAAACAAGATTTTCTACAAGAAATAAGAAATTTAAAATCTGAACAAGATAAAATATTTACTGCATACGAAACATTAGAAAAAAGAATACAAATATTGGAGGGTCAAAAAGAAGGTTTAGCAAGAGAAATGCATAAATTAGAAGGAAAAATCACACAAAATCTTCCTTACTACAATGGAACTACACATAAATGCAATGATAGCAAAAAAGTTGTGTTATATGGTTTACCTGAGATCCCAAGAGAGGACAGCTACAATCTAAATGACAGAGTATTAAATATATTTTATGACAAATACAATATAGACCTGACGGGATACATAGAAGACCTACGACGTCTCGGAAGAAGAGGAAACCACAGGCCTCTAATGATCGAACTAATAAGCAAAAGAATGGCGAAATATCTACTGGAAAATGCAGTTTATTTGAAAAATACTGGTCTTTACCTAGAAGGTTATTTTGATGAAAATGGACGTGAAGACAGGAAGAAAATGCAAAACGCGCTTCGAAGCGCGAGGAAAAATGGAAGACATGCATTTATACGCAACAACAAGTTAATAATAGATGGGAAAGAACACATATTAGAAAACACCGCGAGCACACCCCGAAATGAGCAAGACAAACATACTACTTTTCGTGAACACCACTCTACCTTTCGTGGAAACAGACAAACAATGTAAAATATTGTTCCAGAATATGCAGAGCTTACACAATAAGGAACATCTACTTGAATCCTTCATCGAGCAGTGTCCTACTTATCAGGCGTTTTGTATAACAGAATCTTGGCTTACTGAGGGAAAATTAGATCTAATAAACTACACTGGGTACAAAATAGCATCATCATACTGCAGAAAATCACGAAGGGGGGGCGGTGTATGTATTCTGCTTCAGGATAATTTTGAGTGTGTAGATAGATCGGATATAACAAATATGTCAATAGACTATGTACTGGAAGTATGTGCAACAGAATTACCAAGGGAAAATACTATTTTGGTTACTATGTATTGGAATAGAAGGGAGGAGGACCAGTTCTATTCACAACTAAATAAAATTCTAAATTACTTAACCACCAAATACTCAAGATACAACATTATTTTGGGAGGAGATTTCAATATAAACATTCTAAAGAAAGTACCGGAAGTAAACAAGTTTTTGAATCTTTTAAAAGAATATAATTTTACTCAACTTATAAACGGACCAACAAGAATAATAAATAACACATCAACATGCTTAGATTTGATATTTACGAATTTTGATACAAATAATACCCACACAACAATTGAAGAATTCGGGTTTTCGGACCATATGGGGACCGTATTACATATGGATCTGCATCCGACAAACAGTAAAAGTGTTTGGTATACAGAGAAACGATTATTTAAAAAAAACAAACATAAAAAAATTTAAACATGAACTTAGCACAATAGACTGGCAAAGTATTTTGAAACAAAATAACACAGTGGATGAAAACTACGAAAACTTTCGAAATACATTAACAAATATATTAAATAGATGTATTCCTAAAAAAAGAATAAGACTACAAACTAAAAATAAAAAATACTGGTTAACAGTCGGCATAAAAAAATCGTGTGAGCACAAAAGACTTTTAAAAATTCTTGCAATAAAATCAAATGACAAAATACTTAAAGAACATTACCAAAAATATGCAAAGACATTAAAAAAATCAATATATATAGCTAAAATAGTAATTTACATAAATCAACTAAAAAAGTCAAATAACAAAATAAAAACTATGTGGAACATCATAAATGAACGTACAAATAAAACAAGAAAAAAAGAGAAATCTAATATCCGCTTAGTAGTTAATAAAACTGAGTATTCGAAACCAGAAGAAGTCGCTGACATTTTTAATAGATACTTCGCGTCAGTTGGAGAGAAGGAAGCACAGTGCACTGAAAACCGGCGAGGATGTCCGGTGCTCAGTTCTACTGAAAATACCATGTTCCTTGCCCCAGTAGACTACGGTGAGATACACAAGATTATTAAAAGCTTGAAAACTAAAAATAGTTACGGAATGGATGAGCTCCCGCCTTCTCTAATTAAGCAGTGCGCTGACGTAATTACGTTACCTCTAACATTTTTAATAAACCAGTCTTTTGAAAGTGGTATTTTTCCGAATGCACTGAAAAAAGCTATAATAAGACCAATTTACAAGAAAAATTCAAAAACGGATCCATCTAATTACCGTCCAATTGCTTTATTACCAACAATTTCGAAAATTTACGAAAGAGCGATGTACAACCGCGTTTATGCTTTTTGTGAAAAGTTTAAAGTTTTTGACGATAATCAAAACGGATTCCGTAAAAAAAGATCAACAGTACTGTCAGTTTATAAATACATTCAAGAAGTAATAAACATTATTGACAAGAAAAAATATGCGGTGGGAATGCTTCTAGATATGACAAAAGCCTACGATAAAGTCCAGTATGGAATTTTACTTAACAAGTTATATGGGATAGGAATAAGGGGAATAGCACACGAATGGTTTAAGTCATATTTGTCAAGAAGGGAACAATTAGTAGAAGTAGAATATTACGATGACAAAACGTCTAGAATAGAAATGATACGATCTAAAATGACCAGTTTAAATGCCTCAATCCCTCAAGGAAGTATTCTAGGATGTCTTCTATTCATTATATACATTAATGACTTACCTAAAATTGTGAACGATCACTGTACTTTATTTGCAGACGATATTTCACTATTGACCTCATGTGAGGATGGTACTGATATAGAGAATAAACTAACTTCCATGCTCGACTCTATAACCGATTGGATGTACAAACACAATTTGGACTTAAATTTTTCAAAATCAAAAATTATGACATTTTACCCTCGTCAGAAAGATCCCTTACACGTAACTTTTAACTACAAAAACAATACAGTGGAAACAGTAAATGCATTCACATTGTTGGGTGTAGATATAGATAGACATATAGATTGGAAAAATCACGTTGGAAAAATCTGTAAAAAAATATCAAAATTTTCGTACGCGCTACGTGAAATAAAAAAATCTACCAACTTAGATACTGCCCTTGCTACTTATTATGCATATGCTCATGCGTGGTTGAACTATGGAGTAATCCTGTGGGGATGCAGTACAGATGCACCTACACTCTTCATTTTGCAAAAAAAACTGATTCGAATATTGGCTAACATTGAACAAACTGAAACATGCAAACCACACTTTCAGAAACTGAAGATTCTTACACTTCCAAGCATGTATATTTTTGAAATGTGTAAGTTCGTAAGGAACCACCTAGGCTCATATACAAAACGTGGAAATTTGCCTACGAACATGAATTTACGCCACAAAAACAAGTTAATGCTCCCAGTGTCCAGACTAAAGATCCACTCTACCAGCACATATACCATGTCCATCAAAATATATAATAAATTATCTGAAACTTTGAAAAATGAAACAGATGGCAAAGTTTTTAATAGGAAGCTTAAGAAGTTACTGTTATTTAAGAGCTACTATAGTTTAAATGAATTTCTAAATGAGAAAAATTGATATCTATACCCTATCTTGTATTAATGCTCAATATCTGTACTTGTATGACTTAGAATATAATTTTTATAATGATTTTAATCGGTGATTGACATTTAATTTAATTATTATTATTATTATTATTATTATTATACTCTTTATTGCACAAAACACATTGGAAACATAGTTACAATACAAAGTACAAAGGCGAGCTTATCCCTAAAAGAGATCTCTTCCAGCCAACCTCACATTCTGTGGAGAGACCATAATGTCGGGGTATATAAGTGCATACGAAATTTTAATTTAAGTAGTATGTGTAATATCTATATTTCTACACACATTTGAATACATGCAATACAAAACAAAATAAATACCTATATATATATATATATATATATATATACAATATACATACCTATATCATACTATACATACATATACTATACTATCAGGTGAGTAAAGAGAGATAGTGCTCTTTTAATCGATTTTTAAATGATGACGCAGATGGAGCGTCACGGATAGAAGATGGCAGATCATTCCACATTCGGACCGCGTGAACAGAAAATGACTTGAAAAAGAAATGCGTTTTTGATAATGGCACCCGAAGGGTTTTAGTGATACAAGGACGCTGGGAACGGGAAGGGGGAGGGAGCAACTGAAATCTGCCACGAAGATAGCTGGGCGCAAAAGGATTCTTTAGGGTCTTGTATAAGAAGGTCAATATATTTACGTTACGACGCTGACGTATAGGTAGCCACCTTAAGCGCTGACGATACTCGGAGACGTGGTCGTACTTTCGTAACCCGAATATAAAACGTATCGCAAGATTTTGTAAACGTTCGAGCTTATTTAGGAGTTCTTCAGTTACATCCAGATAACATATGTCGGCGTAGTCCAAGATCGGAAGCAACAGTGTCTGTGCAAGCATTATTTTAGTTTTGAACGGTAAGAAAAACTGAAGTCTTTTAAGCGAGTGGAAGGAGAAGAACATCCGCCTGCTTACATCATTTATATGGGGAGCCCACGATAAGTTACCGTCCATAATAAGACCCAAATTTTTCGATTTAAAAGAAATTTAAATATTTTAATTTATTATTGATAATTGACGTGTAATTTAATTTGAAAAGGTGACATTTAACTTAATTTAATTTTGATATTTAATTGACATACTCATACTCTTATTTTTGACGTATAGCTAGTTGATTAATTTATTTATTTATTATTAATAAACATGTAATAATTTATGCAATATGGAATCTTGATTAATTGTAAGGATAATTTTGTTTACTATATTTTTTATTATTTTGCAGTGCCCTCACAGGGTCACATGAGATACTTATTTACTGTTAAGATCCAATGTTATTATATTACCATGTGAAGCAATAAATGAATATGAATATGAATGTAGAGGGTCGACCAAAGTCCCGGCCAAAGTTTCGCCGAAAGTTTCGGCGGACATGTGGAGTACGCTTAACATGCACGGGACTACACGAATGTGGGCGAATACTCTCTCTACACTCTCGTGATCCCGCGGAATGACGAACATGTGGAGCACGCTTAAGCCCTCTGTATAAATTGCATCTACTTGGGACCCACCATCCATTCCAAGCAGAAGTCAATAGAAAATATTGCTAAGTTACTATTTGTAGACCACCCTCGGATAAAACCATGATGCTGTGTGTGAACTTTTATGATAATTATTGGGTAAATGTGCATATGCACAACCTGTTCCAACATTTTACTTAATACGTTAAGAATATATATTAGTATATAGTTCCCGATATCATTCGTGGGGGTTCCTTTTAAAAGGGTTCCTTTTTATGAATTGGTACAATATTGGCGGTCTTCCAAATCTCCAGAAAATATCCCTCACGAAAGCAACGATTAAAAATGTATGCTAGAGGAGCAGCCAGTGATTCAGCACATTTAGAAAAGAAAATTGGCGATATTTCATCTGAACCAGCACCTTTAGAGCAATCCAGTTGTTTCAACAGTTTACATGTATCGCCTCGGAGTACAGAGTACGGAGATCTCTGGGGGAGGCCTATGCCCAGCAGTGGGCGACTTCCGGCTGATATGATGATGATGACAAGTATCGCCAATGGAAATGTGAATGTCGCTAATGTTGTCATCGCCCGCGGCTTTTTCCTCCGAGAAAAAAGAGTAATTATCGCTGGGGTGTTAAAATTCACTAACAAAAGAATTCATTAAAGGAGTAACAAATATCTTGTTCATTACAGCACACTCTATCTTTATATTTCATAAAACATGGGTAATTAAATTTATTATTTCTTTTCGATTTAATGTAAGTCCACATGTATTTAGGTGTAGATTTAATGTTTCTTGAGAGTGGTTTATGTAAAACTGGAGTCCGTGCTAGGTTAAAAACCTGTGTTACGGATCTCCAGGCTCCCAACCTCCTATATCATTATTTAAACAAAGATTTTTAGCTTATATTATGTTTGTTTGTGCCTATAGTTATAATATTATTAAATATAATCAATTGTGTGTGTAAATAATTTAAAAAATGCTCATTGAAGTCGTCATGATCGGCCCGCCTAAACAGATTTACTTTTCGACTGGGAGGCCTAATAATAATAATAGTAATTGTGTCCAATTTTAGATTTGTAATATTAATCACAAGTGCCAGGTGAAAACTATCCTCGTTTACAAGGGGATACTTACTTTGCTTAATGTTTGAAAATGTGATCGCGAAAATTAAGTCCAGTAGTTAATGTTACGAGTTGGGTACAAAGTTATACTGGCACTTATTAAAATATGTACCAGTATCTTAGTAGTTTGATTCAAGAGGCAGCTTTATAGGGTTACGACAACACATAAACAAAGTCGCAGTGGGCCAGCTAGATCTATTTACAGTGAAAAACCAGTAAATGTTAAAAAATAGTTAATAAAAATAGAACATTATTTAGATAGGTAAAGATAGGAACATTATTTCTTAACAATTACTGGTTTGAGGATACAAATAGGTGCAATTCAATAAAACTACTATATATTTATTAACTGAACTTTCACACAATAGAAGTGAAACTACTTTTTTCTGCTATAACTCTAACCAACTCACAGAAACACATTTCCCTGGGTTATCATGCTTTGTGCCTAGCTAAAAGTTATAAATGCAGGATACATTCTATGGTTATTCATTCACAGATGCCTTAGGACTACATTTAATAATATAAGTAGAGATAGAACAACAATATTGTTAACATAGAAGAGTGGTGTCTTCTAAGACAGGCTAGCCTAAAAGAACCACTATTTTTATATAGAAATTGTTAAAATAAAATAAAATATTTATTATTATTTTACCTTTATCAATGTTTGGGTGATAGATTGGAGTAACGAACTTGACCATCGGCGGTTCGAAAGGGTACCGTTCTGGTATCGTAATAGTGAGCTCGAAGGTGCCTCGTTCGTAAGGAGAGCCACCAGGACCACATACATCTGCCTTAAGCCTTTCGAAGTTACCATATGTTTCTGGTACACATTTGATACCCCATGGTGGCTTGTCTTGGAACATCTTGACTTCGCGGGCCAGACGTGCAGTTCGAGTAGCATTCAATTTCATTTTGAGGATCGCCTTGCCTTTCTTTCACAAACACGGATAAATTAGCCCGCCAAAAAAATATATGCAAATCAGAAGTCTTTCGTAATAATAACCACAGATTAAAACCAACAAACTCTCTGTACTCTCTTCACTCGACTGTCTTTGTCAATCATACCACCACAGATAACATACCTGAATTTTTAATAGTATTGCCAAAAGTCTGAACGCAGCGCTATCACCATAGTAGCTACTACAACGCCACCTATCAGTATGAAGGCATAACAAAATTTGACACTGCTCGAATGAAGAAAGGTATAATTTGCGGGAATATTACTTGAACGAAGTTGCATTTCTCGTAATTTCTTAATTATAAAGGCAAGATACAGTGCAATTAATCATACATTTGTTAATATCTGATAATTTAAAGAAGTGTAGATCATAGATATAGTGTAAACGGTTGTTATGTTAAGTGAAGTAGTTCTACTGGATTTGCATCGTATTTATGTAAGTATCACTTTATTTCTGTATAACCGTACGTAGCTAGCCGTTAAAATATTGGACTAGAGCTATATACGTAACCTATTCCTAATTAGTAGACGAATAAAGTTGCGAGTTACTGCAAAAAAAATGTAAAAATCGATACCGCTGCGACCGACGTCTTAATGATTTATTTATCTTGTCCCATGCCTAGTTTTATTGATCTGGGGTGTTGTGGCGGTCTTATTTGAGTGTCCGAACGTACGGTGGTGTGTTGCATGAAACCTGAGAGGATGTGACGAGGCCACTGCTCGATTGTGAGTACCTACCGCGTTTTGTTTTGGTTGCGGTCGGTGTGCGACGTCGATCGGCCAATTGTCATACGTTCGAGGAGCCAAGCTGTTTCTAAACACGTGGTTACGCGGCCCGATGTTTTGGTCATGCAGTCGGGAGTGGGCACTGCTGAGGGTCAAGGCTCTCAAAAAATTAAGGAATATGCCAATTAATTAGAAGACTAAAAACATTACTCATTTCGAACTAACTCTCAAGACAAAGTCTTCTTGATTTTTCAAAGTTTTTGAATTACTCTCTTTGGTACCCTCTAACTCTCTCAACAAATAAATGAAGAAAGATGTCATTTCCATCAGTTGACCCACGAGCTTGTTTACCAGCCTCTTTTATACATAAGTAAAGGAAATCCATTAAATATCTGGAAGATAAATTAGTAAGCTGTATATGCCACACCCTTGTAAGCTTTGAATATTCTGTCCAATAATCCCATTGCAGAATGATCAATTTCCTTTAGATTTATTATTTAAATAATATGTACATTAGATAGTTACAAAAGTATGAAGGTGGTGCATTATTTATTTACTTTTCAGTTTTACAGCAATCACATTTGGTTACAATAAACCATTGACCAATATCATCTTCATCAAAATCAAGCCCATAACAGTCCAATACTCAATGTATTGCCTAATTAGTTTAATGAAATTAGGATCAGTGTTGAAAATTCTCAATAGAAAATGCAGCCCATTTTCTGGTTTACTAAGGTGTATATACTAATTACTCTGCCTCTATCACATAATAGTTTGTGCCAAATGTATTGGCAATAGCAGGCATTGATCTCTCAGTCAGTATTAATTTGTAAGCACCCCAAGTGTTAGCTGTAACACTTAAAATAGTCGTAATCAATGCAATTTATCAAAATAGATAAGATAACAATTTTCATGTATTTCTTATGAAATAATGCCAATAGTTGACTGAGAAATCAAGGCACTCAACAAGAAAGCAAGTCATCATTCATTGGAAGGAAGGTAGACTGCCAGATACCACACACCTTCTTATAATTATTAGAATAGCAACACAGAATTTGTTTTACCAACACGGCTTTATATGTCAAATTAAACACTTGATACCAACATTTCTACTCAAGTATTGTAAACTTATACTAGTTTATATAATAAAGAAAGGAATGGCATTCAATTTCTAAAATAATTAAAACAAAATCTTATGTTACATTTCTCTCTGTGGATTGAAAGCAGAAGGAAAACAATCCAAGAGAATAATAAATGTAATTTCAAGTCAAAACTTTGCGCAAGATTGTGTTATGAAAACATCTATTGTTTTGTGTGCAATAATTAAATTTTATTAACAATAAAGAAGGTATTCAATAATAATACAATATTTTAATATTGTAACATGAAAGATTATTGTTTTTCTTAATAAGAATTTAATTGGTGTTCTGGTTGAGAGAAACTGTAAATTCCTATATGCTTGTTACAGTCATAACAAGATATCACAACTTTACAATCACATTCTTAGCACTTAGGATTGCAGTGCCTGCTTAGTTTCATGATGATATTGTTGCAATAGCCAGCCGTGTTGTGTAACCCCGGGAATACGTGGGAAATAGTCTGCCGATATTTATTTATTAAAACTTTATGCACTAAAGGTACATTGGCGGACTTAAAACTAAAGTAGCCTTATCTACCAGTCAACCGTGAAAAAATAATATCGAAAACGGTAGACGGTGCGGGAGAAACAATAAGATAAGGATATCAGGAAAGAGGTCCCGCAGGAGGCCCAAGAAGTGATGTACTAAAATCACCGAGTCGGATGCGAGAGCCAACGGCTTACGACGCGACCATGTTGAAGACCGGGCGAAGTGGAATAGAAAGGGTAGTAAAGCGGACGACCTTTATTGACCGCTCTAATGATGAGGATGGTGTAGATCCAGCCCTAAAAGTCCCGTTTTGAGCGCGCGGTTCCCGAAAGGGTCAGTAAAAGTCGGCCGCTGTGTTGAGCGGCTGCGCGGCTGGTCCCCAGCGGATTCCAATCCATTGCATAGCGCGAGCGAAGGAGCGGAATATCAAAGACCCGGGGGGGCCATTTTTGAGAAGCTCGCATTAATGCGACCGCTCGCCAGCGCGGAGGTAGGTACTTCACACTCATGATAAGTTGCAGAGATAGAAAAGACAGGCATTAGAAGTCAAGCGCTCTCAAAAGTCTGGCGATTCAAAAATAGGGCTCCTGCGCACCCGCACAGCAGCGCCCGGAGCGGACGAATGCGCGCGTGTCACAGCACATGCTCTAAATCGCGAGTGGTGAGCTCTATTTACAGAAATGTCTTTTTAAATAATGAAACCGTAATTGAAGAATGAATTACAAGGTTGACATGTGATCTGGGTGTCTGTCTGTGGCATCGTAGGTAGGTGAAAGGTGGGACCGATTTTGTTGCGGTATTTGAAAATCTGTTTAATCGAAGTGGTGCTTGATCAGCTTTGTTTCTTAAAAATCGGTTCAGTAGTTTGGGAAATATTTGAGGATATTATGTAGACGTCCGTACGACGTATGGACGTGGTGTCCGGCAGAGTAGAATAGCACCAACCCCTTACACTCGTGGCTGTCGTACAAGGCGACTAATGCTTTCGGGGCAAAAGTCTCCGTATGCTGGGAAATGGGCATCAGTGTTTTCCATTGTTATATTTATAAGACTGCGATCTCCAACCCGCCTGCCAAGCGTGGAGATTATGACAATGACCTCCCCTTTCGTTGGTAGGTCCTAAGTCCTGCAGTGGACTGTTATAGGCTGTTATGATGATGATGATGTAGACTCAATAAGACCACCTTTATGTTACCTATGATGACTAAATAAATGATTTGATATTTAAACGTTATCAACATTGCAGGTGCTAATAGATTTGATTTATGCATCGTCATTGGCCTATTAAAACAATTCCAATCAATGTGCAATAAACACTTATCAATGTTAACGTAAATACCTATATTTCGTTGCTGGTGGTAATCAAGATTGTGTGATAATCTGTCATATTTATCTGTCTTTGATAGGTAACTTATAAAAATTGAAAGTAACCATTACGTAACTTTATAACGGCTTCGGTGTGGTGTCCAGCAGAGTACAACCTAACCGACAGGAAATTTCCTTTGGACTTTGGAATCGCTCAAGAGGTATATTAGAGGTTTCCTTAGAGGCGGGCAACGCATTGGTAGCGCCCCTGGTGATGCTGATGTCCATAGGCGGCGGTGACCACTTTCCATCAGGTGGCCCGCATGCCTGTTTGTGTGTGCCGGATAACTTAAAAAAAAAAAAAAAAATTGTTAACCCCCGTTCAAGTTTAAAGTAAAGTAAAGTCAAAAGTGAAGTATGTTTATTGCACTTATTTCCAAGGTACAAAACATACAAGACAATAACAAAAAGAGAAAAGCAAAAAATATATTTACATTCTACAAGTATTTTCCAAACTACTGAACCGATTTTAATGAAACTAAGCTAAGAACCATCTCGATTAAACGGGCTTTTAAATAAAAAAAACCTCATCCAAATCGGTCCATTCATTCGGGCGCTACAGTGCCACAGACAGGCACACTCCCACCCATACACAGACACCATACCTCCCTTTCTTCGTCGAGATTTAAACCAACTGCACTGAATTGCACCAACCCCCTCGACTATGGGTGTCGTAGAAGGCGACTAAAGTCTTTAGATTCTATAATTTAGTAGCATAGAAACGACCAGGTCCTACGAAGGCTGTCATATGGGCAGCAGCGTTTTCTACTGTGTTTCATACACTGCGATCTCAACAGAATTCCCAAGGAGAGCTGACGTCACACGCGGCCTATCATGGAACTTGAACCCAAAACTTTTATACAACATGGCACACTGAGACAGGAGACTCCACTCAAGTAGATTGCTAAGTTTTAGCTCTGTTAAATAGGTCGTAATTGCGACTAAGTATAGCTACGTACTCTAGAAAATACTTAGCATATTTTTCACTAGCGACCCGTCGCGGCTTCGCACGGGTTTTCTCGCGTTTTTACTTTTAAAATATGCTTGTATTATACGTCTAAACCTTTCGGAATAAATTCTCTAAATTATGGTGAAAACCGCATCTAAATCCGTTGCGTGGTTTAGGAGTTAGCGGATACACAGGTTGACAGACAGACACGGTAACTTTATTTTATATTATGCAAAATAAAGGATGAGTTGAGACGGTATAGATCCTAGATTCTAGAACGTAGACTAGGAAATGGACAAAAGTAAAAAAAAAATGTTTTTCTCATTTCCGTACTGATCGCTATTTGTCACTGGAAGCAACCCAAATGTTTCAAAACAATAATGGAACAAGTGCTTAGAGCTTGTCACAATTTGAAAATAGAACGTTGAGTTTTTTTCGGCTGCGTCGTCAAGAACATGGCACATTGGTTTTTTGTTTCTTTTTTTTCTAGATTCTTTTTTTCGTGATGAAGGGTTTGAATGCGGTGTGGCCTCGATTGAGCTGGGCTCATTGACATGACCTGGATTCACAGCACGCGATGCATAAGACGGCCTCTGTGTAGTAGACAGTTTAAGATTAGTACTTACAGTCATAATCATTAGAGCGTCGGTGGTCGAGCGGTTACAATATCCGACTCGTAAGCCAGAGGTCCCAGGTTCGAATCCCGCTCCGGCCATGTACCAATGACTGTTTTCTGAGTCATGTACATTAGTTGAATACTAACCGATGCTCTTACGGTGAGGGAAAACATCGTGTTGAAACCTGCACATTCAGGCGACTGGATGTGTAACCATGATCCAATCTGGTCAGGTTCCCCTAGTAGCAGGGTCATGGAGGTCAGATGGCAGTCGCTCCACTGTAATTACCTGACCTGCCAAATCCTGGATCATGGTCAAGGTCGACCCCGGGCCCTCGACCTCGAGAGCACAACCGGGACATTAACGCCAAGATGACTTACTGTCATCATCATTGTATTAAGTTACAGCTAAGTATTGTAGATGATTTAAAATATTGTAGAGTCTCGGTGGCCGAGAGGTTACGGTATCCGACGACGAGAGAGGTACCGAATCCCACTTCGGCCATGTACCAATGACTCTTTCCTGAGTTATGTACATTACTTGAATACTTACCGATGCTCTTACGGTGAGGGAAAATATCGTGATGAAACCTGCACATTTCGGTCACAGAATGTGTTACCTTCACCCGATCTGGTCAAGTTCAGTCGCTCCACTGTAATTACGAGATCTGCCCAATCCTGCAGGGTCACGGAGGTCAGATGGCAGTCGCACCACTGTAGTTACCTGATCTGCCAAATCCTGGATCATGGTCAAGGCATAGCCGGGACATTACCGCCAAGATAATTCATTTTTATTGTACACTAGCTTTTGCCCGCGACATCGTCCGCGTTGAAATCGCTTTTACGGCAGCTTAATTTTTTCCTGAGCGACCATTACATCAGTTTTCAAAATCAATTATACCCAGGCTTAATACCTACACAACAAAAAATTTCATTTAAATCCGTCCAGTAGTTCCGAAGGTTAGCGTGTACAAACAGACAGACAAAATTTTATAAATTCTTATTCTATTTCTCATTCTTCATCGCCCTATGTTATTTTTTGTAATTTGTAATAAGCAATGTACAGACTAGCCGTGTAGTGTCCGGCAGAGTAGAATAGCACCAATCGTCTACACTCGTGGGTGTCGTACAAGGCGACTACTAATGTTTTCGAGACAAAAGATCTAGAGTCTCTATAGACTGGAAAATGGGCAGCAGCGTTTTCCATTGTGATATTTATAACACTGCGATCTCCAACCCGCCTGCCGAGCGTGGAGATTATGGCAGTAACTTCCTCTTTCGTGGGAGAGGCCCACGAAAGCAGTAGACTGATATGTGCTGTGTTTATGAATGTACAGTAGAATTAGTCTGTAAGATATATCTCACAGAGTAGAATTACTGTGTAAGATGAATCACACGACCTATCGAATCACGGATGTAGTAACAGCGACATTGTCTTCGATTCTAAGACCTAGCTGGCTGGGACGTGCCTAGACCTGAAAAAGGGCAGTAGCGTTTTCTATCGGTTTAGGGGTCCGACTACTAAGCTGGAGGTACCGTGTTCTAACCCCATTTATTCCGTTAAGAAAAATTTGTGTGCTATATTTTTTGTTATTTTGCAATGCTGAGGGCATATACCTATTTTTAAGATCCAATGTTTTTATATTACCATGTGAAGCAATAAATAAATGACTAAAAAAACTCTTTTCTGAGATATCTTAAACATTAGTTGCACACTAACTTACGGTGAGGGAAAATACTGTTAAACTGTGAAATAAATAAACAGGGTCAGGTGGCAGGGTGTTTAAACCTAGTGCCGACACCAGTCTCTCAAACAGGTTCTAGGTATTATAACACTATATATTTATTGTTTTTGATAAATTGAAACCTATGTGAAGAGAAAATGATAAATATGAATATGCTAAATCCTGGAACGATCATGGCGGATCCCGGGCCTTCGTGCACGTGAGTAAAACCGGGACAATTATGACAAGACGATGATAAGTAAGGTTATTTTCGACACTGCGATCTCCAACCACCTAGAATAGCAGAATATTAGAATAGCACTAACCCATTACACTCGTGGGTGTCACAAGGCGACTAATATTTTCGAGGCAAAAGATCTAGAGTCTCCATAGGCTGTTAAACGGGTAACAGCGTTTTCTATTATTATATTTATAACACTCTCTCCCGCTCTCCCGATTATGGCAATAACCTCCCCTTTCGTGGGAGAGGCCCTAAATCCTGCAGTGGACTGTTACGGGCTGTGATGATACTGATAATGATGAACTCCAACCCGACTGCCGAGCTACACTAATATGAAGGAGGGCTTATGTCCAGCAGTGGACTTCTACGGCCTCCATCATTTTGACTCATCATTCCAGCGAACACTCACGAATTCTTTTCACTAAAATAAATATAGATGATGTTTACTTTCCATTCTCTCATCAATTCGGTGGTAGCGTAACTCGAAAATAGTTTCATTTCATATTTCGGCCCCGTATCTGAGTGTTTGGAATGCCTTTCCTATTATTCGGGAAATATCGGTGTAGACCCTTTGTTGATTAGTTGTTTTTTATTCATGAATACCAACCAGACACCGTCACAGCGTCCTCCAAAACTGTGAGGTGATCAGAAAAAAATTCGAGCATGACGTCTGTAAAACGTAATGAAGTTGTCGAAGATTATCATTTTCCGTGCGGGATCCAGCCTGAGGAGTCCACCTAAGCGTGTACCACCGCCCTCCCTATTCAACCAGTCTCAGGGTCCCTAGCGGAAGACCTTGGTCTACCTCGACGAGCCATCGGTATTAGGAGGCGCATTAAATTTGGCGAGCTCGTTGCGGTAGTGGTAAAAATATGAACATAAAACGAATACTATTCCGCCCGAAAAGGTAAAATTACCCCATCACGAGCACGCCATTTGGCCTTGGCGTCCCCTGTGCTTGGAACACATTACCTTCACGCATTGTGACAGTAATAACTCGCCCTACAATGATAAGAAAGCACGGAATCAAACAAAATAATATATCAGTCTTGCCGATAAAATATGATTGTGGAGCATCGGTGGCCGAGCCGTTGAGTATCCGACTCGTAAGCAAGAGGTACCGGGTTCAAATCCCGCTGCGGCCATGTACCAATGACTCTTTTTTGAGTTATGTATGTTAAGTTGAATTCTAACCCTCTATTCTCTTAGGGTGAACGAAAGCATCGTGATAAAACCTGCAAAAATTAGGCAATTGAATTTGTAACCATTATCCAATCTGGTCAGGTTCCCCTGGTAGCGGGGTCACGGAGGTCAGATGGCAGTCGCTCCACTGTAATTACCTGATCTGCCAAATCCTGGATCATGGTCAATACGGACCCCGGGCCTGCCCGAGTGCACAACCGGGACATAACGCCGAAAGATGAAGATACCCTCTGCATGGAACACGTTACCTTCACGCATTGTGACAGTAATAACTCACCCTACAACGATAAGAAAGCATGGAATCAAACAAAACAATATATCTGTCTTATCGATAATGTATATTATGACGTTTATTATTATGACGCAGCTAGTTTTCAGGTACGAAATGGACGCCTACGTAATTCACGAAATTGTTACGTAATAGTTACAGTATTTACGAAATGTTGCGCAATAGGCCAGTGGGAATTGTTTTGTCTACGCAGGGGTTCTCAATCGCTGTGAGATGGGGGTCGCTAGCTTTTCTCAAAAAAATTTACGGAATGTGCATTAGGCCAGTGGAAATTGTTTTGTCTGCGCAGGGGTTCTCAATCTCTGTGAGATGGGGGTCGCTTGGGTTTCTCTAAACAATTTGGGATTGATAATCATGTGGTTTTATTAAATAATGCATTGTGTACAGGTTAAATAGAAGATCACAACCTCTTACTTTATCTGTTACATCTTAGATAATGATGATTGATGTTATCATCAATTTAATATTGTAGGCAAACAGGCAAGCAGGCCACCACCTGATGGAAAGTGGTCACCACTGCCTATAGACATTAGCAACACCAAGAGTGTCGCCAATGCGTTGCCCACTTCTATAACACGTAGCTCTGGCAACAAAAAGGCAAATGGGGGGGTCCAATGCCAAAGCCCAAATCATGTTACGGATTTTGTGGAGTGTGGGTAACGTAAAGACAGGTTAAAGACGATTCTTCCCATCGTTCTGAACAACATAGGTAATATATTATACTTAGTACCCTCTTCCTGCAAAATTGTCTGCGTGAAAATCTGTTTATACTGACTTGTACATGAAACATCCATTCTCATAATTTTATGCATTTGTAATATTTTTAGTCGCGGGCATAAATTAAGATACCTTTATACATACATTTAAACCAGTATACAACAGCGCATTGTTGCTTGGCTACTGAAATAGATAGGTGGTCGTACCCACCCCGCTGCCAAGCGTGGAGATGGCAAACACCTCTGCTAATGTAGACCTTATAGCAAAACCATCTGCTAATGTGGGGAAGATTCAAATCCAGCAGTGGACTAACATGAGATCGTTCAAGTGGTATATTACAGGTCTCTTTAGAGGTGAGCAACGCATAGCGCCCCTGGTGTTGCTAATGTCCAAAAGCGGTGGTGACCACTTTCCATTCAGGTGGCTCGTTTGCTTGATTGTCTGCTGTATAACATAAAAAAGTACACTGTAACAGGCCTCCAATGTTTTCTCATGCACCCAGACGGACTCTTCAGCCTTGATGTCAAAAACAAACCGTCCTTTTGATACGGCCCTCCAATTGGTAAGGCCAGGCGCAGACTGTTTTTATAGAGATTTCTGAATGCTTATATTATGTATGTATACGTATCTGCCGAGCCTTGTAATTTTAGCTCAAGGATACCAAATTCAATGTTGCTCCCTCATTTCATGAATGGATGTTGTGTGTCTGTCTTTACGTACTAATATATTTAGCGCGGTGCGGGCGACGCATCTGCGCTGACTGTAGTGAAAGTCTGGTCGAGTTCATTAACCGACTTCAAATAATGAAGGAGGAGGATGAGAACTTTTTATTTTTTATTAATAGGTAATGAATAATGCAAATTGGCAGCGTGGGTAGGCCTCCCACAAGGTGGACCGACGACCTGGTAAAGATCGCAGGTACCAGCTAGATGCGGAAAGCACAGGACTGGCCTTTGTGGAGATCTCTGGGGGAACCCTATGCCCAGCAGTGGGCGTCTTCTAGCTGATATGATGAATGAAAATTCGGAACAAACCTTTACTTTTGAAAAAGGAGTTTTATCAAGTCTACAAAACAAGAGCATATGTGCGTGACCACCTTTAGAATCATATTCCTCTGCGCACTTTTTAAAACGATTTTAAAGCACTCATGAAATACAATTTTAGTTAATATAAAAAGAATACACTCGGGGTGAAGGGCATGTACTTTTGTAGTATCGGACAGCTAATGAGAAAATTCCCTTCTTTTAGCAAACTTAGTTTAGCTAAAGGTGTACTGTAAAAATCCTATATCTAATCCTATACCCTATGTGGGTATATAGGAATTTTTTTAAGTAGCAATGCACTTGATTTCTTGTTACTTGCTTACTTTACACCTTGAAATATACCAGGATTCCGCGCGATAGTAGAATTTCGAAATGCATACGGATACAAACCGCTAGGGACCGCTGGCTGTATAGATAAACTTGCACAATTAGATAGTCCGACTGCTCGACGCCTCGCGTTATCAAGCGATGCGGACGTGTTACAGCATGTGCGCGGGCGCATAGCCAAGTTCACGGCTCTAACCTACAGCGACTACACTAATCCAACGATATTGCAACGTTTACTTCCTCACTATAGTGTGTTTGATGCCCCAAAGCTCGGAATGTATGCGGAGTCCCACAGGGTTGTATTCTCGGCCCACGGGTATTTCCATTTCTTACAACGTGTTTTACGTGACGTGGAATGTTATTCGGTTTATTGTGCGGTTGAAGTCATTATTCGAAGAAAATCTGTAGGTTTCGTGAAGTTGCGCAATTTTAAATATTCTAAGAACGTTAATACACATCTGCAAGTGTTATCTAGTCCAAATAGACGATACATAGTACGTGTGTGTTTTTCTAAGTTCTGTCATGTCCCGTTGAGTTATGATGACATCTGTGTTTGTATTATTAGTAGGTATTATTTATTGTACTTACCCGACTTTATTTACTGAATGAACTAATTTGTAAGTGACTGGTTAAACAGCTAAAACAGGCTCAGTAATAGTATTATAATGATTAAATTACCTATAATTACTAACAAATCTTAGGTAAAACCGAATATTTGTGTTCCGATCCGAAATCGATGACACTTTGGTAGGTTGTAAGAGCAGCAGTTAGTTGTTTATTTTTTTTAAATAATTGGACTAGCCAGGTATTTGACCGCCATCTTACCTGGTGGTAAGTATCGATACGGCCGATGCGCTGAAGCATGCCTGTTTAGGAACAGCCTATTCACTCCAGCCTTGAAGGCGTCTAGATTATAATGATCAGGGAAGACTCTCAGGTAACGCGTTCCATTCCTTGGCCGTACGCATTATAAAGGTTGAATTACAAGGGCTCGTGCGGATAGTTTTAAAAGGCTCAGTAAACCATAGTCCTTTGATGTAGGTAACAGGCTGTTGATTGTAAGAAAGTAAGCGTTATTATTAAGCGTAGGTAAGCGTTACGGTTATGTTTAGTATAAACATAACATCTAGCGGTAGACCGTCTTATTTTGTTTAAAAAATTCCACTTAATCATTTTAAAACATTATAACTGGGTGTGTTTTTTTATTCTAAAACAAAATATAGATGTTTTATTTTTTTAAATTATCTGAGTCATATCAGAAAGCTAGACATTGTAAGAGCTTAAGCGCCTAATGTTTTATCGAACGTAGTGTGTCACCCGAATTGAAAAGCAATTATCTATCATACAGCCACGTGCTGGTTGATATCGATCCATTAATCAAGTTCAAGATCAGGTAGCCGTGTTGTGGCTTTTTGTACTACTCAGTGACAACAAGCGGACAGTCCACCTGATGGTAAGCGGTAACTGTCGCCCATAACATCTACGATTCATAATAAATGCATTTCAGGTTTCAATTATACAAAAGTGCAGGTGCATGCATTGTAACAGTGAGATCTATATAATAATCATCTTGACATTGATGTCCCGGTTGTGCCCTCGCGCATGAGGGCCTGAGTTCCGCCTTGACCATGATCCAGGATTTGGCGACTAAATTCAAAGGCAGATTAGCTGGGACCTTGCATGTCCAGAATATGGGCAGCAGTGTATTCTGTCTGTTTCTAATGCGATCTCCAACGCGCCTGCCTATCGCAAAGCTGATGATGATGATGATCTACCTGAAGAGGTTTTACCTGGAGAGTACAACATGGAGTTCTTCAAGAAAGGCGTGAAAAGGTTTATACAGGGTTGGCAACGCGTGGGATGCCCCTGGTATTGCAAACGTCCAGCGCGGTGACTGCTTACCATCAGGCAGGCCGTAAGCTTGTTTGCAACCTTAGTGGTATAAAAAAATTTGGAGGCCCCATAGGCCGCACGAATCTTTGACATGAAACACCAAGAATAATTATAACTATACCTATGATCAATATGGTAATTGGACCAAATGACTTGTGATTCCATAGCAATTGATGATTTATTATCGCTCATACTTTTTTTCGTGGTCACTTGGTGACCTTTAAAGGGCGTCCTTCGCATACTGCCAGTCACGCTGACGTCACCCCATGGGCCGCGTGAGCCATGTGTTTGTAAAATCGGCCCGGAGTGGCGTTTATTGATAAAACATTGCCCGCGCTATGTGGCCTTGGTACGTGGTGCAATGTCAATGTGTGTTTTGTCGGTGGTAAGACTCTGTCTAGCGCGAGGAGATGGTATACCTTTGATGGTAAGACTCTGTCTAGCCTTCGGAGATGAATACCACCGGTTTTGGTGTCAAATTTTGCCGCCAAGTAATGCTTGCGTTATATTATAAAGCGCGCGCGTTGTTATTTTTATTATTTGTTGTGTTACATTTGACATGTAATAACAATTTTTTACCAATAAATGAATCGAATTGAATTGTGTTCCGGTTTGAGGGATGAGGTAGCCAGCGCAATCACAGGCGTGGACTGCATTATGCGGCAAAGGTCGGTTTGAGGGGCGGTTTTGAGGTCTATTGGTCGAGCGAGTGCGTCGTACGACCATGATCACATGACCGTTGCCAATTAGGACAACGCCTAAGGATTACCTCACAGCGACATCGCATCTGCGGTTGTGGATTTTTGTTACATGAAACAGTGATTTTGATTGATGGTTCCATGTAATTATCTAGGATTGTTTAAACTATAATGACACAGTAAACACGTATGTCTATCCATTATTAGAGGCCCACCCACTTATTACATATTCTCATTATTTATACACACGACAGGCCGTGTGCTTCACACGTTTCTCCATATTAAACACGTCGCATTACATCGATCCGAATATTTATTGGAGAACTAATTTACGAAACAAAAGTCTCTACGACGCTATGATAGTAACAAAAGTTCCGTTTTGGCTAAAGCCGACAAACCGTAAATTACAGTTGATACTAAACGTTATAACGTAAAAAATAAAGTCGCTTTTGGGTGCGGTGGACGTGGTCGGGCGTCCAACCAAGGTCGGCTCGCCGGCGCATCCGAATTAATTCAAAAGCGACGTTATTTTGTACTTCGTAAGTATTAGTATCGACTGCAACTGATGGTTGGTCGGGTCCAGCTTAATCGGAGCGTCTGTTACTAGTCTTAGGGTTACTTCATAGTGACACAGCACCTGAAGTTCTGAATTTTTGTTACAGGCAACAGAGATTTTGGTTGATGGTTACAGGTTATTATCTAGTATTGTAAAAAAGCAATAAACTATAATGACATGACAGTAAACACGTATATTTGTCCGTTATTAGAGGCCCACCCACTTACTGCAAGTTCTCATAAATTTTACACACGACAGGCCGTGTGCTTCACACGTTTCTCCATATTAAACACGTCGCATTACATCGATCTGAATATTTATTGGAAAACTAATTTACCAAACAAGTCACTACGACGCTGAGTCATGTACTTCGATCCTACTAATATATAAATAAACAAATAATAATCTTGGGCGTTAATGTCCCGGTTGTGCTCTCGCGCACGTGGGCCCGGGGTCCACCTTGACTATGATCCAGGATTTGGCAGATCCGATAATTACAGTGGAGCGACTGCCATGAGACCTCCTTGACCCTGATACCAGGGGAACCTGACCAGATTTGATCACGGTTACACATTCAATCGCCTCAATGTGCAGGTTACATCACGATGTATTCCCTCACCGTAAGAGCGTTGTTTAGCATTCAACTAACGTACATAACTCATAAAAGACTGATTGGTACATGGCCGCAGTGAGATTTGAACCCGGTACCTCTCGCTTACGGGTCGGATACCTTATTCACTCGGTCACTGACGCTCCTCACAGCGAACCACTTAATATACATACAGGGTGTCCCAGAAAGCGACGTCCAAACGATAATAATTAATAGGCCAAGTGATGACAGTAACCAGAAAAATAAAATAAAAAATCAATCCGAAGTACTTACAAAGTTGTAGGTATTAAAATATTTTTTTAAATTTAACAGCCTTTGTAGTACTTTTGATCACTGTGACCACAAATATTAACAGATTTTATTTTTTTTATTTTTTTTGTGTTTCTGAATAATGACTTTATTAATTAGTGTCTAAAAAGAATGCCTTAACATCTTCATTTATTAGTAAAAATCAAAATAAATAAGAGCGATTAAAAATTTTTTTTACATCACGCAACTTTGACGATCTACACTGAAAAAAAAACGTACCAGGCTAAATTGGCAAGTAGTTTTAAAAATTGGCGCATTTCTTCGTTATTTCAAAATGGTATGATACTTATTCATAAACTAACGAACACTGTTTTTAAAAATCAATAATACTGTCAACTCCATAATTTTTAATTTACAACAAAATTAACATTAAATTAACAAAATTATTTTCTCTAAGCCACTAGTTTAATTCAGACGCATAGAAACTTATTCCGTTAAGTGTAAACGAGGCAAAAACTTATTTTCGAAAGACTGGGTACCTACTACGAGTTGCAAAACTAACATACCTACTATTTAACACACTTAGTGAATGAAGCTAGCACATACTTATTTGGTAAAAAAAAAGTAATAAATACAGACTTTAATAAAGGTTTATTTCAAAAATACTTTTTTTACAATATGTTCTCAAAATGTTAGCCCCTAACATGAATACAAGCCCTCATTCTTCTTAGTCAAGAGCGCTTTATGTGACGACCAAAATTTCGACGATCTATGTACTCCACACCCACAGTAATTTTAAGACGAAGCTCTTCCACATTCTGGATTGCCATCGCATACACTCTTACCTTTAGTGCTCCCCAATTAAAAAAATCAAGAGGATTTAGATCCGGTGAGCGGGCGGGCCACGAAATGGTACCCCCACGCCCTATCCACCGATCTGGATATTCTTCGTTGAGAAATTCTCTGACCGTAATGCGGTAATGTGCTGGACAGCCGTCTTGCTGAAACCACATGTTACTATAAATGTTAAAAGGAATGTCTTCTAATAAATTTGGTAATTGGTAGCGTAAAAAGTTTAAATAATGCTCGCCAGTCAAGTTCTCCGGTAGCTCAAAGGGCCCAATGATTTTTCCGTTTAAAATTCCGGTCCACATATTTACTTTGAACGGATACTGCGACCTATCCTCTCGTATTAAATTGGGATTTTCGATATGCCACTCGTGCAGGTTATGTAAATTCATGTATCCATCCTTTTTGAATGTAGATTCATCAGACCACAATATCTTGTCTAAGAAACGGGGATCTTCGCTGTATTTTTGCAACATAATTTCGCAAAATGCAACCCGACCCGGATAGTCTCGTAGTAAAAGACTTTGCACGCGCTGTACATGGTACGGGTGAAATTTATCGTTTTGGAGTATGCGATGTGCTGTACTTCTGGGTACTCCTGTGTTGATCTCTATTTCACGAAAAGAAATGCTTCGATCTTGAGTAACTGCATGTAATACTTCGTTGCGATTTTGCTCAGACGCAGGCCTTCCCTCACTGTTGAGTTGATTAGGGAAGTGGCCGCGAGAGAGAGAGTTGTGAACATTTATAAACATTCGGTGGTCTGGGTATCGTTGAGCATTTGGGTATCTCACGGTACAGTCTAGCTGCTGCTCTGCCATTACCTCGACATTCCCCGTAAATGTAATGCATGTTCGTATATTCTTCTGCAGTGTAGGATGCCATGATAACTTAACACAAGTCCCAAGTTCGTAGTAAATCCAGGTCACAAAGATGAAATCAAGTCCAAAAACAAGCAAAGTTCGTCGTAAATTCAGGACACAAAGATGAAATCAAGTCCAGAGAAAAGCCAAAAGTTGTTGTACGAAATCGACACAGACAAATACGAATATATTAATTGTTTAAGAGATCATTCATGTTGATGGTAATAAGAAAATCATGGGTTGACAGTATTATTGATTTTTAAAAACATTGTTCGTTAATTTATGAATAAGTATCATACCATTTTGAAATCACGAAGAAATGTGCCAATTTTGAAAACTACTTGCCAATTTAGCCTGGTACATTTTTTTTTAGTGTAGACCGTCAAAGTTGTGTAATGTTAAAAAAAATTTTTCATCGCTCTTATTTATTTTGATTTTTACTAATAAATGAAGATGTTAAGGCATTAATTTTAGGCACTAATTAATAAAGTCATTATTCAGGAACACAAAATAAAAATAAAAATAAAATCTGTTAATATTTGTGGTCACAGTGATCAAAAGTGTAGTACTTTTGGCTGTTTAATTTTAAAAAAATATTTAAATACCTACAACTTTGTAAGTACTTAGGATTGATTTTTTATTTTATTTTTCTGATTACTGTCATCACTTGGCCTATTATTGGTTATCGTTTGGACGTCGCTTTCTGGGATACCCTGTATATAAATGAGAAAGTAAGTAAGTAAGTATGGATGGATGGATGGATTGATTGCTGTTATGGATAAGAGATATACATCCTAACAGCAATCCTTTACGCTCAAATGGATTTTGATGAAATTTGGCAGTAATGTAGCTAATGCCCCAGAATAGCACATATGCGCTCATTTATTCCGAAATTAAATGTACCCGCGGGAACTGGTCCAGAACTGAATAACCGGTGGGCAACGCATTGGCAATACTCCTGATGTTGCTAATGTCTATAGGCAGTGGTGACCACTTTCCATCAGGTGGCCCGCTTGCCTGTTTGCCTACCGTATGACATAAAAAAAAAACGATTTGCGGACGAAGTTGCGGGCAAAAGCTACGATATAAGTATACGGCGCAATATATCGATCTGAATATACATATAATGGAAAACTAATTTACGAAACAAAAGACACAACGCAGCACGCTCCTGTATATACATATATAAGTATATATGTATATTTGACCTTTGTGTTGTGTCAAAACGTCGCCATGACTCATTTACAGTCATTACAATATATAATTCCTGTAATGACCTGAAACTATGATCGATACAGCGCGATAGACTTAATGGACCTGAGTCATCGGTGCTATGAATATTTTATAGCTTATTGATCGCCCTCAGTAATTCTACCGGTGATAGTGCTCTGTCAAGCCTGTGGAGTTCGCCTGGATCGTTGTCGAAAGAAAGCTCCCTGCGGCAACCCCATCGTCGATATTGCTATATCTAAGTACATAAAACAATCGTACATTATGTTTACTCAATTAGTACATACTTAAAAAAATTAATCAAAAGTTGCTACAGAAAACCCCCTCAACCATTGATATGTAATCGGCGTTACGCGAGTGCGCACGACTCATCTGGCCGGTCCATACAAAATTGGCGCTACGCGAGTGCGCGCAGACTAATCTGCCCGGTCGATACAAACTCAATCGGCTATGGCCCGCGCCCTCGCATAGCTCCACAATGGACTCAGCTGGCCGGTACCCACACGCGTATGGTGTATTTCGGCGACCAAACAGCTGTGCGCCCGACTCAGCTGGTCGCGTGTGTCAGCACCGCTCCTAACTCTTTGATATTGGTTCGCAGCGAAAGTGTGAGACAGGGCATCATATAGGGTCAAATAATGCCTTATGTATTTCTGCCGCAAGCCCACAAAACAACCAGGCTTGCATTATTGTGTTCCGGTTTGAAGGATAGCTCGCACCGGCGGTTCTGCATGTTTTTTGCGTGCAACCTAAATTCATGAATCGTAGTTGTTATTGGTGACAGTTACCTACCGCTTACCAGCAGTTGGGCTGTCTACTCGTTTGTCACTGCGTATCATAATAAAAAACACAAGTACAGGCGTGAGGCAATGTTAAATTGAATATTAAACTAATCTAAGTAATTTTTTATCAATCACAAAAATTTGCACAATTAATAAAATTACATCAATCCGGTGGTTGAATTGTTAAGAAACAAAGGGTTAGTTATTTCGGCTATGATCTGTTTACTATGCAATATTTTCTCTGTAAGTCATATATATCGAACCTTAAAAATAAAACTTATTTTGGTCTTGTTGGTCGACTCGTAAGCGAGAGGTACCGGGTTCTAATTCTAATGACTCTTTTCTGAGTTGTGTACATCAGTTAAATACTGACCCATTGCTCTTATGGTGAAAGAAAACATCGTGATGAATGCGACTGAATGTATAACCATGATCCAATCTGATCAGGTTCCCCAGGTAGCAGCGTCACGTAGGTCAGATGACAATCGCTTCACTGTAATTCTGATCTGCAAAATCCTGGACCATGGTCAGGGCGGACCCCGGACCCACGTGCGCGAGAGCAGAACCGGGACATTAACGCCAAGATGCTGATAATGACTTACTTTGGTCTTGTTAATTAAAATGATAGGAGCAGTACAAACACTGCGATTTGAAGGTTATAATGCTCGTTCATCATTTTATAAGGTATCTGTTTACCAGTGGTGTTCATTCCTTTGTACACAAGCGTATTTATGTACTAGCTCTTACACACGACTTTGTTATGGTAAAATTAATGAAATAATAAATAAATATGCTTGGACAATTCACACTGCGCCATCTAATCCCAAAGTAAGCAAAATTTGTAGAATATTTTTAAATACTTACTTATTATACATATAACACCCAGATCCGTAACAGAAATTTAAATTCATCATATCAATTTCTGCCCGGCCGGGAATCGAACACGGGACCTCTACGTGGCAGACCGGCATGTTAACCAACTGAACCACTAAAGTTAGCCTATGTGCTATTCTGGGCTATGAGCTACATTACTGCCAAATGGCATCAAAAACGGTTCAGTCGTTTTACGAGCTTTACCGAATTTAACTCACACTTGGTCGATTTCTTATATGCGTTAATATCCTGGTTGTGGTCTCGCGCGCTAGCGCCCAGGGTACCGGGGGTCCACCTTGACAGTACAGTGGAGCAACTGCCATCTGACCTCCTAACCTAACCTAACCTAACCTGACCAGATTGGATCATGGTTACACGTTCATTCGCCTGAATATGCAGGTTTAATCACGATACCTCACCGTAAGAGCATCGGTGTTCAATTAATATTAAATTAATAAAAAAAATTTGGTACGTGGCGGCGCTGGGTATCGAACTCGGTACCTCTCGCTTACGAGTCGGACCCAACTTTAGTTTGTACACTATTTATTGCATTGTACACCCGACTTGCTAGCGACGCTAGTGTTAGCCATGACGTTGGTGTGTGTGCGCGACTCATATTACTTAAGGGACTCTATACCACGAGCTATGGACTTCAGTCGTCATTGGTTCTCTGTAGCGTGCAGGACGTTTCTGTGTATTATATTTAATAATACGGAGTTGTCGGAAACATTTTGTGTCTATTATTATTTTCGCTATTACTAGTAACAGACGCTCCGATTTAGCTGGACCCGACCAACAGTCAGTTGCAGTCAATACTAATCGTTACGATGTACAAAAAAATTCCACTTTTGAATTAATTCGAATGCACGAGCCGTTCGGACGTCCGACCACGTCCCCCGCACCCAGAAGCCACTTTATTTTATACATCGTAAGGATTAGTATCCACTGCAACTAACGGTTGGTCGGTTCCAGCCAAATCGTAGCGTCTGTTACTAAGGCCACCGACGCTACCGACCTTTGACCGTTCTTATTATTCCACAAATCATTTTTCTTAATGAAGCTTTTACATTTGCAATGGTTTTAAAATAGCACGCTATCACCACTATTTACTTTAGTGGCGTTCCGTAATTAAGCTCGCTATCTCTTTCAGTACCCCTACAGGGGCTATCGGGGTAACAGAGACAGATAGCCCCATGACCCCCAACGGTATTCGTAAACATCCTATCTGCTGTGAGTAAAATTTGTGGTGTCGTTCACTCTTTTCCGATGTACGATATCGTAATGCCTTAGACACACGAGGCTAGTTCTAAGCCTGGATAATTAAGTGCCTGAACCCGGACTCGGTGCTTTTATCGCGGGTTGGGCGTTAAAAGTAATTAGTCGCCTTGCAACTGTACCCGTACTGTAAAATTCATAAGTCGCAGAGGTCAAATGGCAGTCGCTCCACTGTAATTACCTGATCTGCCAAATCCTGGATCAATCATTGTCAGGTGTGCGAGAGCACAACCGGGACATTAACGCCAAATGATTATTTTAACTATCCCATTTAGCTAACGCAACTGGCTTCGACTGTTTCTGGCATTACGCTCCTCAGAGTGAGGTGCGACATTTGTAAAGACACTACAGTGCCACCGACTAATGTTCCCCGGTGGCCAAAGCTGGAACTAAGTGAACACCTTGAAATGTCATGTGAATAAGAACTACAGCGACGCTGTAATCGCGACAGATAAGTTTGTTGAACTGTATTCGTAATTAGTTCGTGAAAAATTCAGTGCTATCGCTTTATCACTGACCCGAGCCACATGTGTCCTCGACTATTTTACCTATTTACCTAATTAGTAATGTTTGCACTTTAAAAAGCCAAATCACCTTATGCGTATCTTTTTTTTGCGACGTGTAACGGATTTGAACGTAATTTCTTTTTCGGATATCTATTGTGTGGTATATCAAATGAAAGGGCTTTATGAGCCGGTTCGAAAAATGTACGACACTATTATCTTTCAGGCACCTCTTTGGGCACACCATGTTTGGGCTTCTTCAGGTGGGAAACGGAAGAATGAATTTTGGTGAAACATGCACCAAATGACTCCGCATATACTCATATCTCCGCATATACTCACAAAAGCAATTCGCCATCTTGGATGGGCAAACTACGGCCCGCGGGCCAACTCTGGCCCGCGAATGGTTGAAATCCGGCCCGCGAACATCAAATAAAAAATGGCTTTCGGATTACTACCTTACTTATGAAAACAAGCAGTAACAACAGTTCCATACTTATGTCACATCACATTCACGTGTGTATCAGAAAATACTTATATTATAGGACCACAATAAGTCCGAATTGACTGACAGTAGTAAAAATTAAAAAATGTGGATATCCACATGCCATATGTGCCATGTGGCAGTAATCTGGGGATAATCTGTACTTGTCAGTCCTTGTCAGTCCTTCTTGTAAACATTCAGATATTTGGCTTGAACTTGTACTTTTAGTTTGACTAAATTATTAATCATGCTGAAAATTATCACTCTCACTTCCTTTTTAATTGTTTTGCCCATTATTTTATAATATTTTTCATAACTCACGAAAATAAATAATCCTACAGAAATCAAATTGTTTGTTATGACTTTTATGAATGACGTTCTAACTTTTAAAAACTTGTCATAAGTTGCCATACGGAGATTTTTTTTATTTATTTTTAATAAGTGACTCGGACTTAGCATGGTCTTGTTATAATTATCTATATTTTGTATTCAAAAACCTGGTCTGCCTAGGATTTCGTTAGAAAAAATTCGCACGCAAAGGAAAAAGTTTGCCCATCCCTTGTCCAGATTTTCCAGTTTTTTTTAATTTAACTTGCCAGGCATTTGGTCGCCGTCTCACCTGGTGGTAAGTGACGATGCGGCCGACGATAGAGCATGCCTGTCTAGGAACAACCTATTCACTCTAGCCTTGAAGGCGTCTAGATTATAATGATCAGGGAATGCTCGCATGCAACGCGTTCCATTCCTTTGCCCTACGCATTGTAATGGTTGAACTAAAGCGGCTCGTGGGAAGATCCACAACATAAGGATGAAGCGCTTGCCCGGATCGCGTTTCCCGATGGCATTAGAGTATCTGGATAAACATTCCTAGTACCTACTTTGTGGAGCTATGTGCTATGTCAAAACAGCTAATGAATCAGAAACCCATTATATCACAGTGTTAGCTCAATCAAAGTTTGTTCAACACTGCGCACACGCATGCCCCGTAGTGATGGGCGAATGTGATTTATTCATTCGTGAGGTGAAAAAGTACTCAAATGATGTTATGTCAATCGATTAAGAACTATTGATTCGCTCCTACTAGGAGCGTCGATGGCCTGGTGGTTAAGGTACCCGACTCATAAGCGAGAGGTACCGGGTTCGAATCCCACTGCAGCCATGTACTAATGACTCTTTTTTGCCTTATATAGTTACATAAGTTGAATGATAACCAATGCTCTTACGGCGAGAGAAAACATCGTGATGAAACCTGCACATTCAGACGACTGAATGTGTAACCATAATCCAATCTGGTAAGGTTCCCCTGGTAGCAAGGTCACGGAGGGCAAATGGCAGTCGCTCCCCTGTAATTATCTGATATGCCAAATCCTGGATCATGGCCAAGACGGACCCCGGCCCTCGTGCGCGAGAGCACAACCGGGACATAAACGAAGTAAAGCACATTTTTGTCTAAATTTACTGCTATAGCAATCTAAGTACCTACTTGTATTCACTTTTATGAAACTAATCTATAAAAGATACAAAAATTAAATCTAGTCAGTACCTCGCCATTCACACGACACAATCTGATTGACAATTGGATTGGCTACAATCTGATTGTTCGTCCTTGGTCCGTTCTACACGAGACAATTTGATTGCCAATCTAGTCGGATTGTACGTAAAATTGTTTTTATAATACGCAGTGACAAATTAGCAGACAGTCACCTGGTGGTAAGCGGCAACTATCGCCCATAACATTACGATTCATACACCAGGTTGCATGCAACCAAAATGCAAAATGCAACCGGAACCGCAGGTGCGTTGTCACTGTGAGGTCAGATGAAATGCCTGCAATCGTGCTGACTACTTTATCCTTCAAACCGGAACACAATGCAAGCATTGTTGCTTGGCGACTGAAATAGATAAGGCGGTGGTACTCACCCAGGCGGACTCCTCAGGCCTGACGGAGTTCTTCCACCTGATAAAGCCCCTTGAAGTGTGGAAGCTACTAAACAATCGCTCATCACTGCCTGCGTCGATCTGAACGGCGCTGTTTAAGCTAAATACAAAATGATTTATAAAACTTCACCACGGCCACCTGCCTTTATTCTTCATAGTTACGAATAGTGTAAACTTTGACTGGTATAATGCGTACATCGCCAACTTATCCATTCAGTAGACAAGATATTTAAATAGAAAATCATCTTGGCGCTAATGTCTCGATTATGCTCTCGTTAGAGGGCCCGGGGTCCGCCTTGACAATGGTACAGGATATTGCAGTTCAGATATTTACAGTAGAGTGACTGCCATCTGTAGTAATCGCAAAAATAGCTATTTCAGTAATTGAAATCAGCGAAATGTTAGCAACTGAACCGTACCTGACCTCCGTGACCCTGTTAACAGGGGAACCTGACCAGATTGGATCATGGTTACACATTCAGGTCGCCTGAATGTGCAGGCTTCTTCACTATGTTTTCTATCACCGGCGTCGGTCAGTGTTCAACTAACGTGCATAACTCAGAAAAGATCAGATTGTTATGAAACCCAAGTGCGTGGATCAGGTGGGCTGTCTGCTTGTCTGTCACTGATTTGTATAAAAAAGGGCTCTAGTATAACAAACAACTCTAGATTCTCTACATTCTTGCCCTTGTTTTTTAAATATACTGCATTTTTTTAATGCAGAAGTTACAGGAGTAGGGTTCCAAGTTATTATAATATGTTTATATATAGTACTAGCTTTTGCCCGCGACCTCGTCCGCGTGGAAATCGTTTTTAGGACTTTAAGTTAGGTTTTTAGGGTTTTAGGATCTTTTTCCCGAGCGACCATTTTAAATGACCTCCCTTGTGTATGAAACTTAGTACTACGGAGAGGTCAAGCTGTATTTCTGGTTCTACCCAACTGAATTAGATGAAAGATGGCCTAGATTTTAAGTTGGACCCCAAACTACGAAACTGTGAAAAACCCATCAAAATCCATTCGGCGCCAATTCCATATATCTTATATTTTTTTTATGTAATGCGGCAGTCAAACTGGTTTGCGGGCCATCTGATGGAAAGTGGTAACCGCCGTCTATGGACATCAGCAACACCAGGGGCGCTACCAATCAGTTGCCTGCTAAGGAGTTTAGCTGGTCTATTATGGTTTTACATCATGTGTTCCAGTTTCCAAAAGCAATTGTCTAGGCTTAAAAGCTACACAACAAAACAACAAAATATTCATTCAAATCCGTCCACTATAGTTATGGAGATTAGCGAGTACAAACAGACAAAAAGAAAAACAAAATTTTTCAAAATTCTTATTCTGTAGATACTATTCTTTCATCGTCCTAAATTATATTTTTGTAAAAATTTTCAATATTTTCAAACAACTCTTTTTTACTGTTTTATTATACATATGTATATTATAGATTATAAAGCGATTATGTTGTATATCAAAGTGTTTTGTTGATAATGAATACCCATTCGCCATACAGACGGCCTTGTGGAATAATACTGAGGAACTGTCAACTAGGTATCTACCGAAATGATTGGCACTAAATTGCGCACTGTAATCATGTGTTATTGTATGAGTATCAACGGCGTTCGTGGTTTTTTTTTAGATAAGTACGAATTAAAAAATAATAAATAATCGTTTCGTTTGTCTTCAGCTTAAGAAATTCATTTACTCTGAAACAGAAATAGAAACATTTAGGTCGATGCTGGGGATCATGTGTTCCTATGCCCGTATTTTGAAACTACGGATCTGTCAGAGGTCGGAAGAATTGTTCAGTTCAATGATACAATTTAGTCACATTTAACGAAATCTTTTGAAATCACGTAAACACACGCGGCTAACCAATTTCCAACCCCGCGCTCAGAACTTGCAGACTTATTCAGAGACTATGTCCTGCCGAATATCCGGTGGCCGGATATACAGCTTGTAAGCTGGATATTAGGTATTCGGGGATACAACTTGGTATCCGTTTCATATCTATTGTCTACTCAAGCCCTTGCGACTTGCGACAGAGACGTTATACGAAGCCGAACTACTGACATTCATTATTATTATTTACCAGCGATATCTGTACAATATAATTCACACAGCGCCATCTAGCCCCAAAGTAAGCAAAGCTTGTGTTCTGGGTGCCAGAGTACTTACTACTTTACTTATGTATTTTTAAATACATACTTATTATGCATACAACACAGACCCGTAACAGAAATTAAAATTCATCATTTAAATTTGTGCTTGGCCAGGAATCGAACCCGGATGCGTGGCAGACCGATGGTAACAGATGTTAACCAACTGAACCACTCAGGTCGTTAATATCAACAAACTCTGATCACCAAAGGATATATTTCACTCGGTTATTTTATTCAAAACACTTCAACTTTAGGTATGACGAGGCATTTCTCACGAGATAAGAATGAATGAATCATCTTTATTGCATTAGCACGAAACGTAAAATTTAAATTGCAAAATTCGATGCAGTTTTCACTATCATTTAGAGAATTTTATCCAGGTTTATATGTATAATGTGATAGTTTGAAATATTATGTATTTAAAACAAAATATGTATTTAAACCCCAAGAGCGTCGGTGACCGAGCGGTTAGGGTATCCGACTCGTAGGCGAGAGGTACCGGGTCCGAATCCCACTGCGGCCATGTACCCGTGACTCTTTTCTGAGTTATTTACATTAGTTGAACACTAACCGATGCTCCTACGGTAACAGAAAGCATTTTGAAAAAACCTGCATATTCAGGCGACTGAATTTGTAACCATGTTTCAATCTGGTCAGGTTCCCCTGTTAACAGGGTCACGAAGGTCAAATGGCAAACGCGCCACTGTAATTACCTGATCTGCCAAATCCTGGATCACGGTCAAGGTGGACCCTGGACCCTACCGGGACATTAACGCCAAGATGACCAGTCCAATATAAACATGTCTTCACACGCCCCCGCAAAACACTTAACCCGTTCTCTTATCAATTGACATTATCATATCAATAAAAGCATAGTCACTGTTATCGCGCATAACCGCAGACAATTCTCGTGATAGCCGTTTCTGCGTACTTCTAGTATGTTACAGGATGTTTCCTAAATAGGGTGCATGAATCTGCTGAAATTATAAAAAATAAATATGTTTTGGACAAATTCACACAGAGCCATCTGGCCCCAAAGTAAGCAAAGCTTGTGTTATGAGTGTTAGTCAACCGATAAACTACTTATATACTTTTTTAGGTACATATTTATTATACATACGAGTACAGGTCTGGGTAAATATTTATTACCAAAAACACATTTTGATTTCTATGCCCTAGTCTAATAGGCAACGGCCGTGCGTGACTTCGAATATGTACCTATTTGTTTTGGCATCGCTGTATGTATCATAACAATTATAACAACAATCCATGTTTCCGTGCGCTGCCAAAAGGACCCAGCGTGCGCGGGCTATTGTAACCTGACCCACCCCCGATTCCGGTGTCATAACACTTACGCAATCGCACCTGTAACGTGCGTGGCCGTCAGGTGCGACGACGTGGGACCCCAAACATCCGACTCCACAATGGCCCTATTTTAATTATTCATCCTGTGTTAATTAAACACACGCCGTATCCGTTCATATAACACGCTATCGCACGAGCGCGTCTCAGTCGGCCGGCGAGCGAGGCTCCGAGAACACGCGTCAGCCATCTTGTTTTTCCCGTTCCCGCGTGAAAAAGAACGCATACTTTTTTCCAGCCAGCCTTTTTTTGTTTCCTTTTTCCGACGACGAGACTCTTGCGGCCAGTTATTGTGTATTTAATCATATTGAGTGGTTTTTTGTTCAGACTGTTTTAGTGATTCGGTTTCTGGACTTGATTTCGAGTTCGGTTTGTGGCACTTTTTTGTGGAGTGGTGCGTTTTTGTTGAAGCAGCATCGGCGACGTTTGGACTTCGCATGGTAATTTTTTTTATGATTGTAGCATAATATTCCTAATATAGGCACTTATTTGAAAAAAAAAGTTTCATAAAAATTTTTGAAGTGCATGATAACTATATTTTTGAATCGAATTAAAGTTAACATAAACATAAATGACACAATAAAAACCTAATTGAGCCCTTTCCTAAATATGAAACATATATATTCGAAAAATATTTTTTAAATAAAATAACATACATCTCGCATTTTTTATAACCTGTAAGTACATGCTTATCATAAAACAAATATGTTAATAATCACATAAAGCGTAGTTACACGTTCGAAACAATTTCAAGCCCCGATGTCAAGGCTATCAAAGTATTTTATTGCAGATGTAAAACCAATACAAATGCAGAGAGGTATTAAGTTCCGAAAATAAAATATTAACGTAGGTCTAGTGGACTATAAATAAGACATAGCATCGAAAATGTCACGACATTTTGTCACAAACTAGACGTCGGTCTTCACCGGCGCGCAGTTCGGATCTCTTTAAACCATCAACTTTCCCGCGAGATCCTATTGTTTTTCCAGGATCAAGTACCCTAAGACGCTCGGGAATAGTGCAACTTGCTGTTATTGAAAGAGTTATCGAAATCGGTTCAGTAGTTCCGCTGATAACGTCTCCTTAACGTAACATGGGTACAAACTGTTCCTTTTTTTTAAAGTGTCAAACAACCTTACCTGATAGTAAACAGTTTTCGTGCAGCCTATGGACATTTGCAAATACACTATAGCTTTCGAACAGATGGACCGATATAGATGCGTTTTTCTTTATCGGTAAACCAATTTAATCGAGATGGTTCTTAAAAGCGTTTCATCGAAATCGGTTCAGGAGGATTTGTGGTTTTTCGACATCTGTTGAATGAGTTATATTTGCATACAAATTGTGCAATGGCAATAAAATGACGTGACATTTTCTGTGCTATCTCTGACAGCATTAAATAAATGTGCTTGGATAATTTATTTACACAGTGCCATCTAGCCTCAAACTTAACGAAACTTGTGTTATGGGTGCAAGAAAACGGATAAACTACTTTTTTTAATACATACTTATAATACATAAAACACCCAGTTTAATACATACTTATAATACATAATACCCACCCCGTAACAGAAATTAAAATTCATCATTTCAATTTCTGCCCGGCCGGGCATCGAACCCGAGACCTCTGCGTGTCAGACCGGCATGTTAACCAACTGAACTACTCAAGTCGTCATTACAGGGAGTTTGTTACGTGCGAAAGTGATTATGTTTATTTATGTTATTTACATTATAATTATGTACACACGCTGATGTTTCTACGTATTAATTTGCTATAACATGACGTTCCTTTCGATCATAAGTACCTATTTAAAACATCTGTTCTATCGAAGATGGAACACATGTTACCATAAGGTATAAATTTAAAAAAATCTTAGCAGCCCTTTTACCCTAAAATAAATGTGTTATCTTAGGTTTCTATGCAGAACGTAAATCATTATTAGTTGTAGATATGCCGACAAGGTCATGCAAATATCTGAATTTCGACGTTTTCTCAGAAAAACAATCTGTAACCAAAATGTGGGCAAAATTTTTCAAATCAATTCTATGACGTTGAGAATTGTCTTTACTTGAAAAAACCAAAGTATAGGTAAATATGTACCTCTATACTTTACATATTACATTACAATACAATCCATTCCTTATTTAAATAGACAAGGTGAACGGACTTTGAAGTGATTAAACGAATTTTCTTCTTAAAAAAAAAACGAAACGTCAACATCCAGCCAGTAGGTAATAGCTGATGTGCAAGTAGGTCGAGTTTGATTGATGTGACAAGAAAAACAACATGGCCGCAAACATTGTTGTTTGCGCGGGAAAACTGGGCCTAATTGAGTCCAAAGGCGACAAAAATTGGTAAAATTAGCTTACCACTGTGACAGCTGCCGTCGATAATTCATTTTTTACATTAAAAAACTGTAATCCAATTCAATTTTATTTATTTATAGTAGCACAGGTAAAATATATATTACATTACAGTACTTAAAAATATGTTTAGCTAAGACCTGCCATCCGTACAAATTTAAATCGTAATCTAATAACAAAACATAAATAATCACAATGTCAAATCACTAATAAATTAATAATAATAAATCTACAATAGTACCCAATAAAAAGAAGCAATTAAAGTAATTACTAAACCAAACACAATTTCGTTTATATCAATGTCAACCAATAAAATAAATGTCAAAATTCATACAAAAATACAAACCCAAGTCATACATTCAACATGTACGTACCAGCTGTAGATACGTACCTATATAAAATAAAACACGCACGTAAACGTCATACTTTATTGTTACCACGAAATAGCAATAAATTATGTATGATGTTTTGTATATGCATTTAATTTAATTGCAACTAAGTATATTTTGTGCGCGAGTTTGTGATGACAGCTGTTATAGAGATCACATTACATTACAGTAGATATATAGTTAATTCTTACATACATATACGTCACACCTTTTTTCGTAGTGGTAGGCAGAGACCACATCGTGCCACTTGCTACGGTCCTGACAGATCTCTCTCGCTTCTTTCACATTCAAAAATTCACATTATAAAACGAAGTCGCTTCCCGCCGTCTGTCCCTATGTGTCTACGTACGCTTAGATCTTTTAAACTACGTAACGGATTTTAATACGGGTTGCAATAATAGATAGAGCGATACAAGAGGAAAATTTATAAGCAAGAAAAAAGGGTAGGTATGGGTGAAGTAGGTGTACTCGGAATAAGTCGCGCCGGGTCCACACCCGGGCGCCCGTAAGGACTGTTGTATTCATCATCATCATCACAGCCCGTTACAATCCACTGCAGGACTTAGGGCCTCTCCCACGAAAGGGGTGGTTATTACCATAATCTCCACGCTTGGCAGGCGGGTTGGAGATCGCAGTGTTTAAATATAACAATGGAAAATGCTGCTGCCCATTTTGCAGACCACGGAGACTCTTGATCTTTTGCCTCGAAATCATTAGTCGCCTTGTACGACACCCGCGAGTGTTAGTTAGTGCTATACTACTCTGCCGGACACCACACGGCCAATTACCACACTTTTGTATTAAACGTGTGTAATTCTGAATCTCGAAGTTCAAACGATACAAAACGATGTAACGGCCTGGTATTCGCATATTTTACACTTGTTTCGGCTAGGTCCATATTCTATCTTCAGTATCTCGCCATATATTTATGGTTACATTGAAGTAAGTCATATTTATTACGTCACTAATCCATATTACTATACTGATATTGGGTTATCATATCACTACGATTATTCTGTACGGAATGTTATAGCTGTGATTATAACGAGTTCTACACAAAAATTCATGAAATGCCGCCGTAAATCGCAACGGCGATAATGTTTTGTTCCTTGGCTAGTAACAGACGTTCCGTAGGCAACAATATAGCTTATAGCCCAGAATAGCACACAGGCTATAATTTATCCAGAAATTCAATGTGGTTTCCCCGGAAACGGGTCTGGGACGTTACAACCGAATTTTACGCGGACGAAGACAAGCAAGCAAAAGCTAGTTTGATATGATCGTTAATCCTTTAAAGTTGGTGAATAAATAAATGGTTAATTCCTGTTGTCCCCAGATGTTATGCCCTGAATGTGGGACAACGGAAATTTTAGTTTCGTTGTCCCCCAAATTCTGAAATGGGGGACAACTGGAATAAAAATTCCCGTTAACCCCTATTTTTCAATTTTATAATTTTGTTTTTCTTTTTTCTTTTATGTCTCTGTTTTCTAGTTTTTTTTTTCTCTGAATGTTTAAGAATTTTGTGCCGTGTGTCTGAGTGGAATAAAAGTGTTTTACTTTACTTTAGTTTAAAACTTAAATGCCATTGTGCTCAGCTATATGAACTTGAGTCTATTCGAAAGTGAGTGAATGGAGCAGTTCCAATATATCCTATAGCGACTTCAAGGCTTTCCTTTTTAATTTCGTACTTACTTAATTATATATTATTTATCGTTCTGTCGTATAGCAATTGGTTCGTACGCTGCGTCGCGATTTCCTTCCTATAAGCTTGGAGCTCCATCATCATCACAGCCCATTACAGTCTATTGCAAGACTGGAACAATACTTCGTAAGTACCTATTAGGTCGATAGATAGACAGATAAAAACTTTATTGCTCATCAAATATAACAATACCAATCACTTACAATAACAAGGAACACATATGAGCAAAGGCGGCCTCTTCAGCTACAAGCGATCTCTTCCAGGCAACCTTTACAGAAATTGGGACAGGAATTTTACAGCAGGTAGTGTGAGCCACAGGATACAAGATAATGCGTTGTGCATTTATCTAAACACCAACAAACAGCCAAAAACATGACATAATCGTAGTTGTATCGACTGCAACCGACGGTTTTTTTTTCATGTAATACGTCAGACAAACAGGCATGCGGGCCACCTGATGGTGCGTGGTCACCGCCGCCTATGGACATCAGCAACACCAGGGGTGCTACCAATGCGTTGCCAGCCACTAATATACCTCTCGAACGATCCCATGTCATAATCCAAAGGAAACACTGTGGCTAGGAGGTCATTTCACATCCGAATCGTACGAGCGAGTAACGCTCATTCGAATCTACGCGTGGACAGCACTAGAGGGTCTACGTAATGGGGATGAGTACGCAGCCCGCGGCGGTTGATGATCTCGCAATGCTAGTTTTAAAATAGTAATGGTAGTTATATTACATCCCGATTATAAGTCCAGTCTCAAGGATGGCTTTGCTTGAGTGGGTTTGGCGCGGCGCCAGGGCTCGCCCCTACTACAGGATAGCTTGATTTCGTTCATTTTGGTAGTTTATGAAGACGGATAAATAGGTTTTTGCGAAGCGAGTATCGTAATTGTAACATCTACTTTGTGCCACATTTTAAAGCAATATATCATTCGTTGATTTATAAATCTGATAAGACCGAATAAACAAATAATAATAAATATACTTGGACAATTATCACTACGCCAGCTAGCCCCAAAAAAAGCAAGGCTTGTGTTATGGGTGCTAGACTACTGATACATAAATACTTTTAAATAACTACATACTTATTATAAATGTAACACCCAGACCCGTAACAGAAATTAAAATTCATCATTCTGCTCGGCCGGGAATCGAACCCGGGACATCTGCGTGACAAACCGGTATGTTAACCAACTGAACCATTCAGTTCGTCAATATTTAGAATGATTCAAAAGAAGGGTTTATAAGCAAAAAGGGTAGATAGGCGTAAAATAGGCGTACGCGAACGAAGTCGCGCCGGGTCCGCCAGTATTGTGAACCCAGATTTGTCAGAGCCAATAGTACTGCCCTGAGGTGCGCCAGACGCGGCGTCTGCCGTCAACAGTTCCCTATATCACATTATTATTACTCACTGTTCCGTTGTTTACTCATCTGACAATACTTCGTTAATATTTAGTCACCTCGTTACGTTGATTATTGGAACTCGGGTTTAGGTAATTGTTAATTTTTCTGCGTACAGCACGGATTTCAAGCTACTAAAACAAAATTAATCGTCTTGGCGTTAATGTCCCGGGGTCCGCCTTGACCATCAGATAATTACAGTTGAGCGACTGCCATCCGACCCCCGTGACCCAGCTACCAGAGGAACCTGACCAGATTGGATCATGGTTACACATTCATTCGCCCGAATGTGCAGGTTTGATCACGATGCTTTCCCTCGCCGTAAGAGCGTCGGTTAGCATTCATTCAACGTGCACAACTCAGAAAAGAGTATTTGGTACATGGCCGCAGTGGGATTCGAACCTGGTACCTCTCGTTGACGAGTCGGATACCTTAACCACTCGGCCACCGATGCTCCTTACACAATATCAGATTTCCTCCTCAGATTTCAAGCTGCTACTAAAAAAGCAAAACTCGTTTACTCTGTTCGTCTGTAGAAAAAAAAACTGTAAAAACCATGTGACATTTTGTTTCATAGACAGACGGTGAGATATTTAGGTAATTTTCTGCTTTTAGTCTAGACGTAAACATGTATATATACGTATTTATATTAAACACTAGTAGACCCGGCGCGACTTCGTTCGCGTGGCATTCTACCCCTACCCTTACCTACTCTTTTTTCCTTGCTTATAAACCTTCCCCTTGAATCACTCTATCTATTGTTGAAAACCGCATTAAAATCCGTTGCGTAGTTTAAAAGATCTAAGCGTACATAGATACAGACAGCTCGTCTATGTACGCGCGTCGGGAAACGACTATGTTTTATACTATGTATATAAAGTTGATTTGACCTCATCACCATCATCGTCTTGGCGTTAATCCCCGGGGTCTGCCTTCCCACTCCTCTTACTCGGTCTTCGGCATCCTTGGTGGCTTTGTTGGCACGCATGTCATTCTTAGCGATGCAGACGTCAAGCCATCGCTTCTTGGGCCGGCCTCTCCTTCCCGTTCCTGGCCTTGTTGGACTATAATTTATTAGGTTTAATTTTTAGGGAGTTTGATAACATAGGCGGGCGTCAACCTTCCTCGATAATGACTCAATTTTTTGTTCTTTACGACACATATTTTTCCCGTTTTGATAGGTAGAGACAACGACGAGACGAAGATAAGTGTAAAGGAAATAACAGGTGTTTGCTATATCAGCAAGCTACTCATCAACGAGATTGCGGAGTGTGCTAACCGGTCCCGTGATCTCGTTGAGAAAGAGAATATGAGGGGCAACATGGTGGTTTTTAGTGGGTAGGACTGACATTTTCAATGACAGGCGAGTAACACATAATCTTCTTCGGTTAGGTATTCGTAAATGGAATATCCACACGTAAAAAACGTAGAGACCACGTTTTCCTGACAAACCTCTCGCTCATCGCTTCTGCCAATTTTACCTGCTATTCTAGAATATTTTATTCTACAATATACTCTACTATGCAAAGATAACACGTGTGTTAGGTATAATATAAAATTATGCAAAACAAAATACATGCAAAGTCACGGTAACGGCCGTGGAATTGGCATAATTGGAAAGATAAAATTGATCTCTAAAAAAAATTTTTCTATCTACAGAGTCATTGGTACATGGCTGCAGTGGGATTCGAACCCGGTACCTCTCGCTTGCGAGTCGGATACTTTTACCACTAGGCCACCGACGCTCTTATTCCGAACAAGCTAGGTTAACTTTAATTTTACCTGACATTGTTCTAATTAATCAGCATGCGGTTTACACAGGAAGTTAGGCAGCCTTACACTTGTGTTCGTGACGTATGCAGCACTTGAAATAATAAAACATGACAAGTTACTTACATTATTGGACATTTTCCTGTTTGTTGATATCGTAATTGTCACTACACTGATGTTTTAAATTATATACTAGTGGTGCCTCGCGGTTTTCCCCCGACGCTATTCTCATGTAGTGTAGCGAATGACTCTGTTCCATAGTGAAAAGAAAGCTTGTGCTTGTAGAGTAGAAAGACAATAATTCTGTGGTACGAAGAGGAATACCAATTCTTCTACAAAAATGTATGTTAGACTAGCCAGATAATTCTACCACCATCTCTATTCTACCCGGTAAGTGACGATGCGGCCGATGATGGAGCATGCCTGTCTAGGAACAGCCTATTCACTCTGGTCTTGAAGGCGTCCAGATTATAGTAATCAGGGGAATATTCGCAGGCAACATGTTCGCATTATAAGGGTCGAACCAAAGAGGCTCGTGCGTATAGCTGAAAGATCCACGACATAAGGATGAAGCGTTCGCCCGGATCACTAATACCCGCCCGGCATACTTTGAAATCGCAGACAGACACTTCAATTTGATTGATTAGTATAGACAGATTGTAAAACAACATGTTGCACTACGTGTCTTTAGTTCAATTCACCGCGAATACCGTATTTTCCTCATATTCTAGCCCTCTCAGATACAATAGCTGTAACCACATTGTGGTACAAACTTGCCTATTAGTTAAGCATGCTAATTATGCGAGACCGTGAATCAAAGTGTAGCTTATAGGTACGTGACGCATTACGATCTGTTATTTTGTTTGGTTTATTGTCTTTCGACGTGCAAGTTTACGTTATGGCCTAAGTAGCTAGGTGTCGTGATGAAAACTGCGCGATTCTTGGAATGAATTATAATCGTAGTCTGGAAAATTTGCAGCAGCATTTTCCATTATTATATTTAAACACTGCGATCTTCAACCCGCCTGCCTAGCGTGGAGATTATGGCAATAACCTCCCCTTTCGTGGGAGAGGCCCTAAGTCCTGCAGTGGACTGTTACGGGCTGTGATGATGAATATCTATCCGTTACCCACAGTAGGTACAAGCTTTGCTTAGTTTGTGGTTAGATGGAGCTGTGTGAATTTTTCTTCTTCTTCAGCAATTCGCCGTCCAACTTTGGACATATGCCTCCCCCAGTCTTTTCCATCCTGATCGACAGGAAGTCTCCCTCATCCACATCTTCCCGGCCACCTTGGTGATGTCGTCGGATCATCTTGCCTTTGGTCTACCAGGGTTTCTTGTACTTGTTCTTGACCGCCAAATTTGTGTGAATTTGTCCACGATGTTATTTATTTATTATTTATCTAAACCCTTTTTCAAACTTCAAAATTTCAAACGAAAATTTGTTCAAACTTCAAACTCAAACTCAAAAATTATGTATTGCAATAGGATTAATTAATCTCTTATGAAACGTCAAAAAACGGCGGGAAATACAAAGGATTGTTTAACGAGCTCTCGTCGCCCAAAATGAATGCGTCTGCAAGGCATCGATACCTGTATACAATCAGCTGCAGAATGAATGGACGGACGTTTATGATGATGTCCTCTGTCGATCTGCAGTGTCAACATTGGCCGTGCAAATTGAAAAAAAAAAAATATTTTTCTTAAATATCAGCTTGGAGCCCTGTCAACCAGTCTCCCGGTCCCCAGCGAAAGACCTTGATCAAATCAAATTTAAAAAAAAGTTTTGTCCCGGCCTGCCACGCAGAGATACCGAGTTCGATTCCCGGCCGAGCAGAAATTGAAATGACGGGTTTTAATTTAATTTTTGTTACGGGTGTAAAGTATATAAATGGTCTATACACCTACCCAAAACCAGTATAAAAGGAGCCAACGTTGCTATGCGCGTCTATAGAGACGCTAGCTCCATCTTATGCTGGTTTTTGATTGGTAGATATTTCATTTTTTACTATGTCGATATGCTGACGACTGTACTCGTGACACGATACGATAAAACACTTGCCACTGAAACTGTATGCAAATATAGAAAGATAATTGATAAGGTGATATCGTATCTATCTTTTATCTAATATATATCTTTTATTATATCTCACGTTAGAAGCTTTAGATAAGATTCGACAGCACTTCGCTTCATGAAATTGTTTTGACCTTTTGGAACGAGCCAACGTCATGTTGCATAATTTGCTATCATCATCACAGCCCATGACAGTCCACTGCAAGACTTAGGGCCTCTCCCACGAAAGGGGGGGTTATTGCAATAATCTCCACGCTTGGCGGGCGGGTTGGAGATTGCAGTGTTATAAATGTTACAATGGGAAATGCTGCTGCCCATTTTCCAGCCTACGGAGGCTCTAGATCGTTTGTCTCGAAAACATTAGTCGCCTTGTACGACACCCACGGGTGTAAAGGGTTGGTGCCATTCTACTCTCGCAGTCGATAGTAGTCGATACTCATCCTTACCAAGTACAAAATAAAGTCGCTTTTGGATAAAAGACGAAGAATTGTTCTTAATCTGTTTCATAATAATAATCTCTGACATCATAATATTACTGTTGCCGGGTGACAGTCACAGGGTTCCCAGCGGAACCCACCACACCTTGGTCAGCTTCGCTTCGCCAACTTATAATACTTAAAATTAATATTATAATTATTATATTTATAAGTTAGTAGTAGGTAATAATTAATTCGAAAGTACGACAGTGTAATTACTTAATAATTAATATTGTAATTATTATTTTTATAATAATAAGTAAGTAGGTAATAATTTACTAGAAAGTACGACAGTGTAATTGTCGCAGCTTCAAGGCTAGAAAAACAAATTAATTATAATATAATTACATCAGAAATAGATAACCTATTGTTTCCCATTGTGTTTCTTATTAGGTAGATATTTATTGGTACTTAATCATTACATAAATACGTCATCTTAACATAGTATAAAACAAAGTCGCTTCCCGCCTTCTGTCCCTATGTCCCACCATCATCATCGTCCTAGCGCTTATCCCGACCTCTGCCAGGGGTCTGTCTGTTCCTTTGTATATATGTGTTTCTATGTATATATGTACGCTTAGATCTTTTAAACTACGCAACTTATTTTAATGCGGTTTTCATCAGTAGATAGAGCGATCGAAGAGAAAGTTAGTTAAGTTTACAATCAAGAACTAAAGGATAGGTAGTACGCGAACGAAGTCGCGCCGGATCCACTAGTTGCAGATATTCCAGGAAATAACCTAACCGAAATTAACTACTAAACAGAATTTAACGAAACAAGCTCAGAAGAAGAGTCGCGCGGGTCCACTAGTGATAGAGATATTTATTGGTAATAATTCATTGTTATTTATGTTTCACTTTCTATTGTTACAGAGAAAAGTTATGGCCCCTAAAAAGAACATCATCGAGAGTGTATAAAAGTGGCATACGCTAAGAAAACGGCACCGTCGGTCTTCTACAAGCATCTGCGGCGCAGAAAGAAAAAGAAAGAACAGTGAAAGAAATATTTTCTCAAACGAATTTCACCCAAAAACCTTAGTCCGTAAGACTCTAAACTGCTTGTGATATAATTTATTTTTGACTTAATTTGTAAGGACACCGCACTAGTGGCTAAGAATTTGAAATTGGAACTGGAACTGACAGTATTCTTTGGAAGAAGAAATCATACGGAAAAGAAAAAGTTACAGAGTTTGCGCAAAGAGATCGCATGTGATACAGAATAAAAAATGAAAGACAACATGAAGGCTTGCCAGCACACTCTGCCTGATGGTGTGATCTACAAAGAGGTCGTTGTCATTGGTAAGATTATTTCAATACAAACATAATTAAATTAATTAGAGGATAACATACTATCAGAAAATTTCTATTTGTAGTGTCACCATCTGTAGTTCCGTTACTTTTACCGTCTATTTTAGAAATTTTCGCATCGATAGTTATCGACGCATTAGCCAGTGGCCAGAGGTTGGCGGTTCAAACTTCACACTGGACTTTTTTCTTCTTCTTAGCTTTTCTGTGTTATGTGCATTAGTTGAATACTAACCGATGCTCTAACGGCGAGAGAAAGCATTTTGATGAAACCTGCGCATTCAGGCGATTGAATGTGTAACCATGATTCAATCTGGTCAGTTTCCCCTGGTAGCCGGTCCACTGTAATTACCTGATCTGCCAAATCCTGGACAAGGGTCAAGGCGAACCCCGACACCACGACCAGATAATTAACGCCAAGATGATGATGATTATTCTCTTATAATTTTCTTATAGATTAACCGTTCTAATAAAAAATATTCATAACAATGCTTGCTGTCTAAATTGCTACCATAATTTGTTGGCCGGTTTAGTTTTGGTACCATTTTGTATATTCTGAACGATCATCTTTGTTTTATATCACAAAGCACATAGTTCCCAAACCTTTAACTAAACAAGTGGTTAACCATTTGGCATGTCCAAAGGCATACGCAGTTCGCAGTGTCAGTGCCAATTGACCCCACCGGATAACGATGGCTAGCTAACGACCAATCTAAAACTGTCCAGACGGGGCTAATTACCCACTGGTTCTGGGTTTATCTGATGCTGTGTACTCGTGCCTTATTAGGTGCAATTTACGTACAATAATCGTCTTGGTATCAATATATGCCTTGGTGTTCTCGACTCGGTGTTATGAAGATGCTTGTTGTCCGTCCTTCGGCTTTTTATGGGCACAAAATGGTGCTCATCTTGGCGTTATGTCCCGGTCGCGCTCCCGTGCGCGAGGGCCGGGTGCGCCTTGACCATGATTCAGGATTTGGCAGGTCAGGTAATTACAGTGGAGTGACTGCTATTTGACCTCCAGGGGTTATCAGGGAAACCTGACCAGATTGGATCATGGTTTCACATTCAGTCGCCTGAATGTGCAGGTTTCTTCACGATGTGTTCCCTCGCCTTAAGAGTATCGGTTAGCATTCGACTAATGTCCGCAGTGGGATTCAAACCCTGTACCTCTCGTTTAAGAGTCGGATACCTTAATCACTCGTCCTCCGTATGTCCTAGAACGGCTCTTCTGATTGAACGTATCAACTACGTATACGTATCAACTTGACCAATGTGAATTGAAACTAAGATAATTTGCCTCGTGCCTGTAATTACGATGGCTGCATTAATCTTCATACCGGAGCACAACAAAGCATTTTTGCATGACGGAGGAAATGGATAAGGGCTTCCTGGAATTAGCCGTTTTCAAGAATAGATTCTCAAAAATTCACATAGATGGCGCGCTCTAAGAACTCAAACATTATTTTAATATTTAGACTATATGGGGCTATTGTTGTAGTTTTATGGAAAAGCATATGTGAATGGAAAATTACAAATGAAACCGCGAGCTTTTATTTAATATTTGCTACAGTGCTGCCATTCTAACTTAAAGTATATTCATTTGGTTTAACTTCATGGAGGATGTGGTACAAAGGCGGACAAACATTATAAAGTTGAGCCCCAAGCTGCACTGACATTCAAAAACCGTAAAATTAATTAACCTACAATAAATAAAGATAAATATCAATACCATACAGCCAAAAGATTACAAGAATGTTGTCAGTCATGGAGCGCGCCATCTATGCTAATTTGTATGAAGCGAACCTCGAAAACGGCTCATTGATTAGGAAAATCACATGTTGTATTTCCAACTATATTTATAGTCAGCAGTGGAAACTCCCAAACGTGCCCAATAAGATCACGTTTTCGCAGTAACGTTATCAGACTCGTCTGGAGACGAGCGTTGTCTGGAGATAATGGATTTCAATGCGGCGTTTGTCTGGTCAATGGGTCGTCTGTCTGTAATGATTTCGTCATTAAACTGTATTACTCGGTCAGATTGATAATCTGTTAATGCCGAACGGAAATTTAATTTTCTTGACCGTTCGTCACAGCGTGAAATCTGTGAATGTCTTGTTGTGAGCAATGAATTGTGCTCTCATTGCGCTACGTACATGCAGCAGCATGTCGACCTACCAAAAACAATTATAAAAGGAACTATCATTGTTATGCGCGTCTATAGAGACGCTAGCTCATCTTATACAGGTAGGTCGATCTTCTGTAAAGTTAATTCTACTCATTTCTGACATATATGTTTGTTATTGAATATGGTAGGATAGGGGGTTGGGATAGGGGTAGGACACCACGCGACTTATTGCGTAAGACACACAATAACAAATAATCAAATAAAAAAAGAACACTACCTACATCTGTAGTACCCTAAACAGACGTTAATCTATGGAAGAATCGAGAGAGATCTATCCGGACCTTAGCAATTGGAACGATGTGGTCTCTGCCTACTCCTACGGGAAAAAGGCATGACGTTACGTACATCTCTTCTATCGTCGGCGTTCAAAAATGATGATGAAAGAAGCTCCCTAACCACTCCCATTCATTACAGGCAACGGACCCAGCGGCATGGTAATGTCGTTCATGCTGGCGGGGAACGTGCCGCGGCTGAAGCGGCTGCCGGAGGGGCTGCCGCTCGACGAGATGCTCACGGCCAGGTGAGTGATAGATGCTTATCAGGAATGCGTGGGGAATGGGTGCCTGCTGGTATCAGGGAAGAGGCTGGTGGGCTGGCTAAGGGATATGTCAGACAAGAAGAGGTTACGCGTTCGAGCACTCTGCGTTCGTTGACATAGCAGGCATCAGATGGTTGGACTCTGTATCAGGTGGTAGGACTCTGTCAAGCCTGAGGAGTTGGCCTCGGTGAGTACCACCGCCTTATCTATTTTTGCCGCCGTTCCGGTTTGAAGGATAAGGTAGCCAGCGAAATTACAGGCATGAGATATTTCATCTTAGTCCCCACAGTAGAGTGACTACGCACCTTCGGTTCTGCATTTTTGTTGCCTGCAACCTAAATGTATGAATTGTAGATGTTATGGGCGACAGTTACCACTTACCATCAGGTGTGCTGTCTGCTCGTTTGTCACTGAATAAAATAAAAAACACATTCAAAACAAAACTCATAGAACGAAGATGTAGAGTTACTGCGTACTTAAAGGGCAACTAGATCTCGAATCGAATATGGATTAGTGCGTAAAAACTAGGACGGGAATATCCCGTCACGAACTTAATTCCAACTAAATACGTATCAGTGCGTAATGCCCTCCAACATTGCAGCAAAAACAGTTTCGTTTATGATAGATCCTAAATTTATATCAATGTTTATATTTAGATATGTCTATTTACATAATTTGGCTGTAAACGATACAGCGCCGCCCATCAGTCCTATGTCAACCTGTCAACAATTGTCATCGTAGACGAGAACGTGGCTTTGATCCAAGACTTGGATAGGTAATCAATAACGGCAGCGGACTCCATTTTATAAAATTATATTAGACCGCACGTTCCCCTGTGAATTTCTAGAATCTAAATTCTAGACTTATTAATTTTAGACTATGTCGCGGAATCATGTATTTCGTAAACAAAAGTACCTTTAGTACTCTTGCTTCCTACATCTCTCCCGCGAACGAGGGCCCGAGGTCTGCCTTGTCCAGGATTTGCCGGATCAGGTTATTACAGTTGGGCGACTGCCATCTGACCACCGTGACCCTGCTACCAGGGGAACCTGACCAGATTGGATCATGGTTACACATTCAGTCGCCTGAATGGGCAAGTTGACCCTCACAGTAAGAGCATCGGTTAGTTTTCAAATAATGTACATAACTCAGATAGGAGTAATTGGTACACGGCCGCTACGTTAGCCTTTAAACCGGAACACAACAATGCTAGCATTTGTGTCCCGGTTGTGTCACGCTTGCGATGGCCCAGGGTCCGCCAGCCTTCGCACGTAAAATGAAAATATCTCAAAATTAAAGAGCCGCAGTATGGTTCGAACCCGGTACCTCTCGCTTACGAGTCGAATACCCGAACCACTTGGCCACCGACGCTCCGACGATTTCTGTGGACAATACTTACCGTTATTCGCTGTGTACTTTACATACCGCTGGAGCTCATAACGCATCGATTTCCAACCAACCCACACACAAGAGAACCGCTAATGACTTTGACGAAAGTCTTGGTGCGGATGAAAGAATAAGTGATATCCGATATGTGGTTACCACTTACGGCTACTTTGCAGAATTGTCTCAGTGTCAGTTCGTTCGTTGCATGTGGCTTGGAAGCGTGTTCCCCGAAAACTGTAACGTGGGTGGCACTGGCTTTATTACGAATCCTATTCTGTTTTTGATAACTGGGATTTGGTTAAATCCGAGCCGGATTTTTATTGAGATAAAAGAACTGCTACACAAATCAATCTGCTTTTTTCGCGGTTACAAAGCAATGTACAGACTTGTCGCGAGAGATACTCAAAAGGTTTTTTTTTTTGTTTGGTTATGTGGTTGAGACTTGGGGAGATCTGTGTGCCCCTATTGGATTGGACAAAGTATTTAAAATCCTGTATAAAAATGCAGTTTTTTTTTTTTAATCAACGCTCGGCGAAGTTGACCAAGGTCTTCCTCTGTAAGGCCTGAGGCCGATTGAACAGTTTCAGGAGCCGACAGGCACCCCGTGGCAGTATATTTATTATTATTAATATTATTAAAAGTAGTAATAATGAAATGCAGTCCGCCTTATTAACGTGCCACACACCCCTTCCAGGCTGTCCAACCTGCCGGAGGGGCAGAGCCTCTACGACCTGGACCTGATGGCGCTGGCTGAGGGCCTCGAGGGCCGCAGCCAGAACCCCATTCCTTTGCTGGTGAGTGTACTACCTCGTTACAGTACTGAAATTAGTAACAGACGCCGATTTGGCTGGTGCCGACCAATCGTCAGTTGCAGTCGATGTTAATCCTTGCGATGTACAAAATAAAGTCGCTTTTGAATTAATTCGGATGCGCGGGCGAGCCGACCTTGGTCGGACGTCCGACCACGTCCCCCGCACCCAAAAGCGACTTTATTTTATACTGCGTAAGGATTAGTATCAACTGTAACTGACGGTTGGTCGGCTCCAGCCAAAACGGAACGTATGTAACTAGTGTAAGGGAAATGAAATATACATACAAGCATGGCCGTATCCCACAGGAGTAGGCAGATGCTTTTGAGTGACACAAGCTACGATCCTGACACACCACTTTGCCTCATCCACATTCGTACATATTTTCATACATTTATGCCGGCTGAGGGATACTGCTGACCTGCCCTTTTTAGAGAAGAGCCTTTAATGGCCTCTCCTCATTTCTCTCTTTCCTCCTGTCTTTTTTTCTTTCCTCATTGCTTTTATGGCACAAGACACACAGAACCTCCAAGTTGACAACAACTCGTTAACGAAGTCCCACGGGCACCCGATAGAGGCCACTCCGTAGCACACAAAACAGTAGTAATTATCACACAAGCAGTAACAATTATCATACAGATAATGGTTATGAGGTCAACCACCATCGGCGGTTATCGCACACGGGGTGATGGAGTGATGGTGTCCTCGTGTTGTATAATTGATTTGATAGGTAATGACTTGTATAATATGTTGGAGAACTGGTTGAGTAGATGCAGTTGCTATGTCCTTTTGTTATATGCCGCTAAGGTGGCAAACAGGTGCAGGAGTCTCAACGCGAGGCTCTACATACGACAGCCGATGGACAGGAAGAAAATGCTTCAGGAAACATTAATTTCATCTAACATTATTCCAAAGAGACACTATACCTCTAAACTCAGCCTGAACCGAGTTACAGGTGTTAGAAATTTTAAACAATATGTTTAAGTCCTTTCGAGTCCTTAGAGCGCGACATCTATGTGAATTTTCGAGAAGCTGTTCTTGCCGCCCCAAAGTAAGGGTTAGATGGCGCTGTGTGAATTGTCCAAGCATAATTTTTTATTTATTTATTAGATATATCCTCTTAGTCCTCACAGTGACAACGCACCTGCGATTCTACATTTTACGCATAAATCGTAGATGTCATGGGCGACAGTTACCGCTTGCTATCAGGTGGACTGTGTGCTGGATATAAAAAAATGATAATTAAATTAAATTTGCGGTAGAGCTTGTCTAAGCTGAAATGACGCGCCCCACTACTTAATTAGTTGATTTCGATGTGTCAGTGCAAATATTAATAACGACACTTCATCTGTGTGGGAGCGTCGACTGCTTATTCGAACGACGCGTGCTCCTACGTTTGAGTCTCACCGGCAACTGAATGACCAATTACAACGGCATTTGTATATGTATTGCGTCCATATTTTAAATTTGCTTGTGTGCATTAATACGATAGTGGTGCGCGTCATTTCAGCTTAGACGAGCTCTACCAAGATTGAGTAATTTTTCCAAAAGTCGGGCACCAAACCTAGAGTCCATTATTTTGTCCAACAGTGTAGTACCGAGTTCACGCAAGTCACTTACGTAAACACTGCTCTTAAAGGTAAATTCTATTGTAATCAGTCAAGTGAGTGTCGTAGCCCTTAAGTGCCTAATTAATCTACCTCTAAGTGCCTTCCTCTTTAAACTTGTGAGTTATAAGATAGTAAACATTCACAATCTTACTGAGATATAGACTTCCGCATTGATTACTTATCGATTGAGTAGCTTTCCATTTGGTTGATAAGTGCAATAAGTAGTTTTCCAATTGCTATTTATAAATATACTAGTGATCCCGGCGCGACTTCGTTCGCGTACACCTACTTTACCCCTACCTACCCCATTTTTTCTTGAATACTTCCTCTTGAATCACTCTATCTTCTGTTGAAAGCTGCATTAAAATCCGTTGCGTGGTTTAAAAGATCTAAGCGTACATAGATACTTACATCTGTGATACATAGGGCTAGACGCGACTTTGTTGTATACTATTTATAAATTTGCTATAAATAGCATTCCTAAGCACTCACTAGATGGCGCAGTCGGCAGTTTTGGTATTAATAATATTTCAGTTTGGTATGATTGTTATTTATCAAGTTTGGGCCAGGTTGTGTAGTTGTAGAAAAGCTGCCTGTTTTTTTTTTGCGTAGGTATACAGAATATAAGATTTTTGTCTCACAAAAATAAACACAGATTACAAATTCTCAGCAAATAAGTAAATTAAATATACCCCAGATATTTTACGCCGTTTATTTTAAAGACCAACCGCTTACATTCATGGGTGTCGTACAAGGCGACTAATGTTTTCGAGACAAAAGATCAAGAGTCTCCGTAGTCTGGAAAATGGGCAGCAGCATTTTCCATTATTATATTTAAACACTGCGATCTCCAACCCGCCTGCCAAGCGTGGAGATTATGGCAATAACCTCCCCTTTCGTGGGAGAGGCCCTAAGTCCTGCAGTGGACTGTTACGGGCTGTGTTGATGATTTTAAAGACGGTTTTACTAAATAGCTGTTTTAAAATGAATTAAGGATTTTTATAATTTTTAGTCTTACCAAGGTACTGAGAGCGCCATCTCTTGACCATTGTTGATACCATATGACAGTACCTACTGGAAAACTGCTGATCTCTGACCTCAATAAGTTGCTATGAGGGGCTTATTTTCTGATATATTGTGGTCCTATACCTCTAAAACATAACATCCCTGATGACAAATCGCTATCGCAATTATTTTAAAGCCAGTTTATTAATTGAGATAGTTCTTAGGTTAGTTTCATTAAAATCGGTTCAGTACAGTAGGTAGTTTAGAAAATATTTGAGGAAGTCTGCGTAAACTTGGTCGGGGTTTATCCGACTTCTTCTGTCAGTTAAGTTATGCCATTGAATAGTTTGACTAAACTTTTTCCGCATACCATTAACTTACTTTAAGGCTACACGCAACTTTCAAAAAACCTGTTGCGCAGTTCGCGATGGGACCCACAGATGTATCGCACACAATTTTCCACCATACATGTATGTATGTATGTATGTAAACTCTTTATTGCATAATAATTAAATACAAAATGCGAAAAATGAAATTTTACAAAGCAAAGGCGGGCTTATCCCACAATGGGATTTCTTCCAGCCAACCCCATACCCTTTGAAAGGAGATCTAAAGAGCGGTGGAGGCAATACAGAGCACTTACAATTTAATTACATTTATTTCAACAGTATTAATTAACCTAAACAGAAACTCAATTATGTTTAATTTTACATTGTAAAATTGATGTAAAAAATTCTTAACTGATTTTCCAAAGATCTATTTAATATACGGAGCGTTAATAGTTAATAAAGAGAAGGAGCCAAGGAGTACTCACCGGCAAGAGCGAGGGTCGGTATGGCCGTGTGGTGTCCGGCAGAGTAGAATAGCACCAACCCCTTACACTCGTGGGTGTCGTACAAGGCGACTAATGCTTTCGAGGCAAATGGTCAAAGCAGACCCCTGGCCCTCGCGGAAGCACAACTTGGACATTAACTCCAAGATGACATAGATATATACATCGATTTCTTTGCGATTTTACGTGAACAAGGTCGATTATAACTATTTCCTCTCGTCTGGATGTTATACAACATTATAATATTAATATTTCAATATAAACTGTTTTATATTAAATTATTAATCGTCCTTATGCGAAGACAGATTATTATAATTATTTTATTATTGTTATAATCGTAAACTCTTCACACGGGCTTAATTAATTCGACACTCTATTGGACTGTTTCAAAACTATTATGGTTTCTCTTTTTAGTGGAATCAAGGTCTGATTCATAGTTTTTTTATACAACCAACACTGAAAGAAATACGGACAGATTCATACCTACTCTCTAAAATCATGAGTGAAGCATAAATATGGCCACCCATTTATGTGAATGCGTGCTTTGACACTGTCACTGACGTGACAGGATTGTCAGACCTGATATATCTGTGTGAGTGTAGGGCATTTACAACAAAATAATTTGTCAAGAAATTGTACTTTGCGTGCTTCACTGGCCGTGTGGTGTCCGGCAGAGTAGAATAGCACCAACCCTTTACACTCGTGGGTGTCGTACAAGGCGTTCCATTGTTATATTTTGTAACTCTGCGATCTCCAACCCGCCTGCCAAGCGTGGGGATTATGGCAATAACCTTCCTGCAGTGTACTTTATGGGCTGTAATAATGATGCTTCACTTCTCTTTAGTGTAGAATGGTATACACATTTTTTTCGGGTCCGTGTTTATATACAACCAGTTTGTTATAGTGACAGATGGAGCAGACAGACAATCCCACCTGCTCGAAAGTGATTCATTTGTTGATATGTTTATTTCATGCAACTGAAGCCCATTGTACACAAATACAGTAGGTATGACTGTCTGTCCTAAAGGGGCACGCCTTTTTCCCGGGACTTCGTCCGCGTAAAGTTCGGTTATAACGTTCCGGTCTTCTTCTTGCGTGATAGACTCTGTATTTCGGGATAAAATACAGCCTATGCGATATCAGGGGCTATAAGCTACATTACTGCCAAATTTCATCATAATTCGTTCAGTAGTTTTGGCGTGAAAGACTAACGAACGTCCATCCTATTGTAACATTTCTAGGCGTCTACACACTTACACTCTATCATTCAAAGGGATCTCTTCCAGGTATCCCTCGTGGATGCAAGTGACATAAAATCTACCGAAAAGTGTAGAGTTATAGACGTACTTAAACAATATTAGTACGATAGAATAGTCATCCTGTCCAGTTTCCAACTTAATCTTGATGCTTTTTGTCAAGATAATGGATGCAGTTTTTTGCCTTTGCCTCGACAATTTTTTTTTAATATCTGACCTTGGCTTCGGTCACGATTATGCCTTGAGGTATTTGCTTGGGAAAAAGTTGCAAATCATTCTTGTAACCGGTTAGTGCTCCGAACTATGAATTTAAATAGAATAGTTCAATGAATTTTGAGTGGAAGTGATGTTTGAATGTTGGTACGGAAATAATGTACAGTCAATATTGCAATAGCTATGTTAGCTCCTTTATCAGAAGTTAGTTATTTACTTACTTCGCTTGCTCAGCGACCCGAAGTGGATCTTGGCCTCCGACACAAGAATTCGCCATTGGTTCCTATCCTGCGCCATTTGTTCCCAGTTCGTTATCTGGAGTTCACGCAGGTCTTTCGATGGATTAAGTTATTTAGTGGTCTGTAATTTATTAGTACGAGGTAAAGCACTGGCTACTCACTACTTAAGACTTCAACCGTGTAAACGATTATTCACTAAATTATAAACATAAACGTTATTATATAAATATAAACGATTACTAACTTAAAATTTAACCTTGAACCGTGTAAACCGGCCATTAGGGCTGGAGCCAGTGTCAAGTAAAACGGATGTTAGTTGCATAATACGTAAACAGACAATCATTTAGGTAAACATTTCGGCTTCGTGTTATCGTCTAGATGCTAATACGCGACCCGCCATGACACCGGCAACTGTTCTAAATGCGTTGACGCATGTTAAATACGGCATTTTAGAAGTGATAACGCATTTTAAAGATGCGCAAAGTAACTTACCGGTAGTAAAAAGTTTTTCGGAAATTGGTGGCTTACACATCACACAATCGCAGAATTACAGTGTAGTGACTGCCCTCTGACCTCCGTGACCTTGAATTTGACATAAAATAATCTTACACCACTTTAATTTTGTAGACTCTATAGCCAGCGGCCAACGTAGATGACGTAGTCTAGAAGTTTCTAATGTCAAATTCAGTTTCCAACTGAGTTTTTAGAAACAAAGAAAGAACATTTAATGACACAAACAACAACACCACAACATTAAAAAAAGGCAATAAAACAAAAAGACATAAAAAGAATACAATTATTACAACATAAAATACACGGCGTCGGCAACGCTTGTCTGATGCCCCTGGTATTGCAAACGTCCGTAGACCGCGGTGACTTCTTACCATCAGGCGGGCTGTAAGCTTGTTTGCCACCTGGGTCGTATAAAAAAAAAATTGATAAATTTGAAAAAAATAGCCCCGCTTTTGGTTACAAATTCAATCGCCTGAACGTGCAGGTCACGTTGTTTTCACTTTAGGGAACATACTACACATACTCCAAAAAAGAATCTGTGGGTATAGCATTGCACTCTACTGCTAATCTCTACAAGATAGCATCGCCAATAGCAATTAGCACGGCGGGGCACGCGGGCGAGTCGCGAGGTTGCGTCATGGTGTGTAATGATTTGATAACATTCTTACGCGTAATAGTTTACGCCGTTAACTTAGAGGTTTGGCTGCGAAATTCAGTGGCACGTGCAGTGGAGTACAGAAAATTTATATTCTAGTGACGCCGTTGGCTCTGACGTCATTTACGAGTGTGTTGAGGGGGACGGGTCGCCCTTTTCCTTCAAAAATGGGTGTATTGGACGATGGCTGCCTTCTGATGGCACTCGTAAACGGGTGCTGCTTTGGTGGACTGCCTTAAACTAGTAACAGACGTTTCGTTTTGGCTGGAGCCGACCAACCGCCAGTCCCAGTTGATACTAATCCGTACGCTGCAAAAAATACAGTTGTTTTTGGGTGCTAATTGGACGTGATCGTACGTCCGACTAAGATCGGCACGCGCGCGTCGGAATTAATCCAAAAGCGACTTTATTATGTACATTGTAAGGATTAGTATCGATTGCATCTGACGGTCGGCTGGTTGGTTGGCTCCAGTTAAATCGGAGCGTCTGTTACTAGTTTTACTCTTGCTGTAGTTTTAGGTTGTTTTCTTAAGTATAATATACTCACATATTATGTAGGGCGCGGTCCGGCTCTGCTTGGCATTGTCGGGCACTGACCGGCTCTGTCTGGTATTGTCGGACACTGTCCGGTCGTTGTCGGCGTGGGGTGGATCTGCTCCGTCCTGGGGTGGCCAACATGTCACTGTGTGTTTCCTTCCTATTTTCCTACCCCCTCCTCTTTGACGATTGAAAAGATATTTAAAGTCCTGCTCAATATAGAAATGTTGATTTGATTTGATCTAGACTTCGATGACAACAATAGACAGCTGTGCATTCAAAGAGTTATATTATATATCCTCCAAGGAAAAAGAGGGGTGTTATAAGTGTGACATGGGTATCTATGAGTCTCCTTACAGCCCATAACAGCCCACTGCAGATCTAGGGGGACTCTCCCACGAAAGGGGAGATTATTAATTTATTGCCATAATCTGCACGCTTGGCAGGCGGGTTGGAGATAGCAGTGTTATAAATATAACAATGAAAACGCTGCTGCCCATTTTCCGGCCTACGGAGACTCTAGATCTTTTACCACGAATTAGTCGCCTTGTACGACACCCACGATGGTAAGGGGTTGGTGCTATTCTACTCTGCCGGACACCACACGGCCAAATCTATGCGACTGAGTGCATACATTTATTTGTTTATTTTCTTTACAATTCCAGATGGACAACCTGCTGAGGCCGTGCGCAGACCTGGGCATTGAAGCGGACCCCCTGATCGAATGGAAATTCGATATAGATAAACAGGTATGTCCCGGTAGCGACATCTATCGCTCCTTTAGGGAAACTCAACAATACTTATATATACGAGTATACGAACACAAGTTGGCAAACATAGGACATAGATGGCGCTCACCAAGCCTATTTTAAACTTGGAAATCTACATCGCGCTAGAGAAGGTTTCCAACTTCCGCGATATAAATGCTACTTCCGACGACCAACTGTCGGACCCTTGGTCCGAAAATTACTTACCTAGCAAGCTGCCCAATAGAGATCCGAACTGCGCGCAGGTGAATGCCGTAGGGGGGTTAGTTTGATATCAAATGAAGTGACATTGTAAATGCTACCTCATCGTCTACAAGCCATTTTTTATGCTACTCAGTGACAAACGAGTAGACAACCCCGCCTGATGGTAAGTGGTAACTGCCGCACCTAACATCTACAATTGAACGAAACCAACGCGCTGACAATGTCTTACCATCCAGGGCGAATTATCTTGTCTGTTCACTGTGTGACCGAATCTGTCTTTCCCGTGTTCGGGAAATCGAATCTGTCGTTTCCGAAAAGAGCCGTACCATTAACAGTGACGCTGTTTAAATCATCTATAATCGATGTCTTAGGATGATGAGCAGGTGCGTCACTGTGAGGACTAAGATAAAATGCCTTTACAGGCGGTGATTACTCACGCCCCATTTCTTCCCACCCACAGATAGACCACATAGTCCTAGGCCGGACCCCGCCCGGGGGCGCCTGGCACACGTTCCCTGCCGGCGTCAAGACCCTGTCCCCTGCCGCGTGGCTGGCGCTGCCGCCGCACACGGGCGGCGCCGGCGCGGGCCGCAGCGGCCGACTGTCGGCGCGGGCCGTCGCCGCGTATTGCCGACGATATGTCCACGCTTGTGGGCTGCAGGTTGGTGGAGTTTTTTTTTGTTAGTATGTTGGTGATCGCCGGGATAAAGAGATGAAGAGGTTGGCAGATAGAAGAGAAGAGTGGCGATTGCTCCACCGACAAGATGATGATGATATTGGTGATCACGTTGCCTCGTGTGGACGCACAAAGGTCCACACGGCACAATCAGATTGTCGATGACAATCATATTGTGTCGTGTGGACGGACAATCAGATTGTAGTCAATTCAGTGAGCCGTTTTTAAGACTCACTTACCTCAAATAATAATAGATGGCGCGCTGTAACGACTGATGACATTATCATAGTCTGTATACTATTATCTTTATTTCGATGGAATTCTTTTTAGATCTATGCATCTAACGGCTTCTGAATATCAGCGCTCCTTAGGACACAAATTTATAAATTTTGTCAATCGATTTCTGGTTGACCGGAAAATAAAGCTGTGTAACTTTACGTCCGCCTTTTAGCTCATCGTTCATGAAGTTCAAATGAATAAACTTTACGTTAGCATGGTAGGACTTTAGCAAATATTAAATACTAGTTATTATTTAATTGTTTTAACGCAGTTTAATTTGTTGTGAGACAATGAATTATGACTGATGAGTCACACATAATATGATTTGCCATGTGACTACAACAATAGCCCCATGTAGTCAAAAAGTTATAATATTGTTTGAGTCCTTAGAGCGCGCCATCTATACGAAATTTTGATAAAGTGTTCTTGAAAAGGGCTCATGGGCTGTTTGTTCTTGTTCTGTAGTATCCAGAAATGATGGTTCAAGAATTGAAGTTGATATTGCCTTTAATTAGCTCCACAATGAATGCTTAAATAACATGTATTGCAATTAATTGTCCGTAAATATAAAAATAGGATGTTAGCACGGCGGCTGATTGATGGGCATCTCTCTCCGCGGTGGCCCGAGGTCCCGCGATCCGCAGGTCCCTGCGTCCCGCGGCTCATGGCCTGTCTCTCGCGGTCCAACATGGGCAACCTAATGGGACATCAATTCGTGTCTAGAAGCCCCTAGCCCCCTTATCTGATAAGTTTCTCTCCCCCCCCTCAGCGCTACTTCCGCTGTAGTGTCTTGTAGAAGCCCCTCTAGCCTATGCTTCGATCTGATACCCCTGTCTCCTCTCAGCGCTACTTCCGCTGCGGCGTGCGGATTGTCAATCTGAATGGACAATAAATTCGTGTTTTATACAGCCCCTCTAGCTTCCTTACTAGCCTATGCTTCGATCTGATACCCCTGTCTCCCCCAGCGCTACTTCCGCTGCGGCGTGGTGGTGACCCGCGTGGCGCCGCTGCCGCGCGCCGCGCCGCCCTGCGACGGGGCGCGGTGCCCGCTCAGGGCGGCCTATGTCGTTGATGGGTGAGTGTGGTTACATCTATTATACATATAGGTATATAGGTACGGTCGCAGCGTGGGTAGGCCTCCCACAAGGACCGACGACCTGGCAAGGATCGCAGGTACCAGCTGGATGCGGAAAGCACAGGCCTTTGTGGAGACCTCTGAAGGAGGCGTTTGCCCAGCAGTGGACGTCTTCTGGATGATATGATGATGATATACGTACGCTGGGGATGAATATATACGCGACGTTTTCGGCCGATCTTATACAGGCAAACACACACACATTACACAAACACACAGCGTCGCAAAAGTAAGTACCGATGTCTGGGATGGTGTGTCCAGGCGCGGTTCCCGATCCAGGGTGGGGCCCCGACTCTGACTCACAATCGCCCACAGTTTTATGAGCCAAAAGACCAAAAGCTCAAAGCTCGCCCGATTCTTTTATTCCTTCTATTAATCACTCCAGCTTTTCTGAACTCAGAAATGTAAAAAATTTTGAGCTCGCGTCGCTCGCTCATTTAATATTTTAAGAACCGTAATGTAAAAATTTCGTACGCGAAAAATTCATTCCGGATAATTTCAGTTGCTTTTATTGTCGTTTATTACGATCAGCATCACACATAATCACAACACCTAAGACAAAATGGAAAACATTTCGAGCTCGCTCTGTTTGCTCATTCGTGGGTTTCAGTTACTTTTCTTACTTTTCTTACCATTCAACAATCTACGTTTCACTTCATTCATTTTCTTACCTTTTACCAAGCTCGTTGCGGTCGTTGCAAGCGCGTTGTTTTAAGTTACTTTTTAAAGATCACCCCTTGCATTTAAGACCCAAAATGTCCAAAATTTTGAGCTCGCTCATTCGTTCGATGAACGTACAAACTTTTATAACCCATAATGTCAAAAATTTATTTTCAATCATTCTCAATTAAGTCATTCATTCATTCATTCATTACCCCAAAATATCATATCACCTCAACTTTTAAGACCCCATAATGTCCAAAAATCTAGTTCGTTCCGCTCGCACATTCATTTATCACCTCGCTAAAAAGGCTAAATTTATTTTAGCTCTGGCCGCTCGCTCATTGATTGATACCTATAATTTTTACTTTAGCTCCCCCCCTAAGTGTTATCGCTACGAAAAATCTAAATTTGGGTCACGAAAAAACACTGTGCCGGGCTGTGCACGGGCAGACCAACGTTTTATGGGTCTCCTAAACGTCTACTACTAGACGTAGTAGGGTACTAGGATAACCTACGGCCAGGCGCGGATCCAGGGCAAAAGTCAAAATTATAGGTATCAATCAATGAGAGAGCGCACAGAGCTAAAAAAAAATTTGTCTTTTAGTAGAGCAATAAATGAATTAGCAAGCTTAGCGACTTCAGAAATTTTGAGTTTTAAAACTTAGGGAAGAACAACAAATGTGGGAGCGAGCGGAACGAGCTCGAATTTTTTGACATTTTGGGTCTTAAAAGCTGGGGTGAAAATTTAATGAGTAAGCGAGCGGAGCGAGCATAACATTTGTGATATTTATGGTAATAAAAGCCTGATCATTAAATGATTGAGCGATTGGAGCTGGCTCGCAATTTTGGACATTTGTGGTCTTATGAGCAATGGGTGATCCTCACAATAGTAATTGAAAGAAATCAATGAATGAGTGACCGCAACAAATGGGCGAATGGGCGAGCGAAGCGAGCTTGAAATCTTTGATATTGTGGGTCTTAAGAGCCAGGGTGATCATGAATGAATGAGCGAGGTGAAAATTTTTAACATGTTGGCGTTGTTCGTAACAAAAGTAATTTAAATTATTGAACGATCAATCGGAGCGCTCACGAAATTTATAACATTATGGTTATTAAAATATTGTTCAATTTAACATTTAAGCGAGCGCAGCGAGCTCGGGGAAATTTAGGTTTGAAAGATGAATAGTATGAATAAACTGAAGCCAATAATGAGCGACCGAAGCGAGCTCGAAATTTTGACATTTCTGTTCTAAAAGCTGGAGTGATTGATAAAATTAATAATATAATTGAGCGAGCGCAGCGAGCTTGAAATATTTGCCCTTCTAGCTCATAAAACCGTGGGCCATTGTGAGTCAAAGTCGTGTCTCAGGGGGGGGGGGCAATTGCCCTCATTGCCCCTGTATGCCCGCGCCTGCCTACGGCGCCCTCACAGTTATAATGTATAAATTAATTCCCTAGGTACGAAGCCTGGTCCGGTCGGCCATTCCGCTACCACTGCGGCGCGGCGGTGGCGGCGGCGGGCGGCGGCGGGCGGCCGAGCGCGCTGCGGCCGGACGTGGCGCGGTACGCCGTGCACTCGCTTGCTGACGTGGAGCGGGCCGCGCATCTTATGAGGGAGAACGGTGAGTCTCCTCAGCTACATAGGTCATCAGCTTTATATGTCATTTTCAGCGATTTTAAGAGAGATGCCGACGTTGAGCGGGCAGGGTATCTTATAAGGGAGAATGGTGAGTGGGGAAACATATGGGGTACGCTGACATTTTGGGTCTTAAAAGCTGGGGTGATCAATGAATAAGCCACCGGAGCGAGCTCGACAGTTTTGACGTTTCAGGTTTCAAAGGCTGGGGTGATAAATAAAAAAATGAATGAACTAGTAGAGTAAGCTTGAAATTTATGACAATTTGAGTTATAAAAGCCTGAGGTGATTATTGAATGAGTAAGCGAGCGGAGCGAGCTCGCAATTTTGGACATTTTTGGTCTTAACAGCAATGGGTGATCCTCACAATAGTAATTTAGGGAAATCAATGAATGAGTGACCGCAACGAGCTAGGTGAATGATAAGAAAAGTACCTGAAATGTATGAATGAGCGAGCGAAGCGAGCTTGAAATGTTTGATATTTTGGTATTTAGTTGATATTTTAACTTAAAAGCTGGTGTGACCAATGAGTGAACGAGCGAGCGAAGCGAGCTTGAAACTTTTAATATTATTAGGTTTTTAATAGCTGGGGTGATTGTTAATGTGAATATTTGAGCGAACGCAGCGAGCTCGAAATTTTAGGTTTTGAAATATTGGTAAATAGTATGAAGAAAGTGAAATAAAAGAATGAGCGAGAGACGAAGCTCGAAATTTTTGTCATTTTTGTTCTAAAAAGCTGGAATGATTGATAAAATGGACAATAAATTGAGCGAGCGCAGCGAGCTTGGAAATTTTGGCCTTTTGGCTCATAAACACGTGAGCGGGGGCGGTCGACAGCCAGGCTCTCCCAGCTCTTCTAATCGATGAATAATTTCCCCTGTATAATAGACTATGATGTCTCCGCAGGCTCCCGGCTGGCGTGCATGGTGGTGGGCTCGGGCGTGTCGGCGGCGGACGCGGTGCTGGGCGCGCTGGCGGCGGGCGCGGCCGTGCGGCACCTGCACCGCGGCGCCGCGGACTCGCTGGCGAGGCTCGCGCCCAAGCCCTATCCGGACTACTACCAGGTGAGTCCACATCCACGTCCGCCCAGTCCTGTCGACGTCTCGGGTGATGCGCACGCTCACTTGCCGGGTGAGTCGTTGGGGAGGGAGGCGAGGGTAGCTCGCTGCGGGAGATGGAAGCGGGGAGGAGCTTTGTAAGAATGTGGGCCTCAATGAGTCAGGAGCTGGAGCGAGAGGGACGGATAGCTCGCTACGGGAGGTGGGAGCACTCGCTGTGGGCCTTGTAAGAATGTGGGCTTTATAAGGTGGGCCTTGTAACATGGGGTTCTTCAAAAAGCTAGTCCACAGGTGCCTCTAAGACTAGCACCGCATCCGCTCTCCTTAGATTGCAGGTGTCGTAGACAACGGTGGCCGCTTTCCATCAGGTAAAACGTCCGTCCGTGTGCTTCCCTAGGCATAAAAGCTCTGTCTCTTTTTCTGCCAGTACCTATAAAAATAACCTACTAAATCTATTTATTTTCTACCCACAGGTATACAAGATGATGTGCGACGGCCCAGGCGGCAACCACAAGAACTACATCCCTTACCCCCATCACGTGATCGTGAGCGTCACCCCCCTGGCCACGGAGACCAGCCCCAAGCTAGCCGACGAACTGGAAGAGATCGCTCTACGCCCCAAACGCGTCACCCTGCTCAACATCGTCACAAATGAAACCGAAGAAATGGATGTCTCTCTGATAGCCGTACTCATCGGTTCGAAGCCAGATTTATTCTTCTTGCAAACTAATTATAATGTCAACTATATAGACGTGAAGAAGTGTACCAAGTGTGAGGAGCTGCAGCATACTAATAAGAGAAAGATAGAGGACGAGGTCCAGAGCCAGTGTTTCCTGAAGAATCACTGGCATTACCTAAAATCCATGGTCGGCCAGAGCATCCAAAGCTGCAAGTCCAGATACCTGAACTATACAGAAATCAACGGCAACAACACCAAGTGTGTTATACCGGACTGCAACAAAATGAAAGAGGTGAAATGTTCCTGCCCAAACAAATTGGAGAATGGTACGGTGAAGTGTGGTAAAAACTGTGATATTTCTTATAAGGACGAAGACAGATGCATATGTGATGACAACCCGTACTCGAGTGGCATTGGCTACGGTTTGGACCCCAAGAAGGCTGTGGATGGCAGGGCGAATCCCATCGCTGTGGATAAGTCGACCCATGAAGTACTCAGTTCGCCTAAGGGACTGTACGCTCTAGGCCCACTGACTGCGGACAACTTCATACGTTTCATACCCGGAGGGGCCTTAGCCATCGTTGCAAATATACACAAGGAAAACAAGGAGGCAGTCTAAAATGTTATACAATTTAATATGTTACTTATAAGTGCAAGCGGCTCATAAGACTCTCAATCAGACTTCTCGATAAAAATGGAGTTTCTTGAGATGGAAACTCCCAGGCTACCGGATAAGTAATTTACAAGAAATAATTTTATCAGTAAACCAAGTAATGGCTTTATAATTGTGCATCTGTCACTGCATTACACAATGGCTTTTAACTTTTGCTACAGATTGAGAGTCTATGAGGCATCTTACAGATTGGATACCAGTGACTTGTTGATCTTTTTATAATCTGTCCAGACTGACTTGTCTTTTTTGGTGAACAAACAATACCCAAAATTACGAGTTGCCGTATGAATCACGCTACATATACTGTATATAAATGTCTTGAATTTATAAGAAACACATAGAATGTGAATTTAAAATTCGGCTACAAATTATCGATTTTAATACATAATTTTCATAACCAAATAATACAAGTCAGTCTGGACAGATCATACATCGAGAATGGACGTAAAGAATCGTTTGTGCAATAATAACCATAAGGGATTATTTCACAATAGATTACAGAAGGTCATAGCTTTCAACGTAATATTTATTTTGAGTATAACTTAGATTTCAAGTATTGATTACAGGCATGACATTATTTATTCGAGTCACAATTCCCACAATTGTTTATCATAGTCCCAGTTTTAGGTACAAATCTATGTAAGAAGAAATTATGAATTTTATCTATCTTGCTGCCTCAATCCGAATGTAACATCACAAATGTCTTGTTATTGTAACAACATAACCCAGCGTACATTGTGATCGATAAATACTTAATTTTTTTTACACAATAAATTATTTTTTATACCCCCAATTTTTGCATTTTTATTTTTAATTAGTACCTATGATAAATGTCGGTGGATGGTCGGTGGCCTAGTGGTAAAGGTATTCGACTCGCTAGCGAGAGGTACCGGGTTCGAATACCTCCACTGCCGCCGTGTACCAATGACTCTTTTCTGAGTTATGTACATTAGTTGAGCTCTAGCCGATGGTTTTACGGTGAGGGAAAACGTCGTGACCTGCACGTTCAGGCGAATGAATGTGTAACCATGATCCGATCTGGTCAGGTTCCCCTGGTGGCAGGGTCACGGAGGTCAGATGGCAGTCGCTCCACTGTAATTACGTGATCTTCCAAATCCTGGATCATGGTCTAGGCGGACCCCGGGCCCTCGTGCGCGGGAGCACAACCGGGACATTAACGCCAAGATGATCATAAGTAGATTGAATTGAGAGTAGCTATGTCGACTTATGGTGTCCGGCAGAGTAGAATAGCACCAACCTTTTACACTCGTAGGTGTCGTACAAGGCGATTAATGTTTTCGAGACAAAATATCTAGTCTCCATAGGATGGAAAATGGGCAGCAGCATTATCCATTGTTATATTTATAAATCTGCGATATCCGACTCGCCCGCCAAGCGTGGAGATTATGGCAATAACCCCCCCCTGTCGTGGAAGAGGCCCTAAGTCCTGCAGTGGACTGTTTTGGGCTGTGATGATGAATAGGAATGTGAAAGTGGCGTCAATCATCAAATAGCGCTAACCACCAATCGACTGTCCACCAGTGGACTTTTATGTGCTCTGATGATGATAATGATGTGGCACTGATAGGGTTAGTTAGTATGTCTGCCCCTTTGAGAAAAGGACGTTTGATTGATAATGAATAAACAAGATGCAAATAAAAACATTTATTACAAAAACTACATATCTATTGAGTGTAAATATTACCTATTATTAACTAGCTTTTGCCCGCGACTTCGTCCGCGTGGAAATAGTTTTTAGGGCAATTTATATTTTTCCCAAGCGACCATTTTCAATTACCTCTATGTGAAAGCTAGTACTATGGAGAGGTTAAGCTGTATCTCTGGTTCTTCCCAACCGAATTACCAAACCCCAAACTACCAAACTGTGAAAACCCTATCGAAATCCGTTCGGCGACATTTTTTTTTTTTTTTTTTTTTTGTTATCCGTCAGACAAACAGGCATGCGGGCGACCTGATGGAAAGTGGTCACCGCCGCCTATGGACATCAGCATCACCAGGGGTGCTACCAATGCGTTGCCCGCCTCTAAGGAGACCTCTAATATACCTCTTGAACGATCCCATGTCATAGACCAAAGGAAACACCGTTGCTGGGAGCTCATTCCACATCCGAATCGTACGAGCGAGAAACGTTCTTTCGAATTTTCGCGTGGACACCACTAGAGGGTCCACGTAATGGGGATGAGTACCCAGCCCGCGGCGGGTGGTGCGATTGCGGAATTGTGCTGTGGGCACCAGATCAAATAATTCCTCAGAACACTCCCCATTGTACAGCCGGTAGAACACACACAGGGAGCCAAAGTCCCTTCGACATTTCCATATTACTTATAGTTTAGCTGGTCGATTATAATTCTACACCAGGTGTTCCCGTTTCCAAAATCAATACCCTATCTGTTGCCCAGGCTTAATAGCTATACAACAACAAAAAGTTTCATTAAAATCCGTCCAGTTGTTCCGGAGATTAGCGTGTACAAACAGACAAACATTTTAAAAATTATTATCCTATTACTATTTCTTTTTTTCTTTCTTTCATCACTCTAAACTAATTTTTTTTTGTAAATATGTTAAACAGACACACATTTTTTATTGTTTATTACATGTAGGTATAGAGATAAAAGTTTTCTAATGCTAGAAATATTTGAGCCTAGGTATTTAAATGCGTTTTTTTTTATCTATCCTTATGTATTACATAGGTCGTAGGCAGTGAAATTGGGATAAAACTAGAGAATTCATCTACTGAGCCAGTTATATAAACACTTAATTAAATACATTATTCAATAAAAACTTCTAAAAGGCCTTAACTGAAAATTTGTTTATATTAGAGTATTATATTTAGGGTATCTACCAGACAAACATCACACACAATAAAAATAATGGTTATTACTAAAATGGCACAGTATGCACAAAATGGCTTCTTATTATATTATTAAAACTTAAACCTAGAGTATTACAAAACTTTAAAATTAAAACATTCTGACTTGGAAGATTAGAATGTAAAAGACAATAAAATCAATATAAAAATAAAAACAATCTGTCTTCAAAGATAAGAATTTAAAAACAATAAAATTAAACAAGATCTTAGGTGAAGAACACATTTTGAATTTGTTCATCAAACAGAAACATAATATTTAAGTATAGTATAATTTTATTAGACAATACTTATTCCCATAACAATGATATATGCCTAACAACTACTGCCTAACTATTGAAGCTCTATCATAAAGTCATGTCCTACCAAACTATTTTCTGTTACTTTAAAAATGTTGTTGCTAGAGGTTAAAAAACAATTATCTAACAAAACAATGTTTTAATACAAAATAATACCATACTCAATATTAGTCTAATTACTCATTAGTCTAGTAGCATTTGTTAATTTTTCATAAACATGCACGTCACCTATGGCTAAGCTGGTAAGTATATTAAGTCATCATCCTATTAGATTATTAGGTCAGATCTATAATTAGTTTTAAAACTACTTCAATTAATTCATAGTAAAAATATCACAGTGTTACAACAAGCTGTATCATATACATAATAAACAATAATTTGGCAACAACACACCTACATAAATGTAAAATGTTTTTCTTATAACAATTACTTAATATATTAGAATTTGGAAGTTTTTGTTAAGTACCTACTGTATGTACACACCCCATACATTTCGAAATAAAGCAAAGAAAATGCAAAGAAAGTTATTAATAGAAAATATATTTGATGGATACTGGACTACAGGATGCTAGCCTACCAGTTACATATAGACATCAAGTATTTTTATTATTACTTACTGTTGTTATAATATTTACATTTTGGGACTTATTTCACATAATATTAGGTCATAATATCAGTTCAGTATGCATGTTAGAATGAGTTTAATTTGTTAGTAATAAAACAATACACTTTTTAATATTCTGAACTGATTTTATGAGCCAATAAGCTAATGAGCTAAAAATAAGTAGCCCCTGTACTGACTGACATTGACCTAGAATAATATGAACCAGAAATGAAAATGCTACAAATGTTTTTTAAGGAGGAAATAGTTTGTTCAGATAAGAAGAATATAATAATTGGCATCCACCAAATAAATTATTCAGTCATCATTTTAAAGTACATAAAAGGGAACAACTGATAAGTGATAGCATAACATACTGACATGACATCCGTTTTACAGATACGCACGGTATATTGTATAAAGTATTTGAGTGACGAATCCAATAGCAACTAAGTATAATATCCTATAGTAACTGGAGCGTACACATTCCAGGAGCTGTATGCTCCTGTAGCTCTTATGTCAGTCATCCGGTAGCTCGTCTTGAACAGGCTCCGCTGGCTGGGGATGCAGTTTCATGATGAGGTCCTGGAGTTCAGCCTCTAAGATACGAGGGAGCCCTAGAGCCTTCAGAGAGCTTGGCGTTGTAATTGTTTCGGCTAGCTTCAATAATGCAGTGTGCCTGAGTGTTCTCACGCTAATTGTGATATTCCAGTTGGTTCTATACATCATGCCGCCAATCTCGGCTGGAGCTCTGTATACGGGGGTGTTGTTCACTACATATCTGAAATATACGAGTTCAAAAGTCTGATTGGATAGGGGCAAGCTTTCAATATGTGTAGGTATTATGAAAGAGATTACTTTAGAGAATATGACTGCAGATGATTATGCATAGTTTTAGATTTATTTATTTCTCTCAAAGATCCTACATAATAACAATATTCTTATTATACTAGGTTAATGAAAGAGATCGTCAAGTTATAAGCATAGAATTATTGCTTTCCTACAAGCAATTTCAAATAATTAATGATATTAAAATAATATCATAATCAATGTTAAAATAGGATATTAATACATATAAACATAAATTTAACACATATAGAAAATTTTATACAAAATAATGTTCAGTTTTTTAATTATTAGTCTTCTCAAAATCATGCATTACACAGACATAAATTGTGAGCTGACACAGTCAGTTGCAGATTGAAAGATGCTAGGTACATTAACTCTGCTGTCGGCTGTAATGTTTCTCATTAACCCAATTCACCATGATCATGTAAACAAATAAAACCAAAAGGAGGAAATAAAAGTTAGTATGGGCTACTGTGCCAGATACAACACAGCTATTCTCACATTTCTCTTGGCTCAAATGAGATGTGATCCGATGAGAAGATTAGATCCTTCATTCACGTTGAGCCTTTTTAATCATGAATGCAGTACAAATTTTGAAACTAAATAAAAAATATTCTGAGATTTATATTATTTTCAAACCATTTCATACCTTTCTTGAGTGGCCACGTCTGTGAATTCCCAAGGATGCGATATGTAAGTAGTGATGTCGTAGTAGCAGTCGGGTTCCAGGCAAATGTAGTGATGTCTGGTACCTCGAAAATCTCTCCACCATATATCTACATGCCTATTGGTCTCGTTGGAGAAACGCAAGTAAGCTCTTCGTACTGATTCTGTAGAGCACACGAGCACTCGTTCGCCTTTTTCGTTAATTTCATACAGCAGATTATTTATTTCCACGTATTTTATAGCCATATTGATAACAGTCAATATATACACGAATAGGTGGCCTGGGCAGTCCGTTAGGATACTAAACTACGATACTATCATTCAAACGCACGTACACACATTTTCAACTTTATTGAATGCACTAAAATTCAATGAAAATGCAATTAATCAATACAATACTGACATGTTCTGTATGCACCAACCAACCAAAACAAGACAATAGTTCCCGCCAGCTCGCCACCGCCACCAACCAACCAAACTAAACTTAACCAATCTATGCGGAACGGAAATGACGTCTGCCCCAAATAGTGTTCACAATTGTGGCTGCATTGGTGGGTGACGCCTACATCTGGTGTTTAATGTACACAAAAACAATGGCCGTCTGCGTAGCAGTTATCGGAAAAGATGTGAGTATTCGCACGATAATCACTCTAAATTACGAATTAGTTTAATTTACTAACTCATACACTATGAAACATGATTACACGAGGAAATCACTTCACCAAATCACTTTCTGGGCTAGCGATTTGTCTTTATTTTTGCTCCATCCGACATCCATTATGGACACAGACCATATAAATTAAAAATTGAACGAGTGACATGACCTGTATTGTGACAGTTGACATACCATAGACAACAAGAAAGTTAATGAACTTCCCGCTATTACGGGTAACTGGATTAAAAAGGCGTTTGCAGATTTTAATTCTTTGATTTTAAATACAGTGCTACAAAAAAGAGTAGATAAAAATTGCAGCGCCGCTATCTATGCAGAGTTGTCAAAATCACGTATAAGTTTGCAACACTGATTAATATTTTGTAATGGAATATTATTATATAGTTCCATTTTATTTCATTTTTACTATTTTTTTTTGTAGCACTGTAGGTGATGTAGCCCTGAGCACCATACGTTTACTGAAATCCAAATGAGATGGCAGTCTTCAAATGCCTGCTTCATAGAGTGTCGTCTCTGTCGCACGCATGTTAGTAAATATGAAATCAAACGAAACTAGTCAATATAAATATTTAATGTGAAATACCTAGCTCTAAAACTCTCAAAATACACCCGCGTGCATTGGTCTGCTTACGACGGAACCCTTAATTTAGATGTACGGTGAGATAGTTGAAACACAATATTATTGATTACTTTTAAAGAGAAATCTCACCTTTTGTTACGGGTAATGGGTAGGTAAGTGGGAAACTAAGTTCATAACGGGTTAAATTGTCTTGTAACCTTGGACTTAAGCACAAAATACACCACGTATATTCAGTTATTAGCTGAGTGTTCTAATTTATAATAAACTATTTTGAAAAATAAAAATGTGGCCGGGAGACTAATCCCTAAGTCTAATTAAACACCTTCATAAGGAGTATGTTGTAACTAAGTAATTATTTATTTCAGAATTCGCCTTTATATATTGGTGGAATAGGAAATGATACGGGCACCGACAATGAGTTATCCCGTCAGTGGCTAGTGCATACTGCTTTAGATGCACTAGAAGAAAGGTTATCCAGTACGAATGCTAACAATTCTGGAACAAATGCTAACGCAACACGTACAGACTTACGAGATTTGTATTTGGGACTGCTATATTCTACAGATACACATAGAATGTGAGTATTCCACCATCACCAGTACTACAATCCCAGATAAAGACATCTAGAGTTAGTTAAAACTACTTAGTCCATCAAACTTCTTTTAGATACGGCTACGTGACCAATACGAAGATAAAATTGGTGCTTGTAACTAGCTCCATATCGCCGAGTGGAAGCAACATTCGTGATGCCGAAGTGAGGACAGCGCTGCGGCGACTCCATGCTCTCTACGCCGACGCCATGTGTAACCCTTTCCACCTACCAGGAGATCAAATAACTTCGCCGTTAGTATTTGTACCCAAATCATTACTTTCTTGAAAACATAGTTACACGAAACCTTCCAACTTCCGCTGGGGAGCCCGAGACTTGTAGACCAGTGTCGGGAGAAGATTGACATCCCTTTACGGTATATTATTATTATGATGAAACCTTTTAAACCTTTTTGTGGTTTGTTTACATTTTGTCTCACAGGAAAGTAAATACGGTATAGGTAGGTATCTCTCTATTGCAATTAAAAACTTTCCTCTTAAAATTTTACTATAATATATCAAAATATGCTTACCATTGTTAAGTACAAAATGTATTTGAGGCGTAACTTAATCAAACATGTTATGAGACATTACAATATTGTTCTAAAAGTAAAACGAATTTATTCACATAATATATATAATAGTTTGCAATATACTTAAAAAACGAGATTATACATACATAGCAGTCTATACTTTAGTTGTACATAATACAAATGGCTGTCACATTCACTTAATACGATAATTTTTCCATAAGCTTTTATTAATTTACAATTAAAACAAAATAAATTACACAACCTACCTGAACAACAAAAAAATCCTATAATTTTTCTTAACATTTGTTTCAGAAAATTCGACAAGCAAGTGAAGAGCTTGATGCTAAACAACGTGTAATTGTCCTAACGTCGTCAATGTATGCTCTATTCAATCTAATTACAATACAAAAAGTCTTAACTATTCAATATTTATCCGTTATCTTTTAATATTATGTAAGAAATAAAATGCATGGAGTTTACGCAAAGCACTTTCATTTACGATGCATATTCAAATATTTGGAAACTTTAAACTAACCTCCTTTATAAGTCATAAGGATAACAATAATAATAGAATATTTAAACAAGATAAACCATCGTAATGAAACATAATCAAAACCAAACAAACTATTACTAAATGTGTTTCAATAGAAAGTGATAAGACAATTAAGCGCGACAAAGATAATATTAAACGTGGCGTAAAAAAGAAACTAAGTTGCTCGCGGTCTTGATATAGTCGCACTATAATAGTTTTGCGTTTTCTATTGAAATACTGTAAATATAGGTACTTAAACCTTGTTTTTATATAAATAAGATAGACCTCTCAATGAAATCAAAATAAACGATTACTCGTCTTAACGTAGTCGCATCTCATTGTTTTTTTTTTAAATACATACAATAGGTACAATACAATAGGTTATAAACATTGAATGAAATATCAAACTCGACACATGCATTAATATTATCTTATACAAATTATAGCGGTCGACTGTCTATCGCTGTCATTTAGATGAAGTTCTACTTTTCAATAGAGAAAATGCACGTCTTGGATATTGTCTCTGTTGCTCATCTGGAGGTAGAAAATCAGCATATTCCTTGTTATCGGTTGATCGCGAAGCACTTCTTATGGTCCAAACAGAGCAACGGTGACACACCTTACATCTTCCACTCGAATGTAATATCTCATCTTTCAAAAGTCGAACGAAGTCGAGCTTAGCCTCGAATATTTTTATTAGTTGTTTTTGCAGTATAATGGGCAGCGGTGAAATATCAATCGAGGATCTGATATCTAACATTGCGTCGACAGCCACCAACATTGCCCTTTGCTTAAGGCTGTGGATGTGGTTTGTTATCAAGATACTCATGGGCTTTTCTGTTAACTCCATGTGCGTATAATACCTCAATGAACCATTGATATCGCACCTATTGCCAAATCTATTTATTGCCTCAAAGGCAACTATATATTTATTTTGATAATCAATTTCTTGAAAGTAAAATCTACTCTGAGGGTTTAACTTCGCAACAGCTCTATATTTTCCACCACGACTTCTGAAACACAAGAATACCGTATCTTTTGTGGTATTTACTATGTTTCCTTTTATTTTATTGTATTTTATTACAGAACTCTGTATATTTTCTACACTCGGCTCTTCTAAACCGTACAGCGTAGAATTTATTGTTGATATTGATTTTGAAAACATAATGATTAAACTAGTGTACGATCCTTTTCCGAACTACCTACCCAAACTAAAAAACACTTCTTGATACTTTCTCTCTAATGTACCACTCTTTTGTTATCACTACTTCCACTTTAAATAACACGACACGACTAATGGCGATACGACTGCGTCCTTCGTTGTTTTGCACTGACTACCTGCCTGCTTGCTCATGCACAACAAACTGTAACAATAGTACCGAAGCGATCATATTAAATACCTATTGTTGACAGCAAAATGGCATTTCAAAATGGCAACACTTAAAGTGTCAACAGACGTTCCGATTTGGCTGGCGCGGAGTCTGACCAACGGTCAGAATCAGACTGAAGCAGTTGTTGGGGAAGTATAATACCCACAGACATAACAGACTAAACACAAATCACAAATATTCCCTGTTCGCTCGCTCTACAATGATTATGAATCTTGCTATCCCGTTTTTTCATCCCTTGGAATAAGTTCACGGAAAATGATGTGCGCAATGTTTTGAACGTTCGACATATTGCTCGAGGGCCTATCGACCTGACGTTTTTTTTGAAACATCTGTGTAAATTTTATAATTTCCTAATAAAATTTAAATTAAACCATTTAAAAGATTGTAATTTTGTGTGTAATTTAGTGCACATTTATGTGAAAGCGCAAAGTATGGAAATACACCTGGATCATCCTTTCACCGGTAAGTAAACATTCGTGGTCGAGGCGATCCCAAATAAATTTTAGAAATTGTGACAAAAATATAAATCGAAATAGTGTGAATTTGCATTCATTGAAATGCTTTACCTTAAAACAACATGCCATTAGAGATAGATTTAAAATTATTGGCAAATTGAGCAATATTTCGGTGTCTAAATAGGTACGAAAATATTTTGATGCTAACAGGGTCGGACTTAGTATTTATTGTATAGTATTTTATTACTCAAATCTTGTGAATAGCGGTCTACAACTTCATATGTATCAGGGTTCCATACCAAAAATGTACCTAGATGACATTTTAAATGTTCAGACATTATATGAAACAACGGATTAATCGCGTATTTACGTTTATTTACATAAATATTTGTTTTTCTAGGTTTCCTAAAGACCAGACATGGTTATGTCTGGGTTGCAAATTGGAAGTGCTGCGTTGTAAACATTTTGAAGAACAAGATAATAATTAGATGCAAGTCCCTTCTGTCCTGCTGCACCAGCATAATATGAATTTTTACTGAAAATAAAGAATATGCTGCTTGTATATATATTAATGTATCTATCCTTTTCATTATTATTATTTTTTTCATGACTATGTCCTCTAGAGGGCATCATATTAAATTTGTGAAGTCACATAGGCCAACCTGTGAACAATGAAGACGCTTTTAACTATAAATAAGTAGGTAGGTACCTACTTAGTTTAGAAGTTATGAGGCAACAAATAAACATTAATACCGGTGAAAATCATAACCCTCCTTATTGCTAAAGCAAGCACTGCCAATTCACGGTATGTAGGATCGAGAGATCGAAAAGACGGTGGTAGGTATCAGGGCATGGCACACCTTACCTTTTATTATAATGTCAATATTAAAATATATAAAGACAAGCTTAAAAAAATTGCATAGTCATCTGGAGCGAACAACAAGTCAGATTTGTTTGTGTTCGTTACGAGTAGAAAGTCGTAGCAAAATTTAACTCATGATGGGCTGCCTTGTTCCGTCCCTACATTTGCATTAGTGTGTGTGTTATAGAGATGTGTGACATTTTGTCTCATATTTAAACTCTAAATGTACTCTCTGCTTCTGTATAGAAAATTTTTTCTCTATGTATAATACCTATATATTTAATTTTATCGCCCATATGATAGCGTTTTCATATCGTATTGGATCGCATTGTATCGGACGCCATACGATATCGGGGCAAGTAAAATGTAGTAATGTACCTGCCTTTCACATTTTCCGACCCGATATCGGATATCAGAGCATCGATGATATGTTGGCGGCATTATCGGACGCTCATAAGCTGTCGAACGATAATGTTCGTATGTGTGCTATACGTGTATCTACATTGTCTCTGTGTAGGTAGAACCCGGTGCTCGGTTGGTATATTTTTTCCGAGTTTTGTTGTAAATATGGCGTCGTCATAATTTAAATCAGAACAAGTAGAATCTAGACCATGCTTGTGTTTTTCCCAAAACCAGTCTAAGGCAGCTCAAAAAGTAATATTTTCAACCATAGAGAAAAAATATTATTATGGGGGAGGCTACACACACGATATTTATCGTGATACGTATCGATACGGATCGTGGATTTCTGATTTCCTAGAAATCCTGTGATCCGTATCACGATCTGTGGGTCCTACACACTCAATAAATATCGTGATACGTGGATTACGATCCTGGATCAGAAATCCACGATACGTATCGGTTACGATACGGAGATAAATATCATGTGTGCAGCATCCCCCTATGGATCGAACATTGCCGTACCAAGGTCGCGGTCCGGAGCGGACTTCATCGGACATGTTCGATCGTCTGTTTACACTTTTTTATATTTAGTCTGTGATTTTTCTTCCTTCCTTGATTTCTTCCTCGTAGTGTTTCAATACTCTTTGTTTGTACCTTCCTTCTTTCTTTCACATGACGTGAAATACAACGCTTCTACGGTTCAGCGCTGAGCAATTTTCTAAGAAAACTTGTTTAACTCGACCGTGAAATCGTGCAAACATGGTAAATAACATCATAATTTCCCCGTTGCCTTAAAGTTTTAAGTGCAAACATGTCCATACGAATTTATTTTATAGGTTAACTATGTTCCACGTGTTAGGTTATGTTGTTCATTTCGACTTTCATTTAATACATTTGTCTCTGTGATTTTCCTTTTATCTTACGTACGGTATATTCTAAACACCGAGTAATCAACCAGCTAGATGCCTACCTAAGGTTAAACAAGCCAAGCACACAAGCAGCGTCATACCAAAGTCCGATGTGCACTTTCAGGCTGCCGCCGTCGTGTCTGGCAAGGATATCGAGAAGCCCCAGGCTGAGGTCTCACCAATCCATCGGATCCGAATCACGCTGACCTCCCGCAATGTGCGCTCTCTAGAGAAGGTGTGCGCTGACCTCATCAATGGCGCCAAGAAGCAGAAGCTGCGCGTGAAGGTTAGTTGACGCCATTTCTTTTTTTTATTATTCTGAGTTTTAAGGTGAGGCTATTACGAGAACTCGGTATCGGCTCCCAGGGGAGCAAACATGCATTACAAATTGTTAAGTCCTGGTATCTAAATCCACCTCATCTGGAGTCTTGAGTTTACATGTAAAGTTGAAAACATGCGACTTTGAAACATTATCCTCAACCTAGTGCCATCCCAGCCATTGTCCACTTGTTTGACTTAGAAAACATACTTGTATCATATGCAATGCTCCATACAGTAATACGTACAGAGAATGCAAAGGATAGCGCAATACAAAATACAGCAATGGTCTTCAATACATTGCCCAATTTGTGTAGTCGCTAGAGGACATCTCTTCAAAGTGCAGTGGGTGTGCTACTGTGCCACTTTCTGCTCATAGGAGAGGTACAAACAGACAGTAAAATTATACATACATAATGTCATGCCTTGTTCATGCTGTAAGTTTGTAACTGTATTGTAATTACAAAAATAACATATTAACCACTTCTGGAATCATCATTAAGTTGTAATTTGGCTCATTCGGAAGTTAGTTAATTTTTTCCCCCAGAAGCAAATAGAGGTATAATGAGTTAAACTGATACTATGTATCCATATGCCTGCACGTGGTATTGTATGTGTACCTAATGAATAGATGGATTTCCATAAGAAACAAGTGTTTTACCTATTTTCATGAGAGTGTTGCTGGTTAGTGGTTATTAATTTGAAAAAATATATGAAGCAAAAGTTGTAGAAAACTTTATAAGCTTTAATTTAATAATAGACTATTCCCGTAGGATGCATTGTTATCGAGATATTTACAGAACAAAAAGAAGGGACCTTTCGGTTCCCTGGCTGTATTACCTGGGGGTCACTCCCACCAGTTATAATGATAACCCCAGACTACACAATTTTTGCATTTATTTTCCATATTTGAATCTTTATTAACTGGGTTAGGCTAGTGTAGCCTGGGTGGTAACCCAGGCCCGTAACAGAAATTAAAATCATCATTTCAATTTCTGCTCAGTCTGGAATCAAACCTGGTACCTCTTGGGTAGTTGATCAGTATGTTAACCACTGAGCCACTTGTCATGGTATATTGTTATTATTTATATGAAACCCAGTTTAATTGAGATGGTTAAGTTCCATCAAAATTGGGTCAGGTAGGAAAGAAACTTTATGGGCAGTTTATCGACATGTGTCAGATATGGAAAGAAAAAAATAATCTTTATTTGACAACATGCTTATGTGCATTATTTATTTCCAATAATTTGTAAAATGGCATTGTTAACTACATTTGCATATTTAACTCTTCCAGGGCCCCGTACGGATGCCGACGAAGATCTTGAGGATCACAACCCGCAAGACCCCCTGTGGTGAGGGTTCTAAAACATGGGACCGTTTCCAGCTCAGGATCCACAAGCGAGTCATTGATCTGCATAGCCCTTCTGAAATTGTGAAGCAGATCACAAGCATAAACATCGAGCCGGGTGTAGAAGTGGAAGTTACCATCGCTGATGCGTAGGCTTTATAAGCCAGGCTCCAAATAAAAATATATATTAAGCATTCTGTGGTTTTTGTGCTATTAATTGAGCCTGTAGATAGTTCATTGTAAGCTGTTTCTTGCCAAATCCTTTGCTAGGGTATGTGAAATAGTTAGTGGCAGGGGACAACTTGTGACCAATCAGTATGAATGCCACCCTTCACAGCATGGTGGGCTTTGTCGCGTGCCAGACAGCTAGACATCTCCAGTTGTCTAGCTCACTTCGTGCAAATCGAAAGAGCTAGCTATAACAGTTCTAGCTAGCTCTTTCGATTTGTGTTGAAAAGAGCCACAAAGGACACTGCGTAGGCAGGGATAACCAGTTATAGGTGAATAGTAATGTGTAAGCTAATTAATTTCTTGAACATCTGGAGACCAAAAATGTTTCGTGGTAGTTTGTTTGACACTGGGACGCACAGCGACCCAAAAGATAGGAAAGTTAGCTACCTCCATGGCTAACTAGCAAATTTTTTTTCTCTGCGGTTACAAGTAATGCGCAAATAACATTTGACTAAAGTCAGAAGCAAAAGGCGTGAAAGCAAATCAAAGTGGAATGTATTGCTCATTAAATAAGGTCCATTTCTGTATCACGGCTTTTGAAAAGCGGAGCGACACGTTACATAATATAAGTCTCACGCTTTTTGCTTCTGCATTGAGTTAAATGTAATCAGCGCATAACACAGTGGAATGATACTTATATTTTGTTTCAAACTATACTCGCAGTCTTTACACATATTACATCAATCGGGACTTACACGCGACTTACAAACAACTCGCGAAGGTACGTCGCAGGGAGTCCCGATAAATGTATGTGATATTTGCTTCCGCTAGATGGCGCAATCAATCCTATTCTCTCTAAACTTAGCAAATTTCTTGACATGGTCGTAATTTTATGGCAATTCTTGTCTCTAATGAGAAATTGAGATCACTATAAACTAGCTTTTGCCCGCGACTTCACTTCATCATCATCATTAACTACCAACTATACTACTCTGCTTGCCGCATCATATAGACACAATTTCGTTTGAAAAGATGCAAATCGATGTACAAGCTAGCCATTTGGTACACGTGTACGTCAAAACAATCATTTAGATCCGAAGCAGGTACCTAAAGAAATATCTCATAGGGATGGAGTAATGACGTCATATTATTTTGTATGAAAAAAATTTACGTATTTTGGCACAGCTTCACAGGGTGTGATTCAACCAACGACATAAAATTTTTTCTCTATGGATTCAACGGCCTTCGTATCGAAGGTAAGCATTTACACTGCCTAGTTTGAAGCTTAACACTGACACAGCCTGACACTTAAGAAATTTTGTAGGTATTACGTGTCAAAATTTTAGGCTAATAAACAATGATGATTGTCTGTGTCAGGAGAGCCCGCTCTTTCATAACTTAATCGTAATTTGTATGTGTTTGTTTGTTTGTGCAAGCATACAAGTACTTAAATTTATTTATCTAATCGCGTTCCTGCTTGGAAATTACAGGTTTTTCCGAACCACTGTGTAGGCAAGATCCATAGCGTCGACCACACCAATGTCCTGAGTTTTGACACAGGCGCGCCCGAGGACAAGCTAATACTGTCTTGGAACCCGCAATAAATTTAATTAAGAAGTAATAGGGGTAGGAAAGATAGTGTTCCTGAGCTCCCCCCTCAAAAAGCGGAGACAGCTTAAAACAAAATAGGCCAAGCTAGTGCCAGCTTCACCGGCTTGGGAATGCTACTAATGCCCATATCACTTTCCACCATGTGGCACGCTTTACAATTTTTTTATGCTACTCAGTGACAAACGAGCAGATAGCCCACCTGATGGTAAGTGGTAACTGTCGCCCATAACATCTACAATTGCTACATTTAGTTTTCAGGCAACAAAAATACAGAACCGCAGGAGCGTTGTTACTGTGAGGACTAAGATGAAATGCCTCATGTCTGTAATTTCGCTGGCTACCTTATCCTTCAAACCGGAATACAACAATGAAAGTATTGTTGCTAGGCGGAAGAAATAGATAAGGTGGTAGTCTACTCACCTAGGCGGATTCCTCAGGCTTGACAGAGTCCTACCACCTGATAAAACGATTCCTACCCTGTTTCACCGAATATCGATTAACACAAAGAACTTGTGCGTGCCCAAGAAATATTAGCGTACTGTCTTCCGAATTATTTATGAGTTTTGGGTATGATTTACGTAGGATTTGTGTAAAGCGAATTCGTCGGTTACGTAACTATCAGCTTCGTCCTCTGTATCAGGCATTGTTTTTTAACCCCCGACGAAAATAGAGGGATGTTATCAGTTTTAAATGTGTCTATCTGCTATCTGTGTGGTTCTGTGGCGGTGTGTGACCGAACAAATAGATTTAGATGCGGCTTTGGAATTAAAATTCACCATTTCAATTTCTGCCCGGCCGGGAATCGAATCCGGAACCTCTGCGTGGCACACCACCAATCATGTTAACCAACTGAACCACTCAGGCCATTAAAATTAAAAACCGTTCGACTCGAAGTGAGAGATTCAAAAATAGAAAATAGAGCCCTAGTTTAATCGAGATGGTCCTTAGCTTTGGTCATTATAATCGGTGCAGTAGAATGTCAAATAGTTATGTGCATGTATATTTATGTAACGCTTACCCTATTCAGGGTTTCTCAAAGTGGGGTACGCGAACCCCGGGGTGCGCGACAAGATTTACCTAGGTAATGTTGGCTGTCTGACTGGTTTGCCCTTTGCTACAACATACTTATGGGAGATAACCCATTATCTTACGTCATGAATGATAAACGCAAACAACAAAAATCAACTAATGCTGAATCAGAATCAAGGTTAAAATTGTCCAAAATTACTTGTAAGGGGTTCGCTGTCATTTGTATTAACAGGAGTACGTGGAGCCATAAGTTTAAGAAACTCTGCCCCATATCTAAACTCTAAACCATGATTTTGTAAATTGACATGATAAATCAATGAGGGGCAGTTGCCACAGGGCAGCTTATGCGTCTGTATATCTTGTAGAGCTCAAACAATAAGAATAAACTTCTATCCTTAACTATAGGTACCAATTCCTTGGACTGTCATGTATGTAACTGATACCTACACCGTAGGTATAACCTACCAGCACTCGTCGCCACACTCGACTGCCTCCAGACAATGTACCTATAACCTTGGGACGGGACGACTGGCATTTCCTGAGACAGAGAAGGAGTCTAGGAGACGCTTCTGGATGTTGCCACCCTGACCGGCTTACCGACACTTGTGGGTGAACTAAGCGCATTTATCAGTAAACGGGTGTCGCTAGCGAGCCATTAACTTTAAAAACTGACAGATTAATTACATTTCACCAAATGGCGGTTGTAGTTCCGATTTTGTCTACTGAATCGTAAGGCGCAGTCCTAATTGACAACGGTCATATGACCGTGGTTGTGCGATGGGCTGTTTTGAGATCTCCCATTGCACGACCTTCGGCAATTAGGATAGCGCCTTAGACATAGACATAGACGTATCTTTATTTGGTCCAATAACACTTTAAAAAAAACTTAAAACCAACATAATAAGTACATAATAAGGAAGCAGGGCGATGCATCATCTGACCAAATTGGACCAGCCTCAGCTTAATGCTATGAATGGCAGCAGCCAAACACAGCGCTGGTTTTCAGACTGACCCATAATAGAGCTCCATGCCTTTAGACCTTTGTGCAAATAACATAGCTCGCGGGTGACTAAGGAACTAAATCTTACAGACGCAGACAGGCAGCCAACAAGAATAACTCACAATATAAACAATGGCAAGGACGCCATAGTTTTCTTATGACTGAACAGGATTTGGTTCAGGGGGGCAAAAGCAAAAATTACAGGTATGAATCAAAGAGCGGGCGGCCTAATTTAAAAAAAGCAGGTCTTTTGAATTTTTTTTATACCACAATGGTGGCAAAACCCCGACCCCGTAAAAACCTTTTCACCCCTTTCTTGAAGAACTCCTTGTTGTACTCTCTCCTAGGGAAAACCTCTCCAGGTAGTTCATTCCGCAACCTTTGTATGCGTGGGAGAAAGTTCCTTTGGAACCGTACAGTTCGCGACCAATTTGACTCCAAGGTGTGATAAGGAACTCCCTGTCGATGGCGAGCGGTGCGATGATAGAATGAAGCTGTTGGCATCATAAGTGATCAATAAATGAAAATGAAAAATAAATGAGCGAGCTTTAAAATTTTTACATCTTAGATGCTAGGGTGATGAATGAATGAATTGGCGACCGGAGTGAACTCGCAATTTTGGACATTTTGGGTCTTACAGCAATCGATGATCCTTGCAATGGTAACTTAAAGAAATCAATGAATGAGCGACCGTAACGAGCTTGGTGAATAACAATACAAGAAACTGAAATCTAGGAATGAGTGAGCGAACGGAGCGAGCTTGAAATTTTAGCTCTATAAAGCTGGAGCGATAAAATATAATTGAGCGAGCGCAGCGAACTCGGGATATTTGACCTTTTGGCTCATAAATTCGCTCTTCGTTTACTCAGATCTTTAATTGAGTAACAGTGAATGAATTGCTTTAATTCACCTAATATGTGATACAAAAGCTCTCCGGTATCAGTTGTTCAATTATTGTGGTAGTGTAAATTATATAGACATAGTTTTCTCTGATAAGTTCTAAGGGAAAGTTGGCTGATTGAAAGTATTGCCATGTCATAGGTTTGGCGTGCTTTGTTCGCATGAGACTTGTCATAGATTGCAGTAGTACTTCATTAATAGAGAAATGTAATAAGTGAGTTATCAATGTAGCCCCAGGGCATCAAAGTGATCACAGTAATCCCATTTTACCAGTTTGCGTGAAAGTCTATGTACCTAATTAGTAGGTACATAGACGTAGACAGCACTTTATTCGGTTCCACATTACATCCTTAACCTAAGGTGAGCACCTACAGTAAATTATAATTATTAAAAATTACGTAAGACCTGACGTAGAGAATTACCTGATCGGCCCAATCCTGGATCATGGTCAAGGCGGACACCGGGCCCTCGTGTGCGAGCACAACCGCAACACTAAGATGATTTTCAAACGGTAACCGACTTAGTTTTGATTTTAGGTTAATACTTAGGTACTATGTAGTAAGATTATCAGGAATGGAAATGATTAGGTAGGTAATTCATTTCCCACACGCCTTGTATGCTATAAGACCTCATTACTATGTTTTAAACTCATTTTAAAAGCTAGCCAGGGCGCGGCGGTCGACGGCCCGGGATCGATGCTTGGACTTACGCCAGACACGGTTGCGGCGAGTTTGGGTTAAGTAGGGGTTAGGTAAAGCCGGACCAAAAATATAATTAATGAGGTCAAGAACTTAAGTAAAGAGTCTATAATGTTTATACTCTTCACGTATTTTTGAATCGATTGCCTCGATTCTAACGGTTCTGCATTTCGATTTTTTGATGAAAAATTTGATATCTTGATGCATGATGCTGATTGTCAATATTTTTGAACCATACTCTTTTGGTGTTGCCATTGTGATATAAAAAATATTGAATTTTTCACGTCGATAATCAAAATTGTAAACCGTTCGACTCAAGGCAAGCGGTTCAAAAATAGAGCTCCAGATCACTAGATATCGGGTCGTGAATAATGGTTTTTCTAAATTTCTTAGGACTCAACGGGTTATTTGAAACTCGGTGAAGGACATTGAAAAAAATCAGATGCTATTCGTTTCAATCTTTTTGGTCGAAAGTTCAGGCGTGAATATAGCTAATTTTCAATCTCTTTCGGTATTGACACCAAGATTATGATGAAATTGACTGTCAGATTATCTCCTAGTGTGAAGTAGGTACTCTCCTAGTAGTCATCATCAGCCAGTAGCAGCCCACTGCTGGACTTAAAGCGCACTCCACATGTGGACAGTTCCGCGGGAACACGAGAGTGTAGAGGGAGTATTCGCCTATTTTCGTGTAGTCCCGTGCAAGTTTGGCATGTCTCGCCTATTTCATAGACTAAGTAGAGATAGTTCGTTGTCGTCTCGATTCGATCGATTTTATATTTATATTCCTAGCGCTTTTTCCCGAAACAGTTTCGGGGTACACTTGACCATGATCCAGGATATTAGTAGATCAAGTAATTATAGTAGAGCAGCTGCCATCACCTCTGTGACCCTGTTTACAGCAGATTAGCAATATTACGCCGATGAATCGATATAATGTCGACGCGTTTTGACACCCACCACATCCCTAATAGGCGACAATGTAGAGGGTCGACCAAAGCCCTGGCCAAAGTTTCGCCGAAAGTTTCGGCGGACATGTGGAGTACGCTTTAGCCTCCTCCACGTCAGTTGCCAGCTTCACGCTTAGCAGGCGGTGCTTGCGAGGTGTGCGTTGAGAAGAATTAATGAATTAAAAAGAATACAATGTTTACAAAAAAATTAACAGAAGAAAAAACAATAGGCGGCCTTATCGCTTAAAGCGTTTTCTTCCAAGCAACCTTTTTAAATTAACATTGACAAAAAAAGTTAATTTAATAGTATTTTAAAATTTTAAGCTCTTGCAGTTTAAACGAACAGACTGAGATAGTCGGCTATGTTATGATTTTGTACTTTTTGTATATGCTTTGTGTTTCTGTTTGGGGCTGAAGAAGAAGGTGCCTAGTGATGCCAGTAATATCACATTAACGTTACCTAGTTGGACTCTGTCAAGCCTGAAAAAAATATGGGTCCGCTCTCCAAAGTCGTACCTCTCCTGACTGTAGATCGGTGATACACCGCTATCCCAATTCAATGGTAATTTGCCGCCAAACAATGAGACTCGTATTCTTGTTGGTCTAGGTAAAGCGTTTGTTTTTAACTTACCCACCTACTTACCCTTTAGGTCCTTACTGTTGTATTATAGGAACTCGCATTGTCTGCTCCTTTCCCATAAGCTAGTAAACAAAATGTTAATATCTAAGAAATACTGTTCGTTACCTTTTCAGGTTAAATCATATCTTAACCCATGTTGGCGCAACTAGCCCACAGTCTAGGTCTCAAACTCCCTAGGCCGGTGGGAGGGGCTCCAAGGCCTGCTTTTGAATTTTTCCGCAAGCCAGACAGAGACAACACAACCGCATATTGGTGTCCTACTCTAACCTACCAGCTGAGATATTGATCCAGGAATCCGGTATCTGGGGAGGCTATTTTTATCTCCTCTAGGACATAAGGACGTGGAATAAATTAGATAAATGTGTCGCAATCACTATTTTCGACTTTTGATTTAGTATTTTGATATTTTAGAGAATCGGTCAAATGTAGAATACGTCAAATTCGGAATCTGTCAAATTACCAGGTGGTAGGACTCTGTCAAGCCTGAGGAGTCCGCCGGGGTGAGTATCACCGCCTTATCTATTTCAACTGCCAAAGAACAATGCTTGCATTGTTGTGTTCCGGTTTCAAGATAAGGTATCCAGCACAATTACAGGCATGAGGCATTTCATGTTAGCCCTCAGTGACAACGCATCTGCGGTTCTGCATTTTTGTTGTCTGCGACCTAAATGTATGAATTTTACATGTTATGGGCGACAGATACCACTTACCACCACGTGGGCTATCTGATCGCTTATCACTGAGTATTATAAAAAAAATATTTTAATATGTTAGAGAATCGGTCAAATGTAGAATCAGCCAAATGTAGAATTGGTCAAATGGTAGAATCAGGCAAATATAAATAAATAAATAAATAAATAATCCATTTATTTCTCCACAACAACGTATACATAATTTGATATGAAACTAGGTACATTAATAAGTCATCAGAACATGTTGTATACATATACATATTTGTGGGGACTGGTGCCTGAACTAGGGAAACCTGTGCTACAGGTCACCAGGTCTCCACCCCAGAGCAAACTGTCTGAAAATACAGAATCGGTCAAATGTAGGCTGAAAGGTATTGATTAGTAGTGCTATATAGCCCGAATAGGTAGTAGATATAACTATGGGACACCTACAAGGTCTGAGTAAATTGGTTGATAGACTGGCAGTCATGTTCCATCTTCGACCGCATGGTCACTTTACCATCGACCAAAAGATGAAAGCCTGTCTGTTCGTTTGCATATGATTCAAATTTGACAAAATATGGCGTCCGCTCGAAAATTTATACTAAAACCAACCAGCATATCATCATCACAGCCCATAACAGTCCACTGCAGGACCAAGGGCCTTTCCCACGAATGGGGAGGTTATTGCCATAATCTCCATGCTTGGCAGGCGGGTTGGAGATCGCAGTATTATAAATACATATAACAATGGTAAACACTGCTGCCCATTTTCCAGCCTACGGGGACTAGACCTTTTGCCTCGAAAACATTAGTCGCCTTGTACGACCACCAGCGTATCGTTGTTATAACAGTTATTCAAGTGACCAGTCTCATTGTGTTGGTAATTTCTTAATCTATCTGTTAATGCAATTATCTGAATACAATGCAATTAATTAAATATATCTCGTAACACGTCGTTGGCAGCAGTGAGTGAGACATGTATAGACAATCGAGCCATCGACCAGTCATTGCCAGGATGCTGTTGGGGCTGGCCCGCACTCTGCTGACCAGGGTTGCTGTTGGGGCTGGCCCGCACTCTGCTGACCAGGGTTGCTGCTCGCGCATAACCAAACATGCATAATATCAATGATTTTTATTAGACTCTACACTACCTATTTAATTGTAATTGTAATTATTTATTATTGTAATGATTTCTGATTTATAACGTTATTTTATTGATGAATTACATATCTAATATTGACGACTTCGTGCGATTTTTTGCAAAATTGATTACTTTATAGAGTAAATTAACAGTATTTTAAGTACTTTAGTGTCTAAAACATGGTGATACTAAATCATTATTACAATTACATGTTAAAACCTATGTTTACAAATAAATATTGAAGATATCTGAAGATATGAAGGTATCTAAGCAATTTACCTATTTAATATTTTTTTATTTTAAGTTTATTATCATGATAAATGTCGTTAGATCTATCTTATTTTTTTTTTTAGGTACATTCCTATTTACCTAGAACAAGTTATTGATGTATAAATGTGGATAATTATTTCCTCAAATTATTTTTAAAATCTTTAAATGTATATTTTCTTTTGGTACAATTAAGATCAATCAATATTATAAACACAAATTATAAAAAGTTGTTAATTTTTTTTAAGTAATCAACTGCGTTAATATTTACTTATGTCTAAATCCGCCATTGTGCCATTTTATGCATGAAGTTTTAATAAATAAATAAATAAATTTCTGATATAGGTACTTACAGTAAAGCCAATAACAGATTTCTCTCTTTAACTTTAAAGTAAGTATATTGTTATAGTAGTATTGAAGAACATAATCAAAATAACAAGATTCATATTATACTTATAACAAATATTTTAAGCAATCCCTTTCATACCTTTCCCTTAGTTTACTTTTAGCAACACAAAGTACCAAAAATCTGTCCAGACTGTATGTAAACTCCGTATTGCTTAATAAATAAATACAGGAGTTACAAAAATAATTTAACATAGCAAAGGCGGGCTTGGCCGTGTGGTGTCCGGCAGAGAAGAATAGCACCAACCCCTTACATTCATGGGTGTCGTACAAGGCGACTAATGTTTTCGAGGCAAAAGATCAAGAGTCTCCGTAGTCTGGAAAATGGGCAGCAGCATTTTCCATTATTATATTTAAACACTGCGATCTCCAACCCGCCTGCCAAGCGTGGAGATTATGCCAATAACCTCCCCTTTCGTGGGAGATGCCCTAAGTCCTGTAGTGGACTGTTACGGGCTGTGATGATGAAAGGCGGGCTTAACCCATTGTCTTATTTGATTATCGAAATTATGTATTTAAATGCAAAATTGGCAGCCGTGTTCGTTGAAATTCACATTCTATGTGTTTCCTATTGAATTCATAACATCTATACTTACACAAGGCTAGATTGATACGGCAACTTGTGATTTTGGGTATTGTTTGTTCACCAAACACAAGTCAGTCTGGACAGATACAACAATACCCAAGTAGAGTATACCTACAGGCTAACACTACAGTAATCTAAAAACCCGTGCTCCAAACCGGACGAAGTGCCCGAGCACTAACCCCGTCGCCATGGCAACGCGACGGGGAGCGCCGCGGGGCGCAGATGACGTCACACCGAACAGCTGACCGGCGCGGCGCGGGTTCGCAGTGGCCGGGTCGGATAGGTAGCTATACCTAGTTACAGTGGAAAATCAATGACGGTGCCTGTTACATAAATATAGGTAGGTAAGTGAGAGGCCGTGTGGTGTCCGGCAGAGTAGAATAGCACCAACCCCTTACACTCGTGGGTGTTGTACAAGGTGACTAAAGATTTCGAGGCAAATGTATCTAAGGTCTCCGTAGGCTGGAAAATGGGCAGCAGCGTCTTCCATTGTTATATTTATAACACTGCGATCTCCAAGCCGCCTGCCAAGCGTGGAGATTATGGCAACAACTTCCCCTTTCGAGGGACAGGCCATAAGTGCTGCAGTGGACCGTTGTGGGTTGGCATGATGATGATGAAGTACCCTGCTATGTGCTCCAAAGAAAAAAAGTACGAACTACCAATATTATGTCTGCGCCGAATACCTACAAAGCCAACACAGTAGGTAACATGTCAGACGGAACTTTCACGCTCTTACGCAAGACAAGAACTAAAGTTCGTTCGTGTAATTTATCAAAAGTCAGTCGCTTACGCATTTTATTGAGCTGTAGGAGTATGGTGGGTGGTCATACTGGGCCTACCAAGATACCTACCAACTTTCTGCAAGCTTTAAACGTCTCTATTACAATGCAATAAGAACTAAATCGATTTCTCTAATAGACTTCAGTTTGCATACAAATTTACAGGTTTCAACTAATTTTGTTATAGACTCTAATTGTAGACCCTATCAGCCAAAGCTTAAGATTGTGTTTCTTTGTAGCGCAAGTAAATAATAACTTGGTCAAAGCCACTTGGGACAATTCGTTCTAAAAGGACATCAATCTCAATTTACCTACAGCAATGTAAAGTACATTAGTACAAATGGTTGATCAAGGAATCAGATTTACAGTAAAGATAACAACTAAACTGTTAAGCCACTTTAGCTTACAAAGTAGAATAGAGGAATCACAATTAGGTACGTATAATTTACGTAGGTAGTAAGAAGCAGTAGTAATTAGCTACTAAGGTGTCTGTGCAGGGTTGCCAACCCTCCTGTATTATTTATTTGTTTATTTACTTTTACGCCTTCAAGGCTAGAGTGAATAGGCTGTTCCTAGACAGGCATGAGCCATCATCGGCCGCATCGACATTTACCACCAGATGAGGTGGCGGTCAAATGCCTGGCTTGTCAAATAATAAAAAGAAAAAAAAACTTCAGGCAACTGAGGTCCATATTTATAAATACACACAAACATATTATTATAGATTATAAACTAATACTTACAATAAAACTTCTATATTAATCTACACTTTAGTTCCTTTCTACTTCTTTCAAAGTCGTTTCGGCGGCATCGGAAATCCTAGGTCACCCACGGAATCGCCGGAACACTAAACCCTTCGGCCAACAGTCTTCCCTCACGAAGAACTCCAGATCTGCAGTGGGAATCAACGTCACGAACGAGTTGAACGTACGTTCATGGCGTGACTCCAAGAGCTGGACCCTCACGAGGTATTGTTTGACTGATAATATTGATCAGAAGACACCCACTGCTGGGCATAGGCCTCCCACAGATATCTCCACAAAGGCCGGCCCTGTGCTTTCCGCATCCAGCTGATACCTGCAATCTTCAACATTGTTTGACTAATCGGATAATATAGGATCCTACTGTTTTAGGTGTCCGCCTACTAGATACTTATTATTTTAAAATTGAAATATAGTAGGCGAAACTACTATATTTTATCAGCAAAATCGCTTATCAGAATCACTTACCGTAAAACGAAATGCGGCCTGAATTTAAAAAATAGCAACTTAAATTCAGAAATAACTCAATTAAACACCATCCTGGACCAGCTAACTACTTAATCATCACAGCCCATAACAGTTCACTGCAGGACTTAGGGCCTCTCCCACGAAAGGGAAGGTTATTGCCATAATCTCAGGCAGGTGGGTTGGAGCTCGCAGTGTTATAAATATAACAATGGAAAATGCTGCTGCCCATTTTCCAGCCTACGGAGACTCTAGATCTTTAGCCTCAAAAACATTAGTCGCCTTGTACGACACCCACGAGTGTAAGGGGTTGGTGCTATTCTACTCTGCCGGACACCACACATTCAGTCGTCTACATTGAGAAGCAAGAAGCATGAGAGCAAAAGTGGAATGCATTGCTCATGGAATAAGGTTCATTTTTGTATAACTTATCCGTCGTTCCGCTTTTCAAAAGGCGTGACACAAAAAGGGACCTTATTTTATAAGCAATATATATACCACTTTGACTTGCCCTCACGCTTTTTGCTTTTGAATTTAGTCGACTGAATTTAGTCAGCTGTAATTTATTTTTCTATTTACAGTTCCGAGTCACAAACGAGCAGACAAGTCCACCTGATGGTAAGCAGTAACTTTAGCCCATGACATCTACGATTCGTGCATTGCGCCAGTAATTGCGCTGGCTACTTTATCCTTCAAACCGGAACACAACAATGCAAGCATCGTCGCTTGGCAGCTGAAATAGATAAGACGGTGGTACTCACCCAGGCGGACTCCTCAGGCTTGACAGAGTCCTACCACCTGATAAATGTAAAAAGAGCATAAAGTCTTATTTAAGTAGCTAAGAAGAAGCAGTAGTAACTGCTTCTAAAAGTAGTCTGTGGTCTAATGGTTAAGTCGAGAAGGGGTCGTACCCTGAAACCCACTATGTACCAATGACTGAGGAAAACATCGTAATGAAACCTGCACATACAGGCGACTGAATGTGTAACCATTATCCAATCTGCGAGGCTATTGTCTAACTCAGTTAACAATTGAATTTAACATAAAATAATTCTACACTACGTCACCTATGTTGGCGACTGGCTATAGCATTTACCAAATTAGAGTAATGTAAAATTATTATATGTCAATTTCATTTGTCCACTGCGATAGCCAATAGCACTGCTGGTTAGGTTCCCCTGTTAACAAGGTCAGGATCGCCTAAACTGCTGAACGGTTCTTAGCTGCTCAAACAAAGCCGAGAACCATCTCGATGAAACTCGCTTTCAAATGAAGAAAACTGAATCGAAATCGGTTCATCCGTTCGGGAACTTATACCACAGACAGATCTTCACATGTACACAGATAGACACGTCAGACTTATAACACCCCTCTTTTTTTGTCTGGGATTAAAAATATACAGTCAGCTGCTCCTTCTTACAGGTGTCGTACAGTCAGCAGCATAATGACCTATCTTAAATCAGCATAAAATGAGGTAGCGTCTGTACATATACACGCGCATAGCAACGTTAGCTCCTTCTGTACTGGTTTTCAGTAGATCGATATTCTGTCTTCAGGATTAAAGCCTAGCTACTTAGATTGTTCCTCGTTTCACATAAATAAAAATAAAAATCTTTATTCCCACAAAAATCACAATTACAGTACAATTATCAGTAGCCTCTGTACTAAGATAATATCTTGGACAGAGGCCTGATGTTACAAGAAATCAAAATTACAATTTATTTTATCCGCGAATCGAACATTGGAAAACAATAGAAATAGAGGGAAAGTAAAAAATAGATAATAACAAATTAAAAACATTAACAAGGACTTATACTAGCCAATTCAAGGGAAATTATTGAATATTATTCGTATGGTAAATAAATATATCTTTATATTATCTTCCTTCTAACAGGCTTTGCCACACATAAATCTGCATATCACGCTTTTACACTGTCTCAATTTGTCCATTGATTAGTATTAAGAACTGGCTCATACTCACGAATATTTTATCGACAAATTAAACTAACATTATTGTATAAACTAAAATTTGCTAGTAATGGAACGTAACCTAGATATGCTTCGTATGGCTAAGCGCGCTCCACATGTGGACAGTTCCGCGGGAACACGAGAGCAGTATTCGCCTACATTCGTGTAGTCCCGTGCATGTTTGGCATGTCTCGCCTATTTCATAGACTAAGTAGAGATAGTTCGTTGTCGTCTCGATTCGATCGATTTTATATTTATATTCCTAGCGCTTTTTCGAGTAACAGGTTCGGGGTACCCTTGACCATGATCCAGGATATTAGTAGATCAAGTAATTACTGTATAGCAGCTGCCATCACCTCTGTGACCCTGTTTAAAGCGGATTAGCGATATTACACCAATGAATCGATATAATGTCGACGCGTTTTGACACCCACCACATCCCTAATAGGCGAGAGTGTAGAGGGTCGACCAAAGTCCCGGCCAAAGTTTCGGCGGACATGTGGAGTACGCTTAAGGATGAGCGGAAACTCCTAAAACAATCAAAGGCTTAAAAGAAGATTCCAGAAACTGTAAATTGTAAATAGGTTTAGGTTAAATAAACTTTTATTGAGAACTGGAAATTGTAAATAGGTTTAAGGTACCGAAATCAACTTCTATCTTATTTTTTTAGATACATTAGTAAAAGATTCTTGATGTGTAGGCCCATGTATTGAACCTACGTGACCACAATAATCATATGTGGCAATAGGCGTGCCACAGAATTCTGTGAGCTGTTTAAAGGCTTGATAACTATGATGTAATCCTGCCATAACAGCGCGAACCAGACGCTGCTGTAATAAACTGCAGAAAAGTTCATCGAATTCAAATAAATACAAAAGAAATCAATCTCAATTTTAAATAAAATAATAATGTTAAATATTAAAGCATAGCTGTGGATGCTGTCAAGGAGCTCTGTTATATTATTACTGTCAATACAAAAGAAATCAATCTTAATTTTAAATAAAATAGTAATCTTAATTATAGCATAGCTATGGATGCTGTCAAGGAGCTCTGTTATTTATATTATAACTGTCTTTTTTTTTATTAAAATAGCCAGACATCTGACCGCCATCTCAACTGGTAACAAGTGACGACACGCTTTACAGATGGTGTGCTACATATCTACTTGACTGGTTGACTGGTAGACAAAGCTACGTAGCTTTAAGTCCGCCATTGTACTGTAATGTACATGAAGTTTTAAATCATGAAATACTACCTCTAGGATAAAGCTATCTTAGTCTTGGGCGGCTTGAAATCCTCGCTTCACTTAGGACTCCGAGTTAACTAACTCTAGAATTAACTCCCTCGCTTTGCTCACACTAGAGTTAAGTTTTAACTTTATTGTCCTTCGCTACGCCCAGGGGCTCTATATTTGAATAGCTAGCTACTAGTCAAACAGTTTAAATTTTGATTTTTGGCATGAAAAATTCAATATTCAAAATCAAAATTGTCAACCCCCAAAAATTAGTGCCCCAGGATTCAATAAGCCGTCCGTGACGTAACACGGCACGGCTTTATCTCCTTAGTGTATAACCACAGATCACCCCCAATTGGGGGTGATCTGTGTGTATAACCTACTATTGTGCTCCCATGTTGTCGTTTGTTTATATAATCGTTTTTGCTGTTGTTGTTGCTTTGGCATTAGCTCCTCTACCCTTATTGCCAAAGCAACGAGACAACGTCAAAGACACCGGTATTTAGAGGTGGACGACACATTGGCTGTACCCCTGGTGTTGCTAATGTCCATAGACAGCGGTCGGACCACACACCATCAGGTGGCTCGCTTGCGTGTCTGCCTGTCGATTGACATAAACAAACGTAATTGAGTACCTACATTTAGATGAATATGAAACCAGTTCATAAAGAACGTCCTTTTAAGCGCCTGTCTTAATTTTTTTCAAACTCTCTCTTGTCTCTTGTCTTTTTTTATTTTTACTTTACTCAACATCCTAGTTTCCAAAACCATTTTCCCTATACAAGTGCAGCAAACCGCCTGCAAACAGCCAAGTGTGTCTCGAAACCTGTTCGGGTCGTTACCTAATCGGGTATCGCCTTGGCTCCCACTCCGAACCCGCGGCCGCTGACTCACAGCCGGTCCGCCTACGCTTGGGCCGCTGCCGGTGGGGCGCTCGGATCCTTGCGTTGCTTACTGTGTGGTGATAGCAGACACAAACTGAGTTAAAGGAACTAGGTATTAAGTTTTGACTTGCTTGTTAAACTTAATTTGTAAGTTCCTATTTTTTTTTTGCAATACGGCAGACAAACAGGCTTGCGGGCCATCTGATGGAAAGTTGTCACCGCTGCCTATGGACATCAGCAACACCAGTTGCGCTACCAATGCGTTGCCCGCCACTTAGGAGACCTCTAATATTCCTCGTGGACGATCCCATGTCATAGTCCAAAGGAAACACTGTGGCTGGGAGCTCATTCCACATCAGAATCGTACTAGCGAGAAATATTCTTACAAATCTTACTACACACGTATGTAAACAAATGCGGACTATCTATACTATCTATTGACTCTGACAGACGCCGAAGTCCGCTAGAACGATTATTGTGACGAAGTTGCAAGTTAAATCTAGTACCTAGTTAGTTACGAACACATACAATATTTACAGTTATAGTAAAAATTAATACCTACATCTAAAGTATTGAAAATATACAACAACGCTGCATCCCGGAATGGTGAACAGAAAGCAGGCTGTCTCGTGGGATAGCGATGCTCCGTTGCCCGAGGAACGAGCCAGCTCTCCGGTCACCCGTGGTGTCACTTAACCTACCCACCACGTACCTACTAAATCTTTTAAAAATTATGAATGGGAGTTGCCACACGAAGGCGATCTGGTTGTCAACAGCTCTGACCCTCACATCAAGTCCACCCACGTTCTTCCGACACTAATCTATGTCTCCAGCATTACTTTTACCGATTCTAATTTGATTAACGCATTCAGATTACGACAAGAATTCTCGCGTATCATATCTTAGGCTTAGGTGTTGTGGGAAGAAATTTATGATTGGCGATTTCTCTGAAGGGAATATAAATTACTGGCGGACCCGGCGCTGCTTCGTTCGCGGAGACTTACTTTCCTCTACCTACCTTTTTATTGATAATTATGAACCTTCCTCTTGAACCACTCTATATATTGTTTAAAACCGCAAAATCCGTTGCGTAGTTTTAAAGATCTAAGCGTGTATCTCACAAAACGTAACAAGGAAGCGCGGTAGGCCCAGGCGCATATAGCAGGACGAGTTTGACGCCTTTTGTAAGGATTGGCCGAGGGAAGCATCCGACCGTAAGTCGTGGAAGATGGATAGGGAAGCCTTTGCCCTGCAGTGGGACAGAAGTTGCTAAAATAAATATAATAGGGACGACGGCGGGAAGCGACTTTGTTCTATATATAATAAAGAAGATGACATGGCCAACACTGGAGAGTACAACATGGAGTTATTCAAGAAAGGGGTGAAAATGTTTTTACGGGGTCGGCAACGCGTGGGTGATGCCTCTGGTATTGCAAACGTCCATAGGCTGCGATGATTGCTTACCATCCGGCAGGCCGTAAGCTTGTTTGCCAGTAATTTCGAAGCAATTCCCCTCACCCGGAAATCCGATGCCGTCGTCTCCGATTCTCACCATAAACCGACATCGATCACGTCTCAAACCCACACGGGACTAAATCACTGCACGGAAAGCATAACTGCCATGGCGTAGGCTGGAACCGTATTGACTACTTATTAGTGCCTGTTGGCTGTTGGCGCGAGTTGGCTAGCGAGTCGGCTTCGTAGCGAGAGGTACCGAGTTCGATTCCCAATAACGCCATGCACACTTTGTTACACTACACAATATGTTCCATAACAATGACTTTTTCTGAGTTATATGCGTAAGTTGTACAGTAGCCGATGCTCGCGGTGAGGGAAATCATCGTGAAGAAACCTGCAACCTGCAAAGTACGCAACGGATTTTAATACGGTTTTCACCATATGAAGAGAATTGTTTCCTCAAAGTTTATATAGAATACCTACACCGTGCGAAGCCGGGGCGGGTCGTTAGTAGTTTATATATATTTTTTGATTGATTAGGACATTAAATATCTCTTTCAATCGTCAAAAAGGAAAGTAGGAAGGAAGCACACAGTGACACACTGGCCGCCCCATGGCCGCAGCAAACCCACCCCACGCCAACCACGACCGGACCGTGCCCGACAATGCCAGGCATAGTCGCACCGCGCCGGCTGTTTCGATGCCCATTCTTGCCGATGTTCATTATTTTCCGTCGACTATACTCAAGTTTTTTAACTATAAAGTACTCAGACTGAATACGACATGCTCATTGGTTCATTAAAATTAAGTACCTACGCTATGGCGGCTTTCACGGCGTGGATTGATTGGTGGTTGATGTGAACGCCGGCTTGTAACCAATAAGAAAGGCGAACGTTATCGCAGTACTTTATAGTTAAAAAAATAGTGTATAGTAGTAAATACCTACACACTGCGGACATTGAGATCTCCAACCAGTCTGCCAAATCAAGCGTGGAGGGTGGGTAATACCGTCCCCTCATGTAGTGAAGACTCAAGTCAAGAAAACGGTCATTAGTGTCTTCCAGATTGGAGTATAAGCTTGTTTTCTTTCGCAAATACGTAAACTATAAGGTTAGATACTTAGAACTAAGCAAATACTGAGCCTAACAGTACTATAAACAGACAGTTCTCTCATAGCGACAATGCACAAACAAACAACCCGCCTACGCTGGATCGATGACTCGCACGTCCTCACTTCGCCATATTTAGTCCTCTCGTACAACTAGATGGAGATAAAGGATAGTAGGACCAAATGCCTTGACGTTAGAGTCGTATCTTCAATGAAACAAAATGTGTGAAAGATGTGTATCTAAACTGAGGAAGAGTTTACTGGTAGTAGGACCCTGTCAAGGCTGAGTCCTGGATGGTTAGGAATTTCCGCTGACACGCAATTTTTAGGGTTAGATAGATAGATAGATTTATTTATTTATCGCCAAGCAGATAAACTCGGAGATGAAATTCAAGATTAAAAGTGTAAACAAATTGTCCCTTTAAAAAATAAACTTAAAGGGTAAAATACACACTACACTGGGTACACTTAAAATAGTGTTTTTTTTAAATATTCATAAGATTTTATTTTATTGTGAATGTGATAATTTTAATCAATATTTCAATTATTTTAAATAATCCATCCCTTGGGTATATTTTGTATAGTGGAAATTTGTTTACACTTTTGATATTGAATTTCATAATAAATACCTACCACAACATTAAACAGGCAGAAAATACAAAAACACATTCCTGCGTTTCATATGTAACATCTCACTTCTGTAGGTCTGCTGGAAGAAATTTCTTTTTAGAAATAAGTTGTGCCTGTTGTGTCATTTATAATTGTGTTTTTTCTATGTATGTTGTACAATAAATTGTTAAATATAACAAAAGCGGGAAAAAAGCATGTGATTAAAAAAATAAAAAAGCGACAAAAAGGGATATGGCCCATGGAACATGATTATAAGTCACGTTATCTTGCAAACGCGGTTCCGTAACTAAAAAAAATTGGAAAAAAGGGTCACATTGTTGTCCGTCCGTCAAGACCCTTTTTCGTGTGGAGGTATCAAGCTGAAATTAATACAAAATACTCAGGCCTGCAATCCCTTGGAGCAGTAAAAAAATCAAACTACTAAGTCAACGCAATCAAAGATACGGCCTATGATCTTATATGCATTTCGATCACAAGAGAAGTTATGCAGTATATTTTGACGTTCGCAAGGGAATCAAAACCTATGGGTACTTCCCGTTGACAAAGAATCATGAAATTTGACAAGAAGCAATTGTAGAAAACAAATAAAGGCAAAAATACAAAAACCGTAAATTTAAAAAAAAATTGTCCACCCACTTTTAAAGTGTAGGAATAGCAAAATTTCATACCTGTTAATTGTTTAAGAGCTAGGTGCCTTTGTAACTTTGTAAGGTGTTTATCGTTTTTTTGTTACCACTATGTTGGCAGACAAGCTTAGGTACGGCCTGCCTGATGGTAAGTAGTTACCTCAGCCTATGGACCGATCAGAGAGCGCACTTTTAACCATGCATATTGACGGGCAACTATGGAACCGTACAGTCATGTGGCCCGACACGTCTTGGCCGGTTTATTTTGTCATACAGTAGACAAACCGGTAAGCTCTCTATATGAAATGTGGGTCAGGGTAACGGAGATGACAGGCGCTATACCGTAGTTACCTGATCTACCAAATCCTGGATCATGATCAAGGCAGACCCTGGGCCCTCGCGGGGTACCTTACCTACGGTAAGCTCTTCTGGCGTTACTCTGACTCGAGTGATCCTGTTCCATGTCCTACCATACTGCAACACCGAACTGTGGAACAGACTTTGGTGACAGATATAGAGAAGGCGGTGGTACCTACTCGCCCAGGCGGAGTCCTCAGGCTTGACAGAGTAGTAACCTCTGGGTTTACATGCGCTTTTCTCCCTTCACAGAATCCTGGCTACGTCCTCATAGGTTTGTAGGTAGGCATACTTCCCCGATCTTTATGAAATCTGTACGTGGTAAGGACATAGATTAGGATAAGCTGAGTCGCAGTGTGGACGCTCGAAGTCGGGGCAAGGCTAGTTTATTATGCTACTAAAATGTGAAGCACCGGATCGCACGCATCGCGTGATGAGGGCGTGGTTGGGGCCTTCACCCTGTGACCTTGGGCGTGGGCATATAAGGGCTGACGTGTAGGTACTCCATATTTAGACACTGTTTGGGGTAACGATCCAATTCGATGACAAACCGAACGGCGTATTTCCGTTATTAGACTAGGATTTGAAGAAATTTGAAATGTGAGAGGCAAATCATCTTTTTGAACATCGCTGAATCTAATTGTTAGCACGTCGAGATATGACTCCTTATGCCTAAAATCCAATTTCTTTCGCTTCTGACTATGAAAACTAGAGCGATATTTGGAGGTCTTTACCACTCTATCGGTGGAGTGACGATTTGCGAAAGACTGCAGGTGGATGCTGGATGCGGCAAGCCGAGGACAGGGTGCATTGGCGGTCGGAGGCCTATATCCACTGTCCAGCAGTGGACTAGTGGCCTGGAGACAGGGAGTTTTAACACAACATCCTAGTCACGGTGCTTATATTTGCACCCATTTTCGAGTCTCTAGAGGTCCTATGTGGTTCTTCTATGATATGACGTTACATAAGCCACCTACCCACCATAAAAACAGCATATCGAACACTAACCACTACCATTGCTATAAGCATCTATAGGAACTCTAGCTCATATTTTACTGGTTTGGTAGGTCGATATACTGCCGACTGTACCAGTGTATGGTGGAACAAATAAAAGGCCTCTGCAGATGACTGCACAATACGTTTCAAAGCAAAAGTAGACTAGACTTATTCAAATAAATGTGAATTATTGTTTAAACTGTGGATAATAGGTACGTACTTAGACTTACGAAGTAGGTACATTGAATAATTCCATTTATTTCGATTATTTACTCTAGCTAGGTCTACTATTGCTATTTCCATTATAACATACTATATAAACAAACATAAACCTATTAGTTGTCATAACAAAGTTAAGTCTAACTTAGTTTTTGCCATGCTTTCAAAATTGGAACACAAACAGTCACTTGCTCATTATTTGCGACAATAATGATCTCACCCGGCCGAAAGGTGAATCATTGCGTACAATAAGTTATTGTTTACTATTTATTGTGTCTAGGTATTTCATTATTAACTTCACGGCCAATTTGTTTTTGAACGGCGCCATCTGTTGCCGTCAAGGTCAAACTTTTTGTTGTCGACTCTTTGGGTAACTAATATTGATGGTAGAGGGAGGGGCGGGAAGTTTTTACTTTGTGAAGGTAGGTAGCTACTCACCCCTGTGGGATAGGTACTGAGGTTCTATTTTTGAACCGCATTCACGCGAGCGCTCGCATGCGCTACCTATCTCTTTCACACTCGTAAGTTGCTAGAGACAGAAAAGGCAAGCATTAGAAGGCAAGCGCTCGCAGGCGCTACATATCTCTTTCACACTCGTGGTTAGTTGCTAGGGACAGAAAAGGCAAGCATTAGAAGGTAAGCGCTCGCAGGCGCTACCTATCTCTTTCACACTCGTGGTAAGTTACTACAGATAGAAAAGACAAGGATTAGAAGGCAAGGGGTCGCGTGGATGCGAGCGGTTTCAAAAATAGGGCCCCTAGACACCAACGGGCGTGAGTGTGTATGTGTCATACTAGGAGTATGTATGTGTGTATGAAGGTTATTGTGGTGGACGGACATCACGGTATAACTGGTAGAGTGTGGACAAGTTAATTTTGCTGGTGACAGCGTCGCAGGCCGCGGCTGAAAATGGAACCAAAACCTGTCAGACATCAAATAGATATCCCAAAAAATAACAATGTCTGAGTGCAGTGCAGTACTTACCTACTAATGTACCTATAGAATTTTTGTTACCTATCCTATGAGGAATATTGTTGCTTTTCCTTTCCGCGGTTTCTACTGTAGGTTTGTCTTTCTGTAAACTGTAGGTACCAATTCTCATCAGTATGTTAGTCATTCGTAAAACATGATTTGCCCTTGCAACCTTGCATAGCCATGTAAGCCTGACCGCAAGTTGACACAAATCGATTCTAAGAATTTATTAATCCATTCAGTGTCAGATACTTAAAAATAGAATAAACTAGAATAACATATATTCACAAACAACAACACCACAATATTTATAAATGATAAAAAAGAAAGGAAGAACCTAAAACAACAACCATAATTACAAAAAAAAAAATATAAATATAGACTACAATACAACACAATTTATAGGCATTTACTTACATACCTAGCTATCTGCCTACCTAGGATTAAGTAGGTAAGGTATTTATAATTTACATTCATACATACATTTATAAATTACATTATCTTATTGACATTTAATATTAAAATTGTAATTATGTTTTGACATTTATTTATTCTAAAGTTATACATTATTATTATGGATGGTTTTACTTAGACATTTTAATCTGTAAACTGATACAATTTGTACATTATTAAATGTATACACTTTTGACATTTAATTACTTTGTTTAAATTTATGGTATCGACATGTTTAATCTCGTATTGACATGTATTTTTCATGGACATGTTTTACATTATGTAATCATTTTATTAATTACGTATATTCCTTTATATTTGACGACCTCTTTTCACAAAAATGTATTTAAATATATCTTAAATGTATTATCTTGTGTAAGAGTAATAAATAAATCTAAATCTATATCCGACAGAAAAAGTCGGAAACCCCGACCAAGTTTACATAAACCTACTCAAATATTTTCTAGACTACTGAACCAGTTTTAATTAAACAAAGCAAATAATCAAATCGATTAAACTGGCTTTTAAATCGATCCATCCCTTCGGGAGCTACGATGCTACAGACAGACACACATACGCAAAGCCACAGAGTCACAGATACACTAGTCAAACTTATAACACCCCTATTTTTCGGGGAATAATTAAAAAATTCAAATTCGTCTTCTATGTTTGAAAAAGGCAACTGATAACAGAACTAGTGATGGAGTGACATCAAGTGATTTCAAGAAGTGAAGTAACTCATTTTTCTTTGTTTAAATCATTTTCACTGTATTTATTTATTTCTTCTAATAAAAATTCAAACTTAAAGTAATAAGTATAAGTACGCTTATTTGGCATCTTAGCGGCATAAAAAGACCTACATTATGATAACTTAGAAACTCTACATTACTTCGATCAATGTAGGTTATCGTTTGCTGTACCTATATTCTGGTGAGTTACCTGACTTGACCCCTCTCAAATATGGATGCTAAGGGGGTCAGCTATCTGCTATAACCATGTGTAGGTATATAGATACATACTTTAGTCATGCCATGTCACAGGTCAAACGAATACACCATTCATTCCAATTAATCTCTTTAATTTGACAGCTGCTGCAGTGAGAGTTGTATCAACATTATAAATCATTCTGAATGTTATTGCAGCTTGGCTGTTGAGTGTCTCATGGTACAGCATTGAAGGGGCAAGAAAACAGACAGGGACTTAATTCTAAAAAATGTGATATTAATTTTAAATAAAAAATGCATGGGTACAGGAAAACTGCCATTTTATTTTATGGCAGATATGACAATTTATTCACATTTTAGCCATGCACACCACACCACACATTTATAAAAAAAAGATTACTTCTTGAACCTAAACAAAATCGTAAAAATCGCCCGTGAAATCGTATCTGCTGCATTATCTATTCAAATGTCAACACTAAATATAAAGCAAAACGCCATCAGTAACAAATATGGCGATACATTATTTTAGTTCGCTCTATATTAGGAAACTGATATAAAGTGTGGGGCATCGACCCGAAAAAAGGAACTATTAATTATTATTTTAACGGTTTCGCTACGAGGTATATAACTATCTACATATACAGCTATATCTGCCTATTTCCTTATCTTTCGTTAATTAAATTGATATGTGGGTTTAGTTGGTTATTCGGTAAACATGTAGATATAAAACTCAACTAGGTACTCATTGCTGTAATGTAGATTTAGTCATATTTTATATGGGTAGCATATTTAAGTATATGCCTACCTAATAATATCCGAACTATAAAGTAAATAATATTTACCAATTTCATAAAACCAATCGGGCGCCCATCAGCTCCACGCCTCAATATTTAGTTTAGCCCCGCTTGCAACAAATTCTTAAACACGTTTTTTTGTATGAAGATTTAGTTTAAGTAATCAGCTTAGATGCGTTTAAGAATTTGGTGTAAGCGGGGCTAAACAAATATTGAACAGGGGAGCCGATGGGCGACCGATTGCTTTTTATTATTATTATTTGCATAATCCCTTTTTTGAATATTAATAGGTAGGCAGCTGCCCTTATTAGACCCGCAGTAGGTACATAAATAATAATATTTAGTAATCTACGTAGGTACGTAGACATACTAGGTGTCTGTTGCTATGCTAATTCGTAAACACGAGGGTGTTAGGGCGTGTCAACACATCGTATGGTGGGCTTTACAAGCACACGGCAATATCTAAAAATACACGCACAATTAACCACCACTCCATACAACCCGCAGCATGTAAAACAGAACCAAATAATAAAAGGACTACAGACGAGAAAATAAAAGAATAAATGCATTCAATCAATGTGCAGCGTACAAATTTGGGGCATAATAAAACGTGAGAGCTCCTGCGAAAGCAGTAACAGCCAACCCTTTTAATATTGTGGCTGTAAAAAGCTGGCATTACGGTTACACCAATAACGCACGGCCATGTATAGAAAAGGAGAATCTCTCCATTTATGCGTTGATAAGCCGCAGCCGGTCGCCCTCCGGCGACGGGTGTGAAGTGAGCGCCGGACGCAACAGCCAATCAGCGCACGCGCTGCCGCCGCGACGCGGAGGCGAAGCTCGCCTCAAAAATCCCCCCCGGGCCGGTTGCTGATCAAATCTACGAGTAGTGTTGTGCGAGAGTGGCGTATAGTGTTAAGTATTTAATTTATTCCAATTTTAAATCCACAAAATGAGGGAAATCGTGCATCTCCAGGCCGGCCAGTGCGGCAACCAGATTGGAGCTAAGGTGAGTTGCGGATGCGTTTCATTTATTGTAACTTATTTACAGAATAAATTCTTCGGATTTCTAGTTGGATTGCGAGCCGCCGCCGGCCGCGAGTTGGTACTAAGCTCGTAACGGTTAATAACGGTTTCTGTTATCGTGCAGTGGAATTCGCTGGTGGCAACATGTACTTTGGACATTCCACACAATAGTTTAATTCATGATACAATTTTGGCTCCGACATCGTTTTTAATAGTGGAAACTAGTAATTTCTTTATGGAGGGAAACGGGGTCGCGGGACAATGATGGGTTATGTTGCATGATTCCATTCAGTAACTATTCGGAAATGGACTTGTCTGTTTGGGAATGTGAAGTTTTCACGCATGATCGCGCAATGGACGTAAACGGGGTTGACGCACCCCTTTAATAAATTTGGAGCATGGCCCATAATGTAATTATATCTACACACACACGCCTAATTATTTTCTCATATTGGGATATACCGTGGGTGTAAAATATAAGTCCTCCAAGAGAGATCCAATCAGAAATAACCATAAATAGAATCCCGAAACAGGTAGTGACTCAAGTGCTGTTTGTCGCGCCATGTCTGCCGCCTCGTCCTATTGATCATCAACTTTAGAAAAAAATGGTCGTCATGGAACTAGTCAACATATTAATTTATTACGAATCGAGTCGAATAGAACCGGTTCTGATGTTTATTGACGTCGCTTTTAATGGAGATGTTTTGACAAAAGTTGTGTTTCATTTTAGCGTGTAATTTTTAATACTCCACTTCTGTAGAAACTGCATAATGGCTTGCAAATTGGCCGCAATTAGCAACTTTCTTATCAAATCTAGCGCCGGGTGAAACTTCCTATCTAACACCGGTGGTGCATGAAGTACATGCAATTTACTGGATAAGCACTTCTATTGCTAACCAGATACGAATCGGCTATTAATTAAACAAACTTTCTTGATAATTTAATAACCAGAACACGACAGCAAGGAGCGCAATTTTTAATAGCGAAAGAGGTACGTGGTGTATTTAGTGTTCCCCTATGTGGTTTGTACTTTTTACGCAAATTAGTTTTGTCTTATAACTGCTTTTGCAAAGCTTCTCTAAATAAATTGGCTACAATTCATATTATTTATGATAGATTCCATCCAATTCAAAGAATCACAAAGCTTTAATTAGGGTCAACCGTCTGTACACTCTGCCGACGCAGCATCTTTTACCGTAACGTTAATTCCACTTTTGAAAGTATTTGGGACGACTCAATATTGAACTCTCCAACCATGGAAACATATGTTATTGATTAACCCATTACGTGGCCTTTGTACTACACTTCTACAATAATAATAGCGTGACTTCAACCCGATTACTAACATCATGATTCACCCATAAGGACCGCGGCTTAGTAGCAGGCAACTAAAAGAGAGATGATGATATACGGTCAATGCATTTAGCACATACACGGTTCTTACAAGCTGTGTCAATATTACAAGATGTTTTCGGATAGTTTTACGCAACGCAACATCGACCGAGAATCAGGTGAAAACGTTTTGACTCATCGCCTGGGTAGCTAGAGAATTTTTGAAACAGCAACAGTCCGTGCCTATATTGTTCCGGCCAATTTCGCCGTATGATTGGGATGGAAACAATGGCGATGATTTCAACCGGGTACCAGATTTTCCACTCTGCTGGTCGCGACGTGGATTGATCAACGTATGATTCATTTGCACCAAACGTGTCCACTTTTTAGTTAGACAGACCGAAACGGGCTTTTGGGTTATCTTATCGAGCTACCAAATAAAGCATCCATGGTACGTGCAGAGAGTATACTTAGATTAGGTCGGTCAGTGAACTTCTTTCGCTATAAATAGCTGCTCTTGGAACAATACTCGATCGATGCACTCACTCGGTACTCTACTCGAGTGCCGCAAACCGTTATGAACCTTCGACCCCCACTTGGAAAGCGCATGAATTATTGAAAGAATTTTTGCGGTTGCAAACATACCTAGCCTGGTTGGACACGCACAAAGAAGCTATTGTACGCAGAAAGACACCAGGGTTTCCCTTACAAGTGGCGCATTGTAGCTCTCGCCGTTCACACACTTTCATCGTGCCTTCTCTCTTATCTAGTTACGACTAAGAAAGCAGCCTTTCGCGCCACAATCGAACCAGCGGTGTCCGATCGCCTTTCACTTTTTGTTGTTATTAAAAATCATTACTCTGTCATGAAGTTTTTGAAAGTAGCCACATTTGATGTATCCCGTTCGTTTTCTAGATTAGCTATCTTTGTGCCGTTCGTAATGACTGTAATTTCAGACGACGATTACGTTTCTGTACATGCAATTGCCCCTGATACGTAGACTAAGTGCTACTAAATCGGGTTGTTCTCAGAAAAGACCGAGAGACCCGAGTCGAATATTATAAATAGCTTGTTGCTTATTCGTCGAAACACGCGTTGAATCGAATCAGCCTCCTTATTAGTCATATAGCCATATACGGTGGTGTCAGTCGAGGTACGTTCGGCTTACCCACACAAACACACCTACAAGTTGCAGGATGACATCATACCGATCGAGGCGACGCTCGCGGCATACGAATTTTAATACTCCTCGCTACAGACACCATTAGCCTTTTGTAAACAGCTTTACCAAGGATTTCTAGTCATTTCGACTATTACGTAAGTTGGTCTGGCAAAAAAACAGGTCAAATTGAGATTTGAACAGTCATCCTTCTCTATGTACTTACGAGGTAGATATGAGGGCTTACAAAAAACGATAAGTAATACTAGTAGTCGTTCATAAATTGTTAAATAACAAACCATATGGTCAAACAGGCTAGTATCCAGGCCACGGATTTTGAGGATCGAAAGGTTTCGAATGCTAATAAGTTTAAATGAACGAGCCCGAGACATTCACTACTTATATGGCGAGATAAGCCAAATACGGGACGAGGCGTGGGCGTCGCCGCGACGCCGAGGCGGACGATTTATACAGTACAGCAACCGCACACGCCTGCAATAATTCAAGCCATTGTCTTGCGTAATCCACTGTGAAGCTGTAGTAGCCATTAAAGATATATTATGCATCCTGTCAACCATTTACGCGATGGTTCATTGAGCTTTATTGTACTAGTCGTCATGGCATGCCACAACAATAGTTTATAATCTATTCCATTGCGCCCATGAATAAGGTTTCACGTTTAAATATTTAAATAAGAATGGAACTTGCAAGTAACATCACAGATACGCGCTTGCGATAGCTGCATGCTGCATACAACCGGTTCGAAAGTAACAAGACTCTGTAGCAATTAAGTACGAGCAGGGCACAGAGAACTTTTGTGTTGGTATTTTAATGGACTGCATTCTATTCGACATTTACCGAGTCACGTTTAGCATTTCTAACAGATTTTCTCTCTCTTTCACAGTTTTGGGAGATCATCTCCGATGAGCACGGCATCGACCCCACCGGCGCCTACCATGGCGACTCGGACCTCCAGCTGGAACGCATCAATGTGTACTACAATGAGGCCTCCGGCAACAAGTACGTGCCCAGGGCCATCCTGGTGGACCTGGAGCCCGGCACCATGGACTCCGTGCGCTCAGGGCCCTTCGGACAGATCTTCCGCCCCGACAACTTCGTGTTCGGGCAGTCCGGCGCCGGCAACAACTGGGCCAAGGGCCACTACACCGAGGGCGCGGAACTCGTTGACTCAGTTCTTGACGTAGTCCGCAAGGAATCCGAATCTTGTGATTGTCTTCAGGGATTCCAGCTCACACACTCCCTTGGTGGTGGTACCGGCTCCGGTATGGGTACACTACTTATTTCAAAGATCCGTGAGGAGTACCCCGACAGAATCATGAACACATACTCAGTTGTCCCCTCGCCCAAAGTATCAGACACTGTTGTGGAACCCTACAATGCGACTCTCTCAGTCCACCAGCTCGTAGAAAATACAGACGAAACCTACTGTATCGACAACGAGGCCCTGTATGACATCTGCTTCCGCACGCTCAAACTGTCCACACCCACCTATGGTGATCTCAACCACTTAGTATCCCTTACAATGTCTGGTGTCACCACCTGCCTTAGGTTCCCAGGTCAGTTGAACGCTGATCTTAGAAAATTAGCTGTAAACATGGTGCCCTTCCCCCGTCTGCACTTCTTTATGCCAGGATTTGCCCCTCTTACCTCTCGTGGTAGCAGACAATACCGCGCCCTCACCGTACCCGAGCTCACTCAGCAGATGTTCGACGCCAAGAACATGATGGCGGCCTGCGACCCACGCCACGGCCGCTACCTCACCGTAGCTGCCATCTTCCGCGGCCGCATGTCCATGAAGGAGGTCGATGAGCAGATGCTCAACATCCAGAACAAGAACTCGTCCTACTTTGTGGAATGGATTCCGAACAACGTGAAGACCGCCGTGTGCGACATCCCGCCGCGTGGTCTCAAGATGTCCGCCACCTTCATTGGCAACTCGACCGCCATCCAGGAGCTGTTCAAGCGTATCTCGGAGCAGTTCACGGCTATGTTCAGGCGCAAGGCTTTCTTGCATTGGTACACGGGTGAGGGTATGGACGAGATGGAGTTCACTGAGGCGGAGAGCAACATGAACGACTTGGTGTCCGAGTACCAGCAGTACCAGGAGGCCACGGCCGACGAGGACGCAGAGTTCGACGAGGAGCAGGAGCAGGACCTCGAAGACCATTAAGCTACTACCGAGCACTCGCTCATGTAGCAACAAAGTACATGCCATTATATATCGCGTTACTTTATTTTTAAGTAACTTGTAATGATTCCTATTCCTACTGAGAAATTGAGAAGACATGCTTTCTAACTTTTAACAGAATGCACGACCTAATAACCCTCCGGATTTGACATAATAATGTGAATCTAAAGTATTTGTATTGAATACATTCCTAGTGATTCCATTAAGCCTCGTTGAGAGCAAGATCTGAATTTGATAAAGGCTGATCTATTGTATAGACACTCTTTATGTATTTGCGACAAAGTTTGGAAGTCTTCATAAAGCCAAACGTGAGAATTTTGACGGCTTCAGTAACAGAAGTACATATTATTATTAAAATTTGTTTTGAACAATAATTTAATGTACATATATAATAAATATTTGTATTTATTTATGACTGTTTTTTTTTCCTTAAAAGTATTTTACTAGTCATATGAATAGAATTTCTTGAACATATATGAGTAATATATGTAGGTACCGGTAGCCAATGTCATATTTGAGGAACAGATTAAACAAATAAACAAGTATTATCATCAAGGATCTTACATAACCTCAGATAACACCAATTTTATCACTGTCCGTTCATGAAGCTAAATTTACTCCTGGCACCTTTGTATGTATGACTCAATGTACACAAGTAAGTGGCTATGTCATAGCTGTAAAAGGAAGAACTTCATTCACTCTATAGCCAAGGTCAAAACCAGTCAATTACTGCAAAACGTACAAGGGTGACAAGAACACCTACACATACAAAAATTGCATAAATTGAAATAAAGTACAAAGGGATGCTGTTGTGCTTACGAATAAATGAAATAGTACCTACTGATATAATAGTTGACCTCTTGAGCACCTGACATCATACTGCCTTGACTTCTATATATAGAAATGCACTTATAAGCTTGGCCAGATTTAAGAGACCTCTTCATTCGGTTTGAAGACTTATATAAATTATTACCGAAAGTATTTGCACCAACTCAGTACAGACAGGTTATTATAAATTGGTTTGGCGATACAGTTCTCCCGTGATAACGCGAAGTGATGTCAGACTTAAATCCATCATAAATACAGCATTATGTCATGTCAATTTAACATTTGTTGTAAACAAGGCGAGGTATTTGGATCACGCGAGTGCGTCATTGAGTTCAAACCTACTTTATTCTGATTCGAATGTCAGTTCTTTTTGTAGGTCATTAGTATTTTACGAGAAATTGCCTTCGTAGACTTTAAATTACTTAAGTTCCTACATATATAATCATTTTTATTCACCTTAATCAGTGCTATAAAAACAATAGTCTTCTATTTCTTTACTTATCTTTACTTCAATTATTTATTTAACAGTTTACTGCACACAATAAATAGCATAGAGATATAAACAATATGAAAGACGATACAACAGGGGCCTGTTTATTAAATCCTGTAATTAGGTCCTGCTATAAGAGTTCATGGTAAGCCCCCAGGCACTACTTATTTCTGATTTTATTAGTATTATTATTATATTGTGTCTAAACTGAAATCAACCTTTTTTACAGTATAGGTATCTGAAAACAGTTACAATGCGCTACCATATACATCAAATTAATTAATGAGTAGGTAAATTATGATAGAATTGAAACACTTTTTTACACGTACAAGGTAAATTAGACGCAAAAAATTATTCAAACTTTATTTATACTTTTTTTTGCTCAGCAGCCACTCATTATATCACTCAGGGACCGACTGTAAAAGTTACGTGTCCATCCCTAGCAACCATTTCATTTTCAAAATGGCCGACTATTGACCTCATGCGATGAGGTCATCATATTATTATCACACGTTTTCACTCGGCTTGGCTAAACCAATTTTAAAAATGGCATTGGCGCATGAAATTGACATGAAACAAATACTGTTAAGAAACCTGTTTTTTGTTTTCCGATTACCTACAACACATACGTTCAATAGTTATCTCAATGAGACAAATATGGAAACGTCGTTTATTTGGAGGAATACAACTTATGAAATGAAATCTCTTTCGTGGAGTAATATCAATATTCTGTGACCTACATTAGTACAGCAAATTATTAGTGAAACCTTAAAAAAATAAATACAGGAAAAATAAATTCTTGCAGTATGAGTAGGCACAGCTCAAAAACTATTAGCTCTATTAAAATGAACTAAACGCCATTCTCAAGATAATTTAATCGTGTTTATTTTTGTCACTGACCGTTTTTTCTATCTCCGATAGTTTATGTCAAATAAAAAAAACCAATCTGTTACACATTTTAGGGGTCGGGGGGGGGGGGAGCCCACATCCTAGGGGTTGAAAACTTTGAGGACATACTTCCAGAACTCCAAGGAACACTTGTGCCAAATATTAAAACTAGGTTATTTATTTTAAGGCTAAAGTCTATTGTTTTTGTGCTAGGTACCGGTAAGTACCTAATGTACGTCGGCTAGTTCGGCTTCGTAGAGCGTTGTCTGTGTCTCAGCCTCGATCATAATAAACATGATCGAGGAGTACCTCTGAGGTACCTACTACCTCAATGGCAGCCTTGGCGAGAGATATAGCGGATAAGATTGAAGAGGCTTGCCTGCGTAGTGTAAGGTTTAGCGTAAATAACAGACGCTGTACTCCAATTATTAGTCATTTAATATTAATTTGTACTTGTACACACTATCGGCCCCATCTATACATAAAACAAAGTCACTTCCCGCCGTCTGTCGCAAGTACGCTTAGATCTTTTAAACTACTTAACGGACTTTAATGCGGTTTTCAACAATAGTTGGAGTGATTCAAGAGGAAGGTTTATAACGAAAAAAAGAGTAAGTAGGGGTAAAGACGCCGCCGTGTCCACTAGTTTTGAATAAACTCATCAATGTATCTCATTATGCTGCTCGCTTCACGATCGCCGTTCGAATGACCGCCCGTGCGCCCTCTAACGCACCGTTGTCGAACTCATTCAACTTATTTCCAATGGGAGATTTTCCGAGAGCCAATAATTGTACTAGATGGCGTTGATCTCAAAAATAATCGAAACGAGACCGTTGGATGTTTAAAAATCTTAACATTTTGCGCTTTTTTTCTCAGAAAATGTACTAAAACTAAGTATTTTTTCACGAAACACCTTTCTGCGTAACTTCGGTTTACAAATTCAATACTTGAGAATAATGTCGAAGCAGCGCCATTAAGTGAGGCACACCGAACTACACTTTTTACTTTAGTAGTACTAGTAGCTGTCTGAAAATCCCTCACTGACATTTCGTTTCATATTAAAACAGGGAATTTAAACTATTTTATAAATCATACATGCTAAACTAGGACACAAATTATATATTATAGCACGGCATTGCCAAGTTGTTTAGTTGTAGGAATTATCAATATAATTTTTAATTTTTAATTGTTTAATTTTATGTTGTATGATTGTGTGTGTTGAAATATGTATGAAATTCTTTTTTTTATTCTTTGATTTATTTATCTTATTTATTTATTTAAATTCGAAAAGCTAACAGCTATGAATGGACTATGGTCACGTGCTGCGTAAGCCCAAGACAGGGACACGATACGTGGGAAACAGGTGGCTTAAACCTGACGGTGTTAGGAACGGTCCCGTGGGAGGCCTAAGAAGCGATGGAGTGACATCGCCGATTCTGATGGGAGTCAAGCTGATAAGGGAAATGATGCAGAAGACCAGGGGAAGTGGAGGAGAAAGAGCGGGAATGATGATGTTTAGAAACAAAATGATCAATCAATGACAAATAAAGCCTTTAGTGGGCACTGTCTCTCTCATCGTCAAAACAACAATGATGTGTCACAATTTACAAGCACAGCCGAGCCCAGAAATGGGTCAAGATGTGTATAAAGATGCGCAAAAACTATAGTGGGCGCCTATTTGTAAATATGTGTTACCTATCTAGAAATATTTCGTATATTTTGCCATTCATGTGTCGTTTTTTGTCGTACCTACCTACATCAACGGGCTTAAACCATAACTTTGTAAATAATATTTGCGAAACGTGTATGGGGATTCGCATTTACAAAAGAGTAAAACTTTCTAAAAACATGTGTGGGTCATAATACAACATACAAAAATTATGAATCAAATATGTATGAAAACAAATATCTAACTAAAATTAATTAAACTAAAACCATAATCTAAAAATCTATGTCGCAGATATCTGGGCCCGATGAAATAAATCTGTACCGGCGACGGCGTCGCTGTTGTCCACAACGAAATGACTTATCAAAATGGCGACACTTGGTTCTGATTTCGGCCAATGGGTCATATAACTTTATAATTACTGTCTCCATCATAGTCATAGTCTGATGTTACAAGCAACTGTTCTAAAATTGGTTTAGGTGTCTAGCTTGTTGATTATATAATAGCCTACCAACACCTACATTATTTGGTTTACTGCGTGGGATAGGTACAAGAAGACCAACCAAAGGTTGATTGAACGTATCACACAGTCTAAACGAAGGTTGTTCCTGTATGAATGACGCCCACAGCACAACGCTGACGACGCCTAGCTACACGTACCGCGACCTGCATCCTACCGAATACCTTCCACAGTTGTTACTTTCGCTGATGCCGTGGTGACAAATAAATAAAATAAAAAATCATATTGGCGTTGTCCCGGTTGTGTTCTCGCGCACGAGGGATCGGCGTCCGGCTGGACCGTGAACCAGGATTTGGCAGATCAGGCAATTACAGTGGAGCGACTGCCATCTGACTTCCGTGACCCTGCTACCAGGGGAACCTGAGCAGATTGGATCATGGTTACACATTCATTCGCTTGAATATGCAGATTTCATAACGGTGTTTTCTCTAATCGGAAGAGCATCGGTTAGCATAATTAACTAATGTAAATAACTCAGAAAAGAGTAATTGCCAGGTACATGGCCGCATTGGGATTTAAACACGGTACCTCTCGCTTACGAGTCGGATGCCTTAACCACTCGGCCACCAACACTCCTCCTAATTACAGTTATTTGACAGAATATTGGATAATGGAATGTACTGCTACCCTGTCGGTATTAGAACTATGTGGCTTTTGTATACCTACCTGTAGGGTAGGCTGTCCCGCATTGAACCAGGTAAAAGAAAGCTCATAGCACCGTTGTTTATGTTTTAAGTGACTAAAATAGCTTATTTTTTTTAAACAATGTAGATTCTTTCACCATTAGAGCAAGCATCTATTCATTCACGAACGAAGATTGATGGATCGGCAGACAAATGTTCGAAGCTTTCTGCAGGTCACTATGATTGACACTTTGACACCTCAATAGAGGAGTTATTTCAATAACAAATAGATATTTTTTTGTCGAAACAGCGTGACTCTGTACCCTCACAGCCATCAAACACTTCGCCACTTTTCCGCCACTGCACCCTCCGACGATCCACACCATAATTCCTGGCATCGCGAGCCACTATCCTTTGCCCTACAAGATGGGGTTTTTCAAGGTTTTTCAAGGTTCTCTTAGGTTGCAGATGTTCTGAACGACGATGGCCGCGCACCATCAGGCTACTGTCCGTCCATGTCCTTGCGAGATACTTGAGTACTCACCACTAATCTCCACGCTTGGCAGGCGGGTCGTAGTCCGCAGTGTTGTTACTAGGTACCTTACAGTGTTCGAGCGAAGGTCAATTTGTGGCCGATGCCGACTTAGGACACCTAAAAAGGGATTAAAAGGTTTTTTAGGGTGATGCCCCTGGTATTGCAAACGTCCTTAGGCTGCGGTGACTGCTTCCATCAGGCTGGCCGTTTGCCACCTTGAAGGTATAAAAAAAACCGATCTCCTCGACTCCTCCTAACTCGAAAGCTATCGCGTATGGTCGTAAAGCGTTGCAATAGGTAGTAGGGCCCGGGCTGCTGCTCTGCTAATACATTAGATGCTTTGTAAAGTATGATGCAATCAGTGCTATACTAGGTAGGTATCTATACTACTTTCATGTACGTATTCTGTGGTATACAATACAATACAATACAATACAATACAAAATTATGTGCTTGTGTTTTAAACGAATATAACTGCTGTTAAACTGTGGAAGGAACTAATAAATAAATAAATAAATAAAACTCTTTATTGCACACCAGAGGACACAAGTACAGATAAAAAAAATATGCTAGGTAGTACAAAGGGCGGTCTTATCACTAATGTGATCTCTTCCAGACAACCTTGGTATCTGTTATCCTCTTGGCTCTGACTGGCATCACTACCAGAGTGACACAACGACCATTACCATTACCATTAACCTACCATACTCGCGCCAGATGTTTTAAATATTTTACTGTAGGTGTTGTTTTTTAACCTCCGTCGCGAAATGAGGGGTGTTAAAAGTTTGAACTCTACCTACTTTGTTGTAGGTACCTACTGTCTGTGGCATCGTAGATCTAATAGACCAAAGCTAAGCTAATTTTAGCTAAAATCTATCTATAAATGTGTATCATTTTATCAACTTCCATCATCATTTGTCTTGTCATCGTTGTGCTCTCGCGCACGCGGGCACGGGGTCCGCCTTGACCACGATCCAGGATTTTGGCAGGTCAGGTAATTACAGTGGAGCGACCGCCATCTGACCTCTTATGATATTGTATGTCCAACTTATGAAGCAACAAATATTGAATATTGTTTTTATTTGAAAATACTTATCTTTGTTTGATTATAAAATCGGTTCAATAGCATAGCGCTACTTGATTAAGTAGTTAGGTTATAGGTACATATCGTAGTTGGTACTATGTTGAAACTGTCGAATGGTTTTCGACACCTGTCGCTTAGAATTCAACTGTGGTTTCGACAACAGATGTAAGATAAGTAGGTAAGTAATGTAACGTCTTTCGACATACGGCGCCGCGTCAAAAGCCATCCAAACATGGCCATCGACGAGACAGTGGCGAAAGTGGCAAGTTTGCAGCGAGTAGCTGTCTTACTTAAAATTTCACTTTGCAATGCTTTTTATAACTAGCGATTCGCCCCGACTTTGCACGGGTAACCTTACAAATTATGCGCTTAAAACTTCCTCATGAATTACTCTGGCTATTGGTGAAAATTGCATGAAAAGCCGTTCAGTAGTTTTTGAGGTTATCGCGAATAGACAGATGACAGACGCGGCTTGGGACTGTACTTTTTTTTAATTAGTCTAGCCAGGCTTTTGACCATACATACTTATTTTACATATATACATAACCCGTAACAAAAATCAAAATTCATCATTTCAATTTGTGCCCGGCCGGGAATCGAACTCGGGAGCTCTGTGTGGCAGACCTTGTTAACCAATTGAACCATTCAGGTCGTCTTCAGGTATACTTTCTGCTACGGATATCATCATTTTTGATCCTGTCATGTAGAGAAACTCTGAGTAAAGCTCTCTCCAACGAACCCTGAGTGATCCTGCCTGAGTCTTCTTAAGGGGCCCTAGGCACCAGAACGCCAATTACTTAACTCTGTTGCGAACAATTCTTTGATTTTAAAGATTGAAATTGTTACTTTGGCAATTTCATACCAACGATTTCATTGGTTCAGTTGCCAATAAAGTTCTACGAAACTATTAAATCGATCATACGAAATCGTAAAAGTAACGATTTCAATCATTGGAATCAGAGAATTGTTTGCAACAGAGTTACGTTATTAGCCTACGGGTCCTGTGTCCATAGGTAAGTCATCACGGGGAACGCACATTGGACAGAGCGTCGTCGTTTTTTTGGAAAAGCCTGATTGATTGCCGCTGCCAAAATGGCAGCCCAATGCATTCAGTCGAATCGCTCGACTCATACAATGTAAATAGGTACAGTCAACTGCAAATTGACCGACCTAAAACCAATACAAGATGAGCTAGCGTCTCTATGGACGCGCATAGCAATGTTAGCTCTTTTTATACTGGTCAGTAAGCGGTCTTCTGTACAAGGCGCCGGGAGAAATGCATTGCGTCAACCGCCAGATGGTCGTTACCGCCTACGGTGCATGCTGTAGACGTCGCAATACTGCGATGGCTATTTTTTTTTTTTTCGCCACCACTGCAACTGGTAATGGGCATCCTCCGGGCACTGTAAAGTCAGCTACAGCAAACACTAAATGTATGGTAGGGGTCAGTTCTCTATGCAGTTGACTTTACCAGCGCAGCCGGCCGGCTGGATATACAGGATTCGCTGTGAAAAACCTAAACGCCTTCCTGCTTAACTCTACGTAACTAATACATCTAATAAAACTAATAAAAAAGGTGGCACAAATTTGCAGCTTGCCTGATGGTGTGCAGTACCGCAGCCTAAGGACATTTGCAATACCAGGGGCACCACCCCCGTGTTGCCGACCCTGTAAAATCTTTTTAACCCCTTCTTGAAAACTCCATGTTGTACAAACCATGATGACCATGATTTCAAACCGGTTTGAAGGAACGTTTCTCGACCGCAGTATATTCGAATGTGGAATGATTTCCCAGACACAGCCTAGCGTTCCCTTTACAATACATATGAAGGGGTCTATCTATAGAAGACATGTTATCTCTAAAGATAACATGATATCCCTACCTATACTTATTATATTAGAGATGCAGGCAAATAATTGGTGGACGCCCCTGGTGTTTCTGTCCATAGGCGGCGGTGACTACTTTCCGTTAGGCTACCTGTTTGTTTACAGTATAGGTACAGTTTTAGTGGTTGGTCTGGTTTTTATTTATGTACTAATATAAAAAAAAACCAGTCATTGTTCGTTTAGGTACCCCGTTGTTTGTATTTTGACAGACAAGCCCGGAATGGAGGCGAAGAAGGCACACGGTAGGTTGATAGATGTACAAAAAAAGATGTTCCCATATTCTGATTAGGTACTCAAGCAAGGAATACACTGAAAATGTCCTGCCTCGAGTTGTATGTTTGAACCGTTCGCCTCGAGACTTGAGTCTAACAATTCTGATGAACTATTCCTGTTGCAGAGGCTGTCCATCGCCATTCAGCGTGGCAACGCTGCTAGTGTTATGGGCACCTTTGCACCGGGAATGGCAAAGAGTGGGTTAAACGTCTAGTTTAAGTTTTATGACGAAAGTTGTACGGAGTTTTAAGTTTTGTTATGTAAATTATGTTGACGTTTACATTCTTTTAATAAATAAATAATATTAAAAAAATATTCTGATGAATATGTATAAGAGATTTTATTTATTTAATTTAATAGTTTATTGCATACAAAAATAGTAACAAAGACATGGCAAATATATGTATACATGACACAAAAGGCACCATTCATTTCTAAAAAGAAATTTCTTCCAGCGGGCCTACAGCAAAGATAACGCGATGACTGGAATCGGTTTAAGACGTGCACAATAAAAATGAATAATTTATTTAAATAAATAATTAATTTAAGATGCGGTGTCTGCAGTTTTTCTCTCCGTGGAACATTACCTATCTGGTACCCAATAAAAGATGCTGCATACCCAGAATATACCCATATTAGGCATGCAATATGGGATACCCGCTTAAAAAGTTGAAAAATAAATTAAAATGAAATCAAGTTCATTTGAATTTAAATTTAGGTGACCTGCTTCATCGATTGCTTCACCTTTATTTGCGTTTACGTATTTCTTTTCTCTTTGCTTTTATGTACAGTCAAAGTGATTGGACTCCCCTAGCATACAATGTATGTATGGTACTGCCCCCCCAGTTCTCTCTTCAGCTGACTGTACCTATAGGTAGGTACTTCCACCTTGCAGAATACCTACCGCCGCAGCCAACTAATACTACAAGCCAATTTTTTTTGCTATTAGCGCCTCTCAGGAACTTCACTCGAATGAAGTGCTAGGAAATGGGTGATAAATAACGTCACTATAATATCAGTGGCATGTTATTACCTTTTCATGCTACATTCATTTTTGTCCTAACCTTTTTTTTCTCATTAACAATATCAGTCCAAAGTGACGACAATGAGATAAAAGATTGCATTAGCTGTCAAACAGGACTCGAACAATATAAAAAAAATTGTTTAGGTTCTTGCTCTCTGGTATTTTATTTTGTCGAACAAAAACAGTTAGCTTGAGCTGTAATAAACTAAACCTTATTAAAAAAATACATAATGTTCTTATGTAAAAAAGTTTAGATTTTCATGTTTTTACACCAATAAGCAGCTTTTTACTGAATTTACGGGTGTAGGTACCGCTATGGCTAGGGCTAGGTAGGTACTAGGCACAGATTCTGTGGTAGTAGAGATCTACCTACTTACCTACATGTATTACCTCCTATACCTCAATTAGTACCTATGGATCGTAGACGTAGAGGTTGGTATTTAGACAGATTTGTGTGTACGAGGAACCTACCAGTTAAGAACATGGTTAGTTTTTGGCATTATTAGTTTTCGGTTTATTGTTTTGTTTTTACCTAACCGGTTACCGGCTTGAAGCCGGCCGGCCCGACCGACCGAATTATTGGTTTCAGGACGACAACATTGCGAGTACAAACACCTGCGACATTTTAGTAAATAGATACCCAATATAAAATACTACCATTAATGAATTAAGCACTTTTTCTCATAAAAGTTGTAAAATATATAATGAAAGCATTATAGAATAATTTTGTCGTATGATTACAGTATTAGACCTAAAATGACTTATTTTTTCGAATCGCCGCAGCGCCCGGTGAGTTGGCTGCCTTGATCACAATATGGCGGTTCCCAACCAATCACAGACAGGCTTTCGAAGTCAGTGCGGTGCGTGTTTTACTATCGACATCGACATTCGACATTTATTTTAGGATCGATATTAATTATTATTGTACGTTTAATAATTCTGTTAATCATGTCTTCTTAGTAGATAAATTCTAAGGAAGGCGATACTTTCTAACAATGGGCAAATTTTTTTAGTAGAGGACGTGTATATAGTATTTTTATTTAGGTCTTTTTGTGATTTTATACGTTACGATTACGGTATTTTTGCAAACATTTTATTTTTAATGTATCCCCTGGTCGGCAGCGTGGTTATGGGACCGATAACCAAAGTTAAGTAACGCATGCAGAGTCCGGGAATTTGATGGGTCACCGTTTCGTACTTTGTAACTACTTTTCGTATGTTACATTAGGAAAAGTAGTTTATTAATAATTCAATGGTAGTTTAGTTTTACGATGAGCGTAGCGTAACATGTAGGTACTTAGGTATGCACGAACTTAACTGTTTACGCTTAATTTTTTATTTTGTATTATTTTCGATGTCTAAGCAAGTACACGCAGCATTATAAATGTAAAAATTACAAGTGTGTGTAAATAAATGACGTTCCTATTTCTATTAAGCTCTATATGTATGGGGACAATACACGCTGACATATGTTTTTAATTTATGCATTATTTATGGCCGTGTGGCAGAGTAGAATAGCACCAACCCCTTACACTCATGGGTGTCGTACAAGGCGACTAACGTTTTTGAGGCAAAACTTCTAGTCTCCGTAGGCTGGAAAATGGGCAGCAGCGTTTTCCATTATATTTATAGCACTCCAACCCGCCTGCCAAGCGTGGAGATTACGGCAATCCCTTTCGTGGGACTGTTATGAGCTGTGATGATGATTATATATGAATTATAATAAATCATAGATATACCTACATAGATAACCTCTGAATTTCATACAAAATTAAAGAAAGGACAGGTCTTAAATAAATGTTAATCAGTAAATCAACATTTATTGACTTAATGCCATCATTGTATTTTATTGCATACATGTACGGTATTGTCAAAATGTGTTGTTTGATTTTGCAGCTCACCAGTTACAAGATCGCCTGTAACGTGTAAGATCACTTAGTTTGCCACTGACATATTTTAACAAAACTTCCTCGCTAGTGGCGCCATCCAGTGAAATTTGCTATGGCTCACATTAGCCTACGGATTACGCAAATTTTTAGTTACCTACTTCAAGTACCTACGCCTCAGGCAATATCCTAAGTGCCAACCTTGATTGATAAACAAGTTGTAATAACATACATTGTAAAAACGGGTATAGGTACTGACTCTATAAACTATTCTTGAAATAGGTAACCACTATCTAACATCATTAGATGCTAGTTCTGCAGCGTACGGTAACTTTATGTCGCATTGCGACAAAAGTGTATCGATACTTGTGTTACAACACTATCGAGATCCGGTGCCTTGGTGGATCGTACGAACGAAACGAAACGGATTATTATTCTTCTAGCAACCACACAAGTACGTGGTGCGTGCGGAGCAGAAATTTTTAGTGTTAAGTAATTTATATAAGTTCACATTAACAAAATGAGGGAAATCGTACACATTCAAGCTGGACAATGCGGCAACCAGATTGGAGCCAAGGTAAGCAAGTAATTTTATGACGATCTAACAAGATTTTTTGATATTGGAACATAGCAGAATCCATTTTAGCGGCCGGCATTTTGTTTCGTCTCTCTCTACTTGAGAAGAACTTGATGATTTTGCAGAGAAATTAGATAAACTTCGCTGGAATCTACTAAGCTTTGAGTTATTAGTGGCGTGTACAACAAATTCGCGATACTTTCCAATAAAACTCTTACGAGGGTGTGGTTGAAATTTCTCTTACGGTAGCCTACATTTTTGTCGGTAATAGCTCGGAATTACTTCATTGTTTTACGTTTCGGTTGTATTACATTGTGATTAGTGCAACAAGGGAAAATATTAGCGATTTTTCGTATCGCGACCCCACCTAGTTTTGCTTATCGATCGGTTGTTTGTAGGTGCGTACAATACATGTAGGTATGTGGTTATGGATGCCTAATAATGTGGCAGGGACCAGAGACCCGAGAGTTTCTTACTTCCACATGTTTCCTTGTCATTCGCCGGTTTTATCCGCGTTTTCGTAAAGCTATTTCGAGATTTTTAAACGAAAGCATGACGTACCGTATTTACGGAATCTTACCTATTGAATTTGTTTGGCATTCGAATCCCGACATGAAGATGGCGCTTGTGAACAACGAACTCCAAAGATAATACAGTCCTATCAGATTTTATCAGCTAGTGTCGCCCGATAAGAAACAATAAATTCTTATCCACCAACGAGTCAAAACGATAAAGTTCTCTTACTTTTTTCAATGAGAAAATTTTAAATTTTTTTCCCGCCAAGAAATGACCGCTAACAATAAGGGCACGCAATGTTCCAAGGTTGAACCCGCGTCCCGCGATAAGGGCGACCAATCATCTAGCTCGGAGCCTCAACGTTCGAATTTCAAAGCCGTATAAAATAACCGACGACCGACCGTGTGTCGTGCGGCTCAAATGGCGTAAGCAAGCAGCTGTTGCGTTTGTTTGCTTTTTTAAACCTTAATTTTTAAGTTGTCGGATGTCGGTAGTAACGATACCTTTGTGGGTAGGATACGTACGATACGAACTGTAGTAAAGATAGTCAAAATTATAGGTAGATATTGTACATGTTTGTTCAAATTAAAATCACCAAAGTTAAGATCGGGCTGGTTGGAGCAATGGGTGGCCCCCATTAGGTGGGGATAACTTTTTTTTAATTGCCCTCTTTCGTACCTAACCTCCATACCATTCTTTTCCATTGTAATATTTACAACACTGCGATCACCAACACGCCTGCCAAGCGTGGAGATTATGGCTGCCACCTACCCCTTTCGTGGGAGACGCCCTAAGTTCTGCAGTGGACTGTTACGGGCTGTGATGGTGGTGGTAATACCTAACCTAGGTAGGTATTTACCTATACCGACCATAATAAATACCCTAATAAGTTATTGTTGCGGTACAGGGTTGGTACTACTACAGGCGTCCACAGATGAACGAGAATTAAAATCCAACCATGGACCTGGTTATGGTGATTAAAAGTTGTATTTAGTTATTTGAAAAACCAACAGCATATTACATAACAATAGCTACAACCATAACTACAGTGAGCCAATTATAGGTTCCCTCATATAAAATCTGAATAAATAAGTTTGCTACGAGCAAAACATGCAATCAACATGAAATCATCAATTTTGAATTTATTGATGTCTTCACGTAAAAAACTAGGTATGTAGCAACTCTAAAACTACCTAGTTCACATGATTTGTTAACCCCATCGTGATAATTTAATTAAATACTGAAAAAACAACAATTATAAATAGCCCAATTGTGTAAAAAAACATGTTTCACCAACCTAATTATGAGTAGCGCATCGCTATTCTTCACTGCTCTAGCGGTAGGTGTATGGGGTCATCGACCTTTCTTCCGTGTTGGCTAAAATAGCCAACGTTCGGAAACAGCGATTTTATGACGAGAAAACGTTCACGAACTTTATAGGCGGACTGACATGCGGATAGGGTTTTGCCTTCGGTTTTTATGGCTGGTGTTGCAACGTTGTTGTTGGTATTAGTTCAAAATACCTAAGGTATAACTAAAACTTTGTAATATTATGCATATCTCTTGCGCGTCATAGTACATACTGCATTATTTTTATCAGGAGAAATGTGAGTTTGTCATTCGTCATATCAAGAGTAAATAAAAAATCCGTAACTACCTACAATAAAATATCCCCACCTACCTCTAAAGCTACTAAAAACTGGGGTCCGAAGTGGTAAGACTAAAAGGAGATGTAAGAAAAAAGTTGTGGTTATAGTATGCGAGGCTAGGGAGTTGTGTCAGGAGTAGTCAGGACAAAGCAAAATGGCGGTCCATAGTCTCCGACAGGGACAGTGGCGTGAGCTTAATGTAGGTATATATCTATGTACCTCTACAGACTCATTTTTGATAAGATACCTATTTTTTTTCTAATCTTACCGCTTCCCCCGGTATTTTTTCCAGTAGGATATTTTTAGGGTAACGTGATGATTACGGGCGATACCCACAAACACAACCCTAAGCCAGCTAGAGTTCCCAATATGACAGCTTTGATGTGAAAATAGAGAAGAGCATTCAACGCAACATGGGCCAGTCGTAAACCCCACTCGCCAATAACAATTTCAAGGAAGCTGTTTCATATACTGGTAAATTCGTCTTTACTGGTAGGCAAATGAATTTCGTAACAATGCAACAGTGTAGTGGGATACTTATAAGTTGCCTATTAGAGTATTACACTACTCTAGGCAAACCAATTTGGTACGCACATAGTATAGTGGGGCACGTTGTAAGTTGGCTATGGCTGTTACAGTTCCTTCGGTACCTAATTACTTATAAATTTGGCATTAAGTTTAACGTCATAGGTAGGTAATGCGATAACGACGAGTTTTAACATTCATTTAACCTTTAACCATATTACTCATTATAGCAATATATGTGGACTTAAAGAGCAATGGTCATCATAAAAGTGTTTTGACGTTTATTAAACCTATATTAGCTAAAATATGTTTTGTCACGTTCAAGTTCTATAATTTATGTGACAAAGGCAAAACCATATTTTTGCTGAAATAGTATATAACGTCAAATAACTTAAGAAAAAGAAAAAAACAGATTCACGATTTAGTGTTCTTAAGTATCTATAGAATACGGTAGACCATGGAACACATTAATGAAGTCATACATGTGTACTTTCATGTGTTCTGTGCTGTATATAAAACATCTAAGTATGATCATTTAGTCTGCCTTCCCCTGTGGGATGGGTGAGTGATCACCTGGTCACGATCATTCTACCTACCCTTCAAGCAACGAAGCAACTCGTAATTATCTAGTTAGACGGCGAATTTGTAGATGGTCTTCTAGTTTAGTTCTTGAGTGGGCGTCACATATTGCACCCGAGCCTCTTAAATTGTTTCAGTATTTTCCTATAATTGGATAATCGCATAGCCAATTAGTGAAGCGGATTATTATTTAATTAACAAACAGCGTGCTATGGAATTTGCTTTGTAGCCTTGGAGACTTTGTTTAAACACCGCTTGTAGTTAGCAGTTTTATTCGGTGGGGCTTGCGTGTTTTCTGTTACGTGGAGACTGTTAGAAATTGTGCGGAAGCAATTTGCTCGAAATAGTTTTATATCGGGGTATTTGTACTTTTTACATGGGTAGGGTACTGACTGGTTAATTAGCTTCAGCCAACGCTCTTTAGGTTCAACCAACAGAGTTTATTCGCTACTCAGATGGGTTTGTAGTTGTAGATCATTGTTATACTATATAGGGTAGATAATACATAATAGAAAATGGTAAGACGGTATTAATTTGTCTTCTGGCGTGGCCGCCTGTCAAATCAGTTGCTCGTAGACCCTGGCTACACAAGAGTTGTAGCACTTGGAACGAGCTTTGATAGTGGTATAGTACTACTTACCCTTTGTACTACCGTTGTACTACCTACTGGTAAGCACCATGCGCGATTTTTTTTCCCCAGCTAACTGTCCTACTTAGCCCCGTTAATAATTTGCATTTTCTATAAATAACTTTAATTTAAATTCCCAGCATTTTCGAATCTCAGGCTTACAAGATAACTCTTTTGGCTACTGACGAAAACAAAACTGCTTTTGTGACAAAAACGAATTCCATGTGGAATGGAAACACTTAAATTAGCATTTTGATCCTCGATTGAGGAAATGCTTTTTTCCAGAAAGTTGGCATGTCGCCAGGTCTGGCAACGGAATTGGACTATGTCACTTTGGCATGCAGCAGAACAGCTAATGGTTTATTTTTTAAATGCCGACTAAGATCAAGTCACGAGTGAGTTATAAGGAAATATACGCATTAGGGGGAGAGAGATCTTTATTTTCGTAATCCTAAATACTTTGTTAATTGTTATCGTTGACAGAGAGATTAGATCAGACTGGATCATGATTACACATTCAGTCGCCTGGTTTCATCACGATGTTTTCCCTCACCTTAAGAGCATCTGGGAGTCATTGATACAATTGCGGCACAGGGGTTCGGAGTTCGGACCCGGCACCTCCGGGTTCGCGTCGGACCCCTGAACTATTAGGCCGACAAAAAAAAATTATCTTGGCGTTAATGTCCCGATTGTGCTCTCGCGCACGAGGGCCCGGGGTCTTCCTTGACCAGATCAGGTAATTACCGTGGGTCGAATAATCTGTCAAAATCGGAACTGCTTTTTTCGATTGTTTAATTCAATTTTTTCTCTAATAAAGCGTTATTTGTAGACGAGTTATCTAGTTTATTTTATACTTCACGGGTACGTAAACTAGATCGACTTGATTCTATCTACCGCAAAGTATAATTGAGTGGACCGCCAGAGAGCTAGCCACTCTTCCTTCCATAATACATTCCGTCCAATTTCTTGTTTTGCGGTATATTACTACTATAATAAAAACCGAAATGAGGTACATTTAAAATTCAAATAAGTTGAAACAGTTGTCATGGATCAAACTCTGGCAAGTAGGTAGGTAGCTAGTTACTAGGTTGGACTTTTTGTAGGTATTTAAGCAAGTTATACTAACCGAGCTTTTGCTCGCGACTTCGTCCGAGTTTATTTTTGGAAATAAAAAGATAAAAAAAAAAGGGAATCGGCTCCCGAGACTGTTCAACCAGTATCAGGGTTCCCAGCGGAAGACTGGGTCAACCTCGCTTCGCCAACGGTATTGCAAGGCACAAACGAGTGGCGAGCTCCTTGCGGTGCTGATCTTCTCGGTCACCCATCCAGTTTCCATACTTTGCAAGCGTTGCTTAACTTTTGTTATCAGGCTGCCACTAGGCCAGTGCTATTCAGGAATAATAATAATATAATAGATTATTAGTCACATATAGTGGGTATAGTTAAGTCAGGCAAGTAGTTACTCATTATTATGTCAAGACTGTTCGTGGCGGTTTATGATTGATTATATATGCATCAGATATAATTAAAAATAAATAAGCTGGTGTATAAACTGCGCTTCAATAAGGGTGCAACGCGTTACCATCGCGGTGAGCCCACCAACAGAGCGCTATAGCAAAGTTGCGATGAAGACCTGGCGTTAGTGGAACGTCATGTCCACCTAAGCAACGTACATATCCGTATAAACCTTCAGTTTATGGTTTCATAGAATGCTTGACTGGTGGTCACTCACCATCATGCGGCTTGGTCCAGTCGCATGATCAAGCCAAACTTACCTGAGCGTCAAGTGGCATAACGGCTTCAGATAGTGCATTAATAGAATGTTGGTGGCCACTCGCTATCATGCTGCTTGGTCCAGTGGCATGATCAAGCCAAACTTACCACACACCGTCAAGTAGCATGACGTCCTTCCAAAATTCTCCCCACACGGTCAGTTTAACTTGTTCAAGCCTATTTTAGTCACTTCTTGCCACTTATTTTGGTACTTCATGCCACTTATCAAGCGGCTTGAAGGTGAGTTAGCCACCATAATAATAACAATAAGCTCAATTTATTTAAATGTGGAGAAATATCGAATATTTATTTCACCCTGACCCCGAATTCGATTGTTTTTACGACTAATTAGTACCTACTAGATTATTTAGTCTCAAGAAAGGTGGCCCTGGTCTAGTAGCACGCAGCGTCCTTGCAAGAAAGTTGAGCAACGCACGCAGAATCTGGATGGATGGGTTTCCGTTTCGTACTTCGAGGCTAGTCGAGCTTGCAAGGTGCACTGATCTGACATTGATTAAATAACCTGGTAACGGCATAACAACAATAATATTAATTTTAGTCTCAATTACACTTACCGTAAGTTTAAAGATAAAAAGTATCAATGTCCACGTACAATTGTTATCAGCGAGTACCTATAATTGGCTCGATTGTGTCTATTCACAGTATTTAATTTGTTTTATAAGCTGTTGGTACTCCAACAAATAAATAAATAAATTATAAAACACCAGCAACGATTGTACCTACCTCAAAACACAGGTAAACTCACGTATCCAATTGTATCAACATCCACTCCCAGAAATTGCAAAGGGTAGCTTTCGGTCACCCTTCGTTTGCGTGACGCATCGCATGACTCATTGTACTGGCGAATTGGGATTAGGGCTGGGGCCAGGCAAGGTGTTCGATCAATACCATATTATGTACTACATTGGGACTGTTTTAATGAAACCAGCTCGGATTTGATGGTAGCCATAGCCATATATCGACGGATTCTGTGCGTCACTGTGATAGAGCTGATTAAATATAGTTTGTCGCTCGTATATGGACCTGTATTGTATTGCGAAGGTACACTTAGGTAGGTTAGGTACGTCGAAGGTACTATTGTACGAAAATATACGCTAATAAGTACGAAATTGCACAATACCTACTTCCAAACACGAAATACTTGGACAGATGTGACGACTTTTGTTACATTTTATCGGTTATCCTTTGTGGGCGGGTTCAAAGGCACAAAAAAGTAGGTAGATAGGTAGGTAGACGTCCCCATTCTCATGGGTTTTAACTTCACTTTGACATTATATTCGTGTTAGTCGAAGGTAACGGGCCGACGGATATTTTAGCATGAACTTTTGTACGAATACACGTTTTGATTCGCTGAAATCGTACTCCCATTGCGTGTTGAAACGCGTCTCCTTTTGATTTTCTTTCCCCATTGTTTTAGTCTATGACTCACCTTACAAATTATTCTGTCAAGGCTGTTATTACGTTGCCTTGCCACCCATTTGGCTGTAACCCGAATTAGTATCCACTAGTTTTCTCTGTTTACGCCGCGGTATCCACAGCCCACCTACCTTACGTTGAACGTGTCGGCTGTAACATTATTATAATCCCCTACATCCTTTCTGTGTTATTTTAGCTTACGGTATTCTTAGCGTCATTTTTCGTTGCGTTTTATTTGCTAGCTTTTTCGACCGCAACTTACGCGTATAAATCTCGCTTGGTCTCTTCTGTGTTTTCTGCCTTTCTACGCGGCGTTATGTAGCTTACTAAGTATAATTTTGTTATGCCGTTTTCCTCCGGGGTATAGTGAACTTCGGGATTAAAAAGTAGCCCCTAGTCTTTGTATTAGTACATTTCCCTAGTCTGCCATCTACCCAACTGCTTACCAAATATTATCGAAATCTGTTCAGCGGTTTAGCCGTGATGTAACAGATACTTTCACATTTTATTTATGAAACAAGTAATATTTTATTTTACCATGTCTGAAGTGAAGTCTCTGTATTGTCTGTTAAGTGTTTATCGAACAGAGTTCATATTTGCAGCCTTTGTAGTAAATTGATACTATCAACAATACAATAATGCCATTAATCAAAATCCATAGCAACCTGTCACAACGGTTATTTGAACAAAGCGGTCCCTCTTTTCAATTAGCCAAGAATATAAATACGTTTCTAATCTACCATCACGCTCGCGAGAATGCGTTCAAAGATCGTATCGGTACTTTTTTGCTCTTTCACTGAGTTTATATTTACCAAGGATTTCACGATAAAATCGATATAATCCGACGTCGAAGAGTTGAAATTGATTTCAAAGTCAATTACTACAATCACGCCACTATAAAAGAGATTTGGTACGCAACCATCTATTCGACTTACTCATGGCGATCTGAAAAAAAACTTTTGAATCACCCAGCGTCATTCGTTCCAGGTAGCTATAGTAACTACCATATTGGTTTTTTCTTGTACGACTGTGATCAAAGGCTGTCTGTACAAAGAATTATGCTTATTTCGGCCCAGTAGTGTCACTGGATTCGATTTATGGCCTGCCTCGACCCGAAATAAGAAACTTGCCGGCGCGCTCTCCGCTTATAGGAATTACTGGGCTTGTGAAATCGGTCAAGTCTTGGATCTTTCAATGCTAAGATCTCGGTGAGAAGGGGTAGGCATCACGACACAAATGAACGAAGAAATAAAGTTAAAACTGTACTCAAGTTAGTTAGTTAAAAGTGTACTCAACATATATAGCGGATTTTCTTTTGCTTAAATGTGGGGGGTCCATCTATGAATAAATTTAAAACTTATAGATTAGGCAAAGGCGATTAACGAAGTAACGCCATACATCAGAAAATGGGCAGCAGTGTTTCTGTTGTGTATTTTAGACACTGCCGTTTCTGACCCTGCCAAGTACGGAGATTATGGCAAACCCCTTCACTCATGTGGAGGCTCAAGTCCAGCATTGTATGTACTGTTATGGCTGTTGATGATGGTGACGCACCTATTTAAAAATTAGTACCTAACTCTGTAAATAACCGACTTGACATCGTAAAAAAAAAGATAGTTATTAGCCACCGCGCACCGGTTGGATCGATATTGGGTCGACCTCGTAAATATGGAAATGCGCCGCCCCTCGTTTGTTGGGGAGCTGTAGCTAGGAGACGGTGACTCATCTCGCGGTGGCACGCAGCGCCGCTCCCGGCTGTCACTGATACCTGCGAACTTGTGGGGTTCACCCTTCGCTTGTTTACCGCCACCCAGGCTACTTTCCTAAGCGGTTGTAGGTAGGTATTGGTAGTACTAGAATATAAATCAGTTATTGTCAGTTGCGTAGAAGCATTCGTAATCCTAAACAAAGACCGACGGTGTAGAATGTAAATTCAATAAATCCAACGTATTGTATTACTGAATGTAGGTAGATGTTATACATAACACGCTCCGCGATTTCTTGTTCTTACTCACCGCGATAGTGATTATTATTCTCTAAGATCGATAAGTCTGAGTAATGGCCTGGCCGGTGAGTGGCCTTGATGGATTCGTGGCGATCCATATCCGAAACGGCCTTTCTAACAAATTTCCTGCAATCAGTCCCGTCGATCACTAACGATTAATTTCCATTGTTCCAGTTCTGGGAGATCATCTCCGACGAGCACGGCATCGACCCCACCGGCGCCTACCATGGCGACTCGGACCTGCAGCTGGAACGCATCAATGTGTACTACAATGAGGCCTCCGGCGGCAAGTACGTGCCCAGGGCCATCCTGGTGGACCTGGAGCCCGGGACCATGGACTCCGTGCGCTCGGGGCCCTTCGGACAGATCTTCCGTCCCGACAACTTCGTGTTCGGGCAGTCCGGCGCCGGCAACAACTGGGCCAAGGGCCACTACACCGAGGGCGCGGAACTAGTCGACTCAGTATTAGACGTCGTGCGTAAAGAGGCAGAGTCCTGCGACTGCCTGCAGGGCTTCCAACTCACACACTCGCTCGGCGGCGGCACCGGCTCCGGCATGGGCACACTACTCATCTCCAAAATCAGAGAAGAATACCCGGACAGAATCATGAACACATACTCCGTCGTCCCCTCACCCAAAGTATCCGATACAGTAGTAGAACCTTACAACGCCACATTATCAGTCCACCAGCTAGTCGAAAACACTGACGAAACCTACTGTATCGACAACGAGGCTCTCTACGACATCTGCTTCCGCACGCTGAAACTCTCCACTCCCACGTACGGCGACCTCAACCACCTGGTGTCGCTCACCATGTCAGGCGTGACCACCTGCCTGCGGTTCCCCGGCCAGCTGAACGCGGATCTCCGCAAGCTGGCCGTGAACATGGTCCCCTTCCCGCGGCTGCACTTCTTCATGCCCGGCTTCGCGCCGCTCACGTCCCGCGGCAGCCAGCAGTACCGCGCCCTCACCGTGCCCGAGCTCACCCAGCAGATGTTCGACGCCAAGAACATGATGGCGGCCTGCGACCCGCGCCACGGCCGCTACCTCACCGTGGCCGCCATCTTCCGCGGACGCATGTCCATGAAGGAGGTCGACGAGCAGATGCTCAACATCCAGAACAAGAACTCCTCCTACTTCGTGGAATGGATCCCGAACAACGTGAAGACCGCCGTGTGCGACATCCCCCCGCGCGGTCTCAAGATGGCCGCCACCTTCATCGGCAACTCGACCGCCATCCAGGAGCTGTTCAAGCGCATCTCGGAACAGTTCACGGCTATGTTCAGGCGCAAGGCTTTCTTGCATTGGTACACGGGCGAGGGCATGGACGAGATGGAGTTCACCGAGGCGGAGAGCAACATGAACGACCTGGTGTCCGAGTACCAGCAGTACCAGGAGGCCACGGCCGACGAGGACGCCGAGTTCGACGAGGAGCAGGAGCAGGAGATCGAGGACAACTAGGCACTTCCGCACCCCCAGTCCGCGCCCCCCGGGGCCCGCATTTAGCTTCGTTTAGTCTGTACAGTTACATGTTCTAGCGCCCGGGTCGCCCGCCGCTCACATTCCTGCCCCGCGACGGAGGGCGCTCTCGGGTGTTTATTCCGCATAAACAGTACCCCACGGACGTGACCCCCTCGACCTGCGGTGCTACTAACATTTGACAAAAAGGAAGATCTTTTTTTCTATAAGGCTGAGACATTTATAAACCTAAGTTTTTTAATTTGTATTAATTTGTTTTGTGACTGGTGTGTCAAGTTCAAGCGTTTTGAACAAGCTGTTGTCGTACAATTTTTCGAACTCGATCAAGCGTTTTTTTAATTAATTATGATATTCCATCTGAATAATAAACTGCAATGATTTTATTTAATCGTTTTATTTGTTAGTAATCCACGCTGGCCAATATACAAATCATCTTCATTGGGTAAGAAATAAATACAATGTAATTTACATGGCAGACCGCTATATATGCTATACCTTTATCTACCATAAGTACAGCTACAGAATACTCGAGTGGCCATTGTTATGAGTAGGCACTTGTCATCTGTGTGGTTTAGAAACTAGGCTGTGTGTAATTAATGCAAATAAATGCATTGGCTGCAGCACCGGACGGCGCCACTTCCTCTCCATAACGGAATATGTAGGTAAGGTACCTACTTAAAATAGGAAAGCCCTAGCCTAGCTAACTTTAATTCTGTCTATGAATCTGTTACATCTAAATAGGTATTGGATCTAGCTAGGCATAGGTTCAAACCCAAGATTGATAATATAGTGCGTATTTTTAAGATATTCCATGAGGTAGATAGGTTGTAGGTATTTTATACCTAGTCTAGAAAGCCGGCAGTGGGTGCTAGTGTAGCCAGATAAAAAATGGGAAAACCTTTTGCAGGTTTAATAATTAACGAGACGAGTCTCGACTCGAGAAAAGGGCAGCTTTATTTTCATGCGGTAGTATAGTAGTGTCGGCTATTTCCCACTGTAGTCGTAATCTACTTCTAAATTATCTTTTATACCAAATTGGCATACCTGTATATGCTTTAAAATCATGTTTACACTATCTTCGTTGATTCTACCAGCGCTTTTCAGAATCTCCAATAAATTCGTCAACGTGAACAAAGAATTCATTTCGACACCATGTTGTTTGAGGACAGTGGCGCCACCTTGATTTCTGTCGAGTACTATGACGGCGTGGTCGACAGTCAAACCTTCGTCGCGTAGCGTAGTAACAGTTTCCAGCAAGCTTCCGCCAGATGTCACTACGTCTTCTACAACCAAACACCGTTGGTTCCGTTTGAAGACGCCTTCGAGAATCTTCTTTGTTGCGTATAGCTTGGTCTCTTTTCGTTTCATTATCATTGGAGTGAGAGAGTTGACGGACATAATGGTTGCTAATGGGAGCGCGGCATACGGAACCCCGCACAGGAGGTCGTGGTTTATTTCTGACGCCATCATTTGTAGTTGCCGCGACACTGCCATCTATCGAGAAAGAAATGCACCATCGTTAAAAATAAAAAAAATACAGAGGACTTCCGGCACAAAGAGGTGGCGTAGTGGTAGGTACAGGGTTCGAACCCCAGGTACGTGCAGCGGCCATGTACCAATGACTTTTCTGAATGAGGTATGTATGTAGTTACATTAATTAAACATTAACCGATGCTCGAAAACTTGGCAATCTGATGAACAATCAGATTATGTCATGTGGAAGCTCTTTTAGTTGTTTGCTTTACGACCACAGGGGCTCTATTTTTGAATCGCTCGCCTCGATTCGAAAGCTTTTCAATGTTGATTTTCAGAATGAACAATTTAACATATTTCCGATCTCATTGGCAACACCGAAAGAGTACGGTTGAAAAATAATTAAAATCAGCATTATGCATCAAAATATTGAATTTTTCATGTCGATAATCAAAATTGAAAACCGTACGGATCGAGCGATTTAAAAATAGGGCCGCAGGTCCGACATCGTAGTTACTTAGGATATTATCGATGTAGCCGTCTTATTATCGGCCATAAACATTCATTAAACACATCGGTAGAAGGCACGTGGTGGATGTGGATGACACCGCTAGCCTGAACACATTTACATGGCTTAGGTATATGGTTATTGTAAATAGGTATAGCACCCACCCGAATACAAATATATACATATATACTTACACGGTCATGTGAGGGATAACAAGCTTTCAATATCTATGCAACATAACAAAGTTGTCGTTATCAAAACTCCTCTGACAATTATTTTAATTAATATTGCACAAATCTTGGTGTTTCCTCCAGACGCGTGCATTCAATAAATAGTGCCGTTATCAGGAAGGCCAAAGAGCCAATGTTTTGTTTAAAAGATCCTGCGTTTTATTTTGTCTTAATTCCGATGCTGAGTGCAAAGTGCAATTCAGTTGAATGAAGTAGTATTCAACAACGCGCGTTGCCCAGGCATAATAGCTGCACAACACAACAAAAATCTTTAATTTAAATTCGTCCAGTAGCTTCTGAGATTAGTTTGTATATACAGACAAACCTTCAATTTATTCCATCGCCCTAAATTATTTTTTTTGTAAATATTTTCAATGTACGGACACATATTTTTACTGTGTTATTAAACGTATGTATAGATTGATTTAAGTATATAAAAAAGAAAGTTAACCATCATCTGCGGATGTGAGACGACCACCCTCAAATCGAAGTATATGGGAGTCCTCCTGCCGACTTTGGCTTCAATATCGCCGAGCCTGACCGCGCCTGCGTCGAACAGCTGGACCGCCAGCTCTTCCAGCTCCGAAGACATGGTTTGGAACTGCTGTAACAAGGTAACGAAGTTATGGGCCTAGCGGTAGACGTTAGAGCGCGCGAAGTTTTGCTCGCGGCTAAAAACGGAACTAAATTTGACAGGGAGCAAGAACAACTCCCAACAAAACAATACACAACATAAAAACACTTATAACTTATTAACACAAGACTAATACAATTATAGTATATTTATAGTTATTGTGCACGTCTTTTCTGCGTTTAATTATCACATCTCTCTTTTGTAGGCCTACTAGAAGAGATTTCTTTGAGAGATTGGTAGGGCCTGTTGTGTCCGAACTAATCTGTACTTTCTGTTAAGTTCTCTTATGTACAATAAATTCTTAAATATTGGAGATACAGACCGGACAAAATGGGTGCTTTTATAATTTGTAGCGTGACAATATTATCGTGAACGTCCACGATGTAAGGGAGAGGTGGCAAGAAAGAGATAAGTCAAATAATCCACACATTTTTGTTTTGTGGAAACCCCGAAGCACAACCATTCGCACTTAAAACGGTAGATACACTGTCATATTAAATAATGTCCCCTTCATGCCAACTCTCCCCTATATCGTGGACGTCCACGGTAATATCGTCACGATACCAATTATAAGAGCGCCCAATCGCAAGCGATTACCAAAACAATAAGACTCACCTCAAAAAAGCTCAGCCACAAAATATCTCTAGCTACTAACGGAAGCTCGGCATAGAATTCATGCAACCTTCCAACTTCCAACTATGTTGCACAATCAAACTTTACTATTTCACATTCATGTTCAACTTTGATTATAGAAACAGAATTTAAATTTAAAAAATTATATTCTTGTTAATTGGAAAAAAGCAGAATACCAGTTATCACTCATTCACTCCTAATTTTTTAATTTTTGACAGCTTATGCTACGTAAATTAGAAAACAAAAAACTTTAGAAAAAATGCTAAAAAGTACTTAAGTATTAAAAATTATAGTAGGTTATTATCGGGACGTCCGTTCGGTCCAAAGATGCGTCTCAATATTGTAAACAACATCCATTATGCATTTGGTTTAATTGGTAGAAAAGGTCGGATTGGATGTGTAGGTATCGATTAGGTAGATACTGACCAAGAGTATCTTTCTCTTGGTATGTAAAGTAGGTAGGTATAGTTTGGATGGAGGATGGTCCTTCTGATGGTAGTAATAAGCGGAAACAGGTCGTGTTTGGAATCCAGCTAATAAGGAACCATTAACGTTTTACGCTAATCTATTGTTATCAATTGTTATCGCGGCCCACTATTGTGTCGCCGGGACTAGACGGGTTAGTGTAGGGAACCCAACTTTTTCATCAATAATCTCTCAAATGAAAAATATTTTTTCATGACAAGCTTTTATCGCGCGGTATAGTAGGTACCTCAAAATTCAAAATTCAAAATTTCATTATTGATTAGGACATTAAAAATCTCTTTCAATCGTCAAACTCAAGTCCATTCCAAAGAGCCCATACACTATGGGGTTATCTTATTGCGTTTAGTAGTTCCTATGACCACTTCCCGACTCCATCATCAGACCAGCTCGCTCATAGGGCTATTGCCTATCTGACAACTGAATTTGACATATAATAATCTTACACTACTCTAATTTTGTAGACGCTACAGCCAGTGGCCAACGTAGTTGACGTACTGTAAAATTATTTAATGTTAAATTCAGTTTCCAACTAAGTTAGCCTGCGTTAGCCCTGCGTCAGGTTCCCCTTTTATTAAGGTCACGTAGGTCAAATGGTAGTCGATCTACTGTTATTTGGTACTTACCTGATCTACCAAATCTGGCTAATGATCAAGACCAACACCGGACGGGAGAAGGTCAGCAGTGCCTGTACCTATGGGCCGTCCATGTGAAGTCGGCTTCGAAAATTAGTTAAATATTCAAATTTATGTAAACGGGTCGATAAACAAACAACAAACAAAGTTAACATTTTTGTAAATTTTCCATTCAGAAAGCTTGTTTACTTAAAAAATTTCCCAGTTGCGGTACAGTTGTCTGCACAGAAACTGACTCCTCTGTTCGTTCGATTTCGCTGCCGCCTGCCGCCTAAGAAAACGATCTTGCATTATGTCTTCTAGTTCTATATTTAAACAGTAACGTTCATCGCAAACCTACTTTTAATGTTATATGTCCTGTCCTTCGTACACTACTAAGCAGGCAGTAAACCTCAAATTCGCGTATATTTTTCTTTCGGTGCCATGTGGTGGCCACATGTGGCGGGGTGACTGCCCAGGCGCAATTACGTCAAACTAGACCATTTTATGACTGGATCTAGCTAGGTTAAACCTCATTTGGATGCGAGAATTACTTCCTCGTAGGTACTGGCTTAATTATTATTAGTGGTCAGTTTAATGACGCGTTGTGACCAGAGTAGGTATTAAGCTTTGGGTGGATTGTGCTTATTTATGCTTATTTGGATTTTTTGTAAAATAACACTATTTGGGCTTTATATAGCTGTCGCCACCATATTGAATTTATGATGACGTCACATAGCCTAAGTACAAAGCTGGTCAAAATTGGTTCAGTAGCTGTTAAAAGGTAACAGACAGTTACTTTCGCGTTTTCAATGTTAGTAGGGTATTAGAGATGTTATAAGTACCTGATAATACCTGAGATGGTGTTGTAATGTTGTTCTAATATTTGTTAAGTGCTCAACCCTACCTGCTGTTCGATTTCTCTTCTACATTTCTGTGAAGGTTGCCTTTTAGCGATAAAGCTGCTTTTGCTCAACTGTCTTACTGATGTTAACTGTATCTACTGTATTGTGGTTTATATGAGCAATAGTCTTTATCTATCAACTTTAAAATTATTAATTGAGTAGGACATTACATATCTCTTTCAATCGTCAAAGAGGATGGGGTAGGAAAGTAGGAAGGAAACACACCTTGACATGATATTCGCCCCAGGACCAGAGCACATCCACCCCGTACCGTACGGCCGTACCGTGTCAGACAATACCAGACAAAGCCGGTCATTGTCCGACAATGCCCGACAATGCCAAGCAGAGCCGGACCGCGCCCGACATAATATATAGGAACCTATTTTATACTAAAGAAAAACCACCTAAAACTACAGCAAGAGTAAGCCAGTTCACTAAGGCAGCACCCGTTCACGAGTATAACGCAGGGCCCAGCCATCGACCAATTCAAGCATATTTCTCTATTAATTCAGTATCTACTTTGTAACTGCTACCACAAATACTACTTAACTAAATCTAAAAATAATAATAAAATTAACAACGGACTGTTTCCTGCCATCGTTTTGTCTGTAAATTCTAAAATTCCTCCCGAAGAAGGGATACAAGTTGAGACGATCAGATTTGGCTGCCGGCCAAGGTAGACGTGCTTCTTGAATCCTTTGGATCTGTGGAATTATTTCTACAAGTTGTTAGCTGGTGATAAATGGGGAACATACATTAGTAGGTAGACTCTTATGGTACTCTTTATGGCATACAAAAAAAACCAGACCAGTTCTAAATTATTAATCCTTTGTCTTGATTGATGAAGATCCTTTGAATTAATGAGAAATTGAATTGAATCGAACAGAATATTAAGAGGAAAAGAAAAGCATAAGTCAGACAAGCAAAAAAATTAAGTCAATTCAACTTATGATTTTGGAAGAAATGTTTATTTAAGTGTTGGCTTAACACTTTGGACAAAACAAATTGATAATTCATACAGCGCCACATAGCCTCGAAGTAAGCAAAGCTTGTGTTATGTGATAAAACTGATAAACTCCCTTTTTTTTTAATCCACTAAGTTAGCAAACAAGCTTGCGGCCTGCCTGATGGAAAGCAGTCAGCAGTCAAGCAGTATTTATATATTTCCCACCCCCCCGACCCTGAACTTGGGACCTCTGCGGGCAGCGTACCACTCAGGTCGCCAACCCACTATATTTGGGTCAAGATACTTTAATCATCATCAAATAGGCATTTAATAATATAACTCTAAATAAATAATAATCTTCCTTAGAGGCGGGCAACGTATTGTTAGCGCCCCTGGTGTTACTGATGTCCATAGGCGGCGGTGACCACTTTTCATCAGGTGGGCCGCATGCCTGTTTGTCTGCCGAATAAACAAATAAAAAAACTTTATACTGCTGGAAATATATGTAGTACCCAAACCTACTATCTACAACAAATAAATAAATAAATATTTTAGCAATACAGCAGGCGGCAACACTTTCGTCGGGTATGACAAGAACCATTTGGTTAAAAAATACACTATTTCTTTAAATAAATTTTATTACCCATATAAAATTTAGCCATTTACACAGAATAGCACCAATCCTTTCATTGTCATACATGTTGTGAAAGACATAATAAAGGATAGTACTATCCATATGGCTGGATGCGGAAGGCACAGGCCCGGCTTTTGTGGAGATCTCTGGGTGATGCCTATGTCCAGCAGTGGGCGTCCTTCGGCTGATATGATGATGATAATGACTATATTTTTAGAAAATGTTTTGAGTACCTATCGGTAAACTTTGAAGTGTGTTTTCTGTCGGTCATATTCTAAGTATTAGTAGGAACCTAGTGCGTAATAGGAAAAATTACAATTAAGTAGCTAGGCACTATGAAAGTCAGGCGTGTGATACCTATGAAATGAATAAACTTTCTACACATCATTACAATCGCTTCTCAATGCATGTAAAATAGTGCAAAGAAATCGAGTGAAATTCCTACCGGGCTGGGACTGTGGCTAAGACCTAAGGCCCACTGGGATTGCGAAAGTAACAATAATAATTAGGTAAGTACTTCCCATTGATCGTATAACTTTTACAAATAAGTACATTTATATACATATTTATTTAAAATTTATTGTCGCTACACATGATAACCTAAATGCCAAAAAAGTCAGATAGCCCCCGACCAAGTTTACTTAAACTCAAATATTTACTAAACTACAAAACCGATTTTAATGAAACAAAGCTAAGAAACGTCTCGATCAAACTGGCTTTCAAATAGGAAAAACCGCATCCAAATCGGTCCATCCGTTCGCTAGCTACGCTGCGACAGACAGACACACAAAGCTATGATACACAGATGCACACGTCAAACTTTTAACACCCCTCTTTTTTCGTCAGGCGTTTAATATGAGCATGTATGAAAAAGTTGATGAATGAGGAAAAAGCGAGAGAGATGCGTCAGGACCGTAGCAAGTGAAACGACGTTGTCTCTGTCTACCCCAACAGGAAAAGGCTTAAAAGTTTAGATAATGAACAGTTACGGTCTAGTTTAGAATATTAAAAAGGGAAAAATAAAATGGCAACTGGCAACACTAACCGCGACCGCCAAATTGCGTCTGAATCGCAAATGACTGCAATTTTGGGCTGCATCAAGCGAGAGAACATTGCCTATTGTCTGACGATCATTATCCAGCCGCTATTATGGGACAACAGTTAGATTTCACGTTTTCAAACAAATTAAAGGGGACACGATTTGGTCTAGACTTTATTTAGCTATGGAATAGGTAAATGGCGTAGGTACATAATTTACTATATTAATCATCATCATTATAAGTACCTACCTACACTTCTCGAATATTCGCAAATCGCAGCGTACAAACGAATGAAAATACAGCAAACCGCCAAAATTACCGAAGCTATACGTTAGCCATTTCACAAAGGAGCCTATGAACTTCAGAGAAAAGTCTAACGAACTTTCCAATCTGATAAATAAATTAGTGATGGAAGTATTTATTGCTCGATAGTTGAACGCGCTCGAACCTATGCGGTGAATCACCTGAGTGTTGCTGTACTCGCTAATGTTATCCCAGATTTTATTATAGACAACTTTTATGACTTCTTGCACGCCTATTGCCTATGTTCATACAAACTCACGTATATAACGTTACATTTAGACATAGACATTATTTATTTTGACGTCACATCATTCCATAAGCGTTTACATATTAAGGCAAGGATACGGTTAAGGACTGGAATACGTTGCCTGCGAGTGTTCCCTGATCATTATTTAATCTGGACGCCTTCAAGGCTAGAGTGAATAGGCTGATCCCAGACTGGCATGCTCCGTTGTCGGCCGCATTGTCAGTTATCGCTAGGTGTGATGGCGGTCAAATGCCTATATAATGTAAAAAAATCTACCTAAGGGAGACCATATTGTTTAATAATCTAATGCCTACAAGACCTAGCGATTTCCCATCAGCCGACCAGTTTACCACGCTTCACCGTTCTCTCGCAGGTTTTTTATTTTGGAATTCAAATAAAGCAATTTTCATTTATTACATACCTACGTGTCAATACTAGTCAATAACTGTAAATAAATTATTAATAACAAAAAAAAAAAAAAAAACCTACGTGTCAATACTAATTAAACGAGCCCAAACTAGATGGGTTTAACATGCGTAGTTTAGGTGTTCCTATGGCCACCTTCCGTATTTATCTATCATCAGATCAGCTCGATGGTAGATATCATAACATTGTAATGTCATGGAACCTACCTAAGTACGCAAAATCAGCTTAATCGGAAACCGCAAAATAGCAATTAACATGCGAGTTTTTATTACGCACAAACAGCGCCTGTTGTGTCTTCTATACTGTTATATTTCTCTGTATATAATTATTGTGTACAATAAACAGTTAAATAAATATATAAAAAATAATAAATGGGTACATGTGAAAGTAAATAAAAGCTTGTAAAAACTCAGAACCTCCGTGGATAAAAAAATTACCAGCATCGTTTTCTGTTGTGTATTTTCCACACTGCAATATTCAGCCGGTTTCGCCTGACCATGGCAAAATCCTCTACAATTGAGGAGGTGGCTGTTGCTAGCTGTTGATGATGGTTGGTTTTCATTAATGGATTTACGGTATTTGAATTTTTTTCAGATTTGCGTTTGTGCGCAACCAGGTCATTGCGCTAGTAGGCATGATGCATATTAAACTAATTCTGCAAATAATTACTTTTAAGAGAGTAGAAGGCGTTTTTTGGTCTATAAACACATTTTAATTTAGTAGTCATCATCATCATCTCAGTTGCCATTGCCGGGCATCTATTGTTGGATATTCATTAGTATCTAACATCAATATAACTTTTAATTTCTCCCAAAGTAAATAGCCAAAATAAAAATAATTGCCAAGGCGCCGCGACTACATAAAACATCACTACTACATGTAATTTAGAGCAAATTAATTTACCATTCGTACTGGCCATAAACCAGACATTATCCAGTACATTAGTAATTATTAAAATTCACCTTAAATGTGTGGGAATAAAGGCTAATTTCAAATAAAAGTTCCCACCCTCGGTATGAGTGTCCACTGTTCTTGAACTTGCATGGCGTGGCGACGGTAAGGTGAATGAATCATAATTCGTAGACACACTCAGTGTTGTCAATGTAACGCAGTTGAGTTTACCAATTAAACAAGGCAAATTGGGAATTAGTTTTTATTCAGGTAAGTAAGTTGTTTCTGCTTAACACACAGACATAGATACAAAGTTTTAAGGGAACAATTTTTTCCTATCAAAAATGTTAGGTACCAAACGAAAAAATCTCCGAATCCATTACGATTCAAGTATAGTCGTTGTCAATAATTGAAGACATGAACGTAAACTAAAGTGATTAGTCATTATTTTTGCGAATAATTGGATTATTTATTAACCTCAGCTAATCAATGTAAGAGAATAGTGAGGAACTTTACTAATATTTTAAATAATACAAGTAAGTTTCTTTTCAATGATTGTGCCTTTTTATTATTAAATAATTAATGTAAGTACTTACTTATAATACAAATCATAAGATATGAATGTATGTGGTAAATCTAAATACGAAGACCTACGCAATTAGATCCTAAACAAAAACTATAAGTCCTTACAAAAAAATTTCGTTATTTGTAGGTATTGTGTGTTATATTCTATTACCAAACCTTTATCCATAATTTTAACGTTACAAATATACTACTACACAAACATACTACTAATTCAAATTTCCTTCAAACCAAATATCCCCAAAATCGGGGAAAATTCCGCGGCCCGCCACACTATCACCCCGATGGTCAGATCGGGCTCCGTTCCTTTATTCCACTTCCCTTTGCCAGTCGAAGCGAGCGACTGCGCGGGAAACAGTCAACCGCTCAGCCTAGTTCGATTATTAAAATATATTTTTTAAACTAAATATTCAAACTTCATATACAGAATGAGGGAAATAGTGCACCTGCAAGCCGGCCAGTGCGGGAACCAGATTGGCGCCAAAGTGAGTACCATTTTCGATTTGCGATTTCTTTTTTTAAATAGCAACGGTCTTTCAGATTTGATGTGACAGTTCGAGATGACGTATCGTAATTGCGGATTCTAAATAATAATTCGTTGACATGTTTTAATAAGGCTGCAGTAATAAATTCGATTTAATTTTAGATCTTTTTTGCGTATTCGTAGTTAAGGAAGTACCCGCAGTTGATTTAATTATTTTTTAATGTCGTAGTACTCTGTAGTACCTATTAAAACATCCAGCTTAACCGTAAGTTAAAACCTATGTCAAATATTAATATTATTATAGTAGGTACCTAATGTAATATTATTTAATTAATTGCGTTGTTTAGTCTAACTCTAATTAAACTAACGCTTTCAATTAAATTAACAACCGACATTACCGTTAACTTAACCAACCTAAATATAACGGATTTCCTTACATTTGAAAGTATTCGTATATATTTTTAACGTTAATTGTATATTCTGCATTAAGTAATGATATGACAAGTGCAAGCTATTTCTCTCATTTCGCCAAAGTTAGCATTTTTATTGAGGTAAATGCGATAGTAGTGTTTTATTTAGATATAATGCGTCAGCGCAAATACTGATGACTCGATAACTGCACTATAAGTACTTACCTACTGATAAAGAGATTAGTTGTTATATTTCACAGAACATTATTCAGCTTGCTGACTAGGTTTTGTTTGCTACAGGATAATTATGCTTATCGTTTTCCTGACTGTATTTTCCTGAATCTACATGATTAATTCTAAAAATAAACCAGTGTTACTTATAATAAATTAGATTAGAATATTGCTCAGTTTCCAAGCAATGTATGTTATTCACCCATTTTAATTTAAAGCTGCTCTTTTATATCTTTATATTCTGCATTTTTATATCTTTTTCCGAAGTTTTTCCTCCTCTTTCAGGTAGGTATGGCGGCCATGTTTTTAAACTTTTTTATTCTGGCCAGTGGAAGCAATGATATGCTTTCTAACAGCCGAAGTCGACGGGAAACACTTACATTTTTCGATTTACTTACTCAGTTTTTTGTTGACGCTAGACAGGTGTGGACTCAGTGAGTTTTCACTTGTTATATAGTTATACATATAGGTATCACTTGTTTGGTTCATAATGCCACTAAAGTATTGTATTCTATTTGTTACGATTCAACCAGTTACGAAGGGACCAGGACCAGTTGACGTGTCCCTATCAATAACGTTATAAGTATAAATATATCTGTATATGTAAATATAAAATCCTCGGACCCTATTCACAGCTGTGATGTGACTGTGACCCCTATTTTATTATTGTTATTGCTATGTCATGTTTATGACAAAAAATCTTACTGGAATCTCTAAAAGATCAAACGTAACTCGACAATGTTGTTGTAAATAGAATATCTTGACAAACTCTTAATCCACAATGAAAGTAGATCTTTAGTGATTGTTTAGACAAGATGTAGACGGGTCTAAATCTACCAATACTTCTTGTTTTATTTGCCATTGTTCACCCGAGCCAGTTTGTTGGTTAGTTTTTCTCCTCGATCATTTTTTATGCAGGTACATTTTTTTACAAATTCACACTGCCATCTGGCTCCAAAGTAAGCAAAGCTTGTGTTGGATGTTAGATAACTGATAAACTATTTTTATATATTTTTTAAATAATTACTTATAATACATACGACATCCAGACCGGTAACAGAAATTAAAATTTCTTATTTCAATTTCTGCTCGGCCGGGAATCGAACCCTCCCAGGTCTGCGAGGAAGACGGCATGTTAACCATCACAACAATGGTAACGACCACTCAGGTCTAGTACATATATATTATTAGGGTATTACTTTATATATCTTTTCATAAATTGTAAATTATCTTTGGATTTAAATATGATGGCGCCCATGCTCATCTTGACCATAATCTTCTAGGAGCTTGGAACAAATACTTACTAGGTACTTGCAACAAAAAAAATACAATAGATTAACTAATAAACCAGTCTATACCACCTTTCTTCCCTCGCTCCGTGCCTGCCCGTCTAGCTGTACCTGACAGCGGCTTGCCTCGAAACAGTTACTTGCAATGCCCGTGAATCTTAAATTCATACTGCTTTGTTACATTGACGGTTCAACGCGAACTTTTTTGCTTAATCCGAAAGCAGGTTAACTGTATTAGGAGTTTATGAAAATAATTATGCTTGCAACGCGAGTGGTTCATTGTTCTGCTCTGAACAGGAGAAATGGGCTTTTTCAATGTGGTTGGTAAATTATGTAGGAATCTATCAGTCAAAAATTCTTCTTTTTCAGTTAGTCTTAGTTCTTCTTAGTTCTAAGTCTTAGTTTTTTACATTTTTCGATTAAATACACATGGTGGCACACATTGTCAATAGCATTGCCGTTAGTAGGTATTAAGTAAAGAAAAACTCAATACTTTTACGAATTTTTAAAAAGGGTATTTACTTATGGGTAGTTGTTGTGTACGTCTAATCGGCGTTTAATTATCACATCTCTCTTTTGTAGGTCTTACTAGAAGAGATTTCTTTTAGAGATAAGTAGTGCGTGTTGTGTCGTAATTAATTTGTACGTTCTGTTAAGTTTCTTGTGTAAATAAATTGTTAAATAAATAAGGTTTAAGTTGTTTTCCGTCAGGCGAGTTGAGGCTAAATGCAAGCCTAATGATAATTAATGATAATAAAAAATGAATTAAATATATTCTAATACTGATTGATAAGTACCTAAGTATTAATTCTTTAGACCGGACAGAGGTTTTTATTATGGTTAAATTGTCTGGTCCAATACGAATTATAATTTTATTTGGGTATAACCTTTTCTCCATAACTATTCGAGACATGTCGTAGGCGGACCCCGGGCCCTCACATGCCGATGATGATGGTAAATTCGAGACATATCGTTATAGTAAAAGATGTAGAATACAAGAAAACCTTTCCAATAACACAGCACTTAATGTTATTGGTCGTATGAGTTGGGGTCCATACGTTTATTACGGTCCCCTCTTAAACAAATATTTTTTAGAAAAAAGTTGCCTGGAAAATTGGGAAACCGAGGAACTCTGGTTTTTTGGGACGTCAAGAGGACCAGACAAGACAAGCTAACGTTCATCAGCATATTAGCGCTGTTTTTTGCATTGACTTGACATGTCAGCTGAAATACATTTCAAAATTAAGAGTCGCCATTTTTCCATAATTCTAATTTTGGCCACCGGGTCAGATAACTCTGTGGCACTATAGTAAAGGAATATTTATTGCACACAGATTACATTGTATTTAATCGCCATATTGGACTTGCTGTTACTGGCGTACAGTAAATCTATATTTTATTAGACCAGACCAGACGCATCGTAAAGGGCGAAGTGATATTTATGCGTTGTAAGACTTAGGTACTCGTAAAATAAGACACCATAAAGTAAAACTGGCATGTAAGAGGGAAACCATGTTTCAATTTCACCATTTTAACCGTTGCCGCGTGGTGTCCGGCAGAGTAGAATAGCACCAACCCCTTACACTCGTGGGCGTCGTATAAGGCGATTAATGTTTTCGAGACAAAGTATCTAGTCTCCGTAGGCTGGAAAATGGGCAACAGCGTTTTCCATTGTTGTACTTATAACACTGCGATCTCCCACCCGCCTGCCAAGCGTGGAGATTATGGCAATAACCTCCCCATTTGTGGGAGAGGCACTAAGTCCTGCAGCGAACTGTTTGGGCTGTGATGATGAACAATAGGCGCAACCGAGGGGCGTTTATATCGACGTGATTCAAAGTGTGTAATAAAATAAGTTCCCTAGCGAAAACAATTTTTTTATAACAAGCTTTTATCATATGATTTATCGACCATTTACATGTTTTCGCATATTAAAACATATTCGTATATTAGAAGTCTCCTTAGAGGCGGGCAACGCATTGGTAGCGAACTGGTGTCGCTGATGTCCATGGGCGGCGGTGAACGCTCTCCATCAGGTGGCTCGCTTGCCTGTTTGTCTGCCGTACACCATAAAAATGGCGATACTTAGTTCCAGTTTTGGCCGTGGGTAAAATAAGTGTGCGAATGTACCAGCTTAGCTACCCGTTGCTGTGCACGCGCAGCCGATCTCCGTTCCCAATTGGATATCGCGGTCGCGTACGCATCGGTTCCATATTTGAAATGGTTTTGTTTTACGAATCTGCTAGGGTTGCCAGAATTGGTTAATAGTTTCCTGTGCGTAATTAGATTGTGGGTACATAGTAATAGCTGTTAATGAAGACATTATTGTATGAAAAATTAATACTAGATAATGCCGAAGACCGGGAGTAGAGAAGAATGAGTAGGAAAGCGGACCCTGGCAGAGGCCGGAATAAGCGCTAGGACGACGATGATATTTCATCATCTGATGTTTGGAGAAATATAATTTAGGTACCTATTAAAATAGGTAACATTATTAAGTAGAAAATATAATAGAATTTATAACATTATTACTAAACTCAATCTAAAATTATATGGATAAAGAATTATTTAATGTCATCGAATAAAATCTAAAAAATTAAACTTAAAAAATTGCAAAAAATAATAAAAAAATAAATACCTTTTTGTTCATTTTCTTCAAAATACATCGTATAATACGTAGGTATCTATTTAAATAGGTAAAGTGAGTTGAGTTGAATCAGAATTAATCCTAAGAAACAATACCACAATGAATCAGATATAGTAAGGATAAGGAAAAGAACAACCTCACAAACAGCCAAACAACATCTGGTTTTAAAACTAGCAACCCTGAAACTGTAATGATAAACTAACGGTCGTAACGGTCTTGTAACTTTTCTGTTAATAATAGCATAAGTAATGACAATACGGATTATTATCGGAGTGTCGGTCGGTCGGTGGCAAATTACAGTATTAGATATAGTTATTGTTAAAAGGCTATGTGGTGTCTGGCAGAGTAGAATAGCACCAACCTCTTACACTCTTGGGTGTCGTACAAGACGACTAATATTTTCGTGGCAAAAGTTCTGGAGTCTTCAAAGGCTGGTAAATGGGCAACAGCGTTTTCCATTTCTATACATATTTACAACACGACGATCATGCTTTCATGCCAAGCGTGGAGATTATGGCAATAACCTCCCCTCTTATGGGAGTGGTTACTTTATGCTTATTAAAGATACAGAGATTAACATGAATGGATCTTCGACGTCGATATATTCCAATCTGGTAAAGTTACCCTGTTAATAGGGCCTCGGAAGTGAGATGGCAGTCGCTCCACTGTAATTTCCTGGAGGTGTTAAAAGGCCACATTAGCGTTTCATAATATCATCATAATCATTATCATCTTGGCGTTATGACCCGGTTGCGCCTACTTTTTATAATACATATTTTTCATATTAATTTGTCACAAACTTACCTGCAGCGTCGCTGTTGTCGATATTGACATGACAATTCAAAATGGCGTCACTTAGTCCAGTATTGTCCACCGCATCAAATAAGTTTGTGGCATCATATACGAAACGCCTTTTTAGACCTCTTTAGACCCCCTGATCTGCCAAATCCTGGATCATGGTCTAGGCAGAGGGTTTTCGCGTGCGAGAGCACAATCGGAACGGGAACAGGGACCTCTATTTAGGTATGTGAAAGTCAAAGTTGCTGAAAATAGATTTTAATCCTAAACACTATTCGAGTAGGTTCTTACATTTAATGAACCTATAGGTACCCGACAACCAATGTTAAATAATGACTGTATGAAAAAGATACAATTGTTATTGTGCACAATAAAATGTAAAATAAATAATAAATAATGTTAATATTAGAATCAACTTATAGATAAAGCAGGAAAAATTTGATACAGGTACATTATTTTCAGTCATTTCAGCTGAAGTGTTTCCCACTGTGTAGAACACATAAGTAGGTATTTTAAATAAATACCAATAATTAAATATAAGGTAAAATAAAAGCTTTATTGCGTATTATATTTATTAATAATAAATAATAAGGAAAACTAACTAAAAGGCAAGTGTATAAGGTTTATATAAAACTAGTTATTCGTTTATATAAAACGTTATTCTGTACAATACGACATTGTCAAATTTTATCAAAATCTGTTCAGTGGTTGTTTGTTTTTCGTGAAGGAGTAACAGACATCCAAATTATCCATTCAAACATCCTTAGAAAGCACCTACAAAAACCGATGCAATCTGCAATCCCTTCTTTTGTATACCTATACATAGGTACGCCAACGTACAAAATAGTCCATTATAATTATTTATCTTTCTTGTCAGTCTATTTTAAAAGTTCCAAATAACATCTAATAATAAAACAATATACCTAATTAGGTACGCAAAAATGACAATTAGGTGCGCAAAAATGGAGCTTGCGAAACAGAGTCATACCGCTATAAATGGAACTTTGTCCGCCAAAGTTGCGTCAAAGATCCTAATTTTGAATTAAGAACGCTACGCCAAAACCTTAAAAGCCGAAAAAAGAACAATAAGGCCGGATGCCTGTCGCCTCACCAGCCAGTATGGCACAATAGGTACGAATATGGGTGCCATTATATAAATTAAATTACAATGGCGTATTCAACGCACGCGCAGAGACTCCGCCGCGTGAATCACTGGCCGATTTAAAATTCGAATTTTAAATGTTTTCTTTTTTTATTATGTGCTTTGTTTCTAGACGACACGTCAATAAGGATGAGTTGTTGGTTGAATTTTTGAGTTTAGGCGATGTTACACCTATTGAACCAAAACCATAAAGTTTCAATGTTTTAATTAAGAATTCTGTGTTTCAGTTTTTAGTTGTAATTTTCACCTTTATTGTAAAACATAAGTAGGTAATAGAACTTAACCTTTAAATTAAAGAAATGTTTCATGCACTTATCGACGATAATGCTTTTTAAATATAAATAAGTTTCATTAATTTAGTTAAAAGGTCAGTCAACCTATGCTTTTACTTATTTTTCAACGACATCTGTTCTTTTTAAAATTTATTGTTACTAAATTTAGACCGACCGTTATAATTTTATCACATTGTTATCGTCTAGGTTAGGGAGGAAGATGAAAGGTCATTCATTCACAGCGTTTGTTAACATTGTAAAATAATATTAGTAGGCACCGCCTTATCTATCAATGAACCCAACAAAACTTGTCCCAACTTGAACTAGTGAAGCTTTATGCTTGCTTTTTGGTCAACAAGCAGTTCTGAGAAAAATAGGGTAGGTACAATTCGTTTCCCGTGAACCACCTTGGGATTGTAATTTTTTTAATACCGCTGAGGTATCAAACAAGCCTAATGGTAAGCAGTCACCGCAGCCAAATTGTTTTATTATCAATGTTATATGAATAGGTTTTTGTTGTTTACCACAAAAGTGCATCCGGTCCTCCTAGGTTCCATTGTAAGTGTCACGGAAATATAAAAATTTCCCGAGAACCCCGGAAAATCCTTTAAAGACATCACTGGCACTATGTTGGCGTCAACTATTTTGCAAACGCAAATTCGCTCCAGTAGCCGTATTCACAATGGTTCGATTCGGATTCGGATTCGAAAAATTTTTCGAATGACCTTGAAATTTGACAGTTCAATTTGAAAGTTGTCTATTATTCGGAAATTTACACGAATGCTATTTAGCTCGCGGGAAGTTTTTGTGAATTGTGGATTATAACGCTTTTCTTGGAAAATGCAGTTTGTACTGGCGCTATAACACCGTAATAGGATAAAGGCGAAGCAGAGAGCCGATACAATGCACCTAAATCGGCAAATAAGGGATTTGTCGAACCCATTTAACATGCACAACTTTAGTAGGGTTTATCGCTTCTCTGCGGAGACTGCGATCCGCATTATAGAAGATATAAAGCCCTATTATCCTAGGACCTCATATGCTTGTGCGATTCTGGTGGAATTGAAAGTAAGTATGACAAAAATTGTGCTAAACGCTGAAAAATAACCTAAATTTTTTTACAATAACAACAATACAAAACCATTGAAAATATCTGTATTAATTTCAGTGTCTATGTGCGTATAAATCCACCAGACGAAATGAAAACTGAGGATAGTGATTCATTTGCATCTGCCACTAAATTTCAAGAGAGGGATATATATAGGCAGAGGCACTGAGGGTGAGAAGGCAGTTAGTACAGAGGCTCTGCCATTGATTATGGTTAAGTGACTCTCTATAATAACTTGGTTGCAAAAGCACCAGCATATCACCTTGGCCGTTGGGACTATATTAAAAAACACGCTGTGAAACATGTAGTGTTTGTTCTGAAGAAATATTTGTCTGGATGGAGCCTACAGCTACTTTCTATCAACGCACCGCTCGCCTTCGGCATAGTTCATCCTCACATCTTAGTCCCAAAGACACATGCGAGTTCTTCAAGAAAGTGGGTAAAAGGTTTTTACAGGGTCGGCAACATGGAAATTATACAACTGGAATTGCAAACGTCCATAGATTGCGGTAACTGTTTACCATCGGTCAAACCACAAGCCTGTCTTCTTTGTTTTCTGAACATTTAAATGTGTTTTTTTTTATTTGTCCTATATGCACTATATGTAAATTTTTTATATATTTCCTTTTATTTCTGTTAAGTTTAAATTAGGTAACTAATTAAATTATTATTTATAAAAACGTTTATTCCCTTTTTTTTCAATTATAATAACCCTTAGAAACCCTCTAAGAAATTAAAACTGTTCGTTTTTACTTACAACAGTACCGATCAGCTGATCACATTTTTATAGAGTTTAGTTCAATGAGTAGGACATTCCTTTTGCGGACTTCTTACACCCTTCCTGATATAGGTATATTAATAAAAAAATATACAGTTGTAAAAAATACTTTACTAATTAAACTTTTAAAATCACAATTCAGTTACTAATTTAAATCAAACTCAGTAAAATCACAGCAAAAATTAAATTATCACTACCTTATTTACTAATAACCTAATTATAGGTACATTTAAAATCACAATTCAGTTGCTAATTTAAATGACAGAAAAAATGCTGTCTTAGTGCTTTTTGTATTTTCAAAGTGTAATTTGGTAAGTGATACATACAAAAGCATATCTCAATTATGAAATTTCTTTAAAAATCAACCTACATTGCTAATTATAACTTTAATTAACAGTACAGTTACTAATTTAAATCAGACCGTAAAAATGAAATGATCACATAAAACTAATAAAATAATAAAGTTGAAATTTAGTGAGTGGTGGGTTATCAGATTTAGGTAATCACTTAGTTAGATTTTCTATGGCAGTTGCGATTCGTGTGAAAACCTCTACAAGATTTTCGATCGCAACGGCCTGTCTAATTATGCCCTCTGACACTTTATTCACCGCTGCAGCTTGCACTTCGGCTGCTTCAGCTTGGCGTTGAAGGGCATTAAGCATTGGGTCACCCCCACCAGAGAAGGTCCACCACCAGTGCCAGATTTAAATACCCGAATTGTACGGGCTTTATTTTTTATATCTGACTTACAGTCCTGCCAAGTCTGAAAATAAATACCAATTTAATAAATATATTATATTCAACCTACAACAACTTATGTTCTATTCAAAATTAATCAATATTTACTTCTTCTTCGACCTCCATCCATTTGTCTGCAGTTTTAGTTGCACCATCACCGATAGCATTCAATTTTACGGCGAGGTCCGCTAACAATTTTTTCTTTTCCCTTGCTACGTCTGGGCAATTCAGTCAACCCGTTGCGAGTGCGGGATGGGCCCGCATGTATTCTAACATCGCCACTCGTTGGCCGTATGATGTACGTGATGGCTGGAATCGCAAGAAAACAGGTAGTTTCAATAGCTATTTATCCAAAATTCAAACACCGAGTTTGTACTTGACTCAAGTGAATAGGTACTATAAAAATTTTGTCAGGTACTTACTGTTAACATAGTTTCTTCGATTAGATTAGATACGAAAGGGTAAAAATTAATTTAATCACTAAACTAAATCGCTTGAAGAAAAACGAGGAAACTTTTTTGAAAACTTTAGTTTGACAATATTTATGTGTTCATAACGACAGAAAGAATTTAACTTTCAAATAATTACTTTATATTATTGCAAATTAACTTAACTAAAAAAAATATTCTACTTATAAACATCAAATATTATATAAAAATTAATATATAGAGCGAAATATAACTTATTAATAGCAGTTTTTACAATTTATGTTATTAATTGCCAATAATCCATTTATCAATCAACAAAAGTGTCTTCGTAAACGCTCTTCTTTTCCGAGGGAGAACCATAGACATTTCCCAAACGGTAGAGATTCCGTGGCCGAATCTTCGAAAAATTTTTCGAATCATTGTGAATACGGCTACAGAAATGTCTTTCTCTGTTACTTCGGTGGGGATTGCCGCCGATAATATGAAAGAAGCTTCCACCATAAAATCAATATATCTGTTAGCCATACAAACACATACATACATACACAATTACACACTTACGGTCACGCCCATATCCCAAAGGGGTAGGCAGGGACTCAAACACAAAAAAATAACCTCAAAACCTGAACCGCAGATCTATGGAAAATATGCGATTTTCACACAATACATACATAGGTACAAACACGCAGTTAATCTATTAACACCCACTTTGTCAGCACACAGCCAATACTCAACACTATATTAGTCATTCAAAGGAAGTCTGCCATTGAAAACACACGTTTTTCCTTCCCCGGTTCGAGAAACATGTAAGTTTATTTCTGTTTTCTGTTTACTAGCTACTTCTACTGCCAGTGTTAGTTCCAAAGAGTTTGGAAATGTAGCTTACCTTCATGGTGTTAGAACGCTAAAAGTTTTTCTCTAATCTCCTTGGTTATCTGCACCGGCCAGAACTTTTGCTTTTTTCTTGTTTTTTCTACGATACGTTTGTGCGTATAAATATTATGTGTCCATGTATTGGGTTGGGCATTGTAATTACCCACTTTGGACCAAGTCAGTGTTGTTTTCACATCAAATCTTTAGTTGGATTGAACGTGACGCACATTATAAAAGGTTATAACGTTTTATGCATAAGTTCTCTTGTCTACTTACAAATTGATTCCCCTACAGCTGCAGGTGACTGTACCTACCTAAATAACGTAATATTCCTCCCACGTTGTTGCCATTGCAGTCTATTCTTAGAAATGTACTAATAAAAAAGTTGTTTATTTCTATGTCAGTCAGTTTGTTTACGTTGCGATTTGGTACGTGCATTCTTTGATGTTTTAACCTCCGACGCTAAAGTACGGGTGTTATAAGTTTGACGTGTGTATCTGTCCGTCTGTGGCGTCGACGCTTTTTTGAGACCAGTTTGAAACCAGTTTTTTGAGACGATTCTTGGCTATGTTTAATTGCAATCGGTTCAGTAGTTCGGGAAATATTTGAGTAAGTACCTCTTTGTATGTGGTCTGGACTTCGTCATTATTAACTTTCAGTTCTAAAATAATATAACACTTGTGCTTATTCACTAGTATCACTTAATCATCATCACAACCACTCCCCTACAAAATGTCCCTATTGATAGTTCGCTGTATAAGAATCGAGTAAGAAGAAATATTTGAAAAATCAGTCGCAATTCGTAATATAAAAGGGTGACTAAACCAGAAAATTACGTCCCTCGAATTTTGTCTACCGAGAAAATGACTAACAAAGAAAATGACTTGGATCGAGCATGACGTTGTGGGATAAGCTCGCCTTTGCATTATAAACTGTATTTTTATTTCCTGTAATGTTATTAATTGATGCAATAAAGAGATTACATACATACATACATACATACATACATACGTTCTTCATAATCGGATTTTGAAGAAAATGACCCAAAAGCCTAGGTTTAACCATGGCATAACTCTAGCATCCGTATAGCCTTGCTGCTGGTATACGTAAAAATCTATGCTAATTAATGCATCGGTGCACAGCGCCGTATGCGCCTGCGTCTGCGTCACGCATCGGTAATGCGCGATCTTATGTGGTTATGTCTGCTGTGAGCTTTTTGAACAATAAGAGACCTTAAGAATAAGAGTAGTACTTAGGGCTGTAGATATAATGGACCTCATCATGACAAACACAATATCAAACGTCTTAACACTTAAGCTCTTCTTCACTTCTCTGTGGATTCCCGTGAGCCCCTTTCAAAAATCAGCATCTGCTATGGTGGGTCACTCAAACTACGTTATTTTACACGTACCTTTGACCCCGAAGTAACATAAAGAAAAACTCAAACAAGCCATTAGATAGTGACCTATTTTCACCTATAATTACAGTATTAAAAAATCACTAACAAAGAATAACTTTGATCAATGTGCCCTCGGAGTAATACTTAACGACTACAAGATTTTCTATTGTTATAAATTCCACAACGCTTAACCCTCATTATGAGCGAATAAATGCTAAGATACTTATTCGTTTACTATAATAGTTATTTATTTCTCTCGATTGTTTATTGACATGTCTAAATGCAATAAGCCGAAGCTTGTAATTTGCTTAAAGATGTTTAAAGTTACAAAAGTACTTCATTATAACTGAAGAAATAACTGAAAGCTGTACCAAACTAAATAAATAACAAATAAATAAAAAAGCTTGTAGCCCAATTCTTGCTCGCACATCTAAATACATATTTTTGTCTAGTAAGAGCTTTCCTAATAGAACCTTCCAAAGTGGTGTTTTGGCTTCATCGTAAGTTCGAATTAATTTGTCTGCGTGAATTTAGCCAGTCTACCTCCAAACTGTATTTTTGCCACATATTAAAATAATAGGTAGGTACGTTATTCAATGTAGTGCAAATCAGTAATGCTTTTTTATATGTGGATCTGACATAAGCCGCGATATTCTAAAATGATGATGATGATGGTGAACTGATGTTTTTTTCCTCTTCAAATCCAGCCAGAGACATGATGAAAAATTAATGTTTTTTCCATTTCAAATCCAGCCAGGAACTAAGTAGGTATTTTCCGTCACGAAAAGCATAGCCTTCCTCGTTAGAATCAATAATTAAAGGGGCAATTCGTATTAATTGAACCGTCTGAACGACCGTCTGCTGAGGCAATTAAGTTCAGCTGGGATAATTAAATGAGTTTTCATAAATAGTTACCTATGCATCTATTTCTTTCGAGGTTAGTGTCAAAACGTAATTTACCTACAGTGACACAAACTGATATGACCTGGGGCTAAAATTTCGGGTAAATTTCAGCCTATGTGCTATTCTGGGCTAGGCTGATATAAGCTAGGTATATTGCTACCAAAAATCGAAATCCGTTTAGTTTTTGAATCACGGAATAACAAACATCCAAACATACATTCATCCTTAGCATAAATTTTAAAAATAGTAGGATTCTGTCTCTTGTTCGGAATTCGAAAAGTTTCTACCACAACCGGCTGTATTACAGTTGATCATCATGATATTGATTTTAACCAACTACCAAGTCATCATTATAAACAACAAACCAAAGATCTAATCCATCAGATTTACCACTCACATCATGCACTGATTGAACGTCCAGTCAAGACGAAGCATCTGATAAAATTCTTCGCAAATAACCAACAGAATATTTCAGTCGCAATGTAGGTAATTCACCGCCTCAGTAACTCAGATGTGATTCATAGACAAAATTGCTTTTCCACTGAATGCTTCAAATTAACTTTCAAATTATAAACTTAGTCATCGTTACATGTTCTCAGAACGTTTAATTGGTTGGGTTTAACATAATGAAAATGGCAGAGATAGCCGTAAAGGTGCTCCTTTGACATAGGTAACATGTTTTTAATGGTAGTTGTGATCTGTTATTATGTAAGGTTGACGATTTATCGTATTCGATAATCGAATGTTGGGTTTAGCATTGGAAGTAGTGGCTGAAGGAAGGAGGGAATGGGACGCGATGCCTGCGAGTGTGTTCCCTGATCAATATAATCTGGACTCCCTCAAAGCTAGCGTGAATAGGCTGTTTCAAAACGAGCATGCTCCATCTTCGGCCGCATCGTCACTCACCAACAGATGAGATGGCGGTCAAATGTCTATCTTGTCTAATATAAAAAAATTTGACCAGAACTATCCCCGACTTTCTTCGCCTGCGGTGACTTACCATCAGGCAGGCCGTAAGCTTGTTGCCACACACAGAGGTATAAAAAAAAAGAGGTCTGTCGATGGTGTCAAGGGGGAGCTACTGTTGTTGTTACTTGCTGTTGGCAGTGTAAGAAATTAGTTCTAAAAAATTCTAGCTAAATGGCTGTGCTCACCGCCGCCCATTGACACTGCGATTGTGATTCTGGCCCTTGAGGATTCTGAAAGTCCGGGTAAAATGGTGTTGGAAGGGTCGGGTACCGAACGGATTATGGTTTATGGTGGTGTAGGTACTAATGACTTCATAATTTTTTTCTCATGACTTTTGAAAAGGCGGTCTCAGATGCATTATTCTCGAATCTCATCAATTATGTGGAACTTGATGAGGCGTATGTTGGCTGCGTGCCAATGCGTCAGCGATGTCAACTGTGGCATGGTAGTTAGAGTATGATTGTGAGAGGTACCTAGGTACCTAGGTATTCTACCTACCTATTTTTGCCTAAGCGCCTAAACATTTTTGCTGAATGATAATATTATAGCGTTTTTTATAGGTACATAGATACTATTAAGGTGGCAAACAAGCTGTCTGTAGGTACTGTTTATACATAAGCAGTATTTTTGATTAGAAATAAGATCTAATTAAGTGGTACCGGCATAACTTCATGTGTTTCCTAATCATCTCTTGCTCTAGCGTATTTTTGCCAATTTTTTTAATTGGACATGTCAAATTAACACAATCAAAGTTCAGTGGCATAAAGTCTGTATGTACGTAGCTAGGTAGGTAGGTACTAGCGTTGTGCTAGCACATTATGACTAAGCTCGTACCTACCTACTAGGTATTTTTTCTAATTCCGGCCTTGATGAGATGATTGCTGAATGGCTGAAAGTCTAGCTATGTTTTAGTGCAAAACAAAAATTGCTCTCATAATTTGCAAAACACTCGATAATTCCGCGTAGGTCTCTTCGGAAATACTAAGTAACCACTGAAATAACAATAAGTAATAATAAATAAGCGTTTATTATCTCTTTACAAACAAATAATACGTAAACAGGTCAGCACTATTCAGTTTTCATAGTCTTTTTTTATTTGTAAGAGACTAATGCCTGAAAATAGGTTCTACAACTTCTAGAGAACCTGTGATACAGGTCACCAGGCTCCCTCTCAAAGAAATTGGGCATGGAGGCATGTCCAATATCTTCGCTGCCACCCCACGGAAATCCGCGATATTAAGAATAAGAATAATTACATTTATTGCCAAAAGACTTTAAAGAAGTTAAAAATAATACAAAAAAGAAGAAAAAAAAACATTGTCTTATGTAGGCAAGTAATCTCGCTGCGTGCAAAAGGATCCCACTAAGCTCGATTCCAGTGCTAGACTCGATTTAATACAAATACCTAGGATAGGACAGGCATATCAACCACAAGCGCGGTCGTTGCCCCGGCGCAGCTGTACTGTAATTGCTATGTTTCGTCGGCGCCTGCGCGTAGCTAACCGCGGGTTTTTGTGCGCGAGCTGAAATATAGCACTTTGCTTTGGCTACTAGGTAGGTAGGTACCTACCATGTCTGTGCAGTTTGATTTGCAATCACTTTTTTACAAATGGATGGTTCTCTCATAACAATGCCATTTAAAAAAAGAAAACAATACCTTTTTTCTTAAATTGTAGTTTTCCAAATCCTGTGCCATGGTCTGTCCAGTGCAGTTAGCAATTATTTTCCTCCCTTTTTTTGGGAGTTATTTGTTATAGAGAGATTTTACTTTCGTGTCGTGTTTTGATTTTCTGAACCACAAATTCTGATGTTACTCAGTCAGGACGAGTATGATCCACAAATTCAGGATATGAGGTAGGTTCATGATAAATTACCTAGGTACTTGAGCATTAAAATTTAAAAAGCAAATAAGCCAAGCCAACCGATACCTACTTCATAGTCTCACATAGCGGTTTATTTTAAATACTTAAGATAAGTTTACCTTCGAATAGCCGTTCCATAGACTTTACCCGTTTTCTATCTACACAAACACAACACTACTAAAATTCCGTTTACGTCAAACTACTAAAAAGCTTTTCAAGTTTACAATGGTAATCACTGGCCATTACCCAGCACAAAGACTGCATTACGGATATCAACCTATACACTCTCTTTGGTAAACACTTAACACAGCATAGGGAAAGGCAGTAAAAAGATTATGCGAAGATAAGGTAGGGACACCACTCATGGTACAGGCAGGTAGGGTAAAGAGATAAAATATTAGCAGGGACCTTTTATGTTGAATGCATAAATAAATTGAAATTGAAGTTGTTGTGTAGGTTGGTAGCTTCCAAGACTTGAATTGCCTTTAGTCCCTGTGTGTTGTTTGTGAGGATGGGGACTACCTTTTCATCGAATTATCTATCATCGATCATCGGATCAATCTCAAAGTAAGCTTAGCTTACTTAAGCTAGGCCTAGTCCAGTAGCGGTATGACGTATTGTCGTATTAGGTACTTTCATTATGTATAATGGCTTCACAGATAACTTAAAATATGTCGGTGGCTCCTTTCAACCGACAGCAACCAAGACAAGAATAAAATCTGAACGTACCGGTACCTATAAAAAGACAAAAATATTCCTTCTCTCTAATTAGAAAGATAAATACTTGCAACGGCTGTATACCGTGCGTGTAATCAAAAGAGGTTTACTGTGGTTTAGTACCCACCATCTTTGTTTTAAAAAGATGACTGGCACTTCCGTTTTCTTTTCTTTTTTACTGCCCGCGGTAAGTGGCCGAGGAAATGTTTACATAAAGCCGAGAGCTATTTCAACACTCGTCGGGACTTGATTGTTTTTGTTTTAAGTTTTAAAACATGGTTCTCGTGCGGGTTGGGAAATATCGTGTAAAAATCTTGCCTAAAGACGTCTGAAAACAATGAAATTACCTACTTAGAGAAACTTAAATTCATTATTAACACGTACTTAGTTTTTGTTACTAAATACTAATTTTTCGACGAGACAAGTTCCTATATGTATAGGTACGATTATATCACAAATTTTTTGTAAGGAACAAAATAATAACTTGAGTGGAGTAATTATACTATTATTAGGATATTTACGTAAATATAATCGTAAACTTTTGACGATATCTTCGCAAGTACCCATATCTAAATGTAATCTAATCTTGTAAGATCTAATTGACCTTCCCATTTGGTACTAACCGAGTTATTTTTAGCCGTGTTCCTAAGAAGTTGTTTTGTATCGTCCTGGATAACGCACTAGTGTCTTTCAACACACCATCTGGCGTTCTCAGCCGTGCGTAGCTCGTTGTAGGTACTGTGTTATAGCTCTACCTACACTAGGTACGTAATACTATACCCTACCTACATACCTAAGTTCGTACGTTTTAACTCCAGTGTATGGTAAACAGGTTTGTCATCATAGTCCTCATGTAGAACGGCTGGCATGATTTAAGTTACCATTGACAGGAATTCAATGGAGTTTTTTTTGTACACGTCTTACTCGTCCCCTATTCTTAAATACCTAGGTCGTTTTACTCTTGTGTCGTCCATCCCTTACACACAACATCTAGGTCAGAAAGGACAAACTCAGCTTCTGACAGGGTCTGATTTCCTGCTCTTTTCTCGCCCGGTCTTCAGCGTCTCTCTCATCTGACTCTGTGAACTAAATTTATCGCTTTTTAGGCCATCCTCGGGATCGCCAGGCAGGTGGTATTTCCCATGTATCCCTGGTACTTATGCAATGAACACGTCGTCACCTCACCCACATCTCAAAACATCTACATCTCATCCAGCATCCGCAAATACCCGCCTCGAAGTATACTTCCTCGAATGATTCAAAAAAAAAAGAAATTCAGTGTAAAAAGAAATTATGTCAAACAAACAAAATGATGTCGAGTTTTATGCTGTATAGAGTAGCAGTTTCAGATTTAACGTCTGGCTTCGTCGTAACAACAAATAAAGCTAACGCTGACAAACGATATCCTGCGCACGGGTTCTCGCCATAAAGTCTCTCTGATCACACATCTCGAGTTACCGCAGCCTATACATCATCTGGAATTATGATATCGAATGAAAACGAAGCATGAATACGTCTTTTATAAGCCCCGATTATGATTTATCCAAAAACGGTGTACGAGGTATCGAAAAAGAAAATTATATCTTAAAATTAAAACGAATATTAATAAGGAAACAAAAACACGCCCTCCCACTTAGAAAAGCCTGCATTTAAATTTAAATATGGCAACTCTCCCGGCTACTGGCCGAAAATAAGATGCAGGCGGATGTCAACGGCCAGGACGCGATGCAACAAGAAAAAGTTATCGTTCTATTTTCAAAATGCAGCGGAGTCGTCGTCGTCCCGCCATCTCGACAGTGGGCGCCGTTTCGAAACAAAAAGCGAAAAAGGGAAGCGCTATTTCGGAATGCTACGAAAGACGAGGAATGGTTGAAGTTTGAACAGCATTCGAATTTCGAATATCTGTGTAGTGACTGGCAGGTAAATTAGAAAAGTTCCAGATCCGTTCTACTATGCCAGACCGACTACGATGTCAGCAGACCAGAAATTGGGCTGCTGCTTTTTATGTCTACTATTTTCAATGAAGTGGAGATTCATGTCAAATCTTTTACTAATGTGGATGAGGCTAAGTCTAACTGTGGCTTATTCCGGGCTTTTGTACATTAATTTATAACTTCTCCCACTAGCATTTACCTGAAATAACACTACTTACTGACTAACTAACCACGAACCTATAACTAATACCCGACGAAAAACGATAAGTGTTTTAGTTTGACGCGTGTATCTGTGTATCAGGTGTGTGTAGCATCGTAGTTTCCGAACTGATTGACCAATTTCGACCCTGTTTTCTTTATTTGATAGGCAGTTTAATCGAGCTGGTTGTTTCAGGTAGTTTAGAAAACATTTGAGCAGTTATAGGACTTGGGGTTTTCCGACATTTTCTATTATTCGCCATTCCGCGGGTGTTTAAAAACCGAACAGTGTTGCCAGTTTCGTCGCGCTCTCGCCTCGCCGTACCTACTCTCTGGCTAATTGTCTGTCACAGCCGCCGCCGATCTAGATCTGCGACAACTTTCACCGCAGACGGTCTTCAGCCGCACTTCAGCCGTGTAATTGGTGGGAAATTAATCATTTCGCGCCATAATTCTTTCTTGACGAGAGCATTTTGAAAGAAACTCGCGTTAAATTGACTGGACGGTGTCGGTACCTAGACTACCTAGTGCAATAGGTATCCTCACTGAGATAAACGAAAGAGTTTTTAATGAATGCGCTCTCGTCGAAATTCAGAAGCAAAATGCGTGAGAGCGAATCAAAGTGGAATGTATTGCTCATTAAATAAGATCCATTTTTGTATCACGCCTTTTGAAAAGCTGAATGACGCGAGACTTAATATAAATGATACAAAAATTAACTTTATTTTTTAATTTGCTATAGGCTATGAGGAAAAAGAACTTACGCCGTCATCTCATTCCGCTAGAATTTATTCTATTTTTGTACCAATCAATGGTTTACCTATACTTCTATGAATCACATTCCCATTATTCCTATTAGTTCCTATTTAACTTCCATAAAGATCGAAATTTTACCATTACGGTGTAGGCACATAAATCTTCTTCGATTATAATTCAGAAAAGGGGGTCAGAGGGGGTCTAAAAAGGGTGTCACAACCTTATCTGCAGCATCGCTGTTGTTGACATAGATATAACCATTTTAAATGATGTCAATTAGTTCCAGTATTGGCCACTGAATCAGATAAGTTGGTAGCACTCTAATATGAATGGTTACTCATGTGGCCTTTTTAGACCTCTTTTTTGACCTGATGTCAACACTCGACACACTTCACCTACCTATCAAAACCGAAACATTAATCACAACAGAAATCATTATTCAATAACTCAATCTAGAATCTCGACTACGAATACTTATTTACGGTCAGTAAATCGATTCTTGTCTAGACTTTCGATGCCGCAGCCTAGATGTCTGGTGAAAGCTGGGCACAATCGATAGTATTGATTACCGTTCCTGGTAAAATATAGAATTACCACGTTCGTGGGCTTCCCTTCCCTAATTGGGTATTGATTGGTTTGAAGTTCTACCTGTGGGTTATACTTATTGGGAATAGGGGTTACTATTTTCAAACTGTTATCTTCAAGTCGACCGGTTTTCAATTTTAATTTTCGGCGTGACAAGTTCGATATTCATCAGAATATCATGCAGCATCATGCTGATTTTCCTTATTTTTGAACCGTACTATTTCGGTGTTGCCAACATGATTTAAAAAATATAGATTTTTTCGTGCCGAAAATCAAAATTGGAAACCGCTCGAATCGAGGCGAACGATTCAAAACCAGAGCCCCTGGTAAAGTATAGAATAACCAGCCCAACACGTTCGCGGGCTTCCCTTTCCTAATTACGTATTGATCGGTGTGAGGTTAGACCTGTGGGTTCTACCTACATTCAAGGCTAGGGTGAATAGGCTGTTCCTGGACAGGTATGCTAGGAGCACACACACAGGTGTCAAATGACTGGCTAGTCTAATTAAAAAATATATCGGAATAAATGTATTGAAATATATTGGACAAAGTGACATTTCAATAACTACGTCTTCATCCAACCAATCCGATCCAATCATGTTCAATCTGAGACCATTGTCATTCTATTAAAGGGAGACGTTAAACCAGAAATAGTACAGAAGACAGCGTATCGACCTCAGTAAAACCAGTATAAAAGAAGCTAACATTGCTATGCGCGTCTATAGAGACGCTAGCTCGTCATATACTGGTTTTGTGTAGGTCGATACGCTGTTGACAGTACCTACCCACTCAAGAATCGAATGAGACGTTCTAAAGTTGAGCTCGGGCGTTTCTACATTCACATTTCAGACCGAAATAATTATATTTTCTAGATTTATGGAAGTGTGTAAAACCACAGTACCTACAACTTACAACCTGTAAAAACCGTGACACAAGCTTTGACCGATTAGCTTTGTACCTATAGAACATTAAATCTAGAATATCAAGCACAAGTCGATTTGGGTTAATGTTACCCCGACTTTCTGTGTCATTCGGTCGGAATTTTTGAATAATTTAGTTTTATCCAACAAAGACATTTCCTGTATAAGTTAGTACGTAACTACATAAGGTGCTTTGGTTGGTCTAGGCCAGCTATACTCTAAGTGTGTTCCGCGGAACCCTAGGGTTCCGCGATACCTCTGTAGGGGTTCCGCAAGAATTTAGAAAAAAAAACAAAATACCTCTCTTTGGTCGAACGTTTTGGCTCCGCGGCCGCGCGTAGGTATATTTATTTATTTATTGATTTATTTGTATTTATATTTGTATAAACATGTGTTACAATAGCTGGTACAATATCTCATAAGTTTGGTATCAACATGTAGTATAATTGTATACTTGTGAGCGCGCAGTCCCTTTGATGAAAGCCGCCTCTGAATTAGACGCTATAGTTGTCAACAAGCGACTTTCGACTCTAACTTCAAACAATAAAGTCGAGATTGTTTACAACGCAATTTTTATATTTCTCTTTTTGTTTTTGCTTTTTGTTTATCAAAGGCGTCGCGCCTCGTCAGTCAGTTGACGATTAGCGTTCGGAGCGATAAGTTCCTACCTACCTACTTACAAGCTCGCTAGCGAGAAACTAGTGTTTATTATTCTACTGCCTGCTGTATTCTGTTGTCTCAGTTTTATACATTTCTTCATTGTACTAAACTTAGTCTCTTATACGCAATAACGATTGTGCATTATTTAGACCCCACCATCCTGACGTGTAACATTATAAATAAAGAAGAATGGAACGTTGGTTTAAAGGTGTTAAACGTGTTGCAACAACATCTTCTAATGATGCTGAATGTTCAAAAGCAGTACGCGCGGAGAATATAGCAATCACCGATCATATATCATGATTAATCATATATCAGTTTCGGATTTGTTGATACAGCGGCTCACCTCTCTGCATGCTATGTAGTAAACTGCTTCCTAATAGTTCCATGGCACCTGCAAAATTGCGCCGACATTTAGAAACTGTTAACCCCAAGTCTAAAGACAAGAATAAAAAATTTTTTTTTCGTAAATAAGATCAGTTATTGGAAAGTCAAAAAAAAATGATGCATGTAACACAAACTATCAACGAAAAGGCCACGGAGACATCATATTTAGTTAGCTATCGCATTGCACAAGCAGGTGAAGCGCACACTATCGCTGAGAATTTAATAAAGCCATGTGTATTAGACATAACAAAATGTATGCTCGATGAAAAATCTGCAAAGCATTTTTCTACTGTGCCGCTATCAAACGATACTGTTTCACGGCGAATCCATGATCTGGCAAGCTACGTCTAACAAGAACTACAAACGTCTACAAGAAACACGATTCGCCTTGCAAATGGACGAGTCGACTGATGTCGCTGGTTTGGCTATCTTGCTGGTTATCGTGAGATATCCATATGAAAGTTCTTTTGAAGAAGACATGCTTATATGTTCACCGCTACTCACAAACACTACCGGGGAAGAAATTTTTAATGAAATAAATATATTTTTTGAAGAAAATAATCTCAGTTGGAACAATTGCATTGACATTTGTACAGATGGGGCCAAGGCGATGACAGGTAAAACAGCAGGAGCAGTGTCACGAATAAAAAATAAAGCGCCTAATTGTAGTTCCAGCCATTGTATTCTGTATAGACAAGCACTTGCGATGAAGCAAATGCCGTCAAATCTAAAATTAGTTATGGATGAAGCGGTAAAAATAATTAATTTTATCAAACCACGACCACTACAATCCCGATTGTTCTCATTATTGTGTGAAGATTATGGCAGCAAACATAAAACACTGCTGCTCCATACAGAAGTGCGATGGCTATCTCGGGGTAAAACTTTAACAAGGCTATTTGAACTTAAAGCCGAGTTACAAATGTTTCTTTCAGCAGATACTTCTTTTAATTTAAAGGACCGTTTGTATGATAAAACTTGGTTGTTCCGATTGTCTTTTATGGCGAATATCTTTCAAAAACTGAACGAATTGAATTTATCATTGCAAGGTAAACAGACAATAGTGTTTCAGGCTTATAACAAAATAACTGCCTTCAAAAGAAAATTCGTTTTTTGGATTATTTGCGTTGGTAAGAAAGAAATAGAAAGCTTTACGTCCCAACAACATATTTGTGCTAAACAGAATTCTCAACCTATGCAGCCACAAAAACAAAATATCGCAATAGACTGGACGCCGAACCTGATATGAGACTTCAACTGTCTTCTATCAAACCTGATATCAACCAATTGATGAAAAATAAAAAACAGTTTCATATGTCCCATTAGTTAGATTTTTCTTTTTTATATCTTCTATTATTGTACTTGCCATGTGGTAAGTAATAATTAGTAACTGTTACATTGTACTTTTATTATGCTTATTAATAAAGAATACACTTTTAAAAACTATTGTTTTATTGTAGGGTTCCATCAAGTATTTTGCTTCCCAAAAGGGTTCCGTCACCAAAAAAAGTTTGAGAACCACTGGTCTAGGCAAAGCGGAACGGTGACGATGGTGCGAGCCAGCCTAATGCTCCTAAGATGTACAACAAATCAAACTTTTCTCTGGAGCTTACGCCATGCAATCTAATTACCTACCTAATGCGGCCATGTACCAATGGCTGTTTTCTGAGTTATTTACATTAGTTGAATACTAACCGATGCTCTTACGGTGGGGGATATCGTGATGAAACCTGCACATTCCGGCGGCTGAATGTGTAACTAAGGTTCCCCTGGTAGCAGGGTCACGGAGGTCAGATGGCAGTCGCTCTACTGTAATCCAAAATCTGTAAGTCCTGATCTGCCAAATCTTGGATCATGGTCAAGGCGTCGTGCGCGAGAGCATATCCGGGACGTTAACGCCAGATGATTATTATTTAAAACAAATTAGGTAAAAAAATATGTTTCTAGGTAATTTCGACTCTGGTATTGCAAACGTTTATGGTAACTATCAAGCGGGACGGTAACGAACGTACGTTTAATTAAAAAATTGCAGGTTTAATTATATTCCCAAGTACTTAAACGTTCGATAAAATTCAGTGACTTCTGGCAATTAATTTATGTTATTGCTTCCTACAGGGTTCATTGCACCCTTTTATGAAGGTAACTATAGAGTTGTTTGAACTAAGTACAGTCCATCTGTCCACCGCGCCGCCAACACGCGATGGGTCAAACCAATTTTACTTGGCGGACATTCGTTTTTTGTGACATTTGTTGGTCCGTGGTTTACCGTATTTCTTTGTCTTCATGGGTGATGTATTGCTCGTTTTGGCGGGGTTTTGCCCTAGCCTTCACATTGAGTGCTCCAGTTGGTTAATATAGTCTGCCACGCCGAGGTACCGGGTTGGATTCCCTGCCGGGCAGAAATTGAAATGATAATTTTATTTTCTGTTACGGGTCTGGGTGTTCTATGTATTATTAGTAGGTATGTATGCATTTAAAAATATATACGTAGTTTATCAGTTATCTAGCACCCATAACACAGGCTTTGCTTACTTTGGGGCTAGATGGCGCTGTGTTAATTGTCCAAGTACATTTATTTTATTTATTTACTTGATTTATTTCATAAGTCTGCGGATTTTTTTAGAACTCCTATCCTACACTGGAAGACAACAGCACAGTACGTAACAGCAACGTGAAGTAGATCTCACTATTGCGTACTCTTGACTATTTCTACCTAGCTACGTAGCTGTAAACCTCATTATATTCCTGCCTCTTGGTCAGGCTTTTTAACTGGATATTTATAAATAATTGAGAATAGGCAATTTCCCTATACGTCTAGACGCCCTAATTGTCCTATGGAAGTACCTACAAACAATTATACAAACAGGAAACAATTAACGTTAAAAGTGCTGCCATCACATGCGATGGTATTATCTAGGGTCAACGCCCTGAATAACAATAACAGTTCCATGGTAATTTTCAGTCGTTTCCATGTCTGCCATCTAGGGTAGCTAGTTAGGTGGAAGTGGTCAGGTTAGGTTATTCCATCATAGGTCAGCATCAATATGTAGGTAGTTTAGACCATTCACTATTTAAAAAGTGTATTATATTGGTCTATGGTTAGGTACAGGACGACTTTAAATCAAATCTTACGAAATTCGATAACAAACAACTTTTACTATGATACCAACTCGGAAATCGCGAAAAACTGCTTGGTATTCCGTAGGGTAAAACATCCGGTAGTCAGCCCGCACCAGTACTCAGCCTTTACAGACATTCTTTCCTTTTAAATAGTGTAGTATAAGTAGTAGACTTGGGAACAGTGTTACCAGCAGTAGTTTCCAAAAAAATACGTCCGGGCTCCTAAAATAGTACGAAAATGGCTAAAAAGGTACGGGGGGGTGTAGCCAATAAAACGGCGTTATTTTGACAAGACAAGACCTTATTTCCTCGCCAGTGGTGCCAGTGAGCAATACGTCAAAATCAACCCTTCCTTCCATTATTTTATGGTATTTTGCGGACAGGAAAGATAAAGTGGCCACCCATTCCCCTCAGCTAAATTTAGCATTTTGTAAAAACGTACTAAATAGTACGATGTGGAGCAAAGTACGCCAAAGGTACGACAGTCGGCCAAATAGTACGTAAATCGTACCAAAAGGTACGATCTGGCAACGCTGCTTGGGAACCCCAGTAGATGCATGTCCAAACATGTTCGCTTCGCACTGAGCCAGTCCTTACTTGCTCAGTTTGTGTTAAAGAAAAACCCGCTGGGCACCGAAGACAATAACAAGAATAAATATGGTAACTGTAATGTGTAATTGTGCTTAATAAATATGTTAGCACAACGTAGCAGCATTGCAATGTCACAGCGGGACTGTGCAGACGTTCCCTACTGACTGTGATATCCAGATAGCTGTAGTTGTTTTAGTTATCCTAATTCCTGCATTGAAGGGCGTCCTAGTGGATGTCACATGTGGCGACGAGGATAAATGTGAGTAATAATTATATCATCATCGTCCTAGCTTATCCCGGCCTCTGCCAGGGTCCGCTTTCCTGCTTAATCTTCTCCACTTCACCCGGTTTTCGGCATCATCTCGTCGTAGGCCGTTGGCTCTCGTAGTTTCGTAGGCAGTTGTTTTAATTATCCTAATTCCTGCATTCAAGGGCGTCCTAGTGGAAGTCACAGTAACTAAATAGGGAAAATTAACTGGAACGGGTTGCTAATTTTATTAAAGGAAAAAGTGCATTTTTCGACCAAATAGGTACTTCTTATTACACCCGAAGAAAGTGTTACCGCTGTATTGCTTAAATATAGTATGGGTGTAGTAGATTTGGCAACTCTAGCTTTTGGGCTTATTACATTTGGCTAAACATAGTCGTCTAAATTCAGAAAAAAAAGCCAGGAAGCATATCAAAATGGAATGTATAACTCAGAGAATAAAGTTCATTTTTGTATCACGCCTTTTGAAAAACGGAGCGACACGTAACATAATATACTCGTAAGTCATACAAAAATTTACTTTATTCTGTTAGCAATACATTCCACTTTTATTTGCTCTCGTGTATTTTGCTTCTAAATTTAGTCGACTGAATTTGGCCAAGTGTAATAAGCTCATTAATCCTAGTAGACATGTTGAAACATGTTCGCTTCGCACTGAGCCAGTCGTTACTACTTGTTCTTGTAAAAAAATATTTCTGGGCACCGAATTCCATCCATGGTTCCTTTCCGAGAAATCGCGTGTGAGAATAACGAGGATAAATATAAATAGGGAAAATATTATTGAACGGGTTATTGCCCCAATAGGCACAGTAGGTAAACGGTGACCTCTTTGGTACATAAATGAATACTATAATCTAGAATATTGTACGTCCGAAATGGACAACTGAATAAGAAATTATTGTCAGTGTCCTATAATAAAAGATTTGTAATCTATTCTATTTTACAGCATTGATCTAGGTTGCCAAAGAATTCCAAGAAGAATAAAGAAACTTTTAATTTAGGGTGTCAAGAAAATAGTATCTGTACAAAAAAATATAGGACTTAAAAATATAGGGTCCTTCATTTTTTACAATTTGTATTAGTGGTTGGTGCTTTTCACCGCCTCTAAGACATTTAATATGCCTCTTGAACTATCCCATGTCATAGTCCAAAGGCAACACTGTGGCTGGGAGCTCATTCCACATCCCAATCGAGAAATACTCGCCAGGGTACCTAAGTCAAAATTATTACATAAAGAATTATATAATAATGGCGAACGTTAGATTCGTCTTTCCACAGATGTGCTGTTGTACAAAAATACAACAAAAAGCAGCTGAATCATTGTAGAAATAATAATAATGGAGCAGAGCAGAGGATCACACGTGGCGTTGTAATGTTCGACAACAAATACGTAACAAAGGACTCTCAGGATAAAAAATTGTAGAGGGATGGCCCCCTTCGAGACATGTTCTTGTTCGTAGGTAGATAGCAGATATGCGATTTGCTTTGACGAAGCCCCATACGAAGGTGCCCTTTGGCATAATGGCATTTTGGGTCTATTTTGGATGAATTTTATACATAAGTAAATTTTTAAAGAGATAATGTACTCAGTACCCAGGCGGACTTCATCGATTTGACAGTCTTTTTTTAAATTAGTTGATTAAGGCATTTGACCGCCATCTCACCTGGCGATAAGTGAGGATGCGGCCGAAGATGAAGCATGCCTGTCTAGGAACAGCCGATTCACTCTGACCTTGCTTAAAGGCGTCCAGATTATAATGATCAGGGGACACACTCGCAAGCAACGTGTAATTGCAAGCATTAGCCTTAGCCGTACGCATTATAAAGGTTGAACTGGTCGGTTGAGCTGGGGTCTGTTTTGGCATCGCATTGGTCCATGATTTATTGTATTAGTATGTTTGTATTTTGTTTTAGTTTAGCATTGAACTGTTCTAACATTACCTTAAAATATGTAAATGCGTATGAATTTAGGTGATATCAAAATAAATCATGTCTATCTCTATATCACCAAATAACCAATCTTCTGTCCATCTTGTCCTCAGTTCTGGGAGATCATATCGGAGGAGCACGGCATCGACCCGGCGGGAGTTTACTGCGGCACCAGCGACCTTCAACTCGAGCGGATCTCCGTCTACTACAATGAGGCCGCTGGTGAGACCCTGTTACATTTTTTTTTAATTTAGTTTATAGACGAGCAGCATTGTTGCTGATGTGTCTATATCACACAGTGTTGAAAGTCATTTTAAATCAAATAGAGACAGGTTGTTCGACTTCAACCACTCGTCCAGTCTGTTCTTGAAGGCATTCACTGACACGGCTGTCACAATATTTTGTGGTAACTTGTTCCAGTTTGATACCACTCTGTTAGAGAAGAAGTGATGTGCAGTATTGGTGTTTGATGGTGCGCGCTCCAATTGCATTTACTTATTTACTATGATAACGCAGCGGCCCAAAATGAGTGTTGGCCTCCAACGGTATATCTTGAGCCAACAGTCAGCCCTCCTCCCTCCTTCAGTCAGTTCGGATTGTCCAGCAATTTCACACGTTATACTTACGTACCTACAGTGTCCCGGTTTTAGGCAAAATGTTCAGCTCAAAAAAAGCACGCATTTCGCATTTTTGCAGAAACTCCTTACATCTACCGCAGCACCTTCATTTCCGTAACGCAACTCCTGCTTGTGCCGCTCTAGTAGAGGCCAAGTCTCACTGCCGTATCCAACAGGTCCAATGATGGTCTTGTAACCTTGTCCTGGCGTTGTTGCACCTTCAACGGCATTTTGGGGTCACCTCCAACCATTTGGCCCAAGCCGCGGATATTCGGGCGTTGACGTTGCTCACGATGTCCCTGTTTACGCTAAGTTTTACCAACAGATATTTTGCCTTGCATTGGTGCATGCGGTGGTAACTGACAAACAGGCTAGCGAGCCACCTGATGGAAAGTGGTCACCGTCGCCCATGGACTGCGTTGCCCGCCTCTGAAGAGACCTTCAATATACCTCTTGAACGATCCCATTTCGAAGTCCATAGGTATCTAGGTATAATGTAACTTGTAAGCCTTGCATTTAGGTACCTATTGCAATCAGGTAAAATTCGTTCTGCAACAAAAACGTAAAACTACCTACACTACTCATCTACAGTCCCAAATCCGCTTTAATTCCACAAATTACTCCATCAAACAATTACTTGGTGCGATGCGATGACGGGTAGCTGTTATGGGTTCATTCACCCTACTTAATCCGCCATTACTGTTGATTGTTACCGCTTCCTCGTGGTCGACTCTTGACCTCTCAGTCTTTCAAGAAGGAAATCTACGGATTATCAAGTTTAGTAGCGTTTCCTGCGACTTTTTCCGCGTAAAATTAGATTTTAACTTTCCGGACTTGTTCCCGCGGGAACCACATTGAATTTGGGGATAAATTGTAGTCTAGTGCTAATCTCGGTATGAGCCTCTTGATTGATTGACCTCTTGTGCCAATGAAGAGCCGGTCGTTTTCGCGCCACGCGAATCTCAACGTCATTCGCCGTGCCCACCATCAACGTGCCAGCTGTATTAGAAACTAATGGGCTGTCTCAGGCTCGGGATGATGGCAAGGGGCCCAACGGCATGATCGTTGCTTGGTCGCAAGGGCGGCTTCTGGTGTGGGATGCGACCTGCGTAGACACCCTGGCCCCATGCCACATAAGAGCTACCTCGGATAACGTTGGCATAATCCGTTCAATAGTTTTAGTGTGAAGGAGTAACAAATTATATCCCTCCTAACAAACTTTGGCATTTTTTTTTATACAAGTAAGATGAAATGATAGGGAGTCGCGACGGTCTGTTTCTTACACAATGGGTGTAACTTCACCAATAACGATACATGCAAGTTACGCCTAATAAAAATGCAGAACCGCAGGTGCATTGTCACTGATGAATATTCTTCAAACCAAAACACAACGGTGCAAGCATTGTTGTTTGACGGGAGAAATATAGAATGCAGTGGTACTCATCCAAGCAGACGTTTCTTGCTTGACACTGACAGAGTTCTGCCACCTGATAAAAATTGGCTACTAACCAGTTATTAAAGTACTTACCTACCCTTTCACCCGTCTACCGAATTATGAAGCTTCGCACGAAACTGTGGTAGCGCAGTTTTGTCTAATGATTAATAATTGTATTTGATACGAATAAAAGGAGATGTATAAAAAGAGTTGTGGATATTTTATGCGAGGCTAGGGAGTTGTATCAGGTAAAAACAAAGTGGCGGCCCATAGTCTCTGCCTACACCACCTGTGGGGCAGAGGTGTGAGCTATATGTATATAGATTAGATTAGATATACCCTGGCATTTACCGTAACTCGACGACCTTGCGCCTCTTTTACGTGAGGGTGGAAATTATGGTTTGGGTAACACTAATAACCTGCCAACCCAATTCCAAAAGAAAATTCAAAAGACCCTTCGGTCTTCGGAAGATCTCCGAGAGGCTTGGTTGTCCTAAATACTCAGACCTATAAGAAGCCACGCCACTGCATTTTAGCATAACATGGACAGCTGTTTCTTCTTCCTCTAGGCATGCTCTGCACAGGGGGCTGTCCGTCAGACCGATGGTAAAAAGGTGTATAGAGCTTTATGTATCTATGTATGTATGTATCATACGATAACATCCAGGTGTAGATACCAGTCGATAAAGTTTTCATTGCGGCCATGTTCTAACCGGGTTGTAAAAACTTATCAGCGACATAACTGTCCGAACACTTACCGTTAACCTGTCTATGCATAGCTACCTATCGCAGACTATCCTATAATAGCCACAGAATAGTGAACTAACCGTAATAGCGCACTAGACTGGACTAAATTGCCAGTTTCATGCTTACAACCGTGACGAAATATTAGGGTTATGAAACAACACAATCTGTATTTGAAATGAAGTGCGTTTCTTACGGGGAAATATGTGTTCTGTGCGGTAAATCATCTTCGCGACAATATCCCGGTTGTGCTTTCGCACGCGAGGGTCAATCATATGGTCATGGAGGTCAGGTGGCAGTCACTCCACAATTACCTGATCTGTCAAATCCTGGGTCATGGACAAGGCACTCGCACGCAAGAGCACAACAGGGACATTAACGCTAAGATAACCAAGTTAAAAGAATAGGTTAGTTTAGCCAGGTTCGTTAACAGGCATGATAGTCAGCCTGTCTTACAGTGACATCACACCTTCAACCAAAGCAAAATAACGTTTTCTTTTTAATTAGACTAGATATGCATTTGATTGCTATCTCACCTATTGGTCAGTAACGATGCGGCCCAAGATCGACCATGACTGTCTAGGAACATTCTATTCACTCTACCCTTGAAGGCGTCCAGATTATAATGATCAGGGAACACACTCGCAGGCAACGTGTTCCATTCCTTAGCCATACGCGTTATAAAGGTTGAACCGAAGCGGCTCATACGGATAGCTGGAAGATACCATTTCGACGCTAATTCCGCACATTTTTACATAATAATGATAAACAATCTCCTTCCGCAGTTGCGACGGCACAGGACGGGGGCAAGTACGTCCCCCGCGCGGTGCTGCTCGACCTGGAGCCCGGCACCATGGACGCAGTCCGCTCCGGCGTCTTCGGCCAGCTGTTCCGGCCAGACAACTTCGTCTTCGGCCAGTCCGGCGCCGGCAACAACTGGGCCAAGGTATGCTGGTGGAGGATTTTTTATAAGTACCGTAGACGATTTCTGCGAGTCCTACTTTTGAACCGCTCGTCTCGAGTCGAACGCTCGTCATCTTTTTTCAAGCTTTACCCGTGTTGCTTACTTTCGAATTCCTTCCTTCTGAAGGCCCTTCGTAAGGTTACCTACCACTTGCTGATGCGTAATCATCGAGCTGACCAAATCGCTACAGATACCGACTCCGGTGATTGAAGTTATTCAAAGTCCTTTTCCAGGCTTTTTTTGGATGCAAGAGAACAGGTCCTTTTATTCGTCTGTCTCATAGAATAAAAGGTCACGCGATGCTTGTTACAGTTCTTCTCTGTGACAATTCTGACCAACACCCTTCCTTTCCAGGGCCATTACACCGAAGGCGCGGAATTAGTGGACGCCGTCCTCGACGTGGTCCGCAAGGAGTGTGAAAACTGCGACTGCCTCCAAGGCTTCCAGCTCACACACTCGCTTGGCGGCGGCACCGGCTCCGGCATGGGCACACTCCTCATCTCAAAGATCAGAGAAGAATACCCCGATAGAATCATGAACACATACTCCGTCGTCCCCTCACCCAAAGTGTCTGACACAGTCGTAGAACCTTACAACGCGGTCCTCTCCATCCACCAGCTAGTCGAAAACACTGACGAAACCTACTGCATAGACAACGAAGCCCTATACGACATCTGTTACAGAACATTAAAAGTGCCGAACCCGACCTATGGTGACCTAAACCATCTCGTATCCCTAACGATGTCAGGCGTGACCACCTGCCTGCGGTTCCCCGGCCAGCTGAACGCGGATCTCCGCAAGCTGGCCGTGAACATGGTCCCCTTCCCGCGGCTGCACTTCTTCATGCCCGGCTTCGCGCCGCTCACGTCCCGCGGCAGCCAGCAGTACCGCGCCCTCACCGTGCCCGAGCTCACCCAGCAGATGTTCGACGCCAAGAACATGATGGCGGCCTGCGACCCGCGCCACGGCCGCTACCTCACCGTGGCCGCCATCTTCCGCGGACGCATGTCCATGAAGGAGGTCGACGAGCAGATGCTGTCCATTCAAAACAAAAACAGCAGCTTCTTCGTCGAGTGGATCCCGAATAACGTGAAAACAGCTGTGTGCGACATCCCTCCTAAGGGTCTGAAGATGTCGTCGACCTTCATTGGTAACACGACAGCGATCCAGGAGCTGTTCAAGCGTATTTCGGAGCAGTTCACGGCTATGTTCAGGCGCAAGGCGTTCTTGCATTGGTACACGGGCGAGGGCATGGACGAGATGGAGTTTAATGAAGCGGAGAGCAACGTGAACGACCTGGTGTCCGAGTACCAGCAGTACCAGGAGGCCACGGCCGAGGAGGACACGGAGTTCGACCAGGAGGATATGGAGGAGCTGGCTCAGGATGAGCACCATGGTTAGGCGCCAGGATATCGGTGGAATAGAGGGGTGATGAAGTTTGACACTATGCAATATAATCTGATGGGATGTGGGCACTCGAAGTCGTCAATTTCGCGTGACGAATTGGGGAAAGTGCCTGTCTGTGTTTTCACAATCGAATTAGTATTATAGAGAGTCTGTTTTATAAGATTTAACCAAAACATTGGGAGCGTGACCGCTGTGCTGTCTACGTGTTAGGCAAACGTACCAATTTGTGCATTTATGCTTTTATATTGTATGTACGTACGTCCTTATATTATATTCTAATTTATGAAATAAATGTTTTAATGAATTGTAAGTGGGTGTGTTTTTGTTATTAAACATTTATATTTAACATTAGAAGCTGAAGAATAAACAAAGTTCGTTTGATCCCTTAGGTACACGACAACACGAAAACCACGTCATATCTTTCTATACATATATAGACTGTAGTATAAAACAAGAGTCGCTTCGCGCCGCCTGTCCCTCTGTAAGTAGGGGATATCAAGGCGTTTTAAAACAAAGGTTGCTAGAACTTATAACTGGTAGCGAGCCGCTAACTTCGAAAAGACGTTCGCTTCCAGCCATATGCAGGACCTTTCTTTATGCACCCACGACTTAGGACCCGTGGTTGTGGCGTTCTGACAATGTCAGCATAAAAATCGTGATAAGTCGTGATAAATCGTAAAATTTATGCGCTGTTTTGAGAGACTAGATTTTAAGAATGACGCTGTCTGTATCTTCGTTATGATTTTATATAGTCCGAAAGCCTAAACTAATTATTGAAATCATAGAAATCTATAAAAAATCTATAATCGATTTATACATAGATCTTTTCCTATGAAGCAAAATGTAAAAAGTGTTTCAACTTTCCTTGGTTTAGCATTCTAATACGGTTTTCAACAATAGATAGAGTGATTCAAGAGGAAGGTTACACGGGACAACACGCGAACAAAGTTCAACGAAGGCCAGCTAGTAATAAAAACATAATACTTCAAGGCTCGGAATTATCTGTATATAAATAGACTCAAATAAATCTAATTTCTGACTGGCCGTGTGGTGTCCGGCAGAGTAGAGTAGCACCAACCGCTTACACTCGTGGGTGTCGTACGAGGCAATGCAAGAATCTTCCATTGTTATATTTATCATACTGCGATCTCCAACCCGCCTGCCAAGCGTGGAGATTACAGCAACAACGTCCCCATTCGTGGGAGAAGCCCTGAGTCCTGCAGTGGACTGTTATGGGGTTTACTGGTGCTGATGAATTGAAGTGAAAGGCGTAAACAGTAATCTAACTAACTGACATTGCATCGTCCGTCCAAAAACAATAGGGGCAACTCAGTTCACGTTCATACGAAGAAGGTAAAGGGCTCCATGACTTCTACCATAAATCCAGATGCGAAGTATGACGGGCCGTCCTAACTCTGATCACAAACACAGTTGCTGAGTAACAACGGCTCCCTTCCGAAGTCTTTCCTTCGCACTTTACTTCAAAGGCCGGCACAGCATCCGCTCCCCTTATGTCCTGGGCGACGGTGGCCGCTTTCCAACAGGTGAACCGTCCGTCCGTGTGCCTCCCTAGGCAATAAAAAGAAAACGGTTGCCTCTCGTGTCGTGACAGAGGGTTAATGTAGGTACTAAGATACCCAACTATTGTCACCAGTACAGATGACCCCTCAAGTATTGGTGCCTGTAGCAGTCGACCCTTTTGGTCTAAGGTAGGGTCGACCCTGCCTAAGGCCTTGACGCCAATTGCCGCTCCCAAATGCGAGTGCCCTAGGCAGTTGCCAAGATTGCCTATATGGACAGGCCGGCCGAAATGATTTATTTTTTTGATCCAAGTTTTATTTGCCGAGTGGTGAAGGTATCCGACTCGTAAGCGAAATGTGCCGGGTTTGAATCCCACTGCGGCCATGTACTAATAACTCTTTTCTAAGTTAGGTATGTATATTGGTTGGAATGCTAACCGGCGAGGGAAAATATCGTGATGAAACCTGCGCATTCAGGCGACTGAATGTGTAACCATGATCCAATCTACTCAGGTTCCCCTGGTAGCTGAGTCACGGAAGTCGGATGGCAGTCGCTTCACTGTAATAAATCTGATCTGCCAAATTCTGGATCATGGTCAAGGCAGACCCCGAGCCCTCGTGCGCGAGAGCATAACCGGGACATTAATACCAAGATGTTTGAGATAGTAGCTAGACAACACAAAAAAAAAACAAAATTTTTGCCCAGATCACCTAGTCTTAATTGGTCTATTAAATTCAGAATAACTAGACTGTTCTCAGTTTAATGTCCATGCAGTCGCACAAACCGTTGGCTAGCTGTGCAATCTGCATAAAAGTTAGATTTCCATTCAGTTGTACCGCAAAGTCTGCATGCATTTAGGATAGGAGTAATCAACAGTGCAAGACGACTGCGGATGGTCGACTTAGCATTGCTGTTTTTTTATCTTGTATTCTGTGACACACTACTCAATACTCAATTTATTGCATTCCATAGGTTACAGAAAGATGTTATAATAATAACAGCAATTTTTTTTTATGTTATACTGCTGGCAAACAGGCAAGCGGGCCACCTGCTGGAAAGTGGTCACCGCCGTCTATGTACATCAGCAACACCAGGGGAGTCACCAATGCGTCGCCCGCCTCTGAAGATACCTCTAATATTCCTCTTGAACGATGCCATGTCATAGGCCAAAGGAAACACTGTGGCTGGGAGCTAATTCTACATCCGAATCGTACGAAATAACATTATGTAACATTATTCTAGTCATATTGTTCTCTATGGACTTTGTCAAGGCACAGCAACACGAGAGAGACGCTACCATTTGATAGTCAGCGTAGTCACAAATTAATGGTTTTGTCTTTTTTTGTTAAAAAATGCTTCTACAAAGTAGTAGCATTTTGTAAGCAAATGCTGTCTTAGTAAATTGAATGAATTTCTTATCATTTGTTTCGTCCTTTAGTGAGCGCAGTGAAGTTTTATGTATTTTTATAGTCATACTATGTGGATCTGAAGAATGGAGTTTGAGTCGTGAAGTTGGTTGAAGAAGTTGTTTTTTACGATTTGGTCTAAGTAGACAGCCTAGGCAAAAAATAGTGGGGCGGACCGTTTTTTACGTTGTGGCCCAGGTCCATGACTCAGCGTATGAAAAGAAAACGTGGCGTGTGAAATCCACGACCGCTGGTAGGTATTGGAATAATAAAATTAATTATTTTAACCCCCGACAAAAAAAGAAAGGTGTAAGTTTGATGTGTGTCTGTCTGTGGCATCGTAGCTCCGTAGATTTTGATGCGTTTTTTTTTAATTTAAAAGGCAGTATATGTTACAATTTTTCTTAACAAATATTATCCTAATGAGAAACGAGGAGAAAGCTCATCGTCGCTGATAACATCTTCATGGCCTGTAACTGCGCTGGCTACCTTATCCTTCAAACCAGGACAGTAAGATTTTGATACATTTTAAGTACATTTTTAGAAATTCCTCATGATAGGAGTTAAAACGAAACATGCGGGTCCCCCATAAATTAAAATAACCAAGTAATAGACAAATAATTATGTTTATTTTATGTCATATCATAAGTCTTAACAATATTCTAGAACTAATCGTACTATAATATGTACATACCTGAACACAAGTTTTTTTTTATGAATACTAAATAATTGTGGTACGTATGATATCCCTTTAATATTAACATTCTTTCTGTTTTATGGTAAGTATCGGTCTTATATATACATGTTGGAAAATTAATTAAATTAAATTAAATTGCGATTTGTTTAAATAAATTAATATTTTGTTCGCTTCCTTTACCTATAACTCATTTTAACGAAACAAATTGACATTCATCACAACATTTTCAATAGGTTTCTGATTCTGACACTTAATTATCCAAGATGTATATACAATTTAGGATTTCAGTTGATATGACAATTTGCATAAAGTTTCGAATACCAAAAATAAAAACGAAGAAAAATTCGTGTTTATTGTCTTTTCAATTACCTAAAAATATTTTGAGTATATCATTCAATGCGTAAGGAACCAGAGCTTAAATGCATAACCGAATTAAATAAAAAGGCATACAAACTTACAAACTATAGATAGTATTAGTACACTCAGAACAAATTTAGGTTAGCGTACGGTTGTTGGTTGGTAAAGCAGATTTAGTGGTCAGTCAGGCCACTAACACTAGTGAGAAGATACGACGCGATGTGGAGAAGAAAGAGAAGGATAGCGGATGCTGGCAGACGCCAGGATTGACCAACAGATGATGATGATGATTCAATTAAATGAATGAACCCCCAATACGGGGACTAGTGCGGAGCGGTGATTTTTTGTGCACATTTTGTGTTTTTGAATTTTTACGCACACAAGAGGTTGAGATAGAAATAATAAAATAAACAGTACAGGTACAAAAGAAAAGGTAAAATAAAATAAAACGATCTATTGATTCTTAAAGATACATTTTCTTGAGAAAAAATCCAATAAGCATCCATAGCCCATAGAACTTATCAAACTAATCAAAGCTCTAATAAATTCTGAGTGTACCAACAAAACGTAATATCCTAAATATAGTAGCATCTAGTGTTCCAATTAACGAGTGGTTCTAATAGCCGCGAAGAGATTCTATGCCACAATCACGGACCTAAAAATAATACGGACAGATACTCTCTAAAACCATGAGTGAAGCTTAGTAATGGCCGCCCATTTGCGCGGTAAAAAATCAAACAAAATGGCGACGAAATGCCAGACCTGACGGGCTATTGGCTATCTCAGTCCTACTTATACATATAATCAATTTGTGGAAAATGTAGTTGGTATTACAGTTACGAAATACTTTGTAACCTAATCTTAAGGTTTAAATATTGTAATATTGTAAATTTTCCCGAATAAAATAAAATAAAAACAACTGAATTTGACATAAAATAAACGGACACTACTCTAATGTTGTAGACGCTTTAGACAGTCGCCAACGTAGATGACATAGTGTAGATTTTTTTAATGTCAAATTCAGTTTCCAACTGAGTTAGAAAATAGCTGGTGTATCAGTGCGAATGTGTAGGTCGTGTACAACAAAATGAATTATCAAGAAATTGCCATACCTTGCACGCTTCACTTGCATCTAGTGTAGAATGGCTGTATTTTTTCAGGTCCGTGGCCACAATTAATAAATATATCAACCGTTTAAATAATATGCCACAAATAATAGTCTTTATCGATTAGATACAAAAATATAATATAAAACGTCAGTAATAGTTTAGAGGCATTCTTTCTATCGTGTACAGTCGTAAAACTAATTAGGTGACCCCCTTACTCAATAATACAATACAAAAACTCTATTTGCACACTCCAGGGTGCATATATGGGATAAAATATATAATAGTAAGCAGTACAAAGGGCGGTCTTATCACTAGAGTGATCTCTTCCAGACAACCTTGAAGTATCCTAATCATAATAATTCATAATATGACAATATAGAAATAAGACTTTCGTGGTTATTCACTACACTTTCAAGGCACATGTTACCGGCTAACAAAAATACTAACCGTGGTAAGAAACCCGATAATATGTGCGATGAGAATAATATGACAATATTATTATTATAATATAATTTGGTTATTATTATTATTGTCATATAATGGATTATCATAAGGTCGGGGGCTCAACTAAATTTTTGAACGACTGTATGTACTAAAGCAATATTTTTACTACAATACTGACTGCTGGCCTTTTGTTTAGATTAGACCGGCTTGCACCAAATTGCTTTAATCTGATATTTAAACAAAAAAACGTTAAACGTCATTCCTAAACGTCTTTAATTTGGTGTAAGCGGGGCTTAATATAATTTAATTTATTTTCGTTTTAAATTGTCACTTTTGACCGTCCTCATTAACAAAACCAAAAACACTTTTAAACAAAATCTGCGAAAATATTACAGTAAAAATACATTGCCTGGTCAGGGTCAGGTACCTCTTGTACCTTCCAAAACTTCGCAATTCAGAACAAAATAAAAAATGATTATTCACTGCCTAAACTTAACAATAACTAATTAAACATTAAAGCCGACAACTTAAAGTTAATAACAATATTATTTACGATATCATAAAATGCGCGAGAGATATTTACAACGAATTACAAAATGATAATATGGCAACATTTATTTCAAAGCTAAACTAAAATATTCATAAGCATCAATATTATAACTAAGGAATTGTTATATTTATGATTGTATTGATGGGAGGAAGTTGTCTAAAACAGTTTTTTTTTCAAATTTTTTATTTTATGCTACTCAGTGACAAACGAGCAGGCAGCCCACCTGATGGTAAGTGGTAACTGTCGCCCATAACATCTACAATTCACACATTTAGGTTGCAGGCAACAAAAATGCAGAACTGCAGGTGCGTTGTCCCTGTGAGGACTAGGATGAAATGCCTCATGCTTGTAATTTCGCTGTTATTTGCTTAAAAAGCAAAAGTTTTATTTTTCTGATTTATATTTTATTAACATAGCTTTGTAAATATTATTGTAATAGCATGTGCATACAACAGATGCGACTGATATCTTTTAAATCTAAAAATGCAATTATAATGGGAGATTTTCACAGCTACTTTTAAAAGAAAAAAGTGTAGTTCGGACGCGCCTCACTAGATGGCGCTGCTTAGACAGGATTCTCAAGTATAGAATTTGGTAACCGAAGTTACTCGGAAAGGTGTTTCGCGAAAAGATACTTAGTTTTAGTACCTTTTCTGGGAAGAATGCGCAAAATGTGTTCATTTTCATACATCTAACGGTCTCATTTTGATTTTTGAGAATCGTGTCCAATCAACGCCGTCTGTATTATTTGAACAATTTTTTTCGTTTTTAAGCGGCTCTCGAAAAATCTACCATTGCCTAAAAACGTATTGGTTTCAGCAATTCGAAAAACTCAATGTTTGCAAATACCAACATACATATTTACAATCAACAATTTACTTAGTCTATTCATTTATTATAATACAATAATAAATCTAATATACTACAATACTTTCGGCACTTGAATTTTAAGTAACTACGCGGTTATATTTATTACATTTCTGAACCCACTTCAAATAATATCGAGTTACCTTATAAGAAAATTGATCCAATCTGGTCAGGTTCCCCTGGTAGCAGGGTCATGGAGGTCAGATGGCAGTCGCTCCACTGTAATTACCTGACCTGCCAAATCCTGGATCATGGTCAAGGCGGACCCCGGGCCCTCGCTCTCGAGAGCACAACCGGGACATTAACGCCAAGATGATTATTTTTATTTTACCTTATAAGAAAATTGACTTTAGCAACACTAGAACGCCGCCATCTTGAAGCAAAAGGATGGCAATGACACCATACATTGTGATTTACATATGTGACGTTATTGCGATTCTATTGCTTAAAGATGGCGACGTTCGATTGTGGTGAGGCGGTCGCACCCCAGGATTGTCTTAGCCCACCGTTAAAACCCTGGGTACGCTCTGGCAGGAGCGTCGGTGGCCGAGTGGTTCAAGTACCCAACTCATAAGCGAGAGCTACCGGGTTCGAAACCCACTGTGAAGGGTCAGTTCTCTCTGCAGCCGACTGTACCTGCATATTTCATGCAGAGTTGTCTGTACGGTAATGGATGCATTTATATGGTGAGGTTGTATAAAAATACCAAGTCTTTAAAACCCATAGTAAGAATATAATAACTCGACGGGCATATGACATTAATAATTGTCCCTTTTACTATTACGTTTTCATAAACAAATAGTAAATATTAAGATAAAGTAATATTTAAACTTAAGAGTAGGTACAATATAAAGCTTTATTACAAACCAATTAAAAAAGGACGAAAAAATTATTTTAAATATAATTAAAACGAAATCCGTTAGCTTTTGCAATAAATAATTAGTTCAAAAGTTTGCTGCGAGTTTTTAAATTATAGTCTACATTTGTATTGTACTGATTTCAATTAAATTCCTATAAATTATAGTAAAAATATGATTATATGTTTCATATGCGGTTACTTAGTTGCTGATATTTCCGTGTCAAATATAAAATCACGAACTACAAACAAACTTACAAGACCGTAAAACTCATGTATCCTTACTTATTTTAGTGTCATGCGCTTATTACACCTGGCTAAATTAAGTCGACTAAATTCAGAAGCAAAAAGCGTGAAGGCAAGCCAAAGTAGAATGTATTGCTTATAGAGTAAGGTCCAGTTTTGTATCACGCCTTTTGAAAAGCGGAGCGACGCGTAACATAATAGCAGTAATACAAAAATTGACCTTATTCTTTGAGCAATACATTCCACTTTTATTTGCTCTCACTCTTTTTGCTTCTGAATTTAGACAACTGAATTTAGCAAAAAAAAAAATAAGCCAAGAGCATATCGTATATACAGGCTGTTACATAAAAGGTACAATTATTTCTGTCATACGTGAAATAGTTGTACCTATCGTTTTAATACGTATAGCACTCCATCCAGTTCACGGCTTTATACATAAATTATGTAACACCCTGTATAACCAGTAGTAATAACTCATAACTGTTTCACTACGGGTTATGTCTCGAATAACAAATCAGTCTCAGACCAGGGAAAGAAATGGACATGAAAATCCTGTGTCCAGTGGTACATACAAATGTTAATGCCGGCTAATTTTGACATTACTATATTAATATTGACATTATGAATATCATTTTGCCGTTTACTATATTAATATTGACATTATGAATATCATTATTTATTTAATTAATGACTTGTTAAGGAATTATTTTTATTTATGTTTAATTATTGATGGATTGCTATAATTATTTTTATGATATTTGTTAATATTACGATATGATCATGATTTGTGAATTTAAATGACCTGTAAATTATTTTATCAATAAATCAATGTCTAAATGTCTAAATTTTCATCAAAGAACAATTATTGTCAACATTCGTTGACAGCAGTACTAATGCACTATGCAATGGCGGACCGGCCGCAACTTTCAAATCCCATACAAAAAATTGATGACGTCATTCCCGACAAGCCTCTCCAAAAATTCAAATTGTCACAATATGTCCATTTCTTTCTTTGCTCCGAGATGAGCCAACACTAGATTCTTATCATTGAATAAACAAAATACACAATAAACAAAAAAAACTTATATGAACGAAGTCATAGGGCCTCATTTCTGTGGCAGGTAGTCCGCAAAGTTCGGGGGTGGGACCGCCTAGCCAGGACATGAGAGCAATGGCCGACATTTCTGCCATTCATAGAATAACACAATTTTGTCAATATCTTCACGCTAACAAACACCTTGAACATTTGTTCCATACATACTTTTTAATATTTTAAATAGGTTTCATTTTGACTCTTTTTCTTAAATCTTGTCATACGCTTCGACCAGTCATACCACAAGATTCAACAGAACACTTACATGGTATGTTCTCATAAATTTTTTTTCAGACGGATACTTCGTTGTCACTGTCCAGGTGTATGGCTGGGTCCTGATGGGCCAGTTTTAATAAGGTTTTCTTGATACGTAGCGCGGGCAGGCGGACAGAGGGGTTCTGGTGCCAACACTCGCGCATCAAGGCTGCCATGCCGGCCATTGTCTGTGAAGAGAAAAATATATTTATGTGATATTGTTATATTTTGACAGGATTTTAACAAAATTACCAAAAATAGGAAATAGGGCGATGAAACGTCGGATATTATTTATTCATTTTATTTTATTTGCCAACAGATTTACACTTTTGATCTAAAGATCGAAAGTAATAAACTAAACAGTATTTCTCAGTTAACTAGACGTCAAGTTAGTGGCATTAGTAAATATCTCGAAGTATATTTTAAAATACAGTAGCACTATTTATATGAAATAATACTATGTATATTTTAAACGAAATCAAATAAATAAATATCGGACAACCAGTAAACAAAGGTACGCGTTAGGAAACCCGGAACATACCTTTAAAATGTGTAAATAAATACTATTTCAAGCACAATTTTTAAACCGTGAAATTCCATGATGAGGTATTTTTTTTTATTATAATTAAAGGGGCCTCCCTTCCCGGCCATCCTCACCACGAGGGTTGTCGCAAATAAGTTGACGTGTATGGACATAAAAGAGATGTATCAGGTCAGTCAGGATCATGGCTTGGGGATGGCACTCGATTCGATAGTCTCTGCCTACCCCCTATGGAACGCTGGCGTGCTGTGTGTCTGTACTCACCGGCTGCGTATCCCTGGGCAGCTCTGGCCTGTCGCCGTCTACGCAGACGATCTTTCGCATCTCCTCGAAGGAGGGGTCCTTGGGCGCTGCGTGGTACGGCGGCCGGTACTCTCGGGCTGGGCGCGCCCGGCGCCATACTTCCCAGAAGACTAGGGCTAAGGCGTATATGTCGCACTTGCAGTATGCTTCGAAGCATGAGAGGTTCATTCTGGGGAGAGGAATTTTATTTATTTACACACAGCATAACAGTAGTTAAGGTGAAATTAAAATAGATAAAAAGAAGTACAACTTTTTTCTTTCTTTATCAGTTTTTTAAAAGTATTATTATTAACAAAAAAAATAAAAAGAAAGTTGATGAGACACAACAACTTAGGCCTAAAAATTATCATTGCTCTAATATTAATGGGTGGATGAGTAAGTCTGTTTCGGTCGGACACTAAGACGGCAACTTTACGAGCGAGGAAAGAAGATTCTGCTCTTCTTCTGCGGCGGGTGATGTCTACGAGGCGGCAATTATGCCAACCGCGTGCGACGCAGAATGTGGGATTCTACAGTTGTTTTGTTGAGAACCTCCTCGGAGGTATAATCCTAGGTCCTAGGATTCTAGGAGGTATAAATATATAATTATGAAATTGGGCAAGAAGCAAGGTCTTACAGCACAAGCAAAAGGGAAAAAACAATATTGTTAATTTGTACATATATCACATATAAATACACCAATTTATATCTCATAAAAATATATGATACTTTGTCATACAATTTCCTAACAAAAGGATATTTTACCTACCGTCACAATCGAGACTGTTTTGCTTTAAATTGTAGAGAACTTTATGTAGATTACTTTAGTATAAGTGATTTTTTGCTATAGCCCGCCGTTTCCCAGTTATAAGCAAAAAAAACTGGAAAAAGTCCTAAAAGTTCAAGGTTTTTAAAGCCCCCTAATTCTTACCTGCCGACCGAGCGAAATTGTTTTGAGGTGCGGGGCGAGCTCGCGTGACATCGTCAATTCTCGTTTTTATATTTAAGAAAATCTCACGAAATACTCACGTCTGATCCAGCATCTCCGGGCTCATGTACCGCTTGGTGCCCTGCCGTGGCGCAGCACTGGCGGCGGGCGGCAGGTGCCGCCTGGTGAGCGCCAGCCCGAAGTCCGCGATGCAGCACTCGCCGTCCAGCTTCATCAGGATGTTCTTGCTCTTTATGTCGCGGTGGGCGATTGCTGGCTTGCCCTGGGGGCGGGAGAATGGGGTGTTTGAAAGAAAGAAAGAAAGAATTGGGGGCTGGCGGGGTCTGAGAATGAGGTGATTGCAAGAAAGGATATAAACAAACAACAAAACCACAACGAAAAATAACTTTGTGTATATGCATTATTGTTTGTATCTTTCTTTAACCGTTCGCGTAACGCGCGTGGGATGCATGAGCTTTTCTGATAGCCAGCGCTGTGACAGGCATGAGCCCTCACAGCATTATGCTGAGACTGGTCCATTTCGGTTTCCGTTACATCACTGGCTGGTCTTACGTGATTTTAATTTAATCGTAATAATAATTTACTGTACTCACCTTAGGTTAAGGATGTAATGTGGAACCGAATAAAGTGCTGTCTATGTCTATGTGTGTCTGTCTGTGGCATCGTAGCTCCTATACGGATGAACCGATTTGGATGCTGTTTTGTGTATTCGAAAGCCAGTTTAATCAATATGGTACTTAGCATTAACACAATTGAAATCAGTTCAGTTTATAAAATATTTGAGTTTAAGTAAACTTGGTCGGGGATCGACTTTTTTGAATCGGATAATATTTCTTCCGTTCCGGAGCTACGATGCCACAGCCAGACACACAGATACACAAAATCACAGATACACACGTCAAACTTATACGCCCTTAATTATCCTCGTGGGTTAAAAAATATATAGGCCAACTCTGTCACCTTCAAGTACCCAGATATGACTGATCGAGCCAACCGATTTATGACAAGCGCGTGGGAGCACATCAGGATATTGACGTCAATATGTTGTTTTTATTATATTATAAACAACTTAGTAGACTCACCTAATGTACTGAAACATGTTTCTCTAAAAGTGCCACTCAGACGTGAAGGGACTGCCGCAAAAAGCTACTTTTCGACGTTAACCCTAACAGAAATGGTTACGTGGAAAACGGATTTATTTGTCGTGCCTGTGAATATCACAATGAGCATCGTGGATATATTTTCGACAATTTTACCCAATTCCAAAAACTATGCTATATGATGAAACCTGCACGTTCTGGCGACTGGATGTGTAACCATGGTCCAATCTGGTCAGGTTCCCCTGGTAGCAGGGTCATGGAGGTCAGATGGCAGTCGCTCCACTGTAATTACCTAACCTGCCAAATCCTGGATCATGGTCAAGGCGGACCCCGGGCTCTCGTTCTCGAGAGCACAACCGGGACATTAACGCCAAGATGATTTTTTTTTTTTACCCAATTCTAAAAACTATATTAAATAAGTCATCTCTTGAAATTATTTAATTATTATACTTGATTTTTATTATATTTTTATAGACAATGTAAATCGTTTGGCTTGTATGTATACACCAATTAAGGAAACTCATCATCATCATCATCATCTTTGCGTTATGTCCCGGTTGCGCCCCCGCGCGGCACGCGAGGGCCCAGGGTCCGCCTATTACCAAGTTAGGAAACTATAGCTATCAATGCTATGCTTTAAAAATGTTATTCTGTAAAAGACTATGTTTCTCATGAATAGAGAAGAGAAAAGAAAAGTAATTACCTGCGTCCCATGTATCTCGGTATGCAGATGCAGCAGGCCATTGGTAGCGGAGAGGCAGATGGCCATCATCTGCTGGCGCGACAGCGTGCTGCGGTTCAGGTGCTCGTACAGCGAGCCCAGCGGGTGGTAGTGCGTTATCAGCCATAGCTGGGAAGGGGGGAAAGGTGGGGGTTAGTAAGATAGATAGAAAGATTCTTAATTGATATTGACATATTATTTATTTTGCAATTTCTACAATATAAATAAACAAAATATTTCTTACTAACATAAATTAGATTGTAGTGTCATGCCAAGCTAGAGCTCAGCTCAGCATATGCTGTAGGCAGTGAGACCACAGCGCTGATTTTAAGCTACAGTTAGTCAATTGCTCACACAATAATAATTACAAATTTCCGACAGAAACCATAACTAGTTGTGGGCAAAGGCGGCACTATCGCTGCAAGCGATCTCTACCAGGCAACTCTTTGTCTAAAGAACCGCTTAATACACAGGCAAGTCAACAACATGGACTTAGAAGAAAACACATCAAAAATGTCTATAGATCATAATCTAAATCTCCCGCATCCAGCTGGTACCTGCGATCTTTACCAGGTCGTCGGTCCACCTTATGAGAGGCCTACCTACGCTGCGTCTACCAGCACATACCTGCGTGGAACTATTCCGGCTGGTCATATAGCATATTCGACCCTAAAGAAGATACTCTTGCCGTTAACTAGACCTCCAATACCCATTGCCTGTACCAATTCCTCGATTAAGAATCTAATTTATATTCTATGCCTCTCCCATCTCACCTGCGTGCAACTATTCCGGCTGGTCATATCGCTGCCGACGTACCCCAGCACGTTGTCGTGCCTCAGCAGCACGGTGCTGAAGATCTCGGTCTCCCGGCGCCAGGAGGCCTCGTCGCGCGAGAAGAATATCTTCACGGCCACGCTGTCAGAGTACCAGGTGCCGCGCCATACTTCGCCGTAGCGGCCCTGTGGGGGACTAAGAGTTAGGTATCGTTTTTTTTAATAAATATGTCGCTTACATAATACTCTATCTGGGGCCTAATTCTCGCGCTGTGACATCTCGAATTCGACCTTTTTTTTTTAGCCAAATATCTCCATTAATATTGGCATTGTAGTGACTGTTGCACCCAGAAAATATTATCTCAACTATCTTTGACAATCGTGTATTGTCGAAGATCAATTTCAGTGACGTTTTAATACATTTTTTTGCCAAGAGAGAATGTCGAAATTGCGATGCTTCACTCGGATTTAGATATTTTAAAACACAATTTATTAAAATTCGAAAATCTAGATCCAATCAATCTTTCGCTCTTCTGAATAACTATAAGGTGTAGTGTAAAAACTTCTCTCACAAATGTTAATTTTTTCTTGTAGCTATTTGTAGCGTCAATAGTCTTCGGTGAGTTAAAATAAAATATTAAGTTAAAAATAAAATAAGGATAATTATTGGCCGTGTGGTGTCCGGCAGAGTAGAATAGCACCAACCCCTTACATTCATGGGCGTCGTACAAGGCGACTAATGTTTTCGAGGCAAAATATCAAGAGTCTCCGTAGTCTGGAAAATGGGTAGCAGCATTTTCCATTATTATATTTAAACACTGCGATTTCCAACCCGCCTGCCAAGCGTGGAGATTATGGCAATAACCTCCCCTTTCGTGGGAGAGGCAATAAGTCCTGCAGTGGACTGTTACGGGCTGTGATGATGATGAATTATTTTATTTGTTTCAAACTAAATTCGCGTTCTTTACACACATTATATTAGACGAGACTGCTCGAACTCTGCTGAAGTCCTCTCGTGACCACTGTGGGTGTAACCCTACCGAAACGCCGGGAAAACAAATCGAAAAGGAACGTCGCGTGTGAGTCCCGTCTAACATAATAATAAGGATATTTTTTGTTTGCTCACTTCGTTGTATTATCATGCCGTGTATACATGCTAAGGATTATAATCTTGTTCAATTTCAACACCTTGTTCATAAGCTAACAATATTTGTACATTATGAATATAGTGTATCGTTGATTGTTATTATAATTTTCTATGGTATATGTATTATATCTATGGGCCTCTGTAGCCTGATACAAATAAATAAATACCTAAATAAAAAATACTTGTATAATAAATACGTCTTCTTGCCATTTACACCACTAACAATATCATTGTTTAGTTGTAAAGTTTGAGTGGTGGTAGATTTCCATTTTTTTTATATTAAGAGCGATAGATTCTATTGCGAACGTTAGTTTGCCTGTTGTTGGGCACCATTTAAGTGTTTAAGATCGTTTATGTAATATTTCAATGTAACAAAAAGTGTAAATTTGTTGGCGAACAAAATAAATAAATATTTGTTGTAAAGACAAAAGTGACCCGATACATACCTTCCCAACACACTCGCTAAGCGCCACCTGCTTGGCCAGCGTCCTTTGCACCATCAGCGGCAGGCCGGAGCCCGAGCCCGAGCTGGCCGAGCCTTCCAGGTACTCCCGCAGGGTGGAGTCCCCGGCCGGGACGGCCCGCACGCCGGGCCCACTGCCCCCGGCACCGGACGAGAGAAGGGACGAGTCGCCGCCTGGGGACGGTGGGTAGGTTAGAGCGCGTTTCAGTTTGTCCGCGGGCCCAAATGACCATTATCGGATGTCGAAAAGAAATTAGACTAAAAGCATTCAATGGCCCGCTCGAGAGGAGGGACGAGTCGCCGCCTGGGGACGGTGGGTCAGTTTAGACACTATCGAATATCGAAGAGAAATCAGACTAAAAGCATGGGACAACCTAGGATAAACCTGGCTCAAATGACCACTATCGAATATCGAGAAGAAATTAGACTAAAAGCATCGAATGACCCGTTCGAAAGGAGCGACGTGTCGCCGCCTGGGGACGGTGAGGTAGTTTAGACCGCGTTTCGGTCGGCCCGTGAGGCCAAATGACCACTATCGGATGTCGAAAGGAAATTGGACTGATCAGTCACAGTCGAGTATATATGTATAATAGCTTTTTTTATAAAACAGACAAAATGAAAAGGACATTGAAAAAGGAAAAAAAAATTTTTTACGATTTTACAAACATGGGAGTTTATCCTCACACCTTGGAGCCAAATTGGTCGCGAACTGTGCGGTTCCAAAGGAGCTTTCTCTGCTTTCCATCAGGCAGGCCGTAAGCTTGCTTGCCACCTAAGTGGTATAAAAAGCAAGCCTCACCTTCATAATAAGCGCTGGTCACATGTGGGATGTACACGTTGGATGCGAAGTAGTTGGTCTCGGCGCTTAGCTTGTGCAAAGACGCTCGGGAGACGCGCAACCTGAAAAGGAAATGGTATGGTGTTAGTTGGAATACAATGGTGTTTTCTCTTGAGACTTTATTTTTAATGAGACAATTAAGTTGATTTTTATCCATTAATAAACTCTTAAAATATAAATCTTGATCTTTTTTAAAATATAAATTGTTTGTATTTTCACTTTATTCTGAGAACACTTTTACTCACTATTTTCTTAACGCGAATGGACTATAGTAAAAATAAACGAAGAGAGATAATTGCGAATGGACTATAGTACTGCGTTATATGTAGGAACCCCAGAAGCATGTTGGGCTGCGAGCGAATTTAAATGCCACCTACAGTGAGATATGGATGGATAAATTTAGTATACTTATTTACCTGTAATGTGTCGTATTATTATTATTATTATTATTTAACTACACTAGCAGCTGATGCGTGTATATCAGGATATTTAGTTCTTGTAATGTTCATCCAGTCTACTTTTAAAACAGTTCACCGATGGAGTACTGACCACTGATTCCGGCAGTTCATTTCAAGCACTGACAATCCTTTGCAAAAAATTGTGTCTATGGTTACTAGTTGCCTATGATCTTGATAACTTCAGTGTATGGTCTCATAGTCACCAAGTTCCTCGTTGAGCTTTACTTACAAAAGAAAAGGAAAAAACTTATTTCACATTCTCACTCACCGATGCCCCCGTCTCAGCACAAATATAGTCATGGCCCCAACAGAGCTGACAGTGAGCACAGAAGCCACTACACTGGCCCATAGCTTCCACGAGGTACGCGGTACTGGTTCCACAGCTGTGTCAGACGGTGGGAGGTCCGGGAAACTGCCACCGTTGCAGAGGTCTCCCTGGCAGCAGGTTATGTTTAGATGGCCAGCATGACGTTTGCGGACACTGAGGAATGAGTTATGGTCACAATTAGTAGAATAAGCATGGAGGTCTTCGAGAAAGGACACGGCAACATGGACGTTTATGAATAAGGAAAATTAAAATACATTTCAAAGCTATTTTAAAGCGTTACAAGGTATTTTATGAATGTAAAGAAACTGTATTTCTTTAGTGTGGTAGAGCTTTAGTAAAACAGTATCTAGTTAATAAACCTACTCGTAGATGGCGTTATAAGTTATTAAAAGGTTACACTATCGGTATAGCAAACAGCTATGACATAACAAATTATAAACAATGGCTGTACAATAAAAAGCCTGGGAACGAATATAAACTATAAATGTCATATAAACTTTAAATGTCGTTTCACTTTGATTTACTGGTAGGCTATTATTTATGTTTCACCTAAATACCTTACCCAATGTAATTATTATTTTGTAATGTAATACCAAAATAAACTCTGAATTACAGAGCAACGCCATATTTTATCTTCGTTCTTACTAGTTAGAAATTGTCTTTTATAAATAAGACCGTTCATATCAACCCATCAAACTCACTTGGGCGCAGGCGGCTGCGTAGTCCGGCACGTGAACTGGTAGTGGTCATGCCGGGCCGAGCAGCCCCTGGAGACGTAGAGCTCGTCGCCGGCATCCCGCACGCTGGCTTTATAGCAGTAAAGGGCACCGGAGCATGTCAGCTGTGGTATGGACTCATTGCATTCCGGGCCTTCGCATTGGAGGCATTTGAATCTGGAAGGGACCATGTGTGTGATGAGCTGGGTTCGAAATTATCATGTTGTTTCTTTGATAAATATCGGATGTTTATCAGATAATTATCACAGACAAGTCGTTATTATTTTCTTTACTGAGTGCATTCAATCAGTCTAAACAGGTTTATCTTAACAAAAGTTTACAGTAAAGCGTAACACACGCATAGTAGTAAAATAAAGTTGCATCCCGCCATCTGTCCCTATGTATCTATGTATGTACGCTTAGATCTTGTAACTACGCAACGGATTTTAATGCGGTTTGCAACAATAGATACGAGTGATTCAAGAGGAATGTTTATAAGCAAGATAAAAAGGGTAGGTAGGGGTAAAGTAGTACGTGAAGTCGCGCCGGGTCCACTAGGCAACATACAATTATTAAGATAATTATCGTATCTATACAGATAATTATCACTTCGAACCCTGGTGTTGAATAACGAATGCTATGATTTTGTTACTTAACTCTACAAGTACAACTGAATAGATTTCAATGAAACTTTGCATTGCATTAAAGGTAAAAATTTAATGGCAGGTGAAAGGCTTTTGTCTGTCATGTCGTGAGCTGTAGTATTTGAAAAACGAATGAATGTTACAATTTACAGATCATCATCATCTTGGCGATAATAAATTCCGGTTGTGACCCCGGGCAACTCGTGCAACAACATTTATTAGTTTTAAAAATCAGACTTAAAGTTGCCAATAATTTGGTGCACTTTGTACCCTGTGTGAAGGTTAAACAATCCGATGTCAGAAATGTACGATCTGAACCATTTACGTTACCTTTTCTGAAATTTCTTTTTCCTGTTTTTGAGCAGCATTAAAAATAAAAAGTCATTGTTAGTGATTTGGAATTGACATTAATTATGATTTGGAATAGTAAACTAAAAGGAATTTTTTACCCGATTGCACTGAACTTTTTGGTGAGACCTAAGTTGATTTCAAAAATTAATAACAACGAAAAGGCATTGCACCAACAAGTAAAAACTAAACTTGGTGAGTCACTAAATTTTTTGACACCCATAATGTGTAACCTTAATGTTTAGGAAGATCTTAAGGCGTCTACTTAAGGGTCACCAAAGTTAAGTGCAATTGGGCAATATGTCTAAAATAAATAACCTAACCAACAGAAAATTGGATAACCCTCCACCAAGTTTACTTAAACTCAAAAAGTTTCTTAACTACAGCACCTATTTTAATGAAACAAAGCTAAGAACCATCTAAATGAAAGTGGCTTTCGAATAGAGAAAACCGCATCCAAATAGGTCCATCCGTTCGTAAGCTACCCTCTTTCTTTGTCAGGGGTTAAATACAGCTATATTAATTACTTCCATTAAAACTACAGGCATCCAAAGAGCTACATAAACATATGGCATCCAGGCAATTGTAAAAATCACATCACAACTACAGCCTATAAAACAGTTCACTGGGGGCCCCCTCTACATGCGGTAAGCTGGTTTAGGAAATGCCAGTCTAATTTGCGCTTCCGTCAGATGACTAGATGGTGCTCACACAATGCAGTAAATATTCCCAGTAATATGTGTCAAAGCAAACTCCAATCAGAAAATAAAACAGTCCACTACTTGCGGGTATTCAAATTGCACACAGAACCAAGCGAACCAAGGTCATTGATAAAGCCAGAAGGATTGAGACAGGATTGCCAGACAAAGTGGCAGTGGGCAGGGCACATAGCTTGAAGAACAGATGGTTGATGGGGCAGTAAAGATCTTGAGTGGCGGCCATGTACCGGAAGATGCACATGGGTAGGCTTCCCACAAGGTAGACCGATAACCTGGTAGATAGCAGGTACCAGCTGGATGCAGAAGGCACAGGACTAGCCTTTGTGGAGATCTGTGGGGGAGGCTAATGCCCAGCAGTGGGAGTCCTTTGGCTGATATGATGATGATAATGATTATGATGATGAATATTACTACTGGCTTAAATGTGTCTTCTCACCTAGTATGGTGCATCAATTTGTCTTGTAGTGTGTCACGTAGTTGATTTTGCAAGGGCTGTGTCGTCGCTGCGCCATCATCATCCTCCTGGGAGACCAAACCTGGGAGACTAGCTGTAAGGTAAAAAATATTGTGAAAATTACTTTTCCCGGTAACAATAAATTTTAATAGAAAAATATATTGTTCACCAACCCAATATCGAGTCACTGGGACGAGAGAGAATATTAAAGTTATTTCCATTGTTTGAAGTATATAGGACAGGTCTATGTACTAAACATAATATGTGAGAGCCTAATAAATGTAATGCATGTTAATGATTTACTAATAAATGGGTATTGGGTTAGAGGATACGATAGGGGGCAGTTAAAAAAAGCCCCCTACACTCCAACCGATATGGTTAAGGATTTGTTGTTAGATTCAAGGGCAAGGGCTGTATATAAAATGTCACGCTTTTAATGAAGTATTTGAGTTAGAATGTTACCCCTTCCCAAGCATGGGGTGAAGCACAACTGTGAAGCTAAATTCATGGCGACAGTAAAGTGAGCCCACTTTTATGATAGTAATTAAAAAAATTATTTCTCAAAAAGTATACATCATATACCTAGTGTTAGTAATGGTTTTGATGTCATTTTAACAACAGAATAACTCTTGTATTATTGAAAAACAATGGTAAACAAGTACAGAATCGACAGTTCAGAAGCCTTAGGAATTCTCACCTAAACGTAAAGAGATTGACCCTGATTTTGTTACAGAATGTTATTTACGTCTTAGGGCATTGGCTAATTCATAAACATATCGAATAACTTACCGCAGCAAGCATTTATTAGCAAAAATGTGAACAAATATCTAAAAATGACAGTGGCCGCCATTCTTTCTTCATCATAACATAACCATAGAGGAGATAAATACTACACTACGTCATAACAATGCGGCGGTGTTGCCATGAATATGATATTGTCTTTGTCAGTTTTTCATTGCCACACTTTCCAAGCCGTAAAATAAGAACTTCAAAAATGTTTCACCTTTTCACAAAAATACTATCTTGATTTATTCAGTGTTCCCTGGATTAGTTTCAAATTGGGTATTTATTTATCATGTTAATTATTCTTTGTGTCCTATTATATACCGTGGTATGTAATAGGCTGTAGGCCGGGGCCTACAGCGAGAGGATGCTGTAATACTACCCTAGGCTTGGCTGTATAGGATGAAATTTGCTTGAAAAGATCATTGAACAAAAATAAAACAAAATGTCAAATTTGAAAAATCGCCGTTACCGTGTTTTGTTTGGGGAGTGCGAAATTCAGAATTTAATAAAATTACAATTTGTAGACAGTACATATTCGTCTTTCTTTGTGAATTTATTTTGTTTGGGCTAAAACTTAGCGGTAACAAAATGCCACGAACAAAGCGCCCAGTCAAAAAGGTCGAAAAGACAATCGATTCTAGATCTAGTGATAAGGGTGAGAGTAAAAGTGAAACATTGAAGAAATTTGATAAACTTGGTAAGCTGCTACGTTTTTCTATCATAACCTTTATTGCCAAATCTCTTATAGTATATATAAGAGATGTTCCTTGGCCTTATAGATGTTCTTTATCCGGGTCTCCGCATTTTCGATTGATAAATGGTAAATGAATAAGTAACGTTGATTTCAGTGGCAGAGCAACTAAAAAAGATAGAGATGCGTGCTGGCATGGAAATGCGCACCATAGAACTGGAATTCAAGATCCTGACTGGATCCGTCAACCCGAAGTACATGCAAATGACTGTTGGACAGCTGGTAAGTAAAACTATTTCTCTCATGACTCCATTGTGGCATTAAAATGAGAATAGCCTGATGAGCAGCTGGATAATATTTTAGAAAAAATTGTGAAATACCACCTTAATATTATATTTTAATGCTTGCTTGGACAAATTCACACAGCGCCAGCTAGCCCTAAAGTAAGCAAAGCTTGTGTTATGGGCGTTAGATAACTGATAAACTATCTATATACTTATTTTTTTTGTATACCTAGTTATTATACATGCTACTCCTAGACCTGTAACAGAAATTAAAATTCCTCCTTCCGTGTCGTCAACTACTATGTCCTCACTTATTTTTATGTTTAGTCTCTTACATTGAATGTCTTTCAATATTTGGAGGCTTGAATTAATGCCTGCAATTTATTAAAACCTCATACTTATGGCACTACATTCAATATAACCATGGTTCTAACAGCCTCATTGTCTTCTGGTATACTGGCATTAATCCCAGTTATTTATTATACCGCTAATGCCATCTTAGTTTACGGCCTGCCTGATGGAAAGATGTTTGCAATACCAGGGGCATCACTCACATGTTGCTTACTCCGTTAAAAACCTTTTCATCCTTCTCTTGAAGAACTTCATGTTGTACTCTCCAGGAAAAACCTTTCCAGGTAGTTTGTTCCACAACCTTAGTGTGCGTGGGAGAAAGATCCTTTGGAACTGCACAGTTCGCGACCAATTTGTCTCCAAGATGTGAGGTTGAACTCACTGTCAGTGGCGAGCGGTGCGATGATAGAATGTAACTGTGTTGGCATCTCATAACATAGTAGTTGTGCCCTAATGTGACATGCAAGAGCCTGAGATCTGCCTTCGTGCTCCTAATACTTTCCTATATTACAGAAAAATGAACTGCACTTCAAAGAGGTCACAAGCAACAGACACACAGACAAGTCAGATGATGGTAATTATGTTCTTAAATGTTTTAAGTAGTTGGACAACATGTCACTATGCTTGTTTACACTGTAATTTGAAGCAGTTACGTTGTAATTTCATTTTCCAATATCATCTGTATTATTGTGGGAAATGGTCTAACTAACATAATTACTTCTTGAAGCTAATCAATTCCCTCATTTGGTATGTGAATTTTTAAATGTAAACTGTATTAAAATTTTTTGTTGAACTGTTAAATATTTCAACTTTTATGAAGGTGGCTTAGTATTAAAACTGGGCTATGCGTGTAACAATAGATATCTGTGATCCTACAACAGGGTTACATGATTTTCGCAGCTTGCAAAGCTGGGGTGCTCATAACTGTGACAATGTAACTTTAAATGTTGAAGCTCTAGGTGGTCAGTCTGCACACTTCATAAACATTCATTTCTGCACTGGCTTCTTGTAGGTACCCATTTTCCAAAAGATAAAGTACAGACTGACAGTGGTTCTTGGTATGACAGTGGTATGGGAGGGGATGTGGTGACATCAATTGATTCAACTTTTTGTAGATGTGTGGGTAAACCTTGTACATATACACGTCACAATGACGCCACGCCGTTGGCACGCCAAGTGGTCGCGTCACTGCCACATAAATGAAAGCTGTGTATTTACAAGCGCACGCACACATAGCGCCGCGCGCACAACTGAGTTAAACTATTTACACTGAAATATCAGATTTTAACCGCCCATGCTGCTGCCATATTGAGTTACATAATATTCCAAGCGTAAGTCGCTTGATATCAATGGCAATGTATGAACAGCTTCAGTACAGTACTGACGGGCGTACCGCTACATCACCCATACATTTAGATTGGTTTAAGTCTCTATTGTATACACGCTATACCCATCGTATACTACGATACATGGGTGGTCAAGCTCTGAATAAAGCCATAATGGGTTTCCTATTGATGTCCTCAATAAGGCTCCAACCCAGTTACTTACAGACAGACAAACAAAACTTAATCGACCAAATTTCGATAGGACTACGAATGAAACAACAAAATTTGAAAGACTAAATGTTTAATTTAGCACATTTTATAATTCTACCAAATGTATGTGTCATCAAATAAACCTACCAAAAATTGCTAGATGTAAATTGGAATGTTAAAATGGAAAATTTGTCACAAAACCGAATCTATCATAGACGTCGTTAGGACACAAAGGTGTTAGGTTGCAAGGAGCGAAGCGACGAGAACGTTATGGGCCGAGCCAGCGAAGTGAGCGTGCCGTGGCAGCGTTTGGGCGGTGCCAGAACCAATTAACAGGCGTTATTCGCTAATTAATTTTCTCAGAAATTCTTTTGAACTTTTTCTATTAAACCAGTTTATAATTAATGTTTAATCTTTTTTGCCTTTGAACAATTTGGCCAATAGTGTAATAGATAAAATTGTCCAATTTTATTTTTTTAATTTGGCCAATAGCGTATTAGATAAAATTATCGGCGTAGCACATTCGGTTGCCCGACTCCTGCTTAACACTTTTGAATTCCTGAATCTGACTTACCACTTTCGGATACATCGATATGGCCTACCACTTTCGGCTACTATCACTTTCGAGTACACGGATTCGGCTTACCTCTCTCGGATGCCCAACTCCGGCTTACTACTTGTGAATGCCCGAATATGACTTACCAGTTTCGGCTTTTGGGTACATAGATTTGGCTACCACTTTCGGGTATCCGAATCGGGCTCTCGGCCAACCCCTGCTTACCACTTTCGAATGCCTAAATCTAACTTACCACTCTGGAGTAGGATGCCCAACTTCTGCTTACCACTTCGAATCTGACTTACCATTTTTGGGTACCAGTACCCGGCTTACCACTTTCGTTTATTCAGATCCAGCTTACCACTTTCACCTTCCCGGATCTGTTATACTACTTTTGGGTACACCTAGCCGACTTACCATTTACGAGTACCCGAATCTGACTTAGCACTTTCGTCTACCCGAATCTGACATACCACTTTTGCCTACCCGAACTTACCACTTTCGGATACTAGAATCTGACTTACTACTTTCGTCTACCCGAATCTGACTCACCATGTTCGGGTACCCAAAAACGGAAATCTAATTCAACCACGCCACAAACGGTCAATCTTCTCACCATACATACAATCTAACCACATGAACCATCGATTTCCACTAACCGGGTGCTTTCTGGGGCCAGGCTACATGACGGAGAACTCTTCACACGGCTCCGGGGACGGGGGCAAGAAGCGGATGGGTGAGTCGCTTTTATTCTTTGGTTTCTTTGTGGTGGGAGATATCTTAATCTCAATCTTAAGCTTATAAACTTCGCACTCAAGTCACTTCACTACAAAAAAATTAGTCGTTATGTTTCATCACAATGTTTTCCCTCACTGTAGTAGCATCAGTTAGTGTTCAATTAATGTATCATCATCATCATATCAGCCGAAAGATGCCCACTGCTGGGCATAGGCCTCCCCAGAGATCTCCACAATGAGGAGATCCGCAAACGAGCCAGGTCACTGACATAAGCTGACAAACAGCCCACCTGATGGTAGCAGTAACTGTCACCAATAATATCTACGATTCAGGCATTTAGGTTGCAGTCAGCAAAAATGCAGAACCGCAGGTCCGCTGTCACTGTGAGGACTAAGATGAAATGCCTCGTGCCTGTAATTGCGTTGGCTACCTTATCCTTCAAACCGGAACACAATCCAAGCGTTGTTGTTGGCGGCAGAAATGGACAAGGCGGTGGTACTCACCCAGGCGGACTCCTCAGTCTTGACTGAGTCCTACCACCTGATAAAACTTAACTCGCAGTGTCTCGCCCACTTCAACGCAGATCGAAAAAGCTGGCTAGGGTTCATCGCTTTGTCCGTACGCTTATTTGACCCCTTACTTAACACTTTCGCTGCGGTAGACGCAACAATTGGGTTGAAATCAGCGTTGCGCGCGTGAGCACTACTCGTCTGGCCGCTCTATTTAATACGCGCGCTAAGATACTCTCTGGTATTTGAGTTAGCAGGGGAAGTGTAAATGGTGTAAACCAAGAAATATGAAATAACCAAGAGGTAGTTTATGCAACTCGCATATAAAAGGGGGTATTATAACATGAGTTCTGTTTATAATAGTTTGACACGAGTGCTTTAATACCTAATTAAATGCAGTTGCATACACTATTTTATCTATACTCATAGCGTAATGTTCCAATTACATATTTAAAACAAATGCAAAATGAAAATTTTCCTGTTTATATTTTTCCGCTAAACGGTATATTTTTTTCTATTTGTTATAATTTGTGTATGTGAATGTTTTTTCTTGTTTGAAGCAAATAAATAGATAAATGTGAAAGTAGTGAAGTGAATTTCCCGCCGCTTGATATCCTCGACGCGTAGGTACAACAGAACTGACTCGCAGCTTACTTCCAGCAAAGTTGAGACAATTATAGGTACTAAATTTTAACATGAAAATATGAGTGTAGATAAAGTAGTGATGCAACTGCATATAATTAGGTATTATATGCCAGTTGCATAAACTACTATTATCCACACTAATATTTTAAGTTAAAATTGAGTACCTATAATTTTCTCAACTTTGTAATTGGAACATTACGCTATGAGTGTAGATAAAGTAATTTTTTAAAAGTTTATGGACTGGCGTGAAAAAAGAGTATCCTTAAACGACTGTTTTCGAATATATAATTGCAACATTACACTATGAGTGTAAATAAAAATAACTTCCCAACCCCCTACCGCCACAGCACCGCCGTCCACCGCGTCGCGGCCGCGTCGCTCCCGCAGCGCCGACACCGCGCGGAAGCCGTCCTCGGCCGCCCGGCCCGCCGCGCGCCGCCGCTCGCGCTCCGTGTACCGCACACCCGCCTATAACAAGAGTGCGGCGCTGCCACCCATCACGCCCAAGGTTGGTATAGCAGACTTGGTCCCTCACACAGCGGTGGGGCCCAAGGTTGGTATAACTTGGGTCACGCAGCTACCCGTGGGTGAAAACCGCATCTGGTTTAGGAGGTAGAGGCGAGTGTGTTGCGACGATGCTACCGCACGCCTATAACAAGAGTGCAGCAGTGCCACCCATCATGCCCAAGGTTGGTATATGCTCGCAGATGTCCGTGGGTGAAAACCGTATCCAAACGCGATTGTTTAGTTAGGAGGTAGAGGTGAATGTGGAGCGACGATACTACCCGCAAGCCGCCTAGCTAGCGTTTGCGTTCCGTGTACCGCACGCCCGTCTATAACAAGAGTGCGGCGCTGCCACCCATCACGCCCAAGGTTGGTATAGCAGGCCACCCCAAGGGGACCACCCTTTTCCCACACAGCGACGCGTTGACTGGTTCAGGAGGTAGAGGCGAATGTGTAGCGACGGTGCTATCGCACGCCCGCCTATAACAAGAGCACAGCCTGCCCACCCATCACGCCCAAGGTTGATTGACGTATCTACCACACATTCCCACCACTGCAACTCCGTGTTAACCAGGATCTCCAGCGGTGACCCGAAGAGTTCCTGTGCCGACACATGAAATGAGTTAAGAAGCCCCACCACACAACTCCTACTTCATATTTAGCCAAAGTTTGAAACAAAAAGTTTTAGACAATTTCTTATGTAAAATAAATGCATGTTACAACCAAGAAATCCCGAAAACACGCGTGCGAACCTGGGGCGGATTGTTGGTACAGGCAGTACATTGTAATATACAGCTGTTGGTACTCCTACAAATAAATAAATAAATAGACCTACCCAAAAGCAGTATAAATGGAGGTGACGTTTTGCGTGGGTTGATGTGCTATTTCCTGTACATCATATAACGCTACGAACAAGAAAAGTTAGATAACCCCCGACCAAGTTAACATATACACAAATATTTTCTAAACTAAACTACGGAACCGATTTCAAGGAAACCATCTCGATTAAATTGGCTTTCAAACAAAGAAAACCGCATCAAAATTGGTCCATCCGTTCGGAAGCTACGATGCCACAGACCGACACACAGATAAGCGCTGTCCTAGTTGGAAACGGTCGTGCGACGGACGGTTTTGAGATCTCCTATTCGTCGGGCGACGTCCGTCGTATGACCATGATGCCAAGTAGGATAGCGCCGGGTTTTTTTTCGTCTGGTGTTAAAAATGAGCCATCGCCTTGCCCCCAGGTGGACCCGAAGACCCCATTGACGGTGCTGCGGCAGCCGCGTCACGGAGAGATGGTGGTCTCCATGCAGGGCTCGCCCGTCATGGTGTCCACCTACAACTCGTGAGTATAAATAATAAACATCTTGGTGTAGTCCCGGTTGTGCACTCGCGCACGAGGGCCCGGGGTCCGCCTTGAAATCACAGTGGAGCGACTACCATCTGACCTCCGTGACCCTGCAATCAGGGGAACCTGACCAGATTGGATCATGGTTAGAAATTCAGTTGCCTGAATTTGCAGATTTCATCACGATGTTTTCCCTTACCGTAAGAGCATCGGTTAGAATTCAACTAATATACATAACTCAGAAAAGAGTCATTGATACATCGCCGCAGCGTGATTTGAACCCGGTACCTCTTGCTTACGAGTCGGATACACAACCGCCCGGCCACCGACGCTATGGATGTATCTATGTAAGCGTACATAGATACATACATAGAAACAGACGGCGGGAAGCCACTTTGTTTTATACTATAAATAGAAGCTAGTTCTACTTAAAACTCTTTATGATTTCCACCCCCAGCATGCAGCAAGACGAGAAAGTGAACTGCGGCATAATGCTCGCCGACGGCACAGTGCTGTCTCTAAAGCCTCGTGAGCTGAGGCAGTCCCAAGCCTACATTCCCTTCGCACTGATGGAGCCCAGTGTGATGCAGCAGATCAAGACCCTGAAGGATAACCTGGATAAGGTGGTCAGGCTTGGCGAGAGGCATCTTAAGTGAGGTGTTGTGGCGGATAGCTCTAAAATATTTGCAATCATTTGTGCTTGACGGTTGGCGCCACTGGCGAGGAAGGAGTATGACAGTGTCACTGTCAAAACCACGCCACTTTATTGGCTGAATACCAACTTTGAGCATTTCATTCTGACTAGACCGGTAGGCTAATTACGTGACTCTGTTGCAAATAATTATATGATTTCAATGATTGAAATTGTTACTTTAGCGATGCGTGTCATCGATTTTATGGGTTCTGTTGCTAAGTTCATCATCATCATCATCACAGCCCGTAACAGTCCACTGCAGGACTTAGGGCCTCTCCCACGGAAAGGGAGGTTATTGCAATAATCTCCACGCTTGTCAGGCGGGTTGGAGATCGCAGTGTTTAAATATAATAATGGAAAATGCTGCTGCCCGTTTTACAGACTACGGAGACTCTTGATCTTTGGCCTCGAAAACATTAGTCGCCTTCTACGACACCCACGAGTGTAAGGGGTTGGTGCTATTCTACTCTGCCGGACACCACACGGCCACACGGCCATTGCTAAGTTCAATTGTAATTAAATGAAATTATTAAATCGATCACACTGTAACACTGCATTTTTATGAATGCTGCCTTTATTTTTATTTTTTTAAGGCTTAATAATCTTAATGGCAAAAGTAACAATTTCAATCATCGTAATCAGAGAATTGTTGGCAACAAAGTTACGTAATTAGCCTACAGTTCGCGCCACTGGCGAGTAGCGAGTAAGGTCGTGTCACTGTCAGAATAACGCCACTTTACAAAGTTGACAGTTGGCTGAAATCCAACTTCTCAACCAAAATGTCAACTTTGAGTGTTTCATTCTAACGACCTGCGTGGTTCAGTTGGTTAACATGCCGGGGGTTCGATTCCCGGCCGGGCAGAAATTGAAATTTCTTTCATTTTTGTTACGGGTCCGGGTGTAGTATGTTTAATAAGTATGTATTGAAAAACAAAGTATGTAATTCGTTTATCAGTTATCTAACACCCATAACACAAGCTTTGCTTACTTTGGGGCTAGATGATTCTGACCAGTAGCGCGAGGTATTTTGACAACGGACCTTACTCGCTGGTGGTGCCATCTAGTGAAATTTCGAACCCGCGTTAGCCCTCATTCTGACGAGGAACTGGTTATATTGTGTAAAGTGTGCTTCAATCAATGACGAAAGAAACTCCTTACGCCTCGTAAGGGTAAGGAGAGCCCCTATGATCCTCGTTCTAACTAAGAACTGAGGCCCTGTTTTTGGAACCGGTCGAATTCACGTGAGCGCTCGCCTTCTAATGCGGGTATATTCTATCTCAAGTAACTTACCACGAGTGTGAAAGATATAGGTAGCGTACGCTAGCATGGATGCTAGCGGTTTAAAAAATAGGGCCCCTGAAAATATTGTGTAAAGTTCAATGAATGACAAAGGAAACTCCCTCCGTAAGGGTAAGGACAGGCCCTATGGGTCCATTTCTATGGCGATGACAAGCCATGAGCGTGCCGATTCGCCATATTGTGTGCTATGGTACTAGGGAATTCTATTATGCTTGTTCTTTTTGGGCACATTCCATTTTCTTTTACAGCTACGCATTATTTGACAATGTGCCCTGTCCTCTTAATAGGTTCTTTTGTCATGGGTTCTTTTGTCACAATTGAGTGCCAAGACGATAATTATTGCTACGATATACCTAGTTGGATGTACCTAGCGAACATTGACCTTTCGTTAGAACTCAGAACTAGTTTTTTAAGCGGTTAAAGCGATAGCTGTATTAATGACTTTTTCATGAAACAATGTCAGTAGTTGACCGAGATATCAAAGCACGCTATTGCCAATGCATTTGGTACGAACTATAGTAACTATATACATAACTGTTGTGTTGTCAGTATAAGATAATAAATATGCTTGGACAAATTCCAAATTAACGCAGCACCATCTAGCCCCAAAGTAAGCAAAGCTTGTGTTATGGGTGTTAGATAACTGATAAACTAATTATATACTTTTTAAATACACACTACAGCCAGACCCGTTGCAGAAATTAAAATTAATAATTTGAAACATTAACGTTATATAAAAGCGCCTTGCTCATTATGTAAAATATTAGGGTAGATATACAATTTACATTTCAAACATTGACGAAGTATTAATACTTAAGAGTATGAGAGTTTTATGTTTCAATTTTATTTGGGTGATTTCTTTTTTTTTTTTTTACTTATTTTTCTTGTTATGGCTGCCAAACTGTACTATAATGTGTGTTTGTACAATATAGTTGTAATTAGGTTTAATTGTTTTACTGTACTGATTTTGATGTTGATTTTTAGTAGAATTGTATGATAGGAGCCAGGGTTTACCAAAGTCTCCAATACTGAATACAAATGATGTCAGCGGCTTTGGTGAGTAGAACCCATAAGGATAATTTAGGGATCCTTGATAAACCTAGCTAAGTTCTTTTTAAATGGATTATTGCTATAGGAATATTAAACGTAATTGTAATGAAACTTTAGACTTTTTATTGCACACAATTTATTTTATTAATTTATATTCCTTGTATTGAAACAATAATACTTATGACATTAAAAAATAAGGACCTTCCTGACCTTTCGGCAATTAATCAGGACATTTAGACTTTTTGATAGACCAGGGTTGACCTGCGTCAACGTTTAATGGGTTTAGTAAACTTCGGTTGGGTGATCAGAGTTGACCTTGGTCAATCTTTGCACGATCCACTAAAACTTAGACCCAGATCTAAGTCGTTGTTTTTTCTACATGTCGTCATTAACCGCCGAAAGGTTTCCTGGGACCTTCCCCTTTTTATAGGACAGACCTCTTATGGGTTTCTGGGACCTTCCTAGGACTTTTGTGCCGTGTCAGGCATCTTCCGTGGCCCTATTGGTCACATGATTCGCCTAGACAGCATAAGTCCCTGTGGTTATCAGTAGAACTACAAATAATAGCTGAGTATTACCCTAATATACATATTGTATTCTCTGCAGTGCGGTCCCATTTTTCGAGGCCCAATTGCAACTTGGCATTTTTGTTTAATTAAATAATGAACAAATTGTAAACATGATTTGGCTAAACATAATGAACACATTCGTAGTAAGTAGTCTACAAAAATCTGACACCGAGCATACCACAACCACAAACACCAATCGTTGTCTTACTGAAATCACAAATATGCTTTGAAAAACTTCATTTATTTCAAGTTTTTCTTTGATCCAGTTCATTTCAGAAGTTTAAAAACAACTACATTGGCATCTGACAAATTATAGTGACGCTTTACACATGATCCTGTTCGAGTTATTTTTCTTTGGATTGGAGATGTCAAAAGATATGATCCACCTGTGGATTCATGAGTTTCGTTTTCGATCACCAGCACGGTTAGAACGAGTGTCCTCTCGCGCGCGACAAGCGTGAAAAGGCTCGACATACATAGTGCTATCTTTTTCATCTTAGTATTGAGAGAAGACAACAAACGCTCTCGCAGTGCGAGCTGTGTCGCGGAAACACTTGTGGTAAGCCTGCACCACAGGTCCTGGGGACCCTGAGGCTGGTTGTACTGTCTCGGTAGCCCATTGGCGCCCCGGTATACTGTATTTTAGTAAGTTAAGGACTGTTTGCTTGCTGATCGGTTGATCTGAGATCGTGTAAGCATAAAATAAAATAATTGAGGCATCTAATAGCCATGCTTCCCGAGCGTTTGCTCGACCTCCTTGACGTATTTCTCCGCAATCTTCTGCTGGCGCATCGTCCCCACCTACAATGGGAGAAGCAGTTAGACCATTACCATCATCATATCAGCCGAAAGACGCCCACTGCTGGACATAGTCCTCCCCCAGAGATCTCCACTAAGGCCGGTCCCGTGACTTCCGCACCCAGCTGTTACCTGCAATCTTTACCAGGTGGTCGTCGGTCCACCTTGTGGGAGGCTTGCCCACGCTGCGTCTCCCGGTACGTGGTCGCCACTCGTGAACTTTACTGCCACATCGGCCGTCCGTTCTTCGAGCTATATGCCCTGCCCACTGCCACTTTTGCCTGGCAATCCTTAGGGTTATGTCGGTGACCTTGGTTCGCTTGCGGATCTCCTCATTTCTGATTCGATCGCGCAACGAGACACCGAGCATAGCCTGTTCACTGTTGGGTAACAGTGAGCTTTCTTGAGGCCCATAGTGAGCAGCCATCGCCATCAGCTGCCAGTAATAGACTGAGGGCGCCGTACGTTATTCTACTTCATCGAGTACAACAAAAATTCTACTTTGTGGCCATTGTAGACGTTTAAGAGACCCACAAAACGTTGGGATTTTTCTTGTACTCGAAGACGATTTATAAAAGTTAAAAAAACACTATGTAATCATCATCTCAGCCCGTAACAGTCCACTGCAGGACTTAGGGCCTCTCCCACGAAAGGGGAGGCTAATGCCGGGTTGGAGATCGCAGTGTTTAAATATAATAATGGAAAATGCTGCTGCCCATTTTGATATTTTGCCTCGAAAACATTAGTCGCCTTGTACGACACCCATAAATGTAAGGGGTTGGTGCTATTCTACTCTGCCGGACACCACACGGCCAGTAACACTATGTAATAATAGTAACAAATTGAATTTAACTAACAAAGCGGACATGAACATTTTTAATTTATGAACATTGAACAATGGACATAGGATAACCTATGACGCCCTCACAGTCTTATCATAATGTGGATGGACTCGTTTTGTGTAGGATCGTTTCATTGTATGGGACACGCCAAGAAGAAGACGGCACCCTTACAGCCTATAAGGGATCTATAAGACAGACCGTGGTCACGCTGTCGCGCGTTCTGCGTTCTCGTTCTGTATTCGAATTTGTTCTGGTAAACCGACGCGGTCTGAACGTCTACTGTCTGGGTATGTCCATCTGTAAACCGCAATACAAGACAACGACCGCAGAACGCGAACACGTGACCGCTTTCTGTCTGTTAGGATCCCTAAACTGGGTAAAATTTAGCTCGCTTGATTACATAAAAATTGTATGAAACAGCTTGTACAGAAGCAAGCATACCGACCTATCCAAAACCAGTATAAAAGGAACTAACATTGCTACGCTATTCTCTAGAGACGCATCAGGGGCTGCCCTAATTGGCAACGGTCGTGCGACGGGCGGTTTCGAGGCCTCCTATTGGTCGGGCGACGTCCATCGTACGACCATGATCACATGATCTTTGCCAATTAGGATAGCGCCTTATACTGGATTTGGGTAGATCGATATTCTGTTTCCTTTATACCTTCTGCTTGATGACCTTCCGCTCGTACTGGTCCTGCAACTCCTGCTCCAGCCGCAGCGCGACTCCCTCGTTGTGGACGCTCTCGCGCCACTCCGCCCTGAGACCACACAGGAGTCAAGATCACCATCATCATCATCATCCGAGCGGTCAATCCCGGCTTTTGCCAGGGCCCGCTTTCATGCTACCAAATTTTGTGACCAAATAGGAGTCAAGGTCTTGGGTCGAAAACTAGTAACAGACGCTCCGATATGGACTGGAGCCGCCCAAATGTCAGTTGCAGTCGATACTAATGCTTCATCATCACAGCCCGTAACAGTCCACTGCAGGACTTAGGGCCTCTCGCACGAAGGGGGAGGTTATTGCCATAATCTCCACGCTTGGCAGGCGGGTTGGAGATCGCAGTGTTTAAATATAATAATGGCAAATGCTGCTGCCCATTTTTCAGACTACGGAGACTCTTGATCTTTTGCCTCGAAAACATTAGTCGCCTTGTACGACACCTACGAGTGTAAGGGGTTGGTGCTATTCTACTCTGCCGGACACCACACGGCCATACTAATGCTTATGATGTACAAAATAAGTCGCTTTTGCATTAACGCTTCCTCTGCTAGCTCAAATACCAGAGATTCTTCCGACTTCGTACGCAATTGTTGCGTCGCCCGCAGCGAAAGTGTTATTCGGATGCGAGGGCGAGCCGACCTTGGTCGGACGTCCGACCACGTCCCCCGAACCCAAAAGCGACTTTATTTTATACCGCGAAAGAATTTATTTTATACACGAACGTCTGTTACTAGTATTATCTGCGCATTTTATCTGTCTGACTGGGTCAAATATTTGTCCATGTTTCAGGTGTTATCAGGTGATAGGCATCTTTTAAGCCTGAGGAGTCCGCCTGGGTGAGTACCACCGCCGTATCTGTTTCTGCCGTCAAGCAACAATGCTTGTTGTGTTCCGGTTTGAAGGATAAGGTAGTCAGCGAAATTACAGGTATGAGGCATTTCATAAAATGACAAATGACCTGATCCTCACAACAACAACTACTTAACAATAACTTTAATGTTGTCCATATCAACTCCCAGAGCATTCTTGGTCACTACGCCGATATACTGGCTTCTTTTACTAACAGCCCTGTGGATGCTGTTCTGATTTCTGAATCTTTTCTTAAACCCTCTCTTTCTTCTTCTCAATTCTCACTTCCTGGCTACATACTTATTCGCAATGACCGAACGGGCAAGGGAGGCGGTGGTGTAGCTGTCTATCTCCGTGAACACATTCCGTACAAAGTTATCAGCGCATCACCTAGTTTTTATTCTGGCTCTGCTGAACACCTTTTCGTTGAGTTAACACTTCACCATAAAAAGATTTTGCTTGCCGTGTTTTATAGTCCCTCACTTCATATTGATTATTTTAACTCTCTTGAGACCCTATTATATAACCTTTGTCCTAATTATGATGATGTTCTTTTATTGGGGGACTTCAACACGTGCTTGCTTAAAAATGATGTTCGAACTCATAAGCTGCAGTCTCTTTTGTCCTCGGTCAACTTGCATATTCTTCCACTTTCCTCCACCCATCATTCCCCTAATTGTAATCCCTCTCTTCTTGATTTGATGGTTACATCTTCCTTAGATAAAATAGCAGTACATGGTCAGTTCCCCTCCCCGTTTTCCTATCATGATTTGATATACCTCTCACTTAAAGTTCGGTCTCCTAAGCCTAAACCTAAATTTAAATTCCTACGCAGTTTCGAGGCGATCAACTTGGAGGCTTTGAGGCGCGATGCAGTGAATATGGACTGGAGTCCCGTTCTTGATGCTGACCACATTGACGTAAAGGTTGAACAGTTTCAAACCCTGATTTTTCGGCTCTACGACAACCATGCTCCTCTTAAAAAGGTCAAATTAAAACTAACACCTGCACCATGGATTACGGACGACATCAAGGTCATGATGATCAGGCGTGACAGAGCCAAGTTACGTGCTAAAAAATGCCCTTCTGGCACGAACATCGAGCGGTACAAACATCTGAGAAACTGTTGCAGTCGTCTGTGTAGGGATGCCAGAAGACGCCACATTCACAATTCTGTTAATGGCTCAGCCCCTTCAAAGGTCTGGGCATTTCTAAAATCTCTAGGCATCGGCAAATCTGCGGTAGACTTTGATGGCTCTACTGATTTAAATATGTTAAATGCACATTTTTCCTATCCACCTGTGATCCTGGATGCTAATACCAAATTAAGCACCATAGCGCAGATTGAATCTCAACCACGACCTCTTTGTTCTTCTTTTTCTTTTGCTTCTGTTGCTGAGGAGGATGTTAGAAAACATATTACTTCTATTACTTCTACTGCAGTGGGTAATGATAACCTTTGTCCCCGCATGATCACCCTCCTACTTCCTGAACTCTTACCAATACTCGCTCATATATTTAATCATTCGCTAGTGACGAGTACTTTCCCGTTGGCTTGGAAGCTTGCTAACGTTATCCCCCTTCCAAAAACCACCAATCCCTCTAGTTTTTCCGATTTCCGTCCCATATCCCTATTACCTTTCCTTTCCAAGGTCCTTGAACATATTATCCATGATCAACTCACTCAGTACCTAACATCGAACTGTTTACTTTCTTCATTTCAATCTGGGTTTCGTAAAGGCCACAGTACTGTGACAGCACTGCTGAAAGTCACAGATGACATCCGTCTTGCGATGGAGAATAAGTCTCTAACAGTTTTAACTCTACTTGACTTCAGCAGTGCTTTTAACTCTGTAGACTTCGATGTACTTCTCGCCATTCTTCGTTCTCTTAACATCTCTCCAACAGTAATGTCGTGGTTTGATTCTTATCTTCGTGGTCGCTTGCAGAGAGTCCGTTCCGGTGAGGTCTTCTCGGATTGGTGTAATCTCCTTGCAGGTGTACCGCAGGGTGGCGTTCTATCTCCTCTTCTGTTCTCGATCTTCATCAACACTGTTACGTCAGTCATCTCCTCTAATTTCCATCTCTATGCAGACGACTTGCAAGTTTACCGACATTTTAAAATTTCCGATATTGAGGAAGCTTTTGACAATGCGAACGCCGATTTAATACGTATATCTTCCTGGACTAAGTCATTTGGGCTAGTAGTAAACCCAAAAAAATCGCAGGTTCTACTTATCGGCAGTCCGTACATGAGAAGGCAGCTTATGGGTATTACTGTACCTCAAATATTTTTTGAAGGGATTCCAATTCCCTTTAGCACAACAGCTAAAAACCTTGGTCTAGTTTTAGATACCAACTTATCTTGGGGGTCTCACGTCAATGCGGTCAGTAAAAAGATTCATTTCTCGCTTCATTCACTCAAACGCCTCCAAAGTTTTTTACCCCTAAAGACCAAAATTTCCCTTGTCCACACTCTTCTCTTACCTCTTCTCGATTACGCAGACCCTTGTTACCTAGATGCCACTGAGGAGCTTTTGAATAAACTGGAACGTCTCCAAAATCTATGTATCCGTTTCGTTTATGGTCTGCGTAAATATGACCATGTATCTAGCTATCGATCTCAGCTTAAATGGCTACCTATCCGCTTGCGAAGGAATGCTCACATCCTATCCACCCTCTTCAATATCCTTCACAATCCTTCTGCTCCTTCATACCTCCGTGAACAGTTCCATTTCTCCCGTCCACAAGACAAACCCTGTCGATCCAGTGTAAGATCCTCATTGGCAATTCCTATCCATCATTCCGATTTCTATTCCTACTCCTTCACTGTTCATGCGGCAAGACTTTGGAATTCTCTTCCGCACGAAGTGCGTGATAGCCAGTCTATTACCATATTCAAAAAGCGTGTAAAAGAGTTTTATCTATCACAGAGTGTTCCTAAGTTATAGATTATGCATTATGTAGTATATATTATTATTGTATTATAAGTCGATATGTATGTATGTATGCGTGTATATATGTATGTATTTATAGATACTTATATGTGTAGGTAGAATAAATATACTTATATATATGCCTATTTAGATAGGTAATATTGTGCACGTCCTATCGGCGTCTCATGATCACATCACACTCCCAAAGGCCTGCTGGAAGAGATTTCTTTAGAAATAAGTAGCGCCTGTTGTGCCATTTTTTACTTTGCCTGTTATTTGCTATGTATTTCTTGTGTACAATAAACTGTTAAATAAATAATAAATAAATAATAATAACAACAACGCACCTGCGGTTCGGCATTTTTGTTACCTTCAACCGAAATGTATGAATTGTAGCTGTTATGGGCGACAGCTACCACATACCATCGCGTGGGCTGTCTGCTCTTTTGTCACTGAGTATAATAAAAAAATGTTGCACCGCACCTTTGAAGTTCCCGACTCGCGGCGGATGACGCACCGCAATGGACATATTAGGTCTGCGCTACCACAGATGAGGTTTTTAGGGGTCGGCAACGCGTGGGTGATGCCCCTGGTATTGCAAGCGTCCATAGGCTGCGGTGACTGCTTACCATCAGGCAGGCCGTAAGTTTGTTTGCCATCTTAGTGGTATATAAAAAAAAAAGACGTCGCATTCCATGTCAGTGGCAGTGGAGTTGCTACGCAGCGATTGATATATTGGCTAGACCCCCAGAATGGTGACCGTGTGTATCATCAAAAACCTTGATCACCTCATCCGTTCCTTGTCGTTGATCTGCTTTATGATCTCCTGGCGATGCCGCTCCGTGGCCGCCTTGCGCTTGTCGTCCAGCTGGAAACAACGTTAGAAGCATGTTATGAGCTCCGAATTAGATGTGTAAGAGAAAATTCAGTCTCAAAATTCTGTTGCTCAAATTATGACATTTGTCTCATTTGAGAGTTGATAATAAATTAATACACGTGCCAATAATCCAATTAATACACTTGTGCCACCACTAGCGCTCCTACTATATGTACCACCACTTCACTATCACTGATAAACCTCCAGACTATCACTGGTAAACTGAGAGGTATATCAGTTTTAGTGGTGTGGAGCGGCTCACCTGAGCCTCGGTGGCCTAGTGGTTACGATATTCGACTCGCAAGCGAGAGGTAACGGGTTCGAATCCGTCTGCCACCATATACCAATGACTCTTATCTGAGTTATGTACTTAGTTGAATGCTAACCGATGCTCCTGCGGCGAGGGCAAATATCGTGATGAAACCTGCACATTGAGGCAACTGAATGTGTAACTAATGTGTAACCATGATCCAATCTGGTCAGGATCCTGGTATCCAGGGTCACGAAGGTGTAATGGCTATCGCTCCAATGTAATTACCTGATCTGCCAAATCATGGATCATTGTCAAGGCGGACCCCGGGCCTTTGTGCGCTAGAGCGCAACGGGGACTTTAACGGCAATTTTTTTTTTTTATGATCGCCGCTACTTCTTTTTTATGTTATACGGTAGACAAACAGGTAAGCGGGCCACCTGATGGAGAGTGGTCACCGCCGCCTATGGACATCAGCAACACCATGGGAGTTACAATTGCCCGCCTCTGAAGAGACCTCTAATATACCTCTTAAACGATCCCATGTCATAGTCCGAAGGAAACACTATGGCTGGGAGCTCGATTCACACCCGAATCGTACGAGCGAGAAAGGTTCTTTCGAAACTGTACGATTTCGTAACTGGTTACGAAACACAGTTAAGTACAACTGCGGATGAAAGACACTCGTCAACGATACTGACCGCCTTCTGCGCCTTGAGGAACTCCTCGTTCTGCCGCGCCGCGTTGTTGAACGACGACTCGTCCTTCGCGATCTCGCGCGCGATCATGCGGTGGATGTCGTTGATCTGCGAATTGTAAGAAGTACCTCATCATTATAATTTTTATTTATTGCTAAGTTAACAGCTATTACATCCAGATGTATATTGATATAAATACAAACATATACCTACAGCCAATTACAAAGTTTGACAAATTACATTTTAAATTATACCGTGATTATAACAAGAGGGAATGATTAAAATATTATTGCATGCACTATAAATTTGTGTATGAGAAAATTATAAATTATATCAGAAAATGGCGCACAGTGCGGGGCATAGGCCTCTCCTCAGATACCTCAAGAAAGGCCGATCCTGCGCCGTCTTGTATCCAACTCTGGGTAATAAAAGGCTACATTAGCGTTTCATATTATGATTCATATTAGAGTGCCACAGACTTTACGTTACGGTTACGGGTTTTTGGGGTGTCCGGCAAAGTAGAATAGCACCAACCCCTTACACTTGTGGGTGTCGTACAAGGCGACTAATGTTTTCGAGGCAAAAGATTTGCTTCTTCGTACGCTGGAAAATGGGCAGCAGCGTTTTCCACTGTTACATGTACAACACTGCGATCTCCAACCCGGTTGCCAAGCGTGGAGGTTATGGCAATAGCCTCCCCTTACATGGGAGAGGCCCTGACTCCTGCTGTGGACTGTTATGGGTTGTGATGATTATGATGAAATACATAAGGTTTTTTTCTCCTAGGATGACCTACCTATCTGACAAGTAGGTAGAGCGTTACGATTACAATCTAGCCTAAAGACTAATAAGTAATTTAAATTTAACAAGACAAAGAGCCACCTAAAATAAAACGCCTGAAGAGGCTGCACTTATGGGATAACATATGACGTGTCTTATGTAGCTAATGAAGGCAACTTAACACTGGTAGGGATAGCCTAACATGCCAAGCCATTGTTGATAAAAACTGCTTATAGTCTAAGGACTGATCGCATGTTTGTAAAATCATATAAAAAAAAGGTGAACATAATTTGCTAAGTTATTAATGTGCGTCCATACCTGCGCGACCCTGGCGCGATGCAGGTCCCTCATCTCGCGGTTCCGCTTGGCGGCGGCGTCGCGCTCCTTGCGGCGGTACTCGCGCTCCACGTCCTCCTGGATCTTCAGGTTGCGGATGCGCTCCAGCTCCTCCTTGAGGGCTTGCTCCGCCTAAGGGGGGAGAGTGGAGGTGGAGGCATCGTAGAGTACTTGTTAGACTAGACTTGCGGGTCTAGCCAAGATTAATCCTTCTTCATAAAAACAATAATAGTAGCGCAGGATAGGGACCAATGGCGAATTCTTATTTATTTAACTGTTTATTGTACACAATAATAATATACAGAGAATGTGTCAGAGCCCAAGATACACTTCAGGTCGCTGAGCCAGCGAAGGAAGCAAAGAAGGAAAAACAATAATCATCTTGGCGTTAATGTCCCGGTTGTGCTCGCGCACGAGGGCCCGGTATCCACCTTGACCACGATCCAGGATTCAGCATATCAGGTAATTACAGTGGAGCGACTGCTATCTAGCCTCCGTGACCCTACTGACTAGATTGGATCATGGTTATACATTCAGTCGCCTGAATGTGCAGGTTTCATCACGATGTGTTCACTCACCGTAAGAGCATCGGTTAGTATTTAACTAATGTACAGAACTCATTGAAATGTCACATGGCCACAGCGTGATTCGAACACGGTACCTCTCGCTTACTAGTCGGACACCCTAACCGTTCGGCCACCGAGGCTCTTCGCTGCCAACTGCTAACAACTAAGTTATGTATAGGCGGATGTCTTCCTATGTCTAGCCCTATTTTGGGCATACAAATCTTAAATAAGGTAGGTATATAAGCATATTTAACACATTTAGGTATAGGTAGGGGAGATCGAGGCATTATGAAAATGTGATTTGAAACAACGTTGATTACGTGAAACTTGTATTATAACAGTTAGCGAGCCGCTAACTTCGAAAATCGTTTGCTTCCAACCATATGCAGGTGCCTCATTATGCACCCATGACTTCAGACCCGCGGTTATGGCGTTCTGGCAATGTAGTCAAGTTACCTCGGTATTAGGAAGTAAAAACAAAACAACTTGTTACTACTAGATTTTTCGCTACAGAATTCTTACTTATACTTTACTAGTGGACCCGGCGCGACTTCGTTAGCGTACACCTACTTTACGCCTACCTACCCTTTTTTGGTTTATAAATCTTCCTCTTGAATCATTCTCATCTAATGTTGGAAATCGCATTAAAATCCGTTGCGTAGTTAAAATGATCTAAGCGTTCATAGATACAGTACCTATATCATTATTTTTCATGAAGCAAAATCTGTTTCAACTCTTCTGTGGTCTTCTCTACACGCATTATTTACCAGTACACCCTGAGAGTTTCTCTCATAATTGGAATTTGTCTACCCACCTTCTGCGCCTTAGCGATATGATCGATCCCCTTCTGCTTGGCCGCCTTAATAGCCTCGGCCTCAGCCTTGACGTGGGCTTCCCGCTCCTCCTTCGCCTTGAGGAAGTTCGCGATGCGCAGGTCCATTATGCGGTCCTCCTCCAGCTGGAGCTGCTTGAAGTAGAGGATCTCCGAGCTGCCTGCGGGGAGCGGTGGCTTGTATTGGAGTTTGCAAGTGATTCGCTGGTGTAATGGTTGGTTGTTTTTGAAGGTATGAAGAGGCCTAGGTAGGCAGCAGGGAGCTGTCTATGAAAAATGTATCAAAGATATAAATATAGGGTGGTTTTTAGGGGCGGAGAACTTTAAATTGAAATCACACAAAGAAAAAAGTAGTTAGTATCAGTGAAACTGGCTTTATTACAAAGAAAATTTTATAGCATTTATGTTTGAATATGATTTCGGCAATGTGGCTGCCGTGACTGGCGCGTAGATGACCTAACCTAGACATCCTATTTTCATACACTTTTCGCAACAGTTGCGGCGTACGATTCGGATGTGGAATGAGCTCCCAGCCACAGTGTTTCCTTTGGACTATGACATGGGATCGTTCAAGAGGTATATTAGAGATCTCTTTATAGGCGGGTGACGCATTGGTAACTCCCCAGGTGTTGCTGATGTCCATAGGCGGCGGTGACTACTTTCCATCAGGGCGGTGGCCCGCTTACCTGTTTCTCTGCCGTATAACATAAAAAAACACTCCAATACCTTGGTCCAGTATCTCCTTGAGCCTGTTCTGCCGGTCGTGTTTCTCCTTCAGCTTCTGCGCCTCGTCGATCTGCATCGCGATGCTGGCCTGGTTCACGCGGATGCTCTCCTCCTCAATTCGCTCTGCTTCCATTATCTGGTGGTATGAAGCAATGTACAGGATCTTGGAGGATCTTATGAGGAATGCTATAAGGATAATTTGGCTTGTGGCCGAAAACAGAACTAAGGCCGCCATCTTAAAAGAGTCACAGTCACAGTTTTGACAGACAGCTGGAGTTGATGTTGCGCACCCACGTAATCCAAGTGTCAAGTCTTGTAGCACTGTAGGTAATCAGTGGAGGCTAGCTATGCCACTCCCGTCAGGTACGGGGAAGAGATGTCGGCCTAAGAAGCGATGGCTTGACGTCGTCAAGGATCAACAAACTCTCTACCAAGGGTCTCGAAGGCCGAGCGAAGTGGACAAAGATAAGTAGGAAGGCGGACTCCAGGCCCACCCGTTCGCGTGGCAAAGAGTGATAATGGAGCAAAGTCGTCGAGGTGGCATCACATCTTCCGACTGTAGGATCGTTGTCCCACAAGTTGGTTCAGTATTTCACTTTCTTGTTATTTTCCCTGTATTTCTGTTGTCTCTGTCCTGTGGTTTCTATCATAATATCTATGGCACACATTAACCGTCTCGTGCTACGAGCGGCATACCTTGGCGGTCTCGTGCGCGCGGATCTGCTCCTGGATGGCGGCGAGGTTGCTGAGCCGCATGGAGTTCCTTCGCTGCTCGTCGCTCTCGCCGCGCGCGATCGCCGCCAGACGGTTCTCCTCCATTATGGCGTCCAATCTGGTGGACACACGGCACGTGGAAGTGGTAAAAGAACACTTTTGTGACTTACATCATCATCACAGCCCTAACAATCCGCTGCAGGACTTAGGGTCTCTCTCACGAATGGGGAGGTTGTTGCCATAATCTCCACGCTTGGCAGGTGGGTTGGCGACCGTTTTCCATCCTATGGAGACTCTTAGATTTTGTGCCTCGAAATCATTAGTCGCCTTGTAAGAGAGTAAGGGGTTGATGCTATTCTACTCTGCCGGACACCACACGACTTACTGACTTGACTTTCAATTAATTCTTTATAGGTACCATGGGGTAGGTATCGAACCACTCCACAGTTTTTCATATACGCTCATACATTTATGGCGTTAAAAATCAGCCAAATATATTGTAAAATATACATTCAATCAATGAAATGGCGACTTTATCATAATGAAGTCAGCCAATGTATTTAGGTAGGAGAATATATTTTTTTCTACAGCACAATAAATAGTACCATAACGACAAGATAATATCAGAACGAGTACAGCTTACCCATTTCTAAAGAAATTGTAGACCTACTTGGAACATATTTCCTTTTAGAAACAAGTAGTGCTTGTTGTGCCGTAACTAATCTGTACTTTCTGTTAAGTTCTTTCTTGTGTACAATAAATGGATAAATAAATAAATCAAATAAACAAATATCTTCCAGCCGACCAACGGAATAGAGGGAGCAAAATCGAGAGAGGATATGTATCTTTGATAAAAAAATTGGACAAAGATATTTAATAAGCGGCAGCCTTACCTACCCAAGTAAAAAGAAAAAGCATCTCACCTCCGCTCCTCTTCCTCCAGCTCCTTCTTGATCAGCTCGCGCTCCTTCAGCTGCGCGTCGCGGATCGCGTGGCACTTCGACGCGAGGATCACCCGGTTCGCGAGCCGCGGGCCCTGGTAGTTGTTCGCCCTTAGCACTGGTGGACGAAGAAATCGTGAGGAAACCTGCACATTCAGGCGATTGAATGTGTAACCATGATCCAATCTGAGGGGCTATCGCAGTGAACAACTGAATTTGACATAAATATATTACATTACTCTAATTTGATAGACGCTATTGCCAGTGGCCAACGTAAATGACATAGTGTAGAATCATCTGATGTCAAATTCAGTACCAACTGAGTTAGCCAATAGCCTCGCTGAACAGGTTCTGGTCAGGTTCCTCGGGTCACGGAGGGCAGATGGCCGGCGCTACTAATTAACGACAAATTGTTTTCCATTGGCATTCCATTGAACTGGCATTAAACTATTTCTTAGTTTGATTGTAACTCGGTTGTTGACTAAAGCGACAGTGTCACGGCAATTTTTAGAAGACAGCATCAATAACTTAGGCACTGAGAGTTAACTCTATTGATAAAAGTATATATTACTACGCTATCATCATATATTACAACGCTATTGATAAAAGTTTTTGCTGAAATGAAAAAATGCTGCCCAACTCGTCTTAATTGTAAAGGAGACAAAATTGAGTCTCAATTGAATATTAATAGCTTGAAAGTTAAATAAAATTAACAGACTTGGGCCCATCCACATTGGACATAAATCTATTCTATTCTATTCAATCAGGGGTCGGGGTCCAAGTCTAGTTTTGTGGCAAGTTCACACTTACGCTCGGCCCTGGACAGCGTATGGGCCGCCTGGTCCGGCCCCTCGAGCTCAGGGTCGGCCACGCCGGCTGCCACCTCCGCCCCAGGCTGGGGCAGCAGCATCTTCTGCAGCATGGTCTTCCGCTGCTCGGACTCCTTGGCCGCCTTCTGTACGGCCTCCTCCGCCGCCGTCAGAGCCGCAATTTGCTCCTCTTGGGTCACAACCTGGTGGCCGGGTGATGTATTTCATCAGGTGGTAGGACTCTGTCAAGCTGAGGAGTACGCCTGGGTGACTGCCACCGCTTTATCTATATTTGACGCCAACAATAATGCGTTGTAGTGTTACAGTTTGAAGAATAAGGAAGTCAGCGCCATTGGCGCATCTAAGACTATTTTCCAGGGGGGGCCTTCAGAGGTAGCCGATGTAGCCAGGACGACCCCCAATGCACTGTCAGTTAGCACGATTAGCATCATTTTTCATAAAAAGCTTTATCTTATCACGGTAAAGTAATGAAAATGAATGTAAGAGTGAAATTCTAGTGTTTAAAGCACCTAGACAGGAGTCACGCTGTGTACCGCCGGTATGTCTTAACGGCGCAGTACTTAGTGTAGTAAATCAATTTAAGTACCTAGGGCACATACGGGACGATAGCGACATTGAGCGCGAACGCAGGGAGTTGGCGGTGAGGAGCAATATGCTCACCCGCAGGTTCGCTCGCTGCACGACAGACGTCAAAGTGACTTTGTTCAAGGCGTTTTGTCAGTCATTTTACTCGAGCGGCCTGTGGGTGTCATACACGCGCCGAGCCTATAACGTCCTGCGTGTTCAATACAATAATGTATTTAGGATGCTGTTGCGACTGCCGCCGCGCTGCAATGCGTCGGGCACGTTCGCGGAGGCGCGCACGGATGGCTTTCACGCCCTAATGCGCAAGAAAGCAGCCTCTCTGGTGCAGCGCCTGCTTGGCAGTCGGAACACCATCCTAAAGATAGGCTCGACTGCCCTATCCAAAGGCATTGGATAGCGTTAGCTATAGGCCTCAAATAGTGTTACCTACAAAGTTATCTTACTAATGTTACTAACATAACATATAAGTACAATTGTTACTAACATAATACTAACAAGTTATGGATCCATAGTCTGAAATAAATATATTTTAATTTTTTAATTTAATTTAATGTCATAGTTTATATGTTTGAATAGTAAACTGCAGTACTTAAACTCTCACATGAATATATCAAAAGCTTTATAGCCACAAGGTATAATTAATTAGCTTTGTATCGCCGTAAACAACGCGATAGATACGTATCGCGATGTCATCATCTTCATATCAGCCGGAAGACGCCCGCTGCTGGGCATAGGCCTCCCTCAGATATTTCCACAAAAAGCGGTCCAGTGCCTTCCGCATTCAGCTGGTCTGCTATCTTTACCAAGTCGTCGGTCCACCTTGTGGGGGGCAACCTACGCTGCGTCTTCTGGTACGTGGTCGTAACTAGAGAACTTTACAGTCCCATCGGCCATCTGTTCTGCGTTCTATATGCACTGCCCACTGCCATTTTTAAAGCTTGGCAGTAATTACAGTGGAGCGACTACCATCTGACCTCCGTGACCCTGCCACCAGGGGATCCTGACCAGATCATGATCAACCTGATCGTGGTTACAAATTCAGTTGCCTGAATTTGCAGGTTTCATCACGATGTTTTCCCTCACCATAAGAGCATCGGTTAGAATTCAACTAATGTACATAACTCAGAAAAGAGTCATTGGTACATGGCCGCAGCGGGATTCGAACCCGACCGCTCGCTTGCGAGTCGGATACTCAACCGCCCGGCCACCGACGCTCTTATTTGTTCGCTTGAGGATCTCTTTATTTCTGATTCGATAGTCCTTTCCATTGCCCTTTGGGTGACAGTGAGCTTTGTTAAAAGGTGCACAGTGAGCGGCCAGGTCTCTGTTCCATAGGTTCCCCTTCACTGACAACACATTGGTCAAAAAGAGCTTCGGTTTGAGATACTATGGTAATTGGGCAACGGACTTGTACTGAATGAGTCGAAATCCAACGTAATTTTATTCACAGGGAGAGCAGTCTCCCGGTATAAACTAACCGCACTCATCCCCAGCTGTGATGAATGTAAGTTTCTTGGTCTGACGTTAGACACAAAACTAAATTGGAAGACTCACGTTGAGGGACTGTGTGACCGACTCAGTAGTGCTGCTTACGCGCTACGCAAGCTCCATCCTATTGTGTCGGCGAATGTGCTACGACAGGCCTACTTCGCGTATTTCCACTCTCTGCTGTCTGACTGATTCTGTGGAGTGATTCCACAGACTCCGGTCGTGTACTCATTCTACAGAAGAGAGCTGTTAGGACCATAGAACACGCGAAGCCAAGAGACGCATGCAGACCACTCTTTAAGAAGCACCATATTATGACGGTCTATTCGAAATATTTATATGCCGTATTAATGTACGTACGGTCCAATCTTGGGAGTTTTGAACGTCGCACGGACGGAGGGCACGGTCTGCGAGGCGCAGACCGTGCCGCAGTAGAATTATTTTAACTATTGCAAATTCATTGACATGCTTTCCTAATTCATATTCATATTTTCAATTCATTTACATTTAACATTATACTTGACATTTCCTACACCTATTGATAAATTACCTATGCTAATATTTTGCTTATCGACATTTTATTTTATATTATTGTATTTGACATTGACATTACCACTGTGTAATTTTGTATTATATTTTATTATAATCTCATGACATTATTATTATTGTTCCTAATATTAATTATTAATGTTAATTTGCTTTCCACGATGAAAGTAAATGTAGATACGCTTGTTCTGATTAAATACATATTGTAAATGTTTTTATAACAAAAATTAACGATATCTTTTATAGATTTATATAAATTACTATACTAGTGATAATTAAATATAGGATGTAAAATGAGATAATAAATAAATTTAAATCTAAATTAAAATCTAAATCTAAGGAACGCTACCCTTGATGACACACTTGATTTTGACAACGTTGTTCACCAGGGATTTGTAGATGAGGAGCCCGATACCGCTCAGGGACAGTTGGTACAGTTGTGTCTCCCGGAAATAGAACAGATTTCTGGATTTCAGGATTAACGAGTCCTCCTCCTTCCTTCGGACTTCAGATAACCAATGACATCCCCACGTAATCTGCTCACGACTTCCTCCAGTTCCACTGGCTGCACTGGTTTTTTTTTTTTTTTTATATTATACAAGCCAAGCATTTGACCGCCATCTCACCTGTTGGTAAGTGACGATGCGGCCGAAGATAGAGCATGCCCGTCTTGGAACAGCCTATTCACTCCAGCCTCGAAGGCATCCAGATTATATTGATCAGGAAACACACTCGCAGGCAACGCGTTCCACTCCTACAACTTTTCGTCGGTCCGGAGTGTCTGGACATTGTATATAGCCAGGGGTCGTCGTTTGTGGTAGCTTGGTCTATGCCGCAGATTTTTCGTACCCCCTGCCCCGTCGTTACCGTGACCGCTATCGTACCACCTACCTTCGGGGACGGGGGGCCGTGACGTGGGAAGAAATGCTATAATCGCCAAACGGCTTTGCGATCGCAGTAGGTACTTGGATACAAAGAAGGATGCTACTCCCATCCACTGGCATATTCCCATAGTTCGTCGCCCCTTACGACACACGAAATTCAAATGTAGAGTTTATGTAATTGCTTAATAATATTATTTTTTGAATGCAAAAGTAGGTAAAAGTAAGTTTGTAGATTTCTCGGTTGTATTTCATTGAAATTGTTTTTGTGTGAAGTTATTTATGTATCCATCATAGAATTTCGAATCGGTAGATCCTGGGGATCCTGGTAGATCCAGGCCATTCTGGAGTGGGCACGGCCCACCCGCCCCCCCCCCCTTCCTACGCCTATGGTCAGCGCAATTACAGACATGAGGCATTTCATCTTAGTCCTCGCAGTGACAACGCATTTGCAGGTCTGCATTTTTGATGCCTGCAACCTAAATGCTGGAATAGTAGATGTTATGGGCGACAGTTACGGTTTACCATCGGGTGAGCTGTCTGCTTGTTTGTCACTAAGCTGCTTATGAAAACTTAAATAAATCACATTAAAAATTTGACCATTTCAACTCATTTTTATGAGGTTGCTAGCATAATTTTATCAGGCACTTTCAATTGATTCAACGGATCACTAAACTTTGTCGTTTACACATCGTTGTAGAAGGCTCGGGGGAGGTCAGGCCTGTGTCCAGCATTGGGCGACCTGCGCCCGAGATTATGGTGATGAATAAGTCGCAAGTTACCCACCCTCAAGACACGCTAATAACTGTACATCCAAATTTGAAAGTTCCACCTAACACCTAATAACCGATGCTCTTGCGGTGAGGAAATCATCACTGAATGTGTAACCATGATTCAATCTGGTCAGGTTTTTCGGTAAACAGAGTCACGTCACGGGGGTCAGATGGCAGTCGCTCCACTGTAATACCCTGATCTGCCAAATTCTGATGATCTGAAATGATGATGATGATGATGATGATGATGATAACTGTAACATATTATTAATGAACACAAAAACTACAAGTAAATATTCAAATTCTTCACCCACTGGGCTGCGTTTCATCAGGAGAGAACAAATCCAAAGAGTCTCCAGTGTATTTCCGTGTTGAACATTCGTAGATGATATAATGGATGGACTGCACAATTACTGGACTGTACTAACCTTGGCCTGTTTATTGATTCGTACGAACTCATCCCTGTCCATCACGACAGGATAATAATTTTTCTTGTTAGGAGGCGGCACCAGCATCTTCCGGAAGCCATGGCCCAACTGCTCGACAAGCATGTACTCCTTCTGTGGTACCTCACATTTGTGAACGGGAGTCTTGGTCGGTGGAAACTCGAGGCGACACTCTGATGGTCTGGAAGCAATTCGAACAAATGTTTACACGAACATACATTAAAGTAAGTCAGTAAGACAGTGGGTAGGCCTTCTACAAGGTGGACCGACGACCTGGTGAGGATCGTAGGTATCAGCTGGATGCGGAAGGCACAGGACTGGCCTTTGTGGAGATCTCTGTGGGAGGCCTTTGCCCAGCAGTGGGCGTCTTTCGGCTGATATGATGAAGTAAGACAGAAATGGAACTGGGCAGGGTATGTTGGCCGCATGTCGGAGGAATTCTGGGGTGTTACAGTTTGGATACCCAATTCTCGGAAAGGACGTCGCGGCAGACATAAAAAAAGGTGGACAAATGAGCTGCGGCATTCAACACTGACTGGTAGACAATGGCACTTGCTCGCGAAGAATGGACGAATCGGGCGGAGGCTTTTGCCTAGCAGTGGAATGATTAAGGCTAATATAATAATAAGTAAGACCAGGTCGTCGGTTCACCTTGCAGGAGGCCTATATAAGAACATATAAAACATTGACTGAGCGAGCGCAACGAGCTCCAGTTTGTGCCCCTCTAGAAAAGTCAACTAATTAATTTCATGGTCAGTCAAACACTACGTGTAGTTAGGGACCTAACTTTTAACTCCTAATTGTAAAAAACTGTCGCTTTTAAAAAAACGCACATGTTTAGTGGAATCTAGCGCTTTTTTAGAACTGACCTAGCGCCCAACACTCAAACAGACCTGGCAGCACTGACGGACAGTCAGAAATGTCCGCGCGCCGGCTCGAGTATGCTCGCCGTCTCAAAATACTTGAGCTTGAAACCTAGACTTAACATGCTGTAACCACTGAAACGTAATAAAACCCTTCACATCGTTATTCCCCGGCTGTTATTTACAAATGATTAATTTTTTCGTCATTGGTTGAGTTGCAAATCGGTGGTTCTATTTTTAATGTGTTTTGCTAAGTTATTTACATAATACACAAACAATATAGAATTACATATTAAAACTAGGTACCTATAAATAAAAATCTTACTCTTAACCTCCGAAAATAGGTAAAATATTTGCCCCAAGTCCCCTGAATGCGGAAATGTGCCCAGAAGGCTGGCCGCGTTGCCCAGCTGGATGGCAAGGCTTACGCTGTCCCAAATAGAGGCTTGCCATCTGGTTTTTACTTACTATTTATTGCTTACCTATGCAACTGATAGCAGCCTGCTTTACTCCCTTTCCTGATGAGGTGGTACTTTATCTTTTCGTGGGGATTCGGGAATTGTCTCGGCATTCTTAACAACTTATTTATAATATTTTAAATAAATCATTAAAAGAACTATAAAATTAATAACTATGATAATAATAAGCACAATATAAAGAGGACCCGTCTTAGAGAAAAAGAAAATCACTCATTAACCAAACGCTAGATATTTTTTTGTGAAGGGAATCGAACCGTCGAACGAGAAAGTCCGTTGCTTAGTTACCAAACAAATCAAAGTGGTTTCATAGATACCTACATCGCAAAGCATAGAGTGCGAGTAATTTAAGTCTGCACTTAAAAGGGGTATCTGTCAGTGTTATTGTTGGGTGTTCTTCTTTTTCGCCTTCTGTCAAATTTAGTTCCATTTTCGGCCACGAGCAGAGTTATTTTGTGCGCGTTCTGCCATCGCTTTGTTTTTGTGTAGGAAAACCCGCGGAGGTAAACTAACTTTCCAATCTTTTTGCCTATACTTTAAGTTACGCGCGCCCGCCCGTCATCCACGTGAGAACTTTAAAGGTAGGTAGGTAGGTAAGTGACTTTTCGATATGATGAGTAATCTAAGGGGAGCGGATGCGATGGCAGCTCTATAGTTTATTATACCGGGTTCGAATCCCACCGCGACCACGTCCCAATGACGATTTTCTGAGTTATGTAGGTACATGAGTTGAATACTTACCGATGCTCTTACGGTGAGGGAAAACATCGCGATGAAATTTGCACATTCAGGCGACTGAATGTTCCCCTGTCAACAGAGTCACGCAGGTCTGATGGCTTTCGCTCCACTGTAACTAACGTATTTATTTATAGTCTATTAAATCTCTCTTCTGCAGGCGTTACTGGAAGAGAGTTCTTTTAGAGATAAGTAGTGCCTCTTGTGTCGTAACTGTTCTCTTGTGTACAATAAATTGTTATTAAATAAATAAATAAATAAAAATAAACCTAATTTTACACCAGGATGCAGAAGTCTCCGCACTAACTTATACTTAAAAAAATAAAGCTTACTTTACGCTGGTATATAGAAGTTTTAAAATCAGATGCTTGATCAGCTCCAAATTAGTGCTCGCACTTGTCAAGATTCAATCTCTTAAGCCAGCACCAGTCAGGGTTCCGTTCTGGGCACAGCTCCGCCACGGCACTCGTAAAAACTACCGACGACATTCGGCGTAACATCGGGAATAAGGAGCTTACGATGCTCGTTCTTCTCGATTTTAGTTGCGCCTTCAACACCGTCGATTACGATATATTGATGGCCGTGCTGAGAACTTTGAATTTGACCCCTCAGACACTCGCTTGGTTTCGTTCGTACCCCCGGAATCGTGCGCAGATGGTCAAGATTGGTGACAGCCGGTCCGATTGGCATCCCATAACGGCTGGTGTACCTCAAGGGACCATTCTCCTGTCCTTTTTTCTATATTTATTAATAGTATCACATCTTGTTTGTCTTCTTCCCATCATCTCTATGCAGATGATCTACAGCTGTACAGACCGGCTCCTCTCTCCGGTTTGGTGGAGGCTGCGCGGTTGCTGAACGATGACCTGTGCAAAATAGAGCGTTGGGCTGGTGAGTATGGTCTTAGAGTGAATGCCTCAAAGTCACAAGCAATTGTAATTGACAGTCAACACTTTATCACCATATTGAAAGGTGTTGACTTACCCAATTTGACTTTAAATGGAACCGTCATTGAGTTCAGCGAATCGGTCAAGAACCTGGGGGTCTTTTTCGACCAAACCCTATCATGGTCTACCCACATCGACGAGGTTAGCCGAAGAGTCTTTGCGTCCTTCGATTCTCTCAAGAGGTTACAAAATTTCCTACCTTATGACACTAAAGTGCTACTCGTGACCTCCCTTATTATCCCGCTGCTGGACTATGGTGATGTTACCTATTTGGACCCGACCGAGAAGCTGTTGTCCCGGTTGGAGCGTTTGCAGAATCTTTGTATTCGTTGTTATATTGTTAAATTTTTAGGTTGCGGAAGTTTGATCACGTATCCTAATTCAGAGCGAAGTTGAAGTGGCTCCCCATTCGACGACGTAGGGACTGTCACATCCTGGGACTTTTATACCAAGTACTAGTTAATCCCTCTGCGCCTGAGTACTTGCGTGAGTGGTTCAGTTTTCGGCCATCTGCTAGCCCCCGTCTGCGCCCCCGCAGGGAGCGACAGCTGGAGGTTCCCTCATATCATTCAGCTGTGTATGGGAAGTCTTTCAGAGTGTATGCAGCACAGCTGTGAAACTCTCTACCAGAAGAGATACAGGACGCACGCTCACCTGTTTCTTTCAGGGAACTTCTGAAGAAGCATTTCCTCAGAATTTGATAATAGGGCTTCATATATGTATGTATTTATGTGTATATATATGTATATACATATTTATCATATGGATATATGTTTATCATCATCATCATCATCACAGCCCGTAACAGTCCACTGCAGGACTTAGGGCCTCTCCCACGAAAGGGGAGGTTGTTGCCATAATCTCCACGCTTGGCAGGCGGGTTTTAGATCGCAGTGTTTAAATATAATGGAAAATACTGCTGCCGACTACGGAGACTCTTGATCTTTTGCCTCGAAAACATTAGTCACCTTGTACCACACCCATGAGTGCAAGGGGTTGGTGCTATTCTACTCTACCGGACACCACACGGCCAATATAGTATATGTTTATGGGTATGTATATTTATGGATTACATATTTATGTACTTACTTACTGATAAGTTTTACTGGTATATATTTAAATTAAGTCTTTGGTTATTTTTAAAGTAGGTAAGGTACTCTCATTGCTTCTGCCGCTCGCTAAAGCTCCTTTCGGCTTGTCTAAGGTTAGCTGGAAGAGATCCCGTTGTGGAATAAGTTCGCCTTTGCTTTGTAAGTGTTTTCTTTTTAAATGTACTATGTTGTTGCAATAAAGAGTTTACATACATACATGTTCACAAACATACAAAATACTTTATTTCATAATAATATGCCACTCCGCTAGCGAGACTGTTGAATTTGTCTCCGGTCCCTAGCGGTAGATCTTGGTCAACCTCGCTTCGCCACATTGGCATTTGGCACGCCTGACGAGTGGCGAGCTCGTGGCGGTGCTGAAATTCGACTAGTCTCAAAGTACGAAACGGTCACCCATTCAGTTCCAGGACACTATGAACATTGCTTAACCTAGGTTATTAGTCTCGCAAGCTTGTTTATTTTATGGAATAAGATAATTAAGTTAAGTTGCATAATGCAGTGCCCACACTGTAAGAGCAAGCTCCTCAACTCTAACTCAGCAAGCAACTCCGCGTAGCACTTGGTGTTGTACCTACATCGCCTAGCACTCGCCATGCATATGGCGTTAATAATGGGACCAGATTTAAGAAATCGATTTCTGCGTTTTTAGATGAAAACTTTTTTCGGAATGGGACTTATTTACCTAAGTATCACCTAATTACCAACTCGCAATGCGAGATTACCGGGTTCAAATTCACTGCCGTCATGTACCAATGACTCTTTTCTGAGTTATTTTACTAGATAATAAAGTTTCCTATCGATTGGCATACGTTTTATGAGAGGCCGCAAAATCGATATTTTTTTAAAATGGCGGAAAGCAGGTGGTGATTTTCTAAATAGTAAATGTTAAATGCTCTTTGCCTTCGGGACAGCTCGCTTTGTGAGTGTAAATTCTGCTTTCCACGGTGTGTGATTCTGTGGATGTTATCACGGCGGACGGCCACGTACCTACCGCGCATGCACCGCGACGATCATGATGCCTGCACTACCACAGACGACAGTCTTTCGACGGTGTGTCGGTGCTAGCTGTGGTCTTACCGCCGATCTCTGATAGTACGCCCCCATCTTGATCTCGTCCAATCGCAGCAAGGTAGAGCTAGAGAGAGTCGCTCTATGGGCCGCTGGTACACGTCTGTTCTCAAAATCTAGCACCATGGAATGACCAGCCTTTAGACGAAGCCTCCATGGAGCTAAAATTCTTAAAGTTTATTTGATGTCGTACCGCCTAGCTCCAATTGAAGGCTGCCATCTTGATCCGATTCTATAGAATGACGTCATAGAATCGGTACCGCCTTAATTATCGGTCACGAATGAACAATATGAAGTCCATTGGGGAGTATTACCTACTATACTCTCCAATGGCATTTATTTCGTAACGACCGACGGTGGTAAGTATCCGTTACCCATTTTGATTTAAGAACATCGTGCTCTTTAAATTAAATAATAATGCTGAAATAATTTACTTTTTAACACAATATTTTTAGATTATTTTCGTAGTTTGTTATTTTGAGTTCATCCTATGTATTCTGCAATGTTAAATTTATTTATGAAACAAGATCAAATAATAACTAAACAGCATTAAAATTATGTTAGTATAACGGAACATAAAATCCATTCCCACGAAGTTACGAGTATAATCAACTTTATTTTTACCGTTTCAAATCGTACATATCAGTCCATTCTATACGATAGACTCTACAGGAGTAGAACCTACTCAATTTAGATGTTGTGACGTCATTCTATACTATAGGATCGACGTTCAATTGGAGTTCGGCGGTACCACCTTTGTTCATAACTGAACATTACTCTGTTACAATATGCTGCCTGTTTAATATTTTAATATACCTATCCTTTTTATAATTTTTTTACATGACTATGTCCTCTAGAGGGCATCATATTCAATGAAGAAGTCACATAGGCCAACCTGTGAATATTGAAGACGCTTCTAACGATAAGTAAGTAGGTACCTACTTAGTTTAGAAGTTATGAGGCAACAAATAAACATGTATTTATACTGTTATGTAGTAATATGTAAGTGTATAAGTATGTATGTATTTATTGATATGATTTATGATATATAAATATTTATCATATTAATATGTATTTTATAATTATTCATTCATTGTGCACGTCTTATCTGCATTTCTTAGTCGATTATTTCCCTTCTGTAGGCCTGCTGGAAGAAATTTCTTTTAGAAATAAGTAGTGCCTGTTGTGTCAGTTATATCTGTGTTGTATCTCTGCATTTGTTTATTGTGTGCAATAAATTGTTAAATAGATAATACCGGACAAAATCAAATCCCTCCTTTTTGCAAAAGCAAGCACTGCCGATTCACGATATGTAGGATCGAGAGATCGAAAAGACGGTGGTAGATATCAGGGCGTGGGTTTGATTCACTAGACACCTCACCTTTTATTATAATGACAATATTAAATTATAAGAACAAGTTTAAAAAAATTGCGTAGTCGTCTGGAGCGAAATACAAGCCAGATTTGTTTGTATTCGTTACGAGTAGAAAGTAGCAAAATATAACTTATCTGCAGATGGGCTGCCTTGTTCAGTCCCTGCATTTGCATTATTGTGTGTGTTATAGAGATGTGTGACAATTTGTTTCGTAACTATTTAAACTCGAAATATACTCTCTGCTTCTGTATATAATTTGTTTTCTCTGTGACATAGAGAGACAATTTTTATATACAGGAGGTTGTATTTGACTTGACATACACTCATCAGTGGCAGTACCGCCGATCTTCAATAGAACGTCACCATCTTGATAAAATAGAGCAGAATGACACAAAACATCCATTTGAATAGGCTTTACTCCAGTAGGTAGAGCCTATCCAGTAGAATAGACTGAAATGTATAATTTTGATAAACATGAAATTGGTTTTATTTGATCTTGTTTTATAAATAAATTTAACAAGAATATTATTATTATTATGCACTCAAAACAACAAAATACTAAATCATTTGAAAATATTCTATTGTAAAGTACATTATTGTAGCATTTTATTCAATTTAAAAACTAAAAAGTAACTAATATAAACATTTTTAGCAATACAGTATGCAAAAAATCTCTCACTAGAGACAACTAAAAGACAACTGTGCATACCTCCTCTCTTTTGATTCGTCGGACATTCTAAACCGTCCACATATTTTCCGCCTTATTACTATTTATCAACATGTAGAAAACAAAATTAATGACTGTCATATTAAAGGAGCAGCCCGAATCCTATATTCTAACGACACTTTTACCCCCGACACACCCGAAACTTTGGCCGACCTCCGTAATAAGCATCCTCAACCTTCGGCAGGCCTTCATTTACCCGACACATCCGACGTTGCAGATTCTACTTTGCAGGTTTCCGCCGATGCCGTCAAACAGCTGAGCTGGCCTGACTCCACAGCACCTAAAAAACTTGTTATGCTGTGGTGGAGAGGCTGGCATTAATCTTCTAGCTTCAATTACGGGGCTTGTGAACTTAATGTTGTCAAGCTCAGTACAACAGTCCATAGAAAGTACCCTTTATGGGTTCAACTTGATACCACAAAAAAAATGGACGGTGGCATTCGTCTACGTCTACGTCGACGTCTAACGGCTAAGTTGTGTTGCAGGTTCCCCGCCATCAGCAGATTACTTTCAGCCTACGCTGCTCGTCTTTGGGTCTAAATTTGGCTACGAAATATGACAATCTCGTTTGTACACTCACAGAGGGGAATACTGGACGTATTAAGTGTTGTGTTTGTGTTTAGTGTAAGTCAGAGTTAAACAGTTAAGTCCATCGGCTCAATAAGAAGAAGAAAGTGTCGATCCGCCTATTTAATTGTAGAGATAGGGTAGAGGTAGGGTAAGGGTAGTTTGGGTAGGGGCAGGATAGGATAGAAGCAGCCAGCTTCAGCGTTTCTCGCTTCGGTATCGACCTTTTTGACCGCCAAACATACAATGCACTCAAAATAACATAATACGAAATCAAAATGAAAATTTTCCATTAAAAAGTACATAATTCTAGCATTTACTCAATTTAAAAAGCACAATTTTTCAAAATCAAATTGCGAAACGGAACGTTACTATAGTCCCCAACGGCTGTCGTTTCGTTCATTCGGACCGACACTTAGTTAGGCGGTACATGGGCGGTACCGATTCTGTGACATAATTCTATAGGATTGGATCAAGATGGCCGCGTACATTTGGAGATCGGCTGTACCGCCCCTGTACACAGCTGAAGATACCTCATGCTCTGCCAAAATCTCAAGTCATCAAGCGCTTCATCCTTATGTAGTGGATCTTCCAGCTATCCGCACGAGCCGCTTTAGTTTAACCTTTATAATGCGTACGGCCAAGGAATGGAACGCATTATCATTATAATCTAGACGCCTTGAAGGCCAGAGGGAATAAGCTATTCCTAGATAGGCATGCTCCATCATCGGCCGCATCATCACTTACCACCAGGTGAGATGGCGGTCAAAGGCCTGTCTAGTCCAAATATAAAAAAAAAGTCAAGCACTATACATTGCACATGGCGTTGTATGGTTGTTGATAAAACTCCTTTCTTCGGAATGAGACGGACATATGAAGAAAAAATTCACTTCAGGGACGGTCTGTGTTTACATAGATCTGGATAGGTGTTTCTGAACAAGACTTTTTCCTTAAACTGCTGTAGTAGAAAACTGACAAGGTTTACTGTATCTACAACTTGTAACTACTTATTCGTATATAAGTGAAATGGCAAAGCAATATTCAATAATTTTTATTGGCAACTGTTCGTTCATTCTTACCGATACCTACTGAGTTTGGCGGTACGAATTCTGTGCCGTCATTCCACAAGATGGCGGCGTACTATTGGAGATTGGCGGTACCACCCCCGAAGTAGGGACCAAAGACATGGCTACGGCCTTAAAATATTGTAATGATAACTGCAAAACATTGTATTGAACAGGTTGTATAGCTACGAGCTTTTAATTTTAATCTAGGATCAGAGGGTCTAAAAAGGCCACATTCGCGTTTCATAATATGATTCATATTGATTTGTCAAAAACTTATCTGCAGCTTCGCTGTTGTTGACATTGATATGACAATTCAAAATGGCGTCACTTAGTTCAAGTTTTATCCACCGGATCAGATAAGTTTGTGACACTCTAATTTGAATCAACATGCAACGCTATTATAATGTAGCACTTTTAGACCCCCTAGAGCCCTGAGCGTACTCCACATGTCCGCCGAAACTTTTGGCGAAACTTTTGCTGGGACTTTGGTAGACCCTCTACATTCTCGCCTATTAGGGATGTGGTAGGTGTCAAATGCGTCAATATTATATCGATTCATCGGCGTAATATCCCTAATCTCATACCTTCTGCTGTAAACAGAATCACAGAGGTGATGGCAGCTGCTCTACTGTCATTACCTGATCTACTCGTATCCTGGATCATGGTCAAGTGTACCTCGAACCTGTTACGGGTAAAAGCGCTAAGAAGATAAATTTAAAATCGATACATCTCTACTTTGTCTATGAAATAGGCGAGACATGCCAAACATGTACGGGACTGCACGAATATAGGTGAATACTCCCTCTACACTCTCTCTCGTAATCCCGCGGAATAACGAACATGTGGAGCGCGCTTTAAATTTAACAAAAAAAATTGAGTTTGACATTTGTCTTGTCATTTTCACTGTCAGTCAGCTGACTGTTCATAGTTTGTGCTGGCTGCCTCCTGTTCAACGTTGCCAGATCGTACCTTTTGGTACGATTTACGTATTATTTGACTGTGTATCGTACTCTTGGCCTACTCTGCTCGAAATCGTACTATTTCGTACGTTTTTGCCGAATTCCGAAATACAAAATTTTGCTGAGAAGACGGTCATATACCTTTCCTGCCCGCAAAATATCATAAAGAAAGGAAAGTAAGGGTTAATTTTGACAAATTTTGCTATATTTTTGCTCACAGCCTGCGATCAAGGTCTTATCTGGTCAATGTCAAAATAACGCCGATTTATTTAGAAGAAACCGTTTAACCGGTAAACCGTACATTTTTAGCCATTTTGTTACTATTTCAGGAGCCTGGACGTACTTTTTTCAAAACTACTGCTGGTAACACTGCTCCTGTCTTCATTTGACAGTTCAGTCAAGTGAGTCAAGTAAAGTGACAGACAAGAGAGTAGGAAATTGTTCTGTGGACAAGTCAGTTAAGTGAAGCTAGAGCGCGGTCTGAATTTTAGTTTATTTGCGCGTCAAATGTGAAATGTAATTATTTTGCGATTAAAGTTATAATATTAGCGCTTTTGCTCAAGTTATATATACTTTTGTAATTCTTTTATATAGTTTCACTAAGAAATTTTATTTTAAGATTATGTAAGACAAATAAATACTATTTGTTTACTGACGTTTTGTGAAATTAAAGTACCAAAAATACTTAAGTGTGTGAAAAAATCTTCGAAATGGATAAACATAAGCAGCCCTCCACTTATTTGGCTCCTCTTCTGGTAAGAAAATATTAAATTTATTTATATTTTCCATTGACCATTGCATAGGTTAGTTAAAGTAACACATAAATACTTCTGGATTGTTTTTACTCAGGCAGGTAATTATTATCTTTAAATGATTATAGTAAAAGTGATCTACAATATTTAAATGTAGTTAAAGTACATCGGAGCTATTAAAATGATGTAATATTATTTAAAATTTCATAATACTTACTTCAGGGATAGATTTCCACAGTTTTTATACTGTTGTTAATATCCCATTTTGTCCCACCACAAAATGTTTATCTCAAAAGTGTAGTCTAACTCTAATATTGTCTTAATACAAAATAAATCATCATCTTGGCATTAATGACTGTCAGTTGCCTGAATGTGAAGGTTTCATCACAAAGTTTTCCCTCACAGTAAGAGCATCTGTTAGTGTTCAACTAATGTACATAATTCAGAAAAGAGTCATTGGTGCATGGTAGCAGTGGGATTCGAACCTGGGACACCTCACTCAAGAGATGGACCTTCTCACCGAAAGGTCACAGACACTTTTAACTAATACTGTCTTCACATATTGATTACAAATTATTACACCTTTACATTTTCCTTGAACATTGTATAATTGAATTATCGTCATTTGTATTACATATTTTACTTTCTCCAATTGGTACTGTTTCTGTAGGTGCAATCCTGTGGCCATTGTAGTAATACATTTTTGTGAGGCTTGTTTCCGAGAGAGAAACAACACAAAATCGGTAAAAGAACTGTTTATTTATTCTTCAAGTAAACATGTACATGAATGTCGCTTGACGAGATACAAAAAAAAATAGAGTTATCTCAAATTATTCCTTTAAATCTGTTGAATGTTAGACTTACAGACAGTAAAAAATTAAATAATAAATTTTTAGCTTATAGCTTGCTTTCATTGCCTGTTATTATTAGTTGAGGCTTAATTCGTATTACTTAGAAAGAAAATTTTAGGCAATCACAATGGGGTCCAGTGAACCAGTTGGTAGTGTGTGCCTAACAATATGTGAATGTGGAATGAGCTCCCAGCCACAGTGTTTCCTTTGGACTATGACATGGGATCGTTCAAGAGGTATATTAGAGGTTTCCTTAGTGGTGGGCAACGCATTGTTAGCACCCCTGGTGATGCTGATGTCCATAGGCGGCGGTGACCACTTTCCATCAGGTGGCCCGCATGCCTGTTTGTCTGCCGGATAACATAAAAAAAAATAAAAATATGCAAACAGGGGGTCATGACCTGGCCGATAAACCGAGGTTACTGATGTTAATTACAAACAAATATTAAGTTTGTCAAATATTTAAATGCAGATTGATAATACAGATGATAATGAGTGGAGAAGAGCCGGATACAAACATCAATCAGTTTTTTTGACAGCTTGCCTGCTTTATAATATATAACTAGAATTATCTATTATTATTAATTAGTCATTAACTTACACAACGTCTACACCCCAACGTTATGGTCTCTTCACAAATGTGAGGTTGACTGAAAGAGCTGTCTTTGAGGGACACAAGTTTGTACACCGTATTAGGTCTATGTTTCTGTACATTAAACTGTTTTTTTGTGCAATAATAAGTAATAACGTTGAACATTTCCCAGGCAGGAGCAGTTGCCGGAATATCAGTCGACATGGCACTATACCCTCTGGACACATTGAAGACACGTTTGCAAAGTGAACAAGGCTTTTTGAAAGCAGGAGGGTTCAAAGGTGTATATAGAGGTTTGTTACACCAAAAAGTTGATGTAGTGACGAGATACATACTTCTGTTTAGGAACTTTATTGTCCAGAGTCATCTGACTTGTTAATAGTGCTTTTAAGCCTTAATAACTAAGAGTCATCAGGTGGTAGGGCTAGAGCGTTGGTGGCCAAACGGTTACAGTATCCGAATCGTAAGCCAAAGGTCCCGTTTTCGAATCCCGCTCCGGCCATGTACCAATGACTGTTTTCTGAGTTATGTACATTAGTTGATACTAATCGATGCTCTTACAGTGAGGGAAAACATCGTGATGAAACCTGCACATTTAAGCGACTGGATGTGTAACCATGATCCAAATCTGGTCAGGTTCCCTTGGTAGCAGGGTCATGGAGGTCAGATGGCATTCGCTCCACTGTAATTACCTGACCTGTCAAATCCTGGATCATGGTCAAGGCGGACCCCGGGCCCTCGTGCGCGAGAGCATAACCGGGACATTAACGCCAAGATGATTATTTTTTTTTGGTAGGGCTAGTGGTAGGGCTCTGTCTAGCCTGAGGAGTCCGCCTGGGTGAGTACCACCGCCTTATCTATTTCTGCCGCCAAGGAACAATGCTTGCATTGTTGTGTACCGGTTTGAAGGACAAGGTAGCCAGCGCAATTACAGGCACGAGGCATTTCATCTTAGCATTCATAGTGACAACGCCTGCGACCTAAATTCATGGATCGTATATATTATGGACGACAGTTACCGCTTACCATCAGGTGGGCTGCTTGATTGTTTGTCAATACGTAGTACATAAATAAGTCAAAACACTCAAAAATAGTCTAATTGCCATTATTTTTTAAAATTCCTTAACAAGAAATAGCCAGCGGCAATAAAACATGTTAAATACATACTTATTGTACATACTACACCCAGACCTATAACAGAAACTAAAATTCATCATTCCGCCCGGCCGGGAATCGAAACCGGGACTGCGTGCCAGACCGACTTATTGATCAACTGAACCTCTCTTCAGCTCGTCAATCATTGTGGAAATACATTGTCAAAAAACAATTCCCTTGCAGGTTTATCAACAATAGCAGTAACATCAATGCCGATGACTGCTCTGTTCTTCGTATCATATGAGAGGACTAAAGCGATTTTACAGCCACATGTGCCCCAGCAGTACGCTCCGATGGTTCATATGCTTGGTGCCAGCGTTGGAGAAGTGGTAAGTTAGGAATTAAAAAAAAAACAAAAATAGATATGTTATTGACTGCCATCTCACCTGATGTTAACTGCAGATGCAGTCTACGATGGCGCATACCTGTCTATTAAATACCTATTCGCTCTTGTCTTAACACCTTGTCACACCAAGTTGTAGCGCTCAGGGAAAACATGTGCAGGCAGCGAATTCCAGTCCCTTTACTAAGGACAAATTTATTTATTCATGTCATTTACTAAGGTCACTGACATCGCCAGATCGATTGCCAAGCTTATGTGGCAGTGGGCAGGGTACATAGCTCACTGAACAGACGGCTTAGTGTGTGTTTCGCTTCGATTTTACTTTACTATCGCGTTTGCGTTTTCGTCGAAATTAGTATGAAGAAAAAAAACTTCATTTACGTACCATTCATTACGGCGCTATACATTTCTTCTACAAGCCCTCAGGTGGCTGATGGGGCAGGAAAGTTCTCGAGTGGCGACCACGTACCGGAAGACGCAGCGTGGGTAGGCCTCCCACTAGCTTGACCAACGATCTGGTAAAGATCGCAGGTACCAGCTGGATGCGGAAGTCACAAGACCGGCCGTTGTGGAGATCTCTGGGGGAGGCCTATGCCCAACAGTGGGCGGCTTCCGGCTGATATGATGACATATTAATTTAAAATTATAAATTGCTAACTATAGTGACTTTGTTTGCAAATAATTCGGTTAATTTTTTGAGAATTCATAAGCAAGAACCAGGCTGTTAAAACTGCCTGCCTGATAAAAGGATAATAATAACAAATACCATCGGCAAAGCGCGGTTGACCAAGGTCTTCCGCTTGGGACCCTGAGACTGGTTAAACAGTCTCAGACATTGACGCCGAGATGAATATTTTTATATAATTGAATTAAAACGTAGTGTTTATTTACATCGTCACTTACCACCAGGTGAGGCGGCGGTCACGTGCCTGACTTGTCAAATTTCATTATGTTAATTGTACAACACCATAGGTACCTATTTTTATGGTACCCAGGTACATAATATTATAGACTATGTGTACCTATGTACCTACCCACAACCATACTGTACTAACGTGTAACTCAGTTATCAATAAAGAACTTGAATTTGTATTTTTAAAAATCATCGAAAGTGGATCTAAGACTGGGTATAATGACTTTATTGCAAGGAATGTTCTTATTCTTATCTATAAAAAGAATGAGGAAAGACGATTCTCAGAACTCTCGACCCATTGAGGATACATAGTACAGTTGCGGGCGACGCTACTAATCTGATGCGTCATAGCCCTGCGAAACTTGCTCGGGGAAAATACGGCGTACTATAATTACCTAGCTAAGGACAGATGGCCGTGTAGACTTTAGATATGTATATGTACATTAGATATGTCATGTTTATTATTATACTGTATTCAGATTGTGTTTTATAGTTGTACTTTGTTACTTCTATACATAGTATACGACATCGTAAAACAAAGTCTCTTCCCGCCGACTGTCAATACGTATGACTACAAATATTTATGTACGCTTAGATCTTTGAAACTACGCAACGGATTTTAATGCGGTTTTGAGCAATAGATAGAGTGATTCAAGATTAAGGTTTATAAGCAAGAAAAAGAAGGGTAGGTAGGTGTGAGTAAGGTGGAGTAGGGTTGGGGTAGAATATGGTAGGGTAGGTGTAGGGTAGGACGCCACGCGAACGAAGTCGCGCTGGGCCCACTAGTGTAGAATAATTTAGTTACATAACGTTCAAGCTATCATGATACAGTTTGGAATTTTAAATTAGCATAACGTTTTGTTGCGCTGTGTGTCATAGCGTCACCGATTTTTTTAATAATAAATACTCGAGGTGTTCATTCATCTTTTATAATATTACATATTGTAATAAATAAATAAATAAAGTGTGTTTTAATGGATAATACGAAATGATTGAGCACGGCAACGATAATGTGAGAGCGCGAGGTATTAGTGACGTTATTTATCACCCATCTTTAGCACTTATTCGAGTGAAGTTATTCACAGCCCGTCCTATTGTTTTAGTACTATTTTACTTGAGACCTTTACGAGGTATGTATGTATGTAAAACCTTAAAACCATATAACAAAAGTAATATAAAATAGTTTGCAAAGGCGGGATCCCACATTGGGATTTATTACAGCTAAAAAGCCAGGTCGTTCCTGTTGAGACTCACAAATATAACTTGTAAGACTTTAGGTATCCCAAGAAGCGATGGATTGACATCGCTGAGTCGGAAGCGAGAGCCAACGGCTTACGACGGGAGGATGCCGAAGGCCGGGTGTAGCTTAGGAGAATGAGTAGGAAAGCGGACCCTGGCAGAGGCCGGGATAAACGCTAGGACGATGATGATGATGACTAGGTATCCTGTAGGTTCACTAATAGACTGATTCTATTCTTTTCTATTCTAAATCTTTACTTCCAGTTCGCATGCATCATCCGAGTGCCGACCGAGATAGCGAAGCAAAGGAAGCAGACGTACGTCGGTGAGGGTCGGCGGAGCGCTATCACTATCCTCGTTGAGGTAAGAGCTGGTCATCTTGGCGGTAATGTCCCGCGGGATGATTTTGGTAGGTAAACGAGCCGCTTTCCCGATTTGATCGATGAAATGTCAAACAGCAATGTCGCGAGTTAGTCCGTGGCTTCGTATAGGTGCCTCTCAACCGTTTCACATTTCTTCCTCTCACTTGCGTATGAGAACCATCAACAATACCACGGACCAACTCGCGAAATTGTAAGTTAATGGTGTTTGACATTTCTGGATCCATACTAGTTTGACGTTTATCAAAATAGAGGGGCCGGTAGTGATCTCGGGCGCGAGGGCCCGGCGTCTGTATTGACCATGATTCAGGATTTCGCAGATCAGGTAATTACAGTGGAGCAACTGCCATCTGACCTCCGTGACCCTGGAGAACCTGACCAGATTGGATCATGGTTACACATTTAGTCACCTTAACACAAAATCTGTTACGTGATTATGTACAGTCAGCTGCAAAGTGAATGGACCACTTTGTCATACGTTTAAGGCATTCTAGGAGTGTCATTTCACTTTGTAGCTGATTGTACGTGGTCTACATAGCCTACATGTATTAGCACGCGCGATTTGCGGCTGTACGCCTTACCTATTTGTTTTGTTCGGTCTTTGTGTGTAGTGTCCCACTTCTCAGAATGGTTCTGAGCATACTTACAAGTTCTGCGCAACTCGCCTCTTCACATTCGCAACTCGTAACCGAGCCATTAAGAGAATACTGAGGGTTTTCGCAGTTCCAAAATTCACGAGATGGCGCTCCCGCTGCGACGTAAGGTCTGATGTCAAAATAACGCCCTGTCATTGGCTGGAATAAATTCGTCGTTTGACAGCAGTTGTTTCTGTCCAATCGCGCGACAGTGTTTTGACCACAGATCTTATGCGAACTCTACACTGTGCGCGAATGTGCTCCTCAAGAAGTTGAACGAGTGTGTAGTGACGTACTTCGGACTTCGGTCAACTTTGCCGAGTACTACTTATTTATTTATTTATTGGACCAACAGCTATATGAAACATAATAAATATTATCTTAGAATCAATAAGCCAATTACAGGTCCTCGCTAGTAACAAAAAAAAAGGGAAGTAAAACTGCACTGCAAAAAGAATAATAGCAAAGAAAGAAGAATGCGCTACACATACTAATGAATCGTACCGTTTACGATTCACTAGTGCTATCTGAAATTGCGAATACATTTTACGAGTTGCGGTAATTAAGACATGCGAAAATGGTTCGCGCTACCGTGACGAGTTTCCGTTTACAACGACTTGCTATCCCCAAGAATGGGACGAGAAGAAATAAACTGAATAAGCAAACCAATCCACAGGCCTACAAATCGGAGGGCGTCTTCCGCGGCCTATACCGCGGGTTCCTCTCGACGGTGGTCCGGGACTTGCCGTTCAGCTTCATCGAGCTGCCCGTCTGGGAGTTCCTCAAGACCATGGTCAGGCACTACAACGATGGGCAGATCACTACGTTGCAGGTGGGTTGGAATGGTTTTTTTATTGCTATAGGTCCAGGAGGGACATCATCATCACAGCCCGTAACAGTCAACAGGACTTAGGGCATCTCCCACGAAACGAAAGAAGAGGCTATTGCCATAATCTCCACGCTTGGTTGGAGATCGCAGTGTTTAAATATAACAATGGAAAATGCTGCTGCCCATTTTCCAGACTACGGAGACTTGATCTTTTGCTTCGCCTTGTACGACACCCGCGAGTGTAAGGGGTTGGTGCCATTCTACTCTGCCGGACACCACACTGCCAACGGGGACATAGCGAGCAGAATTAGTAAGATGACTTCATCTTACATGGCAGTGGGCTGAAAATTAGTAGGTTGAAGGGCTGGCCATATCTGCCGGTAGACCGATAATCTCTGGGGTAAATGTTTCACACCGCCGCGTTTTCATCGCAGCTGTAGAAATTACGCCATTCGCAATTCAAAATTAATCTCATAATCTCCTAGCCTAGGTTGTAAATCTGATTAGGCATTCTAAACGTTATCTTCTGAGTTATTATCGTAGCGGTGTGCAAGTGTACTTTCTCTCACGCACACTAAGGTTGTGGAATGAACTACCTGGAGAGGTTTTCCCTGGAGAGTACAACATGGAGTTCTTCAAGAAAGGGGTGAAAAGGATTTTACGGGGTCGGCAACGCGTGGGTGATCCCCCTGGTATTGCAAACGTCCATAGGCTGTGGTGACTGCTAACCATCAGCCGGGCCGTAAGCTTGTTTGCCAACTTAGGGCTGATTTTGCAATTATCAGATAAAACATATCAATCTGATAAGTTATGATGCGACTAAAATGAAATCGTATAATTACACCAATATGTCTTTAAGTTGAACGGGCTTACTCTCAGTGTATTTTCTTATCTTGCACTTCTGTCGACAATTATCTAACCAAAAAGGTTGCCTGGAAGAAATCGCTTTAAGCGATAAGGCCGCCTGTTGCTTCTCCTGCTGTTAATTTTAAGTACCCATTGTATTCTTTTGATTGTGCAATAAAGTGTTATTCAGTCATTCACTCATTCATTCATACTTCATATATAAGTGAAGGATTACTGTTTGTTTTAATTTGGCAGTATATTACTTTATCAGGCAGATGATTTGTATCTAAAGATTGAAATTAGGCATAAAAAAATGCTCCTCTGTATCCTTAGAGCGCCTGTTGCGGCGCCGTAGCGGGTTCCCTGGCTGCCGCAGCCACGACCCCGCTGGACCTGGCCAAGACCCGCATCATGCTGGCCGGAGACGGCCGTCTGAGGATCCTGCCCGTGCTTGCCAGCATATACTGTACCACCGGTATGTAGATACGCACTTTTTTTTTTTTTTTATGTTTTCCGGCAGACAAACAGGCATGCGAGCCCCCTGATGGAAAGTGGTCACCGCCGCCTATGGACATCAGCATCACCAGGGGTGCTAGCAATGCGTTGCCCGCCTCTGAAGAGACCTCTAATATACCTCTTGAACGATCCCATGTCATAGTCCAAAGGAAACACTGTGGCTGGCATGGTTATTTATTGAAGAAAACAAACAGTCCTACACAAGTAAAAAATAATAATTTGGCGTTAATGTCCCGGTTATGCTCTTGCGCACGAGGGCCCGGGGTCCGCTTTGACCATGATCCAGGATTTGGCAGGTCAGGTAACTACAGTGGAGCGACTGCCATCTGACCTCCATGACCCTGCTACCAGGGGAACCTGACCAGATTGGATCATGGTTACACATCCAGTCGCCTGAATGTGCAGGTTTCATCACGATGTTTTCCCTCGCCGTAAGAGCATCGGTTAGTATTCAACTAATGTACATAACTCAGAACACAGTCATTGGTACATGGCCGGAGCGGGATTCGAACTCGGGACCTCTGGCTTACGAGTCGGATACTGTAACCGCTCGGCCACCGACGCTCTAATAAACAGTCCTACATAAATATTACACATAAACAAAGCATATCAACATACTTACAGTTCGTAATTCTGATACAATTTTACAGAATTTTTTACAGAAGTTATACAGCGCAAGAAATATTGATTTTGATAAAATGATTGTCAACTTAAAAATCTGCGCAATAGTACCCAACAAGATCATATTTAGGCGCCGGTTTCTTATTTGTATAAATATGTATATATGCTTATAACAACAATTGGTATTGCTACTTGCTAAGAAAAAGTCGACACTGCCTAAACATTATATACTACACATCACATCACATCACATCACATCACATCACATCACATCACATCACATCATTATATACATATGTTGTGTCGTAACTAATCTGTACTTTCTGTATTTGTTATCTTGTGTACAATAAACTGTTAAATAAATAAATCAGGTGGTAGGACTCTGTCGAGCCTGAGGGGTCGGCCTGGGTGAGTACCACCGCCTGGATAAGCATCTATTTCTGGCGCCAAGCAACAATGCTTGCGTTGTTGTGTTTCGGTTTGAAGGATAAGATAATTCGAAGCACTTCCTCTCCGCCACAAGAAGCTTTGTGTTCCTCCTTCTGTGTTTGGATCCAAGCTTCAAAGCTTCGCTAACGAATCGAAACTTCTATACTATACATAAATCTATGTATATAATTTTGTTCGCTTGTTTGTTTGTTTTGATCTTTTAAAGTACGCGCCGGATTTTAATGCGTTTTCAACAATAGGTAGAATGATTCATGGGGATGGTTCATAACAGATAAAAAAGAGGGTAGGTAGGGGAAAAGTAGGTGTATGTTGGGGTAGGACGCCACGCGAACGAAGTCGCGCCGGGTCAATCAATCAATCAATCAATCAATTTATTGCATTCATGAGGTTATTAAGGTCTTACAATTTTAAAGTACTTACATTATGAAACCGATGTGGGTATGGCAAATATATTATATAAACTAAAAAAAACCATCTTGGCGTTAATGTCCCGGTTGTGCTCTCGAGAACGAGAGCCCGGGGTCCGTCTTGACCATGATACAGTATTTGGCAGGTCAGGTAATTACCGTGGAGCGACTACCATCTGACCTCCATGACCCTACTATCAGGGGAACCTGACCAGATTGGACCATGGTTAACACATCCAGTCGCCTGAATGTGCAGGTTTCATCACGATGTTTTCCCTCACCGTAAGAGCATCGGTTAGTATTCAACTAATGTACATAACTCAGAAAACAGTCATTGGTACATGGCCGGAGCGGGATTCGAACCCGGGACCTCTGGCTTACGAGTCGGATACTGTAACCGCTCGGCCACCGACGCTCCTTATATTATATAAACTACTATTACTTTAATATACTATAATTTTTTTTCCACCAGGCATCCGCGGGCTATGGACGGGCGTGGCGCCGCGGGCGCTCTCCTTCTGCATCGGCGGGTTCGTGTTCTTCGGCGCCTACGACGACGTCAAGGCCATCGTCGAGACCACCTTCAACCGGTAGCCTGCGCCGGCCCTGGCAACGACCTGCCACCGGCCCTGACGCCGGCCCTGTGGGGGGTCTGGCGCCGGCCCTGTGGGAGCGGACCTGACGCCCTGTGGGGGTGAACTTAGTGAATTACGCTTATGCCCGATTTATGTTGGGTCAAGGACAGTGGTGACTGGCGAGTGCCTAGTGCCTAGACAGTGGCTGCTTAGACTACAGCCAGTCCAGTGGCACTTCTGTATTGAAATGGACGAGAAACGTCAAAAATATGTGAAATTTTGCTTAACAAATATATATATATAAATTTTTGTTTTTGGGCCCACCGAATCGGGTTAATTGGCACCGCATCGGATACTCCTGTGTATGTCCTTCTTCACACGACACGTAGTCTAATTAGTACCTTAACAAATGGAGATTGAATTTAAAATGCTTTGACTTTGTTATAGTATGACAAGTGACAGTATCGAATATTGTCGAATATTTTTGTTATAATGCTACTTATATTGAAAATTGTTTGTATAGGTATTGAAAAAGTGGTATGGATACTGGGACCCCAGTACATTAGTACATGCATGCATGTATGTACCTATATTTAACCGTAAAATAGTGAATACCGTTAGTTGATAATCCAACGCACGGTTCCTCGAATTTATAGCTCTACGTACCCCTGTCAAAGTTCCTAGATTACAGGGAACCCTACAACCCTAACCCTAAACCAAAATGTATCTTAATATCTTTTTAATATTAATGTGAAGGGTGGCAACTCTCTGTACTTGTGTACTATGCTAAAATTTGACCAATGAAAATTGGGCTTCAGACCCTGTGTAACCTTATGTTTGTTCGACTGTAGGGGTCCCAGCCAGTGTCTTTAAAATAGATTTTATGAATGAGGAAACACTTGTATGTATTTTTCAAATTTTATATTGTAAAGTGAGTTAACTCTAACCAAAGTTAATTTCCACCAAAATGAAGGGAATCCTGATACAGGGTGTTTGTGAAATATTTATGTATGTTTTTTTTTATATTAGACAAGACAGGCATTTGACCGCCATCTCACCTGTTGGTAAGTGACGATGCGGCCGAAGATGGAGCATACCTGTCTAGGGACAGCCTATTCAGCCTAGCCTTGAAGGCATCCAGATTATATTGATCAGGGAACCTATGTGGTACTTAAGTTGTATTAGGTATACCAGTATGTATGTGGTCACTACGGTCGGTAAAAATGTTGTCGTCTCGCGCGAGGGCCCAGGGTCCGCCTTGACCATGATCCAGGATTTGGCAGATCAGGTAATTGCAGTGGAGCGACTGCCATTGACCTCCGTGACCCTGTTAACAGTTGTGTGGTCACAATTATGTTGTTTAGTGTATAATCTTGCCTTCTAGTTATAAATGGATTTATATTGTAATATACTTTGCAATTGACTTTCAGCACTGAATCACTGTTATCTTTTTAAGTTTCGAAATGAATATATGGCAAAATTGTTACTGATTTAAAGTATTTTTATTTTATACTTACATAAAGATGGACCAAAAATGACGTAGCTCGGGCTAGTCCCCCGCATCCAAAAACGACTTTATATTATACTGCGTAAGGATTAGTATCAACTGCAACTGACGGTTGGTCGGCTCCAGCCAAAACGGAAGGTATGTTACTATTACTTTGAGCTTTCTAATTAGGTCCTTAGTAAGAGTAAGGGTACCACGACTTCAGGTTAATAAAAAGCAATAATAAACTATATAGAGGAAATATAACTCGACGCTATTGCGTATTCTATAACCTCAATAAGCCGCCTTATATATTGTACACCATTTAAAATTAGTTGGTCTATACTGTCTAACTTAGGTGTTTGACAAGAGTCATAATTCCATGAAGGAGGGTGCGAGGTCTTTTTCTGAAACGTCATTATTCTAACTTTACAATAGGGCCATGTTAGTTTTTTTTCCCGTCACGTTCCTTATTATCCATGTCGCATTGTTGGTGGCATTTGAATTCTGTCACAGAATACTACATGCTTCCGGTGTTGCTACATAAAACGCAGAACTAGCGCCTCCATTGACAGGTCACCTCTGTCGCCGGTCAAGCTTTATATGCAGTACTTACTTGAAACGCCTTTTGCTAATAACGGGTACCTATATTTATTTATTTATTTATTATTTATTTAACAGTTTATTGTACACAAGAAATACATAGCAAATAACAGGCAAAGTAATAAATGGCACAACAGGCGATACTTATTTCTAAAGAAATCTCTTCCAGCAGGCCTTTGGGAGTGTGATGTGATCATGAGACGCCGATAGGAATATATATTTCAGGAATTGAGTTAAAGAATAATTCGACAAACATAGACGTTAAATACTTTATTTTTCAAAAATAATGAATAACAATTTAAACAATACTATCCAATAATTAACCTTAACTTTAAAACTTTTTACACGGATATACAATTTAATTGATTAACATACGTACTTTATACAAAAATAAATCCACTAAAAATATTTACTATTGTTTCAGTTTTTCTGGTTGCGATCAATATTGTTAAGATCTACATCTTTAGTATCGATCATAACCAAAATATATTAATTCTTAGTTTTATTATAGACAAAAACGTAAAATGAATATGAACTAAAATGACTCTTTGTAAATAAAATAAACAATTTAAGACCCACAAGAAAGAACGACACTATTATTTACTTAAATAACTATCTACACGGTTCCATTTTATCTTTTAAAAACATAATTGTGGCGGGTAATTTTTAAAAAGCAAATTCCAATTCAATTTGGAATTTGGAATACATTACGTAGCAAGTATCAAGTTTCAAATACTAGCCTTCGATCGCAAGTAGTGAAAAGTAAACTGTGCACTTCTTTTTAATGAAAGAAAGAGGTGTCAGTTCCAGCCAGTCACGATAAAGAACTGACCAAGGAATAAGTTAAGACAGCCAAAAAATATATTGGTTCACTCGAAACATTTCAATTATTGCATTGGTTGTGTACAATAATTATGAAAATGCCAGTGGAGTTATAAAAGGAATGTATTTCCTAGTTTCTTTGTAAGAAAAACTGATTGTGGGAAAAAAGCTTCCAGAAAATTAGGTTACGTTTCTTTCCAAAATCGAGAGATACAAAAGAGAATCTTAGGGAAAGATACAACTCGAAAATTAAAAAAAAAAGTTACTCTCCATTTGGCCACTCGTGACTAAGGTACATGTGTAACAGACAGATCAAAACGGATCTAAGTATAGAATGTATTTAGAACATGTAGCGGTGCAAGACAGGGGCAGAAGTGTTTACACTCTACTAGAGCCCAGTCCCTTCTTCATCCATGAGGCTCTATCAGAATATGAAGTTATTTCTCAGCCCCATAGTCTTCCAAAACTCCCCAGAATACAAGCCCTCTAGCCAAGCTACCCAAGTCCTTGAATGTGAATCTCCTCAACACGGGAATAAATATTCAGCCCCTATTTGCAATATTAGCCCCGTTATTTTGAAAACTCCGCAGGACCCATCACGAGCCCCTATTTATTCACCCAAGAAGTCCTCTGTGGCCCCATTGTCTTCAAAACATGGTAAAACCCACCACAAGCCCTCTAGCCAATCCAAGAGGCCCTATCTGAATATAACATTATTCCCTTGCTCGCGCTATCATCATACATATAACACAATATATCAATATTCATGCTACCCAAGACGCCTTGTTCACAAGAGATCCTAATTCAATACGACGTTATTCCCCCCTCTAGCCCTAATCCCAATAATCCCCATCCTATCTCCACTATTTTATCTCGTGATATTATTCTTCAAGAAGGTTAAAGACGTTTTTGAAGAACTTTAGACCAATATCACTGCTGAGCTATGTGTATAAGCTGTTTTAGCCGTTATTCCTGTACACACTTCCTCTAACCATCGTCCAAAGACCATCTTCCATATGTGAATACAACGTTTTCGCGCCTTCTAGCCTTCTCCGAAGGCCCTATCTGAATATAACATTACTCCCATGGTCCCTGGGGGAATCGCGCTGCCACCGGAAGCGGTTCCAGGAGGAACCCTGATTATATGGTGGAAATTGTTGATAGAAGCCCCCTGTGGCCCCACTTACCAAAACCCACCACAAGCCCTCTAGCCCTATCTGAATATGACGTTACTCCCATGATCCCTGGGGGGGTCCCGCTGCCTCCGGAAGGGGTTCCAGGAGGGCGGGCGCCGCGAGCGCGCCGTGGCGGCCGTGGAGCCGCTGGAGGCGGTGGACGCGGCCGACACGGAGCCCTGGTTCGAGGAGGACTGGCGAGGGGTGTCGGGGGAGGCCTGGGGAAGAGTGAAAATGTAGATTTGAAAGCGGATTTTGAGAGGTGCGTAGATGTCAGTGATTACCTGACGCGGTCAAAGACCTAAAGTCCAGTTTTCGGTCGTTGAAAACCTAACATACTTAATGCGTTGGCTTAGCGCTCCAATATGAGCTTTGACCTCTGACACCCGAGAATGCTACCTCTTGCTATCCTGCGCCTTCTCCCGCTAGTAGAGTCGAGACAAGACAACTTTCCAGCTAGTAAGATAGCTATCTATCTAAGGTGCTTGTGACGGTGTGTGTCTTTCAAAGGAAGACAGCATAACGACGTAACCGAAGCCAGTATAAAAGGAGCTAACATCATGCGCTAACATCAATACAACATGTACGTCTATAGCGACGCTAGCTCATCTCAACTCGTTTTGGGTAAGTCATATACAGTTGACTGTACCCACCTTATGCCCTCATTCATGGGCGTAACTTTACAGCTATGAAGATAGCTATCTTACCAAGGTACCCTGGTACCCACCATGGCCGCCTATCAATGAGCGTAACGTTCTAGCTATGAAGATAGCTACCTAATCATACCTTGATTAGGGAAGCCTGATCGACCTACCCAAACCAGTATAAAAGGAGCTAACATTGCAATGCGCCTCTATAGAGACGCTAGCTCATCTTACACTCCTTTCGGGTAGGTTACACCGTTGACTCATCATCATCGCCTCGGCGTCATGTCCCACGCGAGGGCCCGGGGTCCGCCTTCTTACTCTTTCTGGCTCATTTCGCTCGGTCTTCGGCATCCTTAGTGGTGAGCTTGTTGACTGTACCCATCTTATGCCCCCCATCCATGGGCGTGGCGAGCTTCAGCGTGAGCGCGTCCCTGGCGCGCTGGATCAGCCGCACCGCCTCCTCGTGGGAGCTCCACTTTGCCATATTTACAAGATACCCTGTAATCCACCTTATGCCCCCCATGCATGGATGTAACTTGCCAGCTATGAAGATAGCTCTCTATCTAAGGTACCCTGGTATCCACATTATGCCTCCCATCCATGGGCGTAGCTTTCGAGCTATAAAGATAACTATCTATCCAAGGTACCATCATCATCCTACCTAAAACCAGTACAAAAGGACCTAAAATTGCTATACTATACATCTTACACTCGTTTTAGATAGGTCAAATACCGTGACTGTACCCACCTTATGCCCTCCATCCATGGGCGTGGCGAGCCTCAGCGTGAGCGCGTCCCCGGCGCGCTGGATCAGCCGCACCGCCTCCTCGTGGGAGCTCCACTTCGCGTCCGTCGCGCCGATGCTGATTATGAAGTCGCCTTCGCGCATGCCTCCGATCTGAGGATTAGGAATATGCTCATCATCATCATGTCAGCCGTAAGACACCCATAGACATACCCTGAAGCCCAGAGATCTCCACATAGGCCACCGCTGCCTTTACACAAGAGCAATACTAGGGGTATCGCCAGTGCGTTGGCCACCTCTCTAATCCAAAGCCATTCTCCACATTCCCACAGTAGTATTGTTTGGCTGCGATGTTCTGGAAAGTACTTACCCAGTCGGGCGGCTCCCCTACCTCTTTTAAAGCTAGTGCTATAGACTGTAGATCTCTCATCATCGTCGTAAGATCTATGTTCCCCAAAATACACGATTTGTGCTTCAGTACCTTCTGCAAACCTTGGTACCCGCTAATATTTGGCTAAAAGATTTATCCGCTTGAACGTCTAGCCCGTTCTATTATTTCGCTCCGCGCCCTATGCCCTATACCCAATGTAAAATGTAGGTACGTAACGATATGCCTATCCCCCGCCTATACCCTGCTCTTCTCCACTCAATCTGAATTGAAGTAGGTACTTTTATAAGAAGACATCTTCCAAAACGACACATACAATTTTGTACGTATCTGACACAAAAGAAACGTAAACACTTACATCAGCCAAAGAGTTGGGCTCCACAGCTGCAATGACGACCGGCGCATCGCCTCTCACAGAGAACCCAAACCCTTCTTCATCAGTCTTCGTAGTGGACACGTTGAACTCACTGGACGCCCTCCTCATATCGCCTTTCCTCCTCTCCCTCCCATTCTTCGACTTCCCATTAACTCCATTCACACCATTGACGTACTCCTTCTCACTGCCATAGCCATTATCACCCTTATGTTCCCCGTTAAGTTTACCCTTACTATATTCATAATCTAAGACCTTTGGATGATAATCGTAATTATTATTGTTATTATTAAAACTGTTTATATAGACCCCGTTCTGTTTCATAACTCTGTTCAGTTTCTTCTTGTCATATTCATCATATTTCTCATCGTTCCTTATTATTTGGCTGTAGTAAGCTGTGTTGTCCTCTGATCTGTCTCTTTTATCGTTCCTTTTGCCGTTTCTCTCTATTTCAGTATATTCATCTGTTCTGCCGTTTCTTCTGTCTGATCTTCTGGCGCTTTCTCTTCTTTTGTCGGAGTTCTTCTGTAGTTGGATCAGTCTGGGCGCGCTCCAGTGTCTCTTGGCGGAGAAGACGGCGATGGGACCGAGTGCCTTGAAGAGATCCTCGACCCGGTGTTGGGCGAAATCTGGCGGCGTCAGAGCCAATTGGAATTTTGATGATGCTGTGGAAAGAACAGGTAAAGATTTTTTTATTACGTCTAAGGTGGCAAACAAGCTTACGGCCTGCTTGATAGACTGGCTTCACTTGGCTAAGTTTGTACTTATGTAGTTATTGTACCTACGTGAAAAATACCAATATCTCTTTCTCGTCAAACATTATCTTTCTCTTCTAGCTCTCTCTGTTTGTGTGTGTGTGTACGTGTGACGGTGGCCGCTTTACATCAGGTGGACCAGACGGTCAGACAGACCGTGTGTTTGCCTAGGCAATATGAAAAAATCTATTTTCTCTCTCCCCTCTTTCTCTCTGTTAATTTAATCATCTACTTTTCTTCATCCTATTATACGCCTAAGCATTAGGCGTATAAAAGCCTATTTCTAATACCGTTGGCGAAACGAGGAGCTCAGAAACTGGTTGAACAGTACCATACATTTATTTATTTATTTATTTAACCATTTATTGTACACAAGATTGTTACAAAACTATATGACAGAACTATATGATATCAGACACAACACATATATCACACATTGCTCAATTCGCTACGGCGTTGCCACGTCTCTCTCGCTTCTTCCACATTCGTCAACCTTGTCATACACGCCCGTCCGTTTAAGGTAATTTTTTTTTATAAGTACCACAACGGTGTCAAACAAGCTTACGGCCCGCCTGATGGCAAGCAGTCACCGCAGCCTATGGACGTTTGCAATACCAGGGGCATCACCCACGCGTACGCTACTCACGCTGTATGGCAGGCGCGTCTAACAGGTCGGCGAAGTCCGGCGCGTCGCCGAGGGCGCGGCGCTCGCGCGACGCCCGCTCCCGGGCGGCCAGCACTACTAGGGATAGGGCTTCTTTGTCGCGTAGCTCGCTGTGGGGATAGGAAAACATTGATTGAAATTGTTGTCTGTTTTAAATTGCAATAACTGGATGGATAACTCGATTTCGCCACTCGTTAGGCGTGTCTCCTAATACTTTTGACTTGGCGATGTTGATCAAGGTCTTGCGCCGGGCAGATCGGCTCCGCAGACGGAGAAGGGGTGAAGAAGGCGGTTATATAACTCCCGATGGAGATAGGCTGGCGACGGGTGTGGGGACGCCCGCGGCGGCATTGCATCGGCCTCTGCTGCTGATTGAGGGGAATATTCCAGCCCTCCCGGCTAACCCCGACGCTCCCCCACCCTATCGTGCCCGCCACGTAGGTAAGCACTTTCCGGAGGGGTCGTGGTGCTAGGCACAGGCCTCCCCCAGAGATTTTCACAAAGGCCGGCCGTGTGCCTTCCGCATCCACCTAGTACCTGCGATCTTTACAAGATCGTCGGTCCACCTTAAAGGCCCTACCTACGCTGCATAGCGCTCCGTCTTGCAGCTGACATGATGATGATGCTGGAATGATCATAATTATTCAGTTGTACTCACCGGCACATCCGCTGCAGCCTTAGCGCCTCTTCGTAGAGCGCGAGCGCCTCCGCGAGGTGAGCGCGGCTGAGCGCCGCCGCCGGGGACTCCCCACCCGCGGGGGAGGACACTGTAACAGTACATTAGGTTAGGGGACAAGTTAGCCAAATGGGTACAGCCAATTGTCATTGGGTGTCAAGAAAAGCGCACGACGAAAGAGCCACCGGCCAATAAGTGTGCGCATCATTCGTGGTTAGGCCTGATGCGGTTCACCACCGAGAGTTCGATAGGACCCTCGGTTGGGGGAGGGTTAGTCAACTAAGGGGAAGAAAGATGGGGGAAAATTTCCGTTAGATGCACTAAACTGCCCCATTTCAATTCAAAGTTGGCATGAAAGAAACTACAGTATGAAGGAATACGAATAGCTCTTACATAAGACTTCCATAATATGTTAAGGCTGCCCCTCCGCTGGTGCGGAGAGGAGCGAAGCGGAGCGGAGTTGTGACAATATTAACCAATCTAAGGCGGAGCGATGATTTTATGCAAATAGGTTAATATTGACACAGCTCCGCACCGCTCCACTCCTCTCCGCTCCAGTGGATAGGCAGCCTAACACCTTAAGGCTCAGCTTCCGTCTCTCTGTTTTTTAAACAAAATTTAAATTAAAATAAAACAAAGAGAAAAGTACTTAATATCATGTATGGGCTGTGAATGCTCTTCTTTTTAATAGCCAACAAGAATCCCAATCAACACATTGAGTACCTACAGTAGTTTCACCAATACTGACCGTTGCCGGCGAGCCGGTCGTCCCCGTACAGGGCGGCGAGGCGGTCGCGCGCGCGCTCGTCGCCGCCGAAGCGCAGCAGCCCTGCGGCGCAGTACTGGTGCGCTTGCGCTGTGGATAGTACCGATAGTATCATCATCATCATCATATCAGCCAGAAGACGCCCACTGCTGGGCATAGAGAGATTCCCCCAGAGATCTCCACAAAGACCGGTCCTGTGCTTTCCGCATCGTCGGTCCACCTTCGTGGCCTACCCACGCTGCGTGTTCCGGTACGTGGTCGCCACTCGAGAACTTTACTGCCCCATCGGCCATCGGTTCTTCGAGCTATGTGCCCTGCCCACTGCCGCTTCAGTCTGGCAATCCTTAGAGCTATGTCGGTGACCTTGGTTCGCTTGCGGATCTTCTCATTTCTGATTCGATTGCGCAACGAGACTCCGAGCATAGCCCTTTCCGTTTAGTATGGATAGATATAGTATAGTATAGAACATCGACATTGCTGGTTTTTTATTATATTTTGACATTACAAAATCCGTAAGCGTTTTCATATTTTAAGGTAATTTTAGAACAGTTCAATGCTGAACTAAAACAAAGTAGGTACAAACACACAAATACAATAAATCATGGACCAATGGGATGCCAAAAAAGACCCCAGATCAGCATAAGCACAAGCGCTGATATTCAGTGGAATGACGATAAGGAGTTTACTACTAAATAGAATACTAGAATAAATAACAATTGTCGTCTTAGTTGATTCACTCACCTTTATAGAACTCAGTCTTCACGTGGACCAGCGAGACCCACGAGTATGGCACGTAGTTAAGCACACCTTCTGATTGCATCTGGAAACGGTTAGACGTGGGTAAGTTGGGTACTTGAGTGCAAATCGGATAGCCACAGAATATCTATACTAACGTAAGACAGCATACAGATGGGTTAAATACCTACCTATATTGGGAAAGCCCGCAGTTAATCCTAGTGATATATCTCTTTGATATCCTGGTATCAACCATATGCTACGGTAACGTGGCCCAAAATGTATCATCATGACAGCCCATAACAGTCTACTGCAGGACTTAGGGCCTCTCCCGCGACAGAGGAGGTTATTGCCATAATATCAACGCTTGGCAGGCGGGTTGGACATCGTAGCGTTATAAATATAACAATGGAAAATGCTGCTACTAATTTTCCAGCCTACGTACACTCTATATCTTATGTCTCGAAAAGATCAGTCGCCTTGTACGACACCCACGAGTGTAAGGGGTTGGTGCTATTCTACTCTGCCAGACACCACACGGCTAATTATATTTGGCTAATTCAGTTGTCCAAATTCAGAAGCAAAAAGCGTGAGGGCAAATCAAAATGGAATGTATTGCTCAAATAATCTGGTTAATTTTTGTATCACTTCCGCGTCGTTCCGCAAATTAAAAGGCGATGATGATGATGATGATGAGTCACCTTATCATACAGCTGCTGGTAGACGTGCGCGAGCTGCGCGCTCTCGGCGGCGAGGTCGAGGCTGACGTCGGGGTCGCGCACCTCGCGCGCCTGCAGCTGCAGCTTCTCCAGCAGGCACTCGCGGGCTTGGGCCTGGAAAGGGAAACGGAATTCATTCTTTGCTTATTTTTAAAGTAGGTAAGGTACTCTATTATCGCCTCTGCCGCTCGCTAAAGCTCCTTTCGGCTTGTCTAAGGTTAGCTGGAAGGGATCCCGTTGTGGGATAAGTTCGTCGCTTTGTGACTGTTTCCTATTGAAATGTACTATGTTGTTGCAATAAAGAGTTTACATACATACATACGGAATGGAATGAGGAATACGCAGGTCATTGGATAAGTTCTGTAATACTATGTGTTCTGTTGTCAGTCGCAACAGTTAGCTTATTAAGTATCAAAGTTTGTAAATGAAATAGGAAGCTTTTGGTCTAAATAATTATGTAGTGCAATGTACTATTTGTGTAAACGACTGTTTGTTTCTAAATAAAGAAGAAAAGATACAGTAGGTAAGGATGCCTAATACAGTTAAGGCCCAAACGGATTATAAGACTAAGGAGGAAGTAAGATCAGAGTAAATTGAATTTTTTTTTCCAGTTTTGTGCTTCGGAAATTTTTTCGTCCTGCGTCCACGCCTAAGTGCCTGTGGGCGAATGTTTTTTATGCTACGCAGTCACAAACGTGCAGACAACCCACCTGATGGTAAGTAGTAACTGTCGCTCATAGTATCTTCGATTCATGCACCAAAGAAGTCGCGGGCAAAAGCGTACAAAAATACAGGAGACTTAAGTCCAATGGACGATACAAATATTCCTAACCAATTTTATACTCACAGTCATAAGTGCCCCGAGTACCAGAAGCGTGTCAGCAGCAAGGTCGACCGAGGGCGCGTTGGTGAAGTTCTCATGGATGTAGCGAAGCGTGCCGGCAGCTCTTAGAAGCGCGTCTACCGCGCCGTCTAGCCCTGCGCAGGAGGTGCGCTCCTGGGTAGAAAAGGTTAGGGTTAGCTGGTTAGGGTAATAGGGTCATTAAGAAGCGGACGTATTATGGTAATCAAGGAGAGTCAGTGGAAGGCAACGGTCGTACGACCATGGTCGTGCGGTTTGCGGGTTCAAGGTCTCCTAATGGTCGGACCAGCCCGTCATACAACCATGGTCGCACGACCGTTGCCAGTTAGGACAGCGCTTTATGATTAAGGGGTCCGACTCGTAAACCGAGGTACCGGGTACGAAACCCAGCGCCGCTAGAGTAACTGGTAGACAGTTTTCTAAGTTACGTTACAAGGTATGTGTGTGTAACATTAGTTGAATATTAACCGATGCTATTACGGTGAGGGAAAACATCGTGATGAAACCTGCACATTCGATCGAATCTTATGAGGTTCCCCTATTAACAGGGTCACGGAGGTCAGACGGCAGAGGCTCCACTGTAATCACCTGATCTACTTAATCATTTATCACGGTCAAGGCTGACCCCAACACTCGTGCGCGCGAGAGCACAATCGGGATATAGCGGCCAAGATGATTTAATTATAGTACAATCGATCATCTAATTAGTTAACCCCCCGTCCTTATGGTAATCCGTATGACAATTTTGAGTTAGGGGTCAAATAATTAGTTGTATGACTGTACCTAGCTACTAATAAAAGTCAGTCACCTGCTTGGCGCCAATCTGCGTGTAGATGCCGGCCATGTTGAACAGCACGCACGCCTTCTCGAACGCCACGGTCCGCTGGCACGATGGGACTCCTGCGTGAAGACAATGCAGTTATTATTATTAAGGGTTCTGAAGATTTTTAAGAGAGGTAGGGTACAGCGGAGTATCCTGTTCGAATTGGAACCATTCGATTGAGCAAGTACCTCAACTTTATAGAATACCGTAGCCGGGCAATAATAATTTTAAATAGTATTGTTTCTTGTCGGTGAGTAAGGTCTCTGGGGTGGGGATTTGTAACGAATAATTGGATTTAATTTAATTCGGGGAATCGCGGCTTTGGCAGTGGGGGGCGGGAGCAATTACATTTTTGCCGCAACGTGTTACAGTGGTGGGCAACCCATTGGCGATATCCTTGGTGTAGCAGACAGTCAAAGTACACGCGCCAAAAGATGCACCGGCATGTAAGCGCCCGCATCTTCCGTGATTCGGACTGACGCGGTCTGTATGACCGAGAGGTCGGTAGGGCCAAGGGTAGTTGTGTAATAAGTCTAGGTTAAGCCGAGACTATCATGACGTCAAAAAGAAACTAGACGCGATAACCGCGATAAATAAATAAATAAATAAATAAATAAACGGTTAAGTTGCTCGCTCCGATCATTCAGATGTGGAATCAAGCTACAGTGTTTCCTTTGGGCTAATAACAAGAATAGGCTCGTTCAAGAGAAATATTTGGGGCCTCTAGGGGTATCACGCATTGGTGATACGCCTAGTGTTTCTAATGTCCATAGGCAACTGTAACTACTTTCCATTACGTGGCCCGCTTGCTTGTTTCTTTGAGACCGAATGAGAGAAAAAATAAGAGTCAACTCACCAGTTAACGAATCGAACCACTCGAAGTACACGCCGAGGCTGCGGTCCGGCGGGAAGAACCGCCGTTCTATGTAGTACAGCTGGTTGTAGTACTTGAACAGCAGCGCCACGCCCGCCGTCGAGCGCACCGGTGTTCGCATCGCCTGGGGAACAACGGAAAGAGGTCAGCTAGGAACTATATGCTGAGACTATATAAAAAGCCAAGACATTGAGCCCCTCGGACGTCTATAGACAGTCGGTGGCGTGATGGGTAGCGGGTCGGACTCTTAAGCGAGAGGTACCGAATTATATCATACAGTGTCGCCATGAATCAATGACTTTTTCTTCCTACCCCGCGCCACCGCCTCGATGTTCCAGAAGTCCACTTTCTTGGTCTCCTTCAGCCGGAGCGGGATCAACGGAAGATTATTCTGGTCACGTGTCCGGTCACGTGGAGAGCAATGAGGATGAAGAAGGATAGCGCTGTGAAGAGAGCTTACTCTGAACGTCCGGATGGGAAACGTCCAGTGGGACGTCTTAGATACCGCTGGCTGGATGTAGCCGATGAATTTGGCAAGCGAAGAAGTGACGGTGGAAAAGGGTAATTACTCACCTGACCGCGTGTTTTGACCAGGGGACCAGGGGTCCGACAGTTAATCGCCGCAAGTAGTATTTATATCGAGGAAGTTAGAACACGTCTCTAGCGCGATTTAGAACGGTCACCGCCATCTATGTGCGGATGCTTGTCAACCTTGCTCGTGTACTCGTAATGCGAGTATTGTTGGGTTTCCCTGCCAGAGCGATAGATGTCGCTAGAGCTTGCTGAGCCAGCGCAGTAAGTAAGGTAGTGCGTGTACCTGTCTCATATCCATGAAGTCGGAGACCGGCTCCTCATAATGCGCAGCATCTTCGCTGTAGTGCTCCAGGATGAAGTCCTTGAACGGCTCCCGGAAGTCGACTTCCTTGGTCTCCTTCAGCCCGAGCGGGATCATCGGCATCACGCACTCTTTGCTGTGAAGGGAAAGAGTTTTATGTGTTAAAAGTGGAGTAGATTTTAGCTTTCGTGATTTTAATAATTCGGACAGGAACAGGATCTGTACCGCTGGTTGTCCGAGGCGATCTCACGCTCCAGGTACGCCTGTGGTAGGTACACTGGCCAACCAAGTTTGTTCAAACTCTTCAAACAAAATAATTTTCGAAAATCCAGCTAATAACGGTTTTTATAGACGATAAAAAAGAACTTTTTACATATACCTACATAATTAAATAAGTCAAAGCCAAGAGCGTCGGTGGCCTAGTGGTTATGGTGTGCGACTCATAAGCGAGAGGGGTCCGAATCCCAGTGCAGCCATGTACCAATGACTCTTTTCTGAGTTATGTATGTGGTGCTCTTACGGTGAGGGAAAACATTGTGATGTAACTCAGGTTCCCCAGCTAACAGGGTCACGAAGGTTACATGGCAGTCGCTCCCTCCGCAGACGCCGGGCCCTCGTGTACGCGTGCACAACCAGAACATTAACGTCAGGATGAGGATGATGATAATTAGAACACAATCCGCATGTGTAGATGCAGATTACGTAATGGCTGTGATATAGACATAGACATAGACATAGACATAGCTTTTATTTGGCAATAACTACAAATATATATGACAAGTTGTAATAATATCAACAATGATAGGTATAACATGTTAAGACTAGGGTACATTCAATTAAAATTTATGTATTTATATCTACATATACTGGTCATAAGTATGAAAAAAGTGCATCTAACCAGTACTTTTTTTCCAATCTGTAACCTAACTATGGACCTACGTTACAACTAGATTATGAACGGTTACTGCACTTGATATCAGTGTAGTCACCTAGGCTGGACATTACCGAGTTCCGGTTTAAGAGAGATTAGTGTAATTAGAGGCACTGGAAGTACTATAATTTATTACGAGATACTTTATAGAGACCGTAAATAGAGCCGCTGTACCTACCTACAACAATCTAAAAATTTCGAGCTCAGCTCGTTCATTAACTTATTGAACTTACTTTTATTGGCGTTTCATATAAGGTTATTTGTCTTACTAATAAAACATTTTGATACGTTGATCAAGCGTTGAACGCTTGTATAACGAACATACAAGGTTTATGTCGAAATACTTTTGACATGCGCAACACACTTATGTGATTCGGTGACAACGCCGCTGTTGTTGGAATTGGCATATCATTTCAAAATAAAGACACTTAGTTTCAGCTTTGGCCACCAGGTCAGATAGTTTGTAGTGACGTGACAGAAGCCCTGTATAACTTCACAAATTGATTTGACCAGGTGAACAGTATTGTTCAATTAATGAATATAACTCTGAAAAGAGCCATTGGTACAACCCTCACTGGGATTCGAACCCAGGATCTCTCGTTTACGAGCCGGACTGAACCACTAGGTCACTGACGCTCTACATACTCATTCAACAAATTAATTAGAAAACTGGAACCGCACGTATGGGTACCCTTGCAGGTTTTAATACGTGTAGCTACGTGTACACAGAATTACTAAACCAATGGAACCTAACAATCGCAATCCCCCTGCTCTAGGCCCATTCCCGAGCTACCCAGCGACGCTGCGCCGGCGCAGGAATCCGCGCAAGAAAGACAAGAACCCTCCCGCGGCGCACAAAAGCCGCGCCGCGCCATTATCTTGTCATGCTGCAAGCTCAATGGGTAAGGCTCGTGCGGTAGGGTAGGGTGTGCGTCTGGGCCAATTTTTCAATCCTTTATAATAATTTATTTGTCGGATAAAGTAATATACTACTAAATTAAAACAAACTGCATTTATTCACTTTATACGAAGTAACGATGCGATTTCCTTTTAGTCTAGACCAAGTAACTAAAAAAATATAAACACAATCAAACTGTAACTGTAATTGTGTTATCCTGTTAATGGCTTCTAAATTGTAAACATGTATGTAGTTATGGCTTAGAATAAAATTGCTGTTGGATATCCTATAAAAATAAATAAATAAATAAATAAACTGGCGAATTACGAAGTCTCGTGACCCAAACACCGATACCGGCACCGAAGATAGGTGAAGGTATAAACAACCAGACCGACAGAAAAACAATTTTACATTTATTCAAATATTTTCAATACTAATAAACCAATTTTAATGAAACAAAGTAACAACCATCTCGATTAAACTGGCTTTCAAATAGCCACATCCAAATCAGCCCAGCCACACCACACACCACAGAGCCACAGATACTCACGTCAAACTCATAACACCTCTCTTTTTTCGTCGGGGGTAAAAATAGCAGAGCCCATGTCGCACCCTGGTTGTTCGCATGCGCCCGCGCACCGCGTTTAGAGCGCGGGAAGCGAATACAATGGCGGAAACCAACCTTTCTTAAATTTAATGATCCAACTAGTTGCTAATATGAGCGGCGCGTATTCATGGTTGTACAGACTACTACGACTAGATTACTTGAATGTCTGTTTTGACCTGTCATGCTTTAGATATCGATTTTAAAGGTGTTTCGATTTCAATACCGACTTTTAATCGAGATTTCTTGATTGGTTTGGGTGTTTGGCAATTTCATTAATAATGTTTTTAATCTAAATAAATAATCATAATTACAATCATTTAATCATTGATGGTACACAGGTTATTAAATTTTCTAATTTAAATAATGTCATTAATCAAAATAGATAATCATTTACAAATATTTTAAAATATTAATTTTAAGCATTATAAAAACATCATCATGAAATTTGTCTTTCACCTATTCAATGTTATTAATAATTTAAGATGTCAACAGTAGATAGTGTCATTAATAATTCTAATATCAATAAAAATATAATGTCAATTAATATTTAAAAATCGATTAAAAGTCATCTAAAATAAATAATTAAATTTAGCTTTAAATTATTAACAATATCTACAATTAATCAACAATGTTAAAATATATTCAAACAGATGTTAATGAAATAAAAATATCAGCACAGTCAATCATTCATAAGGCTACAAAACGCGTTGTTTTGCATACAGCCACTGTGTAGCCTAAGTTTGTTCTCATCATCACAGCCCGTAACGGTCCACTGCAGGACTTTGGGCCTCTCCCACGAAAGGGGAGGTTATTGCCATAATCTCCACGCTTGGCAGGCGGGTTGGAGATCGCAGTGTTTAAATATAACAATGGAAAATGCTGCTGCCCAATTTCCAGACTACGGAGACTCTTGATTTTTGGCCTCGAAAACATTACAGTTTGTTCTACGCGTATCCAAACGATACCAAAAGTAAAAAATTTTGGACCTGTCTACCTAGTAGCTGTTACGTGTCCTACCTAAATGCATTTTTAACTACCTCTACCAGTTACCACTCTATTATTTAAGACAAAAACTTGTCGTAAGTAACGTCACAGTGGATAGCAACAAACAATAGCAAACGACTTTGTTGATTGCAAAAATGGATTTCAAGTTTACAAAAAAAAAAAGACATTTACGTAATGTTTAGCCTGTGTATTTAGTATGTGGGGAACAAGTGTCTGGCTATGCCGCCCCCGCCGGGCACGGGAAGGAGAGGCCGGCCAGAGAAGCGATGGCTTGACGTAGTCAAGAACGATATGCGTGCCAATAAGCTCACCACGAGAGATGCCGAAGACCGAGCGAGGTGGGCCAGGAATAGCAGGAAGGCAGACCCTGGGCCCTCGCGTGCTGCGCGGGGGCGCAACCGGGACCTGACGCCAGGATGATGGTGATGATGATTTAGCCTAAACTAGACCTTTCCTACATGTACCGAGAGATAGATTATGAAAAAAGACAAGAAAATTGTTTTTATACGACTTATTATTTAGATATTTACTTGGATGTACCATCATCAACCATCTTCACACTTTTTAACTCCTGATGGAAGAAGAGGGGTGTCATAAGTTTGACGTGTGTATCTGTGTGTCTGTCTGTGGCGTCGTAGCTCCCGAACAGATGGACCGTTTTGGATGCGGTTCTCTGTATTTGAAAGTCAGATTAATCGAAATGGTTCTTGGGTCTTTACACTTAATATGTACACTAGTTAAGACAATATTTGAGTATATGTATAGTTGGTTCTCCGAGTTTTCTGTCAGTTAAGTTATTACACGCAATCACCGAATAGGAAACACGCAGCCACCAGAAAAGCAGCTCGCTATCCAACGAAATGGGCAGACACCCTAGTTACGCAGACGCTACGCGGTGACTACGTGGACGCTACGCAATGGCTACGTGGTAACTACGCGGATACTACAAGATGGCTACGCGGATACGCAGTACCTGCTCGGTGGTACGTCGGTAGATTGATTGAATCTGTAGGTTGAAGTTTGTGACCTTAGAGAGACCCGGCTATACATAAATGGCAACTTGGGGGTGGATTAGGCTAATTGTAACGTCAAAAAATAAACTTGAAAAAGTGTGTGTGAAATAGTGGAGGAGAATTTGTATAGGGAACTTCTAATTATCTACTCAAGTTAGTTAGAGTGATCCATGTAGCCCAAAAGGATCTTCATCCCATAACAGTCTACTGCAGGACTTAGGGCCTCTGCCACGAAAAGGGAGGTTATTGACATAATCTCCACGCTTGGCAGGCGGGTTGGAGTTCGCAGTGTTATAAATATATCAATGGAAAACGCTGCTGCCCATTTTCCAGCGTACGGAGACTCCATATCTTTTGCCTTGAAAACATTAATCGCTTTGTACGACACCCACGAGTGTAAGGGGTTGGTGTATTCTACTCTGCCGGACACCACACGGGCATACGAAACTTACTAAGTGAATAAATCATCATCATTTGCTTTCCCTTATCGCATTCATTTGGGGTCGGCACAGTATGTTTTCTTTCTCCATTTATCCCTATCCGCTGTCATATCCTCGCTCACCTCTCGCTCCCTGATATCCATCATCACACAATCCATCCATCAGTTCTTTGGTCTTTCCCTTCCTGTATATCCATCCGCATTCATATTCACTACCCTTTTAGTGACATGATTTTCTGCTCTCCTCTTCTTTACTAAGTAAATAATTAATTTTCTATATTACGGAAAGAGAGGGAAATCAGGGCCAAAGCTTCTTCGATCTAAATTGCTTTCCGCCAAGAAAACACAGCCATGCCACTGAAATAGTTGCCGTGGGAACACACGACGGCATGCGCTTGCGAACCGAATGCTGCGCTACCAACTTACCTATTCAGCTAATGGCGTCGCTAGTGGTGAAGAAGCGGGCCTTTTAAACTGTCATTCTAGTACAAGACTGCTTTAGTTCTAATTTTGTCTACTGAATACATAAGTTGGCAATTGTAATTACCAAGTCGACATTGAGCTGGAAAGCACCGGAAGACGGCTCTATTGAATGCTTTAAAGAAATTAGTACAGTTTATTGTTAGCTTTGTAATTATTTTAATTGAAATGCGAGATATTTCCCAGAGTATTCGGAGTGGCATGCCGTATTCGATGGGTACATTTGATTGAATACTATATATTTTTTAATTTTCTTTTTATGTAAGAGCGCCGGGGATTATAGGAAGATGAAGAAGTTGGCAGACAGGAGAGAGGAGTGGCTATTGTTCCACCGACAAGAGTTATACTCTTCAATATATGATGATGATGTGAGTGAAGGCCGTTAGTCGTGTGGTGTCCGGCAGAGTAGAATAGCACCAACCCCTTACACTCGTGGGTGTCGTACAAGGCGACTAATATTTTCCACGGTAAACTTCTAGTCTCCGTAGTCTGGAAAATGAGCTGTAGCGTTTTCTATTGTTACATTTATAACACTGCGATCTCCCGCCTGCCAACCGTGGAAATTATGGCATTAACCTCCCCATTCGTGGGAGAGGCCATAAGTCCTGCGGTGGACTGTGATGATGATGATGATAGGTAGGAGTCAAACGAGCAAGCAGGTCAAGCGCATAAGTTTAAACATGTAGATTTTAATTGGTATTATTCGTATATGTTGCACATCAGCTGTACCTTCGTAAAGCGCCATCTCTGTCTGTAAAATATAAAATGCGAAGCCGAAACTATCCGTTGTGAATAATGTAATTTACCGACGAGAGAACTAGCTGAGCCGCCGCGACTTCGTTCGCGTGCTGTCTTTATACATAGTGTAAAACAAAGTCGCTTCGTCTGTCCCTGTGTTTCTACGTTTAGATCTTTTAAACTGCGCAACGAATTTAAAGCGGTTTTCAACAATATATAGAGTTATTTAAGAGGAAGGTTTATAAACAAGAAAAAAAGGGTAGGTAGGGGTAAACTAGGTGTAGGTAGGCGTAGAGTAGAGATACGGTAGGTGTAGGGTAGGTGTTGGATAGGTGTAGGGTAGGTGTAGGGCAGGGGTAGGGGTAGGGTCCACTAGTGCACAGATCCGCACAAAGATCTAGGCATACATACATACACAGAGAGGCACAGACGGCGGGAAGCGACTTTGTTTTGAACTATGTAAAGTTATGAGGAGTCTTTCTTATTAGCGATCCACTCGCACCAAACTGGAAGCCCGCCCTTGGACACCCGAAGTGTTTAAATATTATAATATTCAACATTCTGCAGTAATTACGGAATTATGTCGACAGTTTTCTTTTGCAAAATCTGTCAATCTCGCCTGGCTTACGTGTCAAAACTTAAAAGTGCTTCATTTTGAGTCTGACGTACAGACAGTAAAAAAATAATTACAGGCTTTTTAAAATGTCATGATAATTTCGTCCGCCAGAGTAGAATATAGCTCCAACCCCTCTACGGTTGTTGTACAGTCAACTGCAGAATAAATAATTGAACAGCACCATCTAGCCCCAAAGTAAGCAAACTTTGTGTTATAGGTGCCAAAAAACTGATAAACTACTTATATATTTTTTACACATAAGCGTAAAAGAAATTAAAATTCATCGTTTCACTTTCTCCCGGCCCGGAATCGAACCCGGGATCTTTGCGTGGCAGACCAGCATGTTAACCAACTGAACCACTCTGGTCGAATATATGAATGAAAAGTTCATTTATTGTTCGCTGGTGGGGTCCGTTCACTGATCCCTCCAGCTTACATTAAATTTGGGGCCAAGCCACCCCCCCAGGTAGGGGGAGGAGAGGCCCCAGACTACTATAGCTTAACGTCGCTAAGAACGTCAAGTGTGCCAACAAACACACCAACAAGGAGCCGTAGACCAAGAAGAGTACCAAGGCTGACCCCGGGCGCTCTTAGGGCTGTGGTACCAACCTGGCGGACTCTTCAGGGGCCTTACCAGATATCCCGTCCTTTCAGGACAAATAAAATAAGGCCTCAAATAAAATTTTCATGGTAATGAAATGGAAAATTTTCAATAATAATTACTATTAGTGCTTTTACATTTTAGTGTAGAAGAAGTTTGTAGGAGCTTTGTGGATAATGGTGTGAGTTCAGTTCTATTATTTTGTATTGACAGATTGAATCAGCCGTAGGCGGAATCTACATTTTTCCGTGCGATTAGTGGTTTGTTTACATCGATTGAAAACTGGATTGAGATAAAGTTTACCTATAACTTTACAGGATTTAGAATTCTTCCAAGAAATATGAGAGATATAAGATTCATATACGATTCTTGCACTTTGGCAATCTCTAGCTATAAGAACTGCGTACCCCGGTTTGAGATACTCTGATCGAAGCCTATGACATCCTGTCAACACCCATATCATGTGCTGTCATGTATGACATTGACAACTAGCGTTTAGGCACAATGCGTGACTCAACGAAGACGTCATATTTTACTTAATTACCTATAATCTGTCGAAGATAGACTCAGCTCATATGAATTTTATGTAGGCTCTTTATTATATTATGCTTTGTCTAATATAGGATGATAATTTTGACAGCTCACTAATTCTTGGTCCTTGGCGCGTGCCTATGAAGTGTTATGTTTTTTTTTGGCAAAATGTACAATGGATCATGTCGTACTTCATAGACAGGTACAGGTAGGTATAGTGAAGTGCCACGAATAACGAATAACAACAGACAATCGAAAATCGGTATTCAAATAAAATAATCGAACATTTAAAATTAACATTTAGGTAATTATATTATTTTTTGTAAATTCTTATTTCTTGTTTGGATTTCACACTAAAAGATATTTCACAACAACGATTTCGAGTCGTGCGTATACCACAGAATAGGATGACTGACCGAATAAAAATATACACGTGTTGAAATCGTCACAACGACTATTTTGGAGGGGTTTTTAATGTTGTATTAATAAATTATTAATTTAAAAGAAAAAAAACACGTTTATTTTGTATAAAACGTAAAGCATAACCATGCAACTATTTATTCCAAGTTCTATGAGAATGATAATCGACAATCGAATATATTCATTACCGATTTTACACTACCCCATCCCTGCTGTGCGCTGTCAAAATTATCATCCTATATTTGACAAAGTATTGTATACCTGTCGTCAAATAAATAAAAGTCTTTCTAACACAAGGTCTCATTAGGAACGAGATCTCTTTGAGAGGTCTGCGAGCATCCAAATAGACAGATAGATTTCTGGAGGGAACTGGGATGAAAAATTAGCACGCCATACTTAAGTACAAAGGACCAAATTAGAGTTCAAGTACGGAAAGAGTGAGCCCACAGAAGTAAAAGATAAGAACTTAAAATGACGACCTGAGTGGTTCAGTTGATTATCATGCCGGTGTGCCACGCTGAGGACACGGGTTCGATTACCGGCCGAGCAGAAATTGAAATGATGAATTTTAATTTCTGTTACGGGTGTGGGTGTATTACGTATTATAAGTACGAATTAAAAAAAGTATATTGGTAGTTTATCAGTAATTTAACGCATAACACAATCTTTGCTTACTTTGGGACTGGCGCTGTGTGAATTTGTCCAAGGATATATTAAGCATGATGGAATCCCAGATGGGGCGTTAATGATCGAGAACGCATGTCGCCACCTGGGCCACTACTGCGCATAACTGTACTACCGCGCAATGACTCTCAGGTGTCAGATCAGGGCAAAAGATGTAGGTACTCGTACATCGGGTCATAAGCATGGCGACAAAGTCACGCGCGCATTGGAATTCTACTGACTTCTATCATAATTTGATTTTTCTACCTAAACCTAACACGCCGCCTTATTTCCTACCCCTACCGAGGCACCACAGACAAATTATGTATCGTACGTTATGTAGAAGGCAGTTACATTATAACATTATAAGTAAACGACGTCCTTAGCGTAATGCTCGGCCATTATGGTCATTACGAACTATTCACAGTTTTTGCTGCTGGCCGCTTGTTACGTTCTTTTTTTTGTTTCGTTTTCTTTGCCGCGCTGTCGGGAGGGGAAAGAGGTTGAATGAAAGGAGCTTTGTTTGTCGATAAGATGATGTATTTCTCGTAGAATAGGTATGTGTGTTATAGCTAGGCTACAGAGCCTAGACACAGGTCTATAATATAATTCATTCCAAATTCAATAATTAGTTTCCGCGAGAACATATGTAAATGTAAAATAGAAGTGGCGCGCAAAAGATAGCTTAAGAGAAAGTGAAGAAATTACAAAAGTGAGTGCATAATGTATAATATCATCATCATCACAGCCCATAACAGTCCACTGCAGGACTTAGGGCCTCTCCCACGAAAGGGGAGGCTATTGCCATAATCTCCACGCTCGGCAGGCGGGTTGGATATCGCAGTGTAATAAATATAACAATGGAAAAGCTGCTGCTTATTTTCCAGCCTACGGAGACTAGATCTTTTGCCTCGAAAACATTAGTCGCCTTGTACGACACTCACGAGTGTAAGGGGTTGGTACAATTCTACTCTAACGGTTGTTTGATAATTTGACATAATTATGTTGTTTGATGAATGTTTAATTATTTTCCTATAAATATTTCAACTTTTATCATTCTCTGAATTGAAAGTAGAGTAAAAATAGAGGAGATGGCGAACAGAACGGTAAAATTACGCTGCTGGTAAAATACTTTTTTTTTTTATCTTGATGTTTTAGGCCCGCTGTAATCGAACCTCAAATTTCCAATCAAAACGGCCTACAACTGTATTAAAATTGCATCCAAAGTTCGTGCTTTCGATCATAACGGCATAATTCCTGCGTGATTGTACCGTTTTATTCACCAGTTTTATTCACCTCAAATATGTTCAAATAACAATTGTTGACACAATTACATGGATTGATTCGAGTCTAAATTTGCATTTTATTTTTATAAGGATTATAAAGTCATCTACAGACACGAGAGAGAAATTGCGCAATGAGTTCCTAAAATGGACTGCTCATTTCAAGGTGGCCCAAAAATATTACTTTAAAAAAAAAAAAATTTTGCATAAATAAGTACTTCAATACACAAAAAGTTTTAGTCGGGAGTGTAAATAATGAACATCGACTAGTTTCGACTTCGTATTTACTGACACGCGTGTGACAGAGACGACGCTCTACGTACCTAATGTACGGTGGTCATCCTGCCTGAGTGAGGGCCTGGGGTCCGCCTTGACCAATGGATCCAGGATCATGATTCAGGATTTGTCAGATAAGGTAATTATAGTGGAGTGGCTGGAGCTGTACATAAAGTACGTTAAAATCGAAAAACACAAAATTTGCGACAATTGCGAATTGCGAAAATTGAGCGGCACATCGATATAATACTGAAAGTGGCTTAAAAAGGAACTAACATGCCGCCATTACAAACTATGCTTAAGAAAGAAACACTGAAGATGTTATCGCGCTCCAAAAACCTATAACTTACTTTCATATAGGACTAGGTTAAATTAAAATTGATGATACAGAGGGGTAGCCAGCCTATGCATGGGCTCGTTTTCACGAGTTAAAAGCTTTTACTATGGCACCAATTCCCGTACTACGAAAAAAATCACCTATTTCATACATTTTGGCAAATTTAGTTTTAAAAATTTTCAGTATTGCAGTACGAGTAGTTTTTATCACGAGTACATGCATACCGTTCCCTTTTGTATCATCAATTAGAATTTACCTGCATTTTTGTTTGAATCAGTAGATAGAGAGATAAAGTAAGCATGATTCTCTATTTTTTTCTTTTATGTTAACCTAAGATATTTTAGAACCAAGTTGATCGATATTTTTTGGCTTAGAAATGTCAGGTCATGCTATATCTGCATACAAATTAAATATTAATAGTAAATATGTACCTAGAAGGCCAATAAACTCAAATAAAATCTAAGCCGTAACTTTAATCTGTTTCACCTTGAACGAAATGTAGCTCGTGTCCATATTGGGCGGTTTTATCCGAGATCAAGCCATTCCATTGCGGGGTTAACAGGACGGCGTCATGCGATAGTGAGTCAAGATTATTATCGGCGGTATTCTTGCGGTTTTACAAGAGATTCTGGTAGTTTTGTTTTCACTTCGAGGTAATTTTAGTGGGTCATTTGAGTAGCTCAGACCTAACCTAGACGCGTTTGACGTGTGTACCTGTCTGTGGTATCGTTTCTCTCTAACTGGATTTCAATGCCGATTCTGTCGTTTAGAAGCCAGATTGATGGATATGGTTTATTGCTTTGTTTAATTAAATTAATTTCAGTTGTTTAGGGATCATTTGAGTTCTTATATGTAAACTAAATCTATGTCTAAAGTTTGTTGGGGCGCTTGGGAATATTTCGTCCTTTTTTTATGCTACGCAGTGACCAACGAGCTACAACTCACAAGATCCGTCGCTTCGGTTCTTGGAGTCAATACAGTTTTTACATGATAAGTGCCTATGTCTCTACATATGCGTAATATTTTGTGGCAGAGTTGTAATTACATTGGGGATCGGCACGTAAGGTCTTGTCAATGTCGAAATAACCAAACATTTTGAGCGTTTAATCCTGACCAATAGCACGAAGTATTTGGACAACAAGATCTCATGCTCTAGTAGCAGCAAGGAATCCACAAAGGAATATTGATTTGCGTTAGTGTCGTTAGTGTCGATTTGCGTTAATGTCGATTGGCCGTGTGGTGTCCGGCAGAGTAGAATAGCACCAACCCCTTACATTCATGGGTGTCGTACAAGGCGACTAATGTTTTCGAGGCAAAAGATCAAGAGTCTCCGTAGTCTGGAAAATGGGCAGCAGCATTTTCCATTATTATATTTAAACACTGCGATCTCCAACCCACCTGCCAAGCGTGGAGATTATGGCAATAACCTCCCCTTTCGTAGGAGAGGCCCTAAGTCCTGCAGTGGACTGTTACGGGCTGAGATGATGAGTGTCGATATTTGGGTTACAAGCAAGTGTGACAAATGGTACAAGACCATAAGTTAAGTTTGATCTACTTATTACACAAAAATCAGTAATATCTACCTAAATCTAGATCTATATCTAAAGGTAGACCTTTACTTTGCCCACAATATAGGTAAGTATATTTTGTGTGTGCAATAATGCGTTAATCCACCCCTACACATTTCCGAAAACCTTAGTAAAATCAGTTTTACATAAACTAAATATGTGTATGTTAATGTTAGTTAATATTTCGTAGGTGTAAGAAGTCCCAGCGCCCAAATTAGAAGCCGCCGAAAAGAAATTTATTCCACATACACGATAAAAGTGACATAATTATTGAAATGCATGCAAATTTATTCGCCTCATGTCACAGTGTTACATAAATCCGTCGATGGTGCTGTCGGCGACTTTTACTGCGGTGTTCTTATAAGGACTTATGCGGCAACGTGGGCGGAGTATATCTAAATAAGTACCTACTATATGCCTATAATTTTTTTCTTTTCCATATTGTGATACTGACAGATTTATACCTACGTCAATCGATAAAAATCGCGAGTTTTTATAGGCTAACGTGTGTCTGTCGATTTTGGTATGGAGTTCCGCGAAAATGGAATTAAATGGTTTTTAACGCCCGACGAAAAAAGAGAGGTTATAAGTTTGAAGCGTATTTGTGGCTCTGTGGCGGTGTGTGTCTGTCTGTGGCATCGTAGCTCCCGAACGGATGGACTAATTTGGATGCGGTTTTCTCTGTTTGACAGCCAGTTTAACCAAGATGGTTCTTAGCTTTGTTTTATTAAAATCTGCTTTACTTATCACATCTCTCTTCTGGAGGCCTGCTGGAAGAAGTTTCTTTTAGAAATAAGTAGTGCCTGTTGTGTCGTCTATATGTATGATGTTTCTCTATGTATTTTACTGTGTGCAATAAACTGATAAATAAATAAATAAAATAAAAATATACTTAGACAAATTCACACAGCGCCATCTAGCCCCAAAGTAAGCGAAGTTTGTGTTATGGGTGTTAGATACTGATAAACTACTTATATACTAATCGGGTTGGTAGTTTAGTAAATATTTGAGTTTAAGTAAACTTGGTCATGGGTTATCTGCCTTTTTGCCGGTTACTTTATGAACTGTCTAGTAAGCCGGTTATTAGAGGTTTCCTTGGAGGCGGGCAACGCATTGGTAGCACCCCTGGTGATGATGCCATAGGCGGCGGTGACCACTTTCCATCAGGTGGCCCGCATGCCTGTTTGTCTGCCGGATAAAAAAAAAAAAAAAAAAAAAAATGCCAAGGAAAATCGAACACTAACAAACTTGGACCATATTAGGTAACTAACAATGTAGTGAAAGTAGGGCTAGAGGCAATTTAGTATTCTGTGGCATCAGTATATATTATAATATTTAATGGGACTTGATAATATTATAATGGGGCTTGCTACTGGTATGTGATAATTATTATTATGAATGTGAATAATACCTATGATATATGATTAAGATTTGTTACTTCTTACTTAAAAGGTAGGTAAGTAGCATTTAATGGAATTTAAATAAGTGATCTGAAAGACTTATAATGCAAATGTAATAATTTTAAATCGACGCATTTATTTATAATAAATAAATGCGTATTACAATATTAATTGTAATTTATTTGACATGTTACCTACTCTATTATGTAACGAATTTTATGAATTTTATTTTATTACAATTGTAATTTCCATGGTAAATTTCGATCTTCAAAGCGGAGGTAGTCCAGAACTTTACTTCGCAAGGTTGCGGTTTCTTCTGCCATTAAATTGACCAGAAATACTAATGGCTTATTGAACAATGACCGATGCTCGTACGGTGAGGGAAAACTAAGGAAACCTGCACATTCCACATGCACATTCCTATGGTCAGGTTCTCCTGTTAACAGAGTCACGGAGGTCAGATGACAGTCGCTCTACAGTAATTACCTGAGCTGCCAAGTCCTGTATCATAACCATGACCAAGAACAACTCCATGATGAGTGAATTGACCATGGTCAAGGCGGACCCAGGACCCTCGTTCGCGAGAACACAACCGGGTTATTGACGCCAACATTATGAGTTTTATTTTGCTACATCTGAATAACACCTGTCTTGTAATAATGGCGGTGACTATAGCACAGGAGTTTCTTCTCCTATTTTAGTCACCAGATTCTTTATGTAATCACAGGCAAATACTGTTATAAGCTTATAAATATAGACGTAAAAGTATTTCCACAAATACATTCATTTAGTTATTTTTATACCAAAAAGGGGTCAACTAATTACAAAGCCATTCCTACCTAAGTATCAACTATTGTCCCAGTAACCGATCCGTGTAGAATCATCCAACCGACCGCCGCGCGTAGTAAATAAATCGCGGGATGATGTGAAAGTCTGTCAGTCAGGAATGCGCCCGAGGCGAAGCGACGAGCGTCGGCAATCGCTTGATGGGTGAATATTATTTTCATTTTATCTTCACCGAGCCCGGCACAGAAAGAAACGGAAAAGCCTTCGGCATGGCCCTAAACCGACAGTGCTGAAGTTTTCCACCACAAGTTTTCCTATTCCAGCACAATTTATAAAAATGGTTATTCAGTACCTCCAGTTCTGTGAAGGATTACACACACATCCACATAGAGAGAAACTTAATTTTCTATTTTTAGTAAGTTTTTTATTTTTTTTATTTAGCAAGACAGGCATTTGACCGCCATCTCACCTGTTGCTAAGCGATTTTACGTGGTGTATTAGCTATATTCATTACCAACTTATAAATTGCAGTTTGTAATTGGCATTAGAACCTTATAATCTGTATGAGTATGAAATAAATAAATAAACTTAGTCGTCAGCAGTCCCGGGCCACTGTTGAGCTCCAAACTTGCATATCAATATAGGATTTCGTCATAAACTCAACGCTTGGCAGACGCGTGATCACTATCATCATCCTGGCGTCATCACGATTATGATTCCGTCCAGGGCACGCTCTCCTACTTCTCCTTGTCCTCTTCGCTTGGTCTTCGGCATCCTTGGTGGAGAGTTTGTTGGCTGTCTAATTATAATTTAATAATAGTTTCGTCGAAATTCGGCTCGATTGCCGACCACTATAACGACGTCAAGTTAACGCATCTTGAGTCTTGTATCTGGCGGAGGCAGCGCGGGAAGGCATTTTATTGTCTACAGAGTGTCGAAGGTCTACATTTATCTGCCATTAACACAAATAGAAGGGAAGCGAAGCTCTTTTCATTGCCTAAGGCGAATCCCAGGCGCTCGCCCGAGTGAACCGGGATTTTGTCTTTAAGAGGATTTATTCTATACTCGTACCTATCCGATACAGAGACACCATAAATACCCAAGAGTTTAACTTAATTACCTACTCCCACATCACATTAATGTTGGCCATATCTCACGCTCTTAAAAACGTCGCGTACGCATGATTTGCGAGATCCACAGTGTGTTTACCGCTAGCAAGACCCGTTGGACTCTGCTCTATACAATCGAGGGTAATGTGACACCTTCGAGCTTGTCATAGTAAATACTAGCGTAGAGACCAGCTAACGAAGGTTATGTATTCTATCCTAGTCGCCAAATGGGCTTGCAGAACAAATCCATGGCACCTATAATATGCTCTTGGCAAAAGCTCTCGCTGTTCGCTCGTGGAAATCGTGGTTATAACTGAGCATTGGTGCACAATCGAGAGATTTGAAAGCACCCTGACGTACCCTAACGATCACTTAGACACACTATAAAGCTACTCTATACTAATCCGTAAACATCTTGCTCCAGTGGTCGATAGTCCAAGTGTTCCGAATAAATCTGAATAGTGCAAGGCGCGTATCTCGATGGTGCCTCTCGAGTTGTGACCGTCGTGTCTTACGCGTAAAACACGTTCCTTCATCCTTCGCTTTATCGATTTACATTGGTAAAGTATTTAGAAATAGGTTAGCAAGGTGGTGTCAACAGATCGGACTTGCAGACAAGCTTACGGTCTGCCTGATGGTAAGTAGTAACCACAGGGTTTGGACGTTTGCAATACCTGGGGTATCACTCACATGCTACCCTGTAAAACCTAATTTTTGTGGCAAGTTCACCCCTCGCGCGCCCGCTGAACAACACTTGACACCTGACTTGGGTATGAAGAGAATTTTGCGCAAAATTGCACGTATTTCTTGACGTTGCTGGTCCATATCGACAGAGTACTGGTACCTATTGGACTCGCTGTGGAGTAAACTGTCACTCACCACTGTCCTTGACCAGTTAATCAGGCATTAAGGTCAATTCACTGACAAAAACTGATCTCAACTGCGGTGAGCAAAGGTTTCCTAACCAACACTTGTCATACACATATATTCCACGAACCTGTCGCTCTGGTATATCTCCACCGAGGAGTTGAGCTCCGCCAGCTGCTCCTTCAGCAGCTGCAGGTTGGAGTTCACGAAGCTCAGCTCCAGCGCCACCGTCTCGCGCAGCTTGCGGTTCGTCGTTGCCTGCGGGAAGGGAAGGTTATTCATCATCATAATAATTATATACCTACTTATATATATATACCTACCACTACATATACCTATTTACTAACACGTATAAAATATATACTAAAAATTAAAAAAGTCGTTTACACCGCTGCCCCCCGGAATGGTGCCCAGAAAGCTGGCTGCGTTGCCTCGTTGAATAGCGATGCTAATCCGTTGCCCAAGGAACGAGCCAGCTCTTCGGTCACCAGTGCAGTGGTGTCATTTAATTTTTTTTTAACTTTCTCGCACCAGGGCCCCACGGTCCCAACGTTTCCACACCAAACGGCTGAATTACGAAGTCTTGCGCTAGACTTTCGTATTTCCTCCGCTTGAGGTCTTCCGCAGCTGGGGCCGCAGCCCCAGCGCAGCTGGCAGTGGAGGCCACATGCGAAGGCGCCATTGTGTCCACACAGGTAGCGTCCCACACCAGCGCCTTCCCACGCTGCCACCCAATGAGCGTCATGCCGTCGGGCTTCTTATATACCATCACAGAGAAGATCTTGGTCAACCTCGCTTCGCTAATGATAAGTATTACGCGGCAGTTGGTTGGTGCGTCTTCCACGCAGAGGTCCCGGGTTCGTTTCCCGGCCGAGCAGAAATTGAAATGATGAATTGTAATTTCTGTTACGGGTCTTGGTGTAGTATGTATCATCATCACAGCCCGTAACAGTCCACTGCAGGACTTAGGGCCTCTCCCACGAAAGGGGAGGTTATTGCCATAATCTCCACGCTTGGCAGGCGGGTTGGAGATCGCAGTGTTTAAATATAATAATGGAAAATGCTGCTGCCCATTTTCCAGAATACGGAGACTCTTGATCTTTTGCCTCGAAAACATTAGTCGCCTTGTACGACACCCATGAATGTAAGGGGTTGGTGCTATTCTACTCTGCCGGACACCACACGGCCAGTAGTATGTATAATAAGTAAATATTTAAAAAAAATGTATATAAGTAGTTTATCAGTTACCTAACACCCATAACACAATATTTATTTAATAATATTATAATTAGATTTAGGCCATGGCGGCACTGGGGAACAAGCTCGGTACCCCTCGCTTACTTGGCCTAAGTCATCGATGCTATCTCGGAACAGCAATAAGTACCCACCTATACACCTACCACTTGGACATCGTCAGTCCATTATTACATGCCGACTTTTTTTTTTTTTTTTTTTTTTTTTTAATATTATACAAGAGATATTATTATACTCTTACGAGTATTACATATCATCGTGGGCGCAAGCCGACAATAAATATCCTATGAGCACGCACCGTTGCGCTTTTCTCGACTTTATAGATCATTTGTTTCATACCGCATGGCTGTTACATATACTGCGACTTTCTCCAACATAGAATGTTGTCCCAACTGCATAGTAACTAAGCTAGTACAATCTACTTTCGATATTATGACACGAATTCTATATATTCACGCGCTAATGGTTTATTAGCCCGCAAATTGACGGGTGTGAAATCTTGAGCGGTGGGCGTAGGGTTGCCAAGTTTTTAAAGACCAAAAATAAGTAGTATTTTCGGATTCAGTAGCCATAAAAATATAGTAGATAGGGAATTAATTAAAAATGTCATTTCTTAGGTGATGAGTAATTTTGTGCGGCCGTGTGGTATCCAGAGTAAAGATTAGTATAAAATTGATCTTCAGTAAGAAGTTCCAGGATGGTGTTTAATTGAGTTATTTCTGAATTTAAGTTGTTAAAATTAAAATTCAGGACGCATTCGGTTTTGCGGTAAGTGATACTGATAAGCGGCTGTGCTATCAGCAACATAATAAACATGAACATAGTAGTTTTGCCTACTATTTTGATCATGACGATGATCATCGTGGTGTTAATGTCCCGGTGATGCTCTCGCACACGAGGGCCCTGGTTTCGCCTTGACCATGATCCAGAATTTGGCAGATCAGATAATTACAGTGGAGCGACTGCCATCTGACTTCCGTGACCCTGCTACCAGGAGAACCTAGCCAAACTGGATCATGGCTACACATTCAGTCGCCTGAATGTGCAGGTTTCATCACGATGTTTTCTCTCACCGTAAGAACATCGGTTAGCATTCAACATCATATCTCAGAAAAGAGTCAACGGTACATTGCCACAATGGGACTCGAGCCCGGTATCGCGTCCTAACGAGTCGAATACCTTAACCACTCGGTCACCGACGCTCTACTATATTACAATTAAAAAAAAATGGTAGATGGACAGTAAATTATTTAGCAGGGTTGGCAACCCTAGGTACGCCTGAGCTGTTAGTAGTGAAGTGATTTAATTATCTAGCATCTTGCGGGCGTCGTTCCACATTTTTAGTATTTTTGCTTCAGAAATTAGAGCGATATGACATATCATTTTATTAAAAAAAAAAAAAAAACGCTTGTTATTGTTACCGAGCTGTGGAACGTTTTAACTACTTTTTTTTTTTTTTTTTAATTTAAGTTAGAACAATAAATGTAACAAATCAATTAGTTTACTTGGATGGAATAACATTTTTAGTTTTTTGCCTCTTTTTTATTTAGCTTCGCTCGGGTTTTCTTGGCTTTTGTTTACAGCAATATGTAAGCATACCGACATAATACAAACCTTCCGGAAAAAAATTTCCTGACTGATGGAGAAAACCATATCAAAATCAGTTAAGTGGATTAGTAGGATTTAGCAGTAAGTAGACAAACGAGAGTAAGAGCGTTGGCGGCCGAGCGGTTACAGTATCCGACTCGTAAGCCAGAGGTCCCAGGTTCGAATCCCGCTTCGGCCATGTACCAATGACTGTTTTCTGAGTTATGTACATTAGTTGAATACTAACCGATGCTCTTACGGTGAGGGAAAACATCGTGATGAAACCTGCACATTCAGGCGACTGGATGTGTAACCATGATCCAATCTGGTCTGGTTCCCCTGGTAGCAGGGTCATGGAGGTCAGATGGCAGTCGCTCCACTGTAATTACCTGACCTGCCAAATCCTGGATCATGGTCAAGGCGGACCCCGGGCCCTCGTTCTCGAGAGCACAACCGGGACATTAACGCCAAGATGGTTTTTTTTTAGACAAACAGACAAACGCGGATAGAGACTTTTTTTTATAAGTAGAGGACCCGGGCGGCGCGACATCGTTCGTGGGGTGTCCTACCCCTACATACACCTACTTTACCCCTAGCTACCCTATTTTGCTTGCTTCCTCTTGAATCACTCTATCTATTGCTAAAATCCGCATTAAAATCCGTTGCGTAATACATATATACATAGGGACAGACGGTGGGAAGCGACTTTGTTTTATACTTGAGTAGGTATAGATAGATATTGGATTATTACCGGTTTCTACCTGATGGGGTTTTTGATAAATTATCTACTTAAACGACTGTCTTAATCTTTCTATATTAGACATTAGTCTGCCATTTAAAAAAATACATGTTCCATTCTGACAAATCCATTATGATAAACTTTACAACAATCTATTGTCTACAAAAGTTGGTGGCCGAGTGATTAAGGTATCCGACTCGTAAGCGAAAGATAAGTACCGGGCTCGAATCCCTGCGGCCATGTAGCAATGACTCTATTTTTTTGAGTTATGTACATTAGTTTAATGATCACTGATGCTCTTACGGTGAGGGAAATCTGGCCCAATTCCCCTGGTAGCAGGGTCAGGGAGGTCAGATGGCATTGCCTCTCCTGTAATTATGATCTGCCCAATTCTGGATCATGGTCAAGGCGGACCCCGGGCCCTCGTACGCGAGAGCACAACCGGGACAATTAACGCCAAGATGATATCACCTATCTATCTGTCTCTCTGTCTGTATTTCCGCTAACTCCTAAACCCCGCAACTGTTTTTGATGCGGTTTACACCATCTGTTAGAGAATTTATCCCGGAATGTTTATATGCATAATACATGCATATTATAATAGAGAAACCTCGAGAAAACAGTGCGTAGCAATGACGGGTTGCTTGTATCTATTAAACCCGTATGAAGAACTTCTTAAATTTGCTGTTTGACAATAAGAATAATAAATCACAGACCTGAAAAATATATGGACGGATACTGTCTAAAATCCTGAGTGAAGCGTAAAAATGGCCACTCATTTATGTGTGTGCGGGCTTTGACACTGTCACTGGTGTGACAGCTTGGTACAAAATCAAACAAAATGGCAGCGGATTGCCAGACCTTGTGTATGTGTGTGAGTGTACAGGTCATTCACAACACAATAAATTGTCAAGAAATTGTCGTACCTTGCATGTTTCATTTCTCTTTAGCCTAGAGTGGCGTCCGTACTTTTTTCAGGTTGGTCATCAAAATATTCTAAACCGTCTTAAGAAAAGGTCCCTTACTCAATAGAGCTCGTACGGCTACATGGGCAACCACTTCTACTTACTGTCAGATGAACCCCTCAAGGCCCCCGGTTCATAGACCGGGAGGGAGTCACGGTTCGGCGCGTGCGCAGGTTTTTTGTAAGGAAGCAGAGTCAACGCTCCACTGGACGACGCGCTGTCTCGAGAAAATTGTCCCTTTGTCTTCGAGGTGTATGTATGAGTCACAATTTGCTGTTTTTATACCACTAAGGTGGTAAATAAGCTTACGGCCTGTCTGATGGTAAGCAGTTACCGCAGCGTGTAGACGTTTGCAATAAATAAAAATAAATCATCTTGGTGTTAATGTCCCGGTTGTCCTATCGCGCACGAGGACTCGAAGTCTGCCTTGACCATGATCCAGGATCTGGCAGATCAGATAATTACAGTGGAGCAACTGCCACCTGACCAAATTGTGTCATGCTTACATATTCAGTTGCCCGAATGCGCAGGTTTCAGCACGATGATTTCCCTCACCGTAAGAGCATCGATTCTCGTTCAAATAATGTAAGCTCGTGTTCATAAGTGTGTGACCATAATAAAATTCATATTCCTGTGCAGCTGTTAAAAGGTTTTATAGCATGTAGCATATTGTTCGAAAGGAAAGAAAGTAGACAACATTTTAAAATAAAATAATATCAAAGTCGCTCTAGCATCGTTTAGCATTCAACTAATATACATAACTCAGAAAATAGTCATTGGTATAAACGAACATACGGCTTTAATGGGATCGAACCCGGTACCTCTCGCTGACGAGTCAGATACCTTAACCACTCGGCCATCGACGTTCTTTCATTAAAATCGGTCGAGTAGTTTAGGAAATACTTGACTTTATGTAAACTTGGTCGGAGTTCTCCCAACGCTTTTCTGTCACTTATGTCATTCTTACCTTAAACAGGTTCTCGGCTCCGGCGCGCAGGCGCAGCTCCTTGTTGATCTCCTGGTTGAGCTGGCAGCGGCGCGTCTGTAGCCGCCCGCGGCAGGTCGCCACGCGGGGGTCCGAGCCCTGGAACGATGGAGATAGGAGGTTAGACTTCGAATTGTCGATGATATTTCTCACAGATGGCTTAAATCTCCTCCGGAGAGATTGGTTGGGATGGTTGGCAAGAGGAGTGTTATAAGTTTGACGTGTGTATGTGTGTCTGGCTTCTGTGTATCTGCGTACCAAACTAGAGCCCCAGTATAGCCAATAAATGTTTCATTTTGTACTGTTTATAGAGTTTTTAAGTCAGTTCCCACACATTGAAGTTGAAATCCTGTTGAGGAAAGAAATTGCACTTTACCTTTTCACTTGTCATAATGTGTTCTATGAAGAGCTTTTCTCAAACAGAAAACCTCGATTATAGACCGATACCTTACGGTCTTCCTTACTTACTTAGAGATTGGTTAAGTTTAATACGTTTTGCGCAAACTAAAGATCCTTAGAGCCCATACATACGCACCTACGCGATTTCTGCACGATTTTTCCCAAATGTGTATACAATTTTGGTCTATTTTGGTAATTTATATACGCGACTAAAGGCTATAGAGCGACTGAAGGCTTATTTTATTATTTATAAAAACACGCGCAGCGCTCGCATCGCATCCGCACAGTAGTCGCATCGCGCCCGCCTAGTCACCGCGTCGTCGACCGCGCCAATATGGTAGGCTGCGCGATTCCTGTCCGGGCGATACGCGGTGGCTTTGCGGACGCGATTTGTAAGCGGCGATGCATAAACAGGTCCTCATTAGTTTCTTGTGTCTCCTGTTAGCCCCAGCCAATAAGGTATCATATTCCATCGAACAACACGTAACCAATGAGCACCTGCATCTGTTCTGTGGAAAAACCGATTTACAATACGAGAGAAAGACCCATTCGATCAGCCCATAACGAACAACACAATGTACTATTGCATGGAGAGGATGTTACGTCACGCTCGTCACATCGCCATCGGAGTATGGCAAATATTGACAGCTTCGCAACTTTCCTTTTTACGACTATTAGCTTGTATGTGACTACTTGTATGTGGCGACGTGCCCTTTTCGGGTAGTCGGGGCCTCGGGGGGTTATTCTGTCATCGTGGAGGCGAATAAATAAATAAATAATCGTGGAGGAATTCACACTGCGCCGTCTAACTCGAAACAAGCTTGTGCTATGGATGCTGGATAGCTGATAAACTACTTGCATACTTTAAATAAATATTTATTAAATATATAAGACTCGTAACACAAATTAAAATTCATCTTTTCCTCCGGGAATCGACCGGGAATCGAACTCGGGACCTATCTATCGGGGCCAAGATTAATTTAGGGATGCTGCGTCATCATAGCAAGTAAGTAATACCGAAGATAGCAAACACGCTTTTTTATTGTTCTAATGTAAATTGTCTTGATTGTAAATAAAATATAATCTTGGAAAGTTTCAGAATATACCTTTTGCGACTGTCCAGTGATTGTAAATGATGCGTGAAACTGTCCAACCGTTTCCATAAAATGCGGTTTACCACAGGGATTTAACTAAGTAGTTAAAGTATAAAGCCATGGGCACAGTTCTTGGCTGCCTAGCTTTGAGGTACAGTCGGCGGTAATTATTGCACGTCGGCGAGTTCGTTCCTCAAATGTACTGAAACTCCTCATAGTTGATACGCCGGTTTTCTTCAATGAGTTGCCTGACAGTAGCCACATTTACCTCAGTGATCGCAGAGGGCCGACCTTCACGAATTTCATCATGGAAAGATACACGGCCACGATCAAATTCTGCGTACCAACGCAAGGTGCTCAAATGAGGTGCTTCCCTCCCAAAAACAAATAAATAAATAATTTATTCACAAAACTTAAATTTATGAGCGGCCAGGAGCACAGAATTTTCAGTGTGCTGGATGTAATGAATGTAAGGATTAGCAAAGAACGCCTTATGAGGACATAGGTCCGTACCTACCTTTGTTTGTTCTGTAACAAACAGGTAAAATAATCTTCTCGTGTAGTGTGGGTACAATAAGCAACAAGGCTTTGAAGGTCTAATACAGCATAGCATTCTCAGATAGGTAAGTAGCACTCGATAATGTGTCGTCCTTTACGCATACTACCATGTCGTTTGCAACATCAAAACGAGCATCAATAACATTGTAACACTCAAGAAACACATCAGCAATAATAGCCTGACTGCATGTGGCAACTGCTGCATTCGTTTTGAAACGCACATTACATTGCTACAGAGTATAATATTTAAGGCATGCACATTGCCATTCGTTGCACGCGCCATTGTGTGATTTAATTCCAATACGGTTGTGTAATTGTATGTATGAATGGGTATGTGTGACGGATGGTCGATATGTTGACCTCGGCGGGAAACGTGTTTTATGACAAGGGTGACGGAGTTACGATTGCAAGGGTCTATATCTATGATAATATTATGTATGTCCATAAAAACAGAAATGATTTTACAAAATATTGTGATAATCGTAATAAGAATCTTAGAAATAAGAATAAAATGGAGGTACCCAAGTTTAGGTTAAGTAAATTTAAGTAATTGTTTTTAGGAAACTGTATACGCTTCTATGAAAAAATTGCCAGAAAGTGTAATATGTATAAATTATACTAAATACAAAAGTTTTGTTAAAGAAACACTCGCATTTGTTCGAGCTCGTTAAAATACCCATTTGTTTTCCCGTAGTTTTTTACTTTTGATAAGATAATAATTAATTTATGAGTTTGAGTGTGAGTTCGTGCTTTCTATTATAGGATCGTCGATAATCCGTATGGCGCGCCTCTGCACGGAATCAAGAGGATTAAGCAGGTCGGTAATTATACCAGCCCAAAGATAGAGATGGAGCAATACTCCTTTTGTGCCACTAGTGCTTTAAAGTATCGTGCTCTGCTGTAAGTATAGCTTTCTGTCTGGACAAAGTATCCAAGTCGTCACCATTGGATGCTGCTCTGATACCAAGACGATTAATGCTGGAGTTTCACAAGGTTCAGTGCTATATCCACGCTGTTTCTGCTGCATATCATTGATATGCTGAATATTCAAGCAAGTTGCTCTGTGGGGAAGATTTATATCATAGGTCTTTTAAAGACACAGGCAATTTTTTGCCAAAAAGGATCCTTTATACTCGAGTAAGATCTATATAGTCTCTACTCATGTCTCTACTTCACCCTGACAGAAAACTAGAAAAACTTCTTATTTCATTTCCTCAGACTTCACCATAACACATGATACACAGACAGAAAGCAGTGTTCTCTTTAAAACACTCATTTATCTTTAATCAGTTTCACGCCAAAACGGAAACACTACATTTTCTAAGATAGCCATCATCGTGCCTCAAGTTAACTAGGCAGTTAGTCCGTAGTATAATAAGTATGATTTTTTTATTGCCTAGTTAGGCACGAAAGTGGACACTTTCGACCAGGGTCCTAGACCCTGCAACTGAACGGGAATGGATGTTATTGCCTACGGAGGCAGTTGGTCTGATGGAAAGCGAACACCGTTGACCAGGGTCCAGGACATCTGCAACCTAACGGAGTGGAGCGGTGGCTTGGGGCAAGTATATCTTTTGAAGAACTCCAAGTTAAGCAAAGGAAATATTACATACAGGATAATTACTTGCTACGTTGACTCAGCGACCCAAAGAGGATCTTAGCTTCCGACAAAAAGACACCTCTCCTCCTGAGCCTTACATAGAGGTGTCAGCGACAAAATTCTGTCGCCTGAATGTGCAGGTTTCATCATAGTGTTAACCTCACCGTAAGAGCTTCGGTTAGCATTTAACTAATGTACATAACTCAGAAAAAAGTCATTGGTACATGGCCGTAGTGGAATTCGAACCTGATACCTCTCGCTTACAAGTCGGATACCTTAACCACTCAAACGCATTCATCGAACGAAGCCATCAACATCATGTGCAGACGTAAAAATGCTGCTCTCAAAATATATCTTGAGTCCGAAAAGAACATTTGGCTACAATCTATCTGGATTTTCATTCCAGTTCTCGCTGGAACAAGACAATATCGAATTCTACGCGGACGAAGTCGCAAGTACTTGGCACCTATAATAATATCAACGTAATACCCTTTCAGATAAATGACGGCACTCTTCAGTCTTCCCAAGAATCGAACAATGCGCATTATTTTGTTTACCCTTATCACAACAGCAGTGACTCCATCACATTTCGAAGTTATCTCATAAACAGGTATACAGTAATTACAATAACATAACGTTGGCAATCAACAAGACCGTATCATACCATATAGAATCAAGTTGACGAGCGATGAGTGAAAGCTGTGCGTGTCAGTTACACTGTCGTTTGCGTTGTCGCGAAATACCCGCGTGTTATCATCTACTAGAAACATATAAATTAAGTCTACTAAATAGTATACTTAATTACCATAGGTGAATTAGCCCAGGGAATTTTTGAATCGCTCGCCTTGATTCGAAAAGTTTTAAATTTTAAATTTCGGGATGAAAAATTCCGATATTTTGATGCATGATGCTGAGTTTCCCTTTTTTTGAATTGAACTTCCGGTGTGGTCAAAGTCATTTAAAAAATATTGAATTTTTCAATCCGAAAATCTAAATTGAAAACAGTTCGAATCGAGGCGAGCATTTCAAAAATAGGGCCCCAGTATCAATGAGAAGCAAAGCCCGAATTAATCATATATTTTCCTACTCTAAACAGTCACACAGCCAATCAGAAAACTGTACACGCACACACGTCTTCAGAATCCGGGCCACCGGATGAGGTATGGCTATTGTTTTATAAAACATAAATAACATAACTAAATCATTTATAACGAGTACCGTAGGTAAATTATCTGATGCACGTGATGGGCAAGAGAAAAAGGGAATACATGGAACTTTTGTTTACGTATATTTAATACTGCTATGAGAGTTGAGTTCAGCTGGGTTGGGACTTTGGGAGGCATTCGGAAAACTTTATCGAGTCGTGGACACTTTGAGTATGGCTGGTTCACCAGTTCAAAGTCAGTGGTAACTGTCATAACATCTACAAAATAAATAATTTAGGTTGCAGGTAGCACAAAGCAGAACCGCAGGTGCGTTGTCACTGTGAAGACTAAGACGAAATGCCTCATGCCTGTAATTTCTCTGGCTACCTTATCCTTCAAACCGGAACAGAATAATGCAAACATTGTTGCTTGGCGGCAGAAGTAGATAAGGCTACCGTACTCACCCAGGTGGACTCCTCAGGCTTGACAGAGTCCTACCACCTGATAAAATGTCCACCAAACGACCTGCGGTTGTCATCATATAATGACACTCTCTAGACATGATAGCACAACGCGCGGGACATGTACCTGACAATCACAAGCTATATACTACCTCTACTTTCTAAAGTAGCATAACCATATAGCTCTGTGTACGCCCAATAATCATGTATACGCCGCTATGTAATTTGACAACAGTGCAACATGGTGCAACGCGATGCAAATGCATACGGCTAGGTAGCGGACCGCGGAAATGGTTCCAGGAATCTAGCTGTGTGTTCAATTGCAATGTTAAATTGCCCATGTATGTAGCTTGTACTCGATTTGGGTCTGCTTTGAGATGCTGGGTGCTACGTTTTGTTAATAGATTAGTAACTTAGCGTGGTGAATGTGCTGATGGAGTAGGTACTGTTGGACAATCATTGTCACTAGCTCCAGTCAGATTTGTCTTGAAGACTGTCTTGAGACTTTGTTCTCATTAGTTCCTGTCTATGCTTAAAACTCTTTGATGAACGTGGTCCAGTTTCATGCTACGTTTCACAATAGATATGAACTGTCACTGTTACGGCCCATGACCTTTTCTAATAGACCTTAGCTAGAATCATTCCCGTTTGGGATCCAAAAGTCTCATGCGTCGCAATGAAGTGATGATCTTTGGTAGAAAATAGACTGATATTAATTGTTAACAATGATATTGAACCCATGAATTACAAGGATAATAAATAATCATCTTGGCGTTAATATCCCGGTTGTGCTCTCGAGAACGAGGGCCCGGGGTCCGCCTTGACCATGATCCAGGATTTGGAAACCAGATGGAATCATTTTTATTAATTTGAAGAATTAGCAGGTTTCATCACGATGTTTTCCCTCACCGTAAGAGCATCGGCTAGAATTCAACTAATGTACATAACTCAGAAAAGAGTCATTGGTACATGGCCGCAGCGGGATTCGAACCCAGTACCTCTCGCTTACGAGTTGGATACTCAACCGCCCGGCTACCGACACTCCGACCGAAATAATTACAAGGATAATGCTCATCATTAATATTATTGATTTAAACAATTATGTTGAGAAATAATGACCTTTGACTATAAATGACAAGCCGTGCTCATCTGATTTATGCTGAACTTCTTCAAAATTATGCCCCATTTTAAAATTTAAATTCTCAGTCTTGTTCTGCTAGTAATTTATTTGCGTGTTCTCCCAAGACTACTTTAGTAGTCATAAGCATCCACGTGTAACCAATAAATCAGAATAAAACGCTTGCAGAGTAAAACGCTTGCTGGAAAATAGGAGATTAAAAACATAAAGATGCATTGCTTATACTATGTTGATGGACACAGACTGAGGTGGTGAAACTTTGGCACGCACACGAAACAAATTAATTATCGACTTCAACCAGCGTAAATATACGAATATGAATGTGAAGGGGTCAAAATGGGTGTGCCGGGAGGTCCTGACAGTTCTAATTGTTGGAACTCTACAGTCTTTTGGCAATCCTTGCGGCAAGCAAACAATAATGTAGCCGGATGGCGTATTGTTCTGGAATGGTCGATTAAAAGGGAAGATCTAATGAAGATAGAGACCCACCTATTCTCAGACATCCTGTCTAGAAATGTCTGAGAATAGGTACAAGTCTTTGTACATTTAGGGTGGCTTACACCAAGCTCTTAAACGCATTTAAGCTGATATTTAAACAAAAAGCTTTATACAAAAAAACGTTAAACGTAATTTTTTAACGTGTTTAAGAATTTGGTGCAAGCCGGGCTAAGAATCGATAAGAGTCGAATAAATTAAGTCTATACTCTACCAGACGAAAACAAGTGCAAAAGGTTACTAATACATACAACAAAATAATACGAATCTAAAAAGGTTGGCCTACCCCATCTAGGAAGTAACAATGCATTCACCATACGCGCTATGAGTCGAGAACATGTTCGATGCATATTTTAACACAGTATACTGTGTATACTGTGAGTCTCGTTTTTGCATCGTAGATGCGCATTCAATATGCTAACACTTATTTCCTGTTACAGAAGAAATTCTGTATGTACTTTCGTTGTAGGAACAGAATTTTAAACTTACATCGATGAGTCAAACTCAAACTCAATACGAATTACCCAATATTATAAATATGTAAATTTGTAATATAATATCAGTCAAAAAACGGCCAGCTTCTGAGCAATAATCCCCCAAAGAACTGTACAAAGGTCAGTCCTGTGCCGTCCGCACCCAGCTGGTACTTACGAAAATCTTTTAGGCCGTCAGTCCACCTTGCAGATGACGTTTCGCCTTCCGGTACGTGGTCTCTACTCGAAAACTTTACAACCCAAGTGACCGTCTGATTTACGGGCTATCTACCCTGCCCACAGCCACTTGAGCCTGGTAGTCTTTACACGATTTAAAAAATCAATGTAGGTAAATACTATAAGATGTAAATATCGATAGCTATAGTCCAGTCGTAAAAATTTTATTGATTCTAAGAATTGACACTACTCTGTTAAAAAGACACGTGCTTATATTTTATGGTCAGTGTAAAAAAAACATGTAGGTATTCTGTGGCTATTAATTAAAACCATTTGATTGTCACCTGTATGGAAATATCTTATCTAGTCGCGTCAAAACTGTTGCTGAAAACCAGTTTTTAACCAGCCCGTGTTTAATTTGCTTCTTTTTTTTCATTATGCACGCCCATTATATGCGTTGCGTAATGCTAGAAAAACACGCAATAAGAAAATACCTGTCGCCATATTGTAATAGCTCGTATTTCTCCCGCGTTTACTGCATTGTTTTTACCTACAATATTTGTCAAAATTGCTACACTTAACTCGGTTTATACAAATTGAGGTAATTTGTGATCAAATAAAATAAGTACAAAACAATGAAATAAGTTGTTTAACAAGGAATTCATTCTTAATGTGCAGGCGAGAGAACTGTATTTTCAATGCACCGTTTATAAAAGTATATAACAAGTTAAAAAGTGGTCTAAGAAAGTAACCCTGTGGAACACCAAATGACAACGTCGATCCAATTCCATAAAATGAATCCATTACGTAACATTATCACCAATCTAAATGCATAATCAAAATCTAAAATAGTATCTAGAACACAAACTCGAAAGAACATAACAAAATGTGGTCTAATTATGCGACATACATATTCAAACGCTACAGCGAAGTCTAATTTCATAAATTAAGTGAACTTTTATAGGCTTGTGGGTCATTTGGACGTGCAATTTAGGAATGAAGCTATTAAACAGGTGCTTGAAATAAGGTCACTTGTCGAGGCATGTCGTGATTATAGTCATTGGGGTGCGCACGGTGGATACAGAGTCATTATTGGTCCTAGCCCACTCGTTACGCGGTTAGTGCAAGGCCTAAGGGCACACGTCTTAGGCCGATGGCTGCGGTAATGTTAGACCACAGAACGCTAAGCGTGTAGACGGATATTCGAATTCCTGTGTAACTTCTGACCTACTACTACTACTTCCTTCTAATGAATTTTCGATTGCAAGTAAAGTCAAAGTCAAATATTTTTATAGTCAGAACATAGATAAAATTAAGGTCACAAATTATAAATTAGATGCTAATGTGCTACCCAAAGATGCAGGCAAAAGTTCCGTAGTTATTATTACAATCTTTAATATTAAGATACTTAGTATTTAATCATATTTATAAAGACAGTATCTTGCCAGTACCAATTTCTTGTACGGTAAAAAATATGTTTAGAATTGCTTCACGAAATTGATGAATTAATATTTTGAGTAGATAAGAAACACATAGTCAAGTATGTAGTAGTTTATCAGTTATCTTACACCCATAACACAAGCTTTGCGTACTTAGGGGTTAGATGGCGCTGTGTGAATTTGTTCTATCATATTTATTATTTTTATTTATTTACACCTCGAAACCCTGTTACATCGGCTTACTTCATAACTAAAGTGATTCGATCGCAGTGGGGTAAAAAGATCACAAAGGCGTACTAATGTTCTTTTAATAGTGTGGTTACAGTGTTACTTTGTATAGGCTAATTGCTTTTACAGGCTTTCGCTTGAAATTAGTTGAATAACTTCTAGTTATGCTATGTGTGGATCTAGGATGTGAAAATCTGTCGGCAAAATCAATTTAGTTAGTGCACAAATAAATCCTTATAATCATATATACATAATATCACGCCGTTTTCTTGTAGGTGGTAGGCGGATCGTTCCACTTGTTACGGTCCTGACTTTCTCTCACTCCTTTCACATTCATCAACCTTTTCATACATACGACGACATGAGTAATTCAGTTGGTTAACATGGCCAGTCTGCCACGCAGAGGTCCCAGGTTCGATTCCCGGCCAAACAGAAATGGAAATGATGAATTTTAATTTCTGTTACGGGTTATATGTGTAATACGTATGTTTTAAAAAATATTTACCTAGTTTTTCAATTTTCTTACTTTGGGACTAGATGGCGCTGTGTGAATTGTCCAAGCATTTTTACTTATTTTTTATACAAACATAATGCCATGCCCTTTTCCATTAGGGGTAGGAAGAGACCACATTGTTCCACTTGCTACGGTACTGACTTTCTCTCGCTTCTTCCACATTTCTGAACCTTTTTATACATGGACATTACAAAAATCCTTAATTATATAATTTAAAGGTTTTAAGACTTTCGTGGTTATACACTACACAACAATCCCGATAATAAAAGTAAATAAATAAAACAAATATGCTTGGACAACTCACTCAGCTCCATCTAGCCCTAAAGTAAGCATAGCTTGTGTTATGGGTGCCTGAAAACTGATTAACTACTTATATATTTTTCAATATATATTATACATTCAACACCCATACCCGTAACAGAAATAAAAGTCATAATTTTTTCTGCTCGGCCGGGAATCGAATCCGCGCACGCACACCGGTGCGTGGCAAACCCGCATGTTAACCAACTGAACGACTCAGGTCGTCAAATGTGCGATGAATGCATAATAAATATAAACGAATGAATGCAATGCATAATACTAATCCAAACTAACTTAAAAAACCAGATCCACCTTGAAAGCTAAATGTAAGCAGAGCTAAAATGAAATTCAAAAGAAACCGATAGACACCTAAGTGGTTATTAGCTACAATAATCTCGACCATTCCACATCCTGTATTACGGCAAATGATTCACTGGAACCGATAAAATTCTAGTCATTGGAAACTCGGATGTGCATAGGAATGGTCCCAATGTGGATTACGACGGGCGAATCGATCGATTTTGTTTTGTGTTCTTTTTTTTAAAACGCCCTTGGTAACCGGCCAGTAACGTTAATTGTTATTAGGTAGGTAAGTTTTTTTAGACTAGCCAGCAATATGACCGCCATTTCACCTGGTGGTAAGTGACGATGCGGCCGAAGATGGAGCATGCCTGTCTAGGAACAGCCTTTTCACTCCCGCCTCGAAGGCGTCCAGACTATAATGATCAGGGAACACATTCGCAGGCAAGGGAATGGAAACCAAACGGTTGAACCAAAGCGGCTCGTGCGGATAGCTGGAAGATCCACTACATAAGTATCTGCGGAGACGGACCTAGAAGAGTCCGACTTCTCGGCAGGCAGATAAATACCTGTACTATGTAGCTATAAAGCCAGGTTTGACCACTATCATTTTCTCATTGTAGTGGTCACTTACCACCATGCTTATCTTACAAAGGGTGCTTACGGTGTCTTACACGATCATTTCAATTTAAGTTTAGAATCGGTATTCCATAATTTAATAGTTGAAAATGAATAATATTGCATACGATATGTTAGTAGATAATTTTTTGTGTGTTTTTGTAATACCAGAGAGTAGCTTTGACATTTGTAAATTATTCAAGGCAATGTAAGTTGAGGTAAAGTATGTTAAGGTAGGCAGTTGCCGGAATGTAGGTAAAGATATGCATTTGTTTAACAATTTAGATGTTTTTAACCACGAATCATTACGAATCACGAATCATAAAGAATTCTTACGAAAATAAACCTGACATCTTACGTTGCTAAAAGTTTTATTTGACTTCAGTTAATACATGCAAAGTATTAAACACACAGATAAGATCGAAGCACCAATAACCTCGCCCAAATTGCGAGTCATTTAGCGAATTTAAGTAAAATCCAGGTCAATTGGATAAGGCCACTTGCAGTTTCGTATGTACTTGGCATTCCTTGTTGTTACAATATAAGTATTTTGTTGTAGGTACCTCTAAGTACTAGATCTTCACAAAATTTCTTGTTTATCCTACTAAACAAATAATACAAAAGCGACATCGTAGATACTAATACAGGTATGTTTGGATGTTTGTTATTCCTTCACGCAAAAACTACTGGACGGATTTTTATGAAATTAGGCAAAACAGAAAAACCTTTAATGATTTATCTCGAATTGATGAAAATGCTAGTACGAAACACGTTGTTTCTTTCTTAATTTATCGTGAAGTTGGCTAGTGTGTCGACATCTGTGTAATGTAATATTAATTATTGAAATCATCAAAAGTTGGAAAGATATCATGCATAGAACAGGTACCTACGTAACCACAATACTTTTCCGAGAAAGTCAATTTGTAAAATTGTCCATTACAAGCAATAACGTAAAAGTAACAATCCATTACGATCTCATAATCAATTAACTCTGATTTAACCACAAGCTAATCATTAATTGTCACGGAGATAAACGAGCCAAATGAAGATCGAGATTGAATGAAAATCGATAAATCATTGATTCAAATAAACATTATCTCGACCTATCACCGGGCACCGCCATTGACCGTTGCCTATAATTTTGTCGTAGAATTGGAGTTACACTACAGCGCATGCGTCAAAACCAGTATCCGATAACGGGATTGGCCGACACGCGCCACTGGTCGATTTGAAAAAAGAACGCGTAACAAAAACCGCCCAGTCATTGTTGGACTCCTGCGCGCGATGGTCGCACGAGGAATTTCTGATGGAAAACGTTAGGTTGGAAAGCAAATTCGTAATGGGATTCCCATTCATAAATAGTTACAACTTCATGCATTAGTAGGATTTGTTTGTAATCGATATTATCATAGCAATTATTTTACCTAATCTATCAGAAAAATCTCAGGACTCGAAAATTCCTAATAGCAAACAATAATTCCTAAAATCAAGTAATATTGCGGAATTCCTGGAGTACTCGTTTTGAAAAGTACAACATGTACGAAAACTGATCACCGTCGCTGAATTTGGCATCGGCTTTACCCGAATGAGAATCGATCAGATTAGAAAATCGTATAAGTTTTCCACCGACTGCACATTTTCTGGTCTAGTTGTTATTTGTTATATCACTCAGCGACAAATGAGTAGACAGCCTGATGCCGTCTGATGGTAAGCGGAGACTGTCGCTCATGAAATCTACGATATGTTCCTAAGATACTGCCTTGTAGGACACCTGTGATTAAAGTGAGTTGGCGTTGCATTCTACCCTTTCGGAGACTGCACGGCCACTGATCATATGATCATATAACAAGACTGTAACAATCTACTACTGGACTTAAACCTGCTAAACATTGTCTGAGGGTTTCTTCCAAAAAAACAATCTTAATGCTAAAGTGCAAACACACAACTGGAGACGCTGCTGCCTATTCTCTGGTCTACGCGGGTCCGAATGGGAAACGTCCAGTGGGATAACCTAGATACAGCTGGCTGGATGAAGTGCTGAAGCATCTGGCCGAGCTTGAGAGGCCGAAATGGAAAGAGTTCGTTTCAGGATTTGCATGAGCAGTGTATTTTGGTGTCGGAGGCCAAGACTCTTTGGATCACTGAGCCAGCACAATAAATAAACAATATTTAAAATGCTTGGAGAATTCATGATGAATGTTTCATTATTATGTTTTCACTCACCGTAAGAGCATCGGTTAGCATACAACTAATGAAAATAACTCAGAAAATAGTCAATGATACATAACCACAGTGGGATTCGAACCGGGTACCTCTCGTTAACAAGTCCGATACCACCGGTGTCCTGACAAACTCCTACACTAATCCGAGGTAAATAAAGCACATCGGATATACATCTCATACGCGTGCTGCAGACGCAACGCTCTCCGAAGCCGATATAGCTGATGTGCAATATTTACCACAGACATTTGCACCTATACTTAGCATTACGACCGGTTGCCTCATTAATAACTCTGTAAGGGCAGGATCATTAGATGCGAGTGCAATTTAAATGCATTGGAGCGAGACCGCGGTTTTCTCCCCATTTCACCTCGAGTTAGAATGCTAAGCCCGTTGTTGATTTGAAAGCGACGGCTTAGCGAGTGAGGTAACCTAGAAAATGGCGGAGGGAATAGAATTTGTAAATTGATTGGATTGGTAGAGATAATAAAAAAAATTATAGTTACAATACAAAAAAGAGGCAGTGTACGAGTTGTTAGAGAGTTGTTTTGACATGTTATGTGCAACAGTTATTGGGTTAGTAATCTCTGAAATTTCCTTAGCTGATTTTAAAAATTACTTTAGAAGAAGTAGTTGAGTGGCGTCGGAGGCCAAGACTCATTTTGGATCGTTAGCATAGTAAGCAAGTAAGCAAAAGTAGTTGAGTGTTAACAGAATTTCGGACTCCGCACACAGACCATTTGCCTATATTACCTAGTCAGTAGCAACATCTGAAGTACCCATTCCCACACTGTTATTTACCGATTCACTGTCGATTCCGATTTACCGATCCACTCGCAAATCCGCACATTTTCGAAGCCAGAAGCGAGTAACGCTTAGATTATCAATATTGGCAACACAGCCTGCAGTGCGCATAGAAATGGTGGCGAATGAACCCGACTTGCACCGGGAAGCGAGTCACCGTTATATCGCCCTAGCCTTCCCCCTCCCCCCTTCCCCCTCTGGCGTTGCGCCTGGGCATCGGTAGGGCTGCCCTCTGCAATAGTTAGGATACGGCGTTAAGTATGACGCACTTGACAAGGCTACAGCCTTGCTCTAGTCGACGGAATAATAGACGGGTACAGAAATTCTGCAGACATAATATAACAAGTTGTTAAGAAATCTTTTCAAATTTTTTGTAGTTTTGGGTTTTTCTAGATTTTTGGATTTAGCCATGTCTAAAACTTCAGAAAATATCAGTGGTAGTTGATAGCGATTTCTCGATTCTTGGCAAATTGCAACTTAAAACGATGTATTTGCCTGTCACTGCAAATGCCTCTCACGATCAAAATTCTGAATATTACACCAATTCCACTTTCACAGGTGTACTACAAGGCATGTATCTTAGGAGCATTTCGTAGAATGAAAGAAATAATTTATTACACATGTCATTGTACGTAGAAATCTGAATTTCTATCCTAGTCTGACTATAATGAGCATCGGTGTCATCTCTACGAAACCGGATTATAATCATTATTTACCGCATGTAAAAGTCTACAATAAATGAAAAAATATAAATATTTTTTTCGTCTTCGTTGTAAAAATAGTATCGGTTGATGGTAACACTTTAGTATTTTAAGTAGTCACACTGACAACGAAATTAATATCTAGATTTTACGCTATACTGGTTTTTTTGTATGGCGTCGTGGGTATCAGGTGATAGTGCATTTTATAGAAGACTTTTGATTACATTTTCGCAGTAAGTATTTAGAATTATTGTAATGATTTGCTACGTACAGCTATGTTATGTAATGACTTACCAATAAATAGTTTTAAATGTTTGTAAGCATTAGGTTAAAAAGAGATAATATGTTGATAAGACTACGATGATAAGTTGTACGAAATAAACAGAATTTTCTTTATAACTTTTAAAAAAAATATTGTACATTATTAAAAAAAAATCATCTTTTACTAAATTACTGACATGATGCGGGCATTAGAAATTTATTATCTCTATTAATTTATCTTTGACGGCTTGAAACATTTTGGTAGTGTCGGTCACACTGTAGAGTCGGTCACGAAATACGTAGACTCAGACAGGCCCTGTATCATCATTTGTTTCATTAGTTTTTTTTGTAGATGGCCAAAACAGCAGCAGAAAGGAAAATAAAGCACAGAGAGAAGCTAAAAGCTAGAAAATTATTTGAAACAACAAGTTTCGTAAACGCATGGATTTATATGAAACTTAGTTTTCTATTGTTTCATTTAAAATATTCGTTATTTTGCGAGCCAAACTGACGGTAGAGTCGGTCACGTTTTGGTCTGTAATCATCATCACAGCCCGTAACAGCCCACTGCAGGACTTAGGGCCACTCCCATGAAAGGGGAGGCTATTGCCATAATCTCCACGCTTGGCAGGCGGGTTGGAGATCGCAGTGTTTAAATATAATAATGGAAAATGCTGCTGCCCATTTTCCAGACTACGGAGACTTGATCGTTTGCCTCGAAAACATTAGTCGCCTTGTACGACACCCATGAATGTAAGGGGTTGGTGCTATTCTACTCTGCCGGACACCACACGGCCAACGGCACACGGCCAACGGCCAACCACACGGTCTGTAATGTCGGTCACGAATTATTTTTCTAATAAAACAGCTTCTATAGGTTTTCCATTTTAACACATTCCTATCATATACTTCATATCCTTCAACTACAAATAGAAATTACAATTATAAAACTTGCACCGAGGAAGATTTCTGAAGTTTAAAAACACAAGACTTCCTTTTGTATGTAGAGTCAGTCACATTTTAATTTTTTTAAATAAACCATACTTAACTATGTTTAAGCGCATATTTATTACCACAGAGATATAATTAAAAGATAAACTATAGACACATACTAAAATTGATACTATAAAACTAGTGGTATTTGTAAAACAATGCAAAACATAACGAAAGTTGGGTCAAATGTAGAGTCGGTCACATATTGAATTACCCCGCAGACGTCAGTTTTATCATTTTTTTAGCCAAGGCACACAGCCGATCCGAGTATTGGAGGTTTTTGTTTGTGTTATTTTGTACATTTAATTGTTTTGCTTCCGATTTCCTGTTTTGTTATTTTTAAATTTTTATGTAAATTTTTACTTTTCTTTTTATTGTTCAGTGCATTTTGTATTATTTTAGAAACATTGCAAAATAACTCTTAAAAACCAAATTACGGTAGGTAGGATTCGGAACTAGAAATACGCACAAACATTAGCAGGGTCTACCAACCCTGAGAGATTATAAACTTTACGTTCAGAGGAATAGTCTGACCATTTCCCGGTTATAATGTATAGTTTATACCCTCGGCCAGGGGTGTGCGGTTACAATGTCTACCAGAAAATGTTCATTCTGTAGACCAGGTAAGTAATCCTATTATTGACAACATATTAACATAATGATTTTCTTTTTATTGAAAAAATTACTCACACGTAAATTCTTTCATAATACCTAATAAACTAACATACATAACACATAATTATTGATTGATAACATGTTAGGTATTGACATTTTGATGGACCTACTCTCGTCGACTTTAGAGATTATTTAAATTAAATTTCAAAAAATATCATTTGAGTTCCGAGTTTTTTGAGTTCATACGAATACGTGTGTTCTTCTGAAATACCTAAATTTTTCATACAAAATGTGTTTCTTACTTCGCGGAAAGATATGTTTTACAGTGTTACCTACAGTTTTAAAACAAACATTACATCAAACGAACTAGGGTAATTTTTGAATCGCTGGTCGCTATTCGAGTGGTTTCCAATTTTGATTTTTAAAATGAAAAATTCGATATTTCGATGCATGACACTGATTTTCCCTATATTTGAAACGGACTCTTTCGGTGTTGCCAATGTAATTTAAAAAATACCGAATTTTTCATGCCGATAATCATAAGAGAAAACCGTTTGAATCGATGCGACCGATTCAAAAATAGAGCCCCTGATACTTCTAGGATTAGAAGCATACACCCCTACCTGAGGTTCTATTAAAGCACTAGGAAACGTGTTATTAATACGTGTTTTAATTATCTTTAATAAGCAACTGTTGCGTTACGCTTGGCCGTGCTATTGCGAGGAAGGAATGGTGGTGAATTAATTTTATTGAGAGCATAATATGCTGGTAAAACGACAATGATGGGCAGTAATTGCACTATGATACTAAGCTTGAAGTATCTTTTCTACTATCTATATCTGATCTATAATGTTATAGAAAGATAAAATTAATGTTATTTGAATACGCAATACGTGTTGAGTACTTAGCTCCCAGCGGGTAGTGTGATGGCGGAAATGTGCGGTGGGCACCAGATTAAAGAGTTCCTCGGAATAAAACACATGAATGGAAGCCAAAGTACCTTCGAACAGCCGTTCTAGTAGTTATTCCGGATATAATTATATTTCTACATAATATTAGGTTCTTACCTATAAAATTGACGTTTACTATGGCGAAAATGAAAAAATTTTCATACACGCAAATTTTTAATATTCTCTGAAATAGCAAATCCAATTACAAGGAAAATTTTTATATACCTAGCCTATAAAGTTATATATAAAGTTTCATCGCAATCAGACAGCATTAAGCTATCTGGTGCTTATGTATGTATGTTATAATATGTACAATTAAAAATATTTGAGCAAAATGTGTAATAATAAAAAAATGGCCAATTTTATAGATAAAGACCAAATAATAAATCTAGTGCTCTCAAGACGAACCACAATCAGAATCAAATATCAAGGCTCAAAATCGACATTTCAAACTGGTAATCCAGATTGCGAAATCAAATTGATGACGCCAATAACCACGATTGATTGACCAGTTAGCATTGACCGCCAACGTTGGGATGCAAGTTTGATAATGAAGAGATTTATAAGTGTAACATTTTAACTAGATGTTATAATTATTTAAATGTCACGGAGATATAGATTCAGTCACCCAATCTGACACTGCGCGCACAGGAAGGGGTCTAGGGGAGACGACGTGGATGTAGCGTATGCACCATGTAATTGCACCTGAACTTATCCTCATGAGGCCTCTCTCCCATTGTTCCTAATCTAACTGGAAATTCGCGGAAACCCCTCGACATAGTCCTACTTACTATCATTGATTGTACATCCTATAAATTCAACTTTTTGGGAAATAATAATTAAACTTTTTGCAAAGTCAACATTTTGGGATAGACACAACATTCTGCAAATTCAACTTTTTGCAAACTCCACATTTTGAGAATTCAATTCAAATTCCTGGGAATACCGCAAGGCAGCAATCTAGGTTCGTTTTTCAATTTGTATCTTAAGCTTTTTTTATTCTTGTATATTTTAAACTAGATAATTAATAATTACGTTTTATAAAAAAACTTTTGTAGGAACTCATACTGAAATTTGACATGTCTGGAGCATATCCCCTCCTCCTCCTCTCGTCGTGTTCCTCATTACTGAATGTCCTGAATCCCCGATGAACAGTAAATTTCTGCTTTAAGATGTCTCCCCACGGCATCTGTCCTTAGCATCATAGAGTGCATCATGCATGCAGCTTTATATTAAGTACATAGGCTGTTCCTAGACGCGGAATGCTCCATCTTTGACCGCATCGTCTCTTACCACCTGGTGAAATGGCGGTCAAATCCCTGGATAGAATAAAAAAATACATAACTGGCTCAGAATAATGTGTCTAAAATTATAAAAAATTGTAATACAGATACAGATATCACGAATAGTATGATGAAGATATATGAAACGTAACATTACAATGAGCTACTGACGGATCTATGTCCAGTAGACTGAAGAACAATAGGCCCAACATTCCCACAGAACGTAACGTTACATAACGCTGACCAAATCTCGACATAGTCATTTCCATAAGTATTAAACGCCGATCTCCCGTTGGCTTGATAAGAATCGTGTGAGAAACCGGACTAATAGATGATAAGCATAATGAAGAAAAAACAACGGAAATTCAATTACTTGCTCCTCATAACGGTACCGTGTGAAAATTGCTATATCTGACACTATTGTTTCTGTTTGAAAGAAATGCGGGAGTTTTGCGCTAGACCTGAGTCTTATTGTGACGTTCGTAAGACTGAAATTTGAACTAAATGTTACTTTAGTTGAAGAGTTCGTAGATGATTTTTTGTAGTTTGGTTGGCAGAAATGTAATGTAGATTGAAAATTCTTTTTAGTTATTCTAGCCAGGCATTTAACCGCCATCTCACTTGGTGGTAAGTGACGATGCGGCCGTTGATGGAGCATGCCTGTCTAGGAACAGCCTATTCACTCTGGCCTTGAAGGTGTCTAGTTTATAATGTAATAATATCAAGTTTAGTTTTTTCTTGCTTATAAATCTTCCTCTTGTATCATTCTATCTATAAACCGCATTAAAATCCTTCGCGTGGTTTAAACTATCTAAGCGAACATAGATACATATATGTATAGATACATAGGGACATATAGATACCAACCCCTTACATTCATGGGTGTCGTACAAGGCGACTAATGTTTTCGAAGAAAAAGATCAAGAGTCTCCGTAGTCTGGAAAATGGGCAGCAGCATTTTCCATTATTATATTTAAACACTGCGATCTCCAACCCGCTTGCCAAGCGTGGAGATTATGGTAATAACCTCCCCTTTCGTGGGAGAGGCCCTAAGTCCTGCAGTGGACTGTTACGGGCTGTGATGATGATGATGATAGGGACAGACGGCGGGAAGCGACTTTGTTTTATATAATGTAAAGAAGATTATAACGGTCAATAAACGTCATCACCTGATGGCGCATGCTCACAGCCGCCACTGAACCCCAGCCGGGGTATCGCGAAGGCATTGCTAGCCTTGGAGATATGTGCGCTCGGTTATTGCTATCCCAAATGAATGTACCCAAAAGGATAACAATTAGAAAGACCCACTCAAAGCTAAGGTCAGCTAATCGGAAGCCGCCACGGGCCACTGCCCCAACTAACCTATAGACATCGATTCGGAACGAATCGATTCACGGTTTACGTAATCGAATCCGTTGTGTAACCGGAGATCGATGTAATCGAGTTAGAGAAGGTTCCGACTGTCCGCTTGCCTTGGATTATACCCGGTTCATGTTGTTACTGCACAACAGAAGGCAGAAACAGACCGATCACTGAAGTTAAGCAACGCTCGCAGATTCTGGAAACTGGATGGGTGACTGTGTAACCATGATCTATTCTTGTCAGGTTTCCCTGCTAGCAGCGTCACGGAGGGCAGATGGCAGTCGCTATACTGTACCTGATCTACCAAATACTGGATCATGGTCAAGGCGAACTTATACCCACATTAACTACAAATTTGTACGGAACCCTCGGGCGCAAGTCAGACTCGCACTTGACCGTCTTTTTAAATTTATTTCCAAATAATTGAGTAGTCAGTCGGATAACGAATGTAATAAATAATTTAAGAATAACTCAATGCAGCAAATAACTTGTGCAGTTTTCAGTTTCTTAAATATTATTTATATACCTACATATTTAAGAAACTGAAAATAGATTATTTATTACGACATAAATTGTTAGGGTGCCCAATATCACAATAGTTGTTGGTCAACGGCCCGTTCTATTCTAATTTTTATTGCACAGTATGCTCCTACTCTACGCGCGCGAGTTCACGTCGTTCGGGCACGACCGCTTGAATAATTCGAGTATTCGAGTAGCGTAAGAATTCTCGATACTCGAAGAAGGCTCGATACATCGCCAACTCACTCGGTTGCGACCCGGTACCTCTCGCTTATGAGTCGGATACCTTAACCACTCGTCCACCAACGCTCCGCTTAATCACTCTAGTACTTATTCGAATGAAGCTAGTCAACTAGGCTAGTTTGCTTATTTTTACTTTTACACAGTATGCTCCGTCTTCGACTGCTTCTACCTACATTCAGGTACACGTCAGGTGCCCACAGCCTCCCAAATACATAATTGTACTTGCTCCAATTACAAAATATATACCGCAATCCATATTTCCTCGATTAAATTATCCACGCTAACACAATTTGACGCTTCGCTCCGTTCAATTAGTCCAATTACTGTTACAAAAAAGGCCGTGTCGCAACTGATGAGATTCACTCGCTACCTCTTTCGTATCGTCCGGCCATTGTCTTTTCGAAATAAATAATTTTGATCACGAAATTCTTTGCAAACTCCCCCTTTGTCTATTTGGTGGATTAAGATTCTAAATCAACTAAATGGACCCCTTTGTTCGAGGCGGAGCGGTTTACAAGGTTCCTCGTGTAATTATAGATGTCACGCCTTGTTACGAGATTGCCTAACTGTTTTAATTCAACACAACATAAAAAAAAAAAAAAAAAATGTGCTTGGACAATGTATGTATGTAAACTCTTTATTGCATTAAATGCCTTAGAACTATTTGACAAAAGTAATATAAAACACATTGCAAAGGCGGGCTTCTCACACTATGGGTTTTCTTACAGCAAACTGTTGGATGGTTGCTACGCTACCAATTTGTTGTTATTGTTTTTTTCTGTAACAAATGTTACAATCAACCTGTCAATCACTTAAATAATATGCAACAATATATACTGCGTATGCAGATACGTATTTATTCGAGACTAACCTTAGATAAGCCGAAAGGAGCTTTAACGAGCGGTGGAGGCAATAATGAGTACCTATACTATAGATACCTACCAAGTAACTTTACTAAATCAATTTACACAGCGTCATGATCTCCACGCTTGACAGGCGGGTTGGAGATCGCAGTGTTACAAATATGACAATGAAAAACGCTGCTGCCCATTTTCCAGCCTACGAAGACTACAAGTTTTGCGTCGAAAACATTGGTCGCCTCGTACGTCACCCACGAGTGTAAGGGGCTGGTGCTATTCTACTCTGCCGGACACCACACGGCCCCTCCAGTACCTGTCGTAAATTAAATCCATTCCGCGCTCTAACAGGAATTCTACTAACGGAATGGTTTCCAACTATGCTATATTTATTATACTCCATAAATCAGACACAAATAAATAAATCACAGCACTGAGCACTAAGAATCCCGGTTTGGTGATCGTCATTTGTTAAATTACGAGCCTTTGTCCGCGACTTTGTCCGGGTGGACCAGTTTTTGTAAATTCCCTTGTATTTTGAATAGTAAACATTGCAGAATATTAACGTCTTTATGAAGGTAGGTATAGTGATGTGGGCAGAGTTGAAAATATCACCAACTTCTTAGGTATACGTTTTCACGAATCTCCTTTAGGAGCGTCGGCCGGTTAGGGAATACGATTCGTGAGCGAGAGGTACTGGGTTCGTATCCTGTTGCGGCCATTTATAACTCTTTTCTGAGTTATGTACATTAGTTGAATACTAACCGATGCTCTTACGGTGAGGGATAAATAACATCCAAGTGTAACCTTCTCAGGTTCCACTAGTAGCAGGGTCACGGAAGGTCGCTCCACTGTAATTACCTGATCTGTCAAATCCTGTTTTTTTTTACTACTCAGGGACAAGCGAGCAGACAGCCCACCTGATGGTAAGTGGTAACCGTCGCTCATAACATCGACGATTCTTACATTTAGGTGTCATCAGTCATTTATGGATCATGGTCAAGGCGGACCCCGGGCCGTGCGTGAGAGCACAACCGGGACATTGACGCCAAGATGGGATGAGCCGTAGTTCAAAACGCTTTAATAAAAACTATTCACACCCACAAGTTCCATTACTTTCTGCATCCCCACAGAGCAAAAAAAATATTTGCCGGTCTAAGGTCTATTAAGATTAAGGTAACTTTCCAATCTTTTGTGCAGCCCATAACATGCGCGTACGCACAACCGCGGTAAGGGTAACCGAAACAAAGAATGCCCATTGCGCCAATGCGTTTGGCAACTTCCTCGCACGATGATTCGGAACGGATCTTAGAGCCAGCCAAGGTTCCCAGATCTAAAACTGTTGCTTTTGTGTACTTTAAGGTATTGCGAAAGAGTCTTCCGTTGAAGCCAGTGGACCTCCGAAGAAGAGGAGGTCTATTTTTTAAACTCTAACGGTTTTTAATTTTGATCGGCATGAAAATTTGGTGAAAATCACATTGGCAACACTGAAAGAGTATGGTTCAAACATTGGGAAAATAGAGCATCAAACATTGTTTATATAGAGGCGGGCGATTAAAAAATAGGGCTCCTGGTAACCACACTGGGGTATTTTTTGTATAGAGACCGCGACTCGGCAAGTGTTGATTGGGCCACCCTCATATCAGGCCATATGGAGTGATTGCAAGAAGCGTGCTTTTTAACCCCCCGACGAAAAAAGAGGTGTGTATCTGTAGATATGTGGCTCTGTGTATGTGTAGCAGTGCAGTATTTGAAAGGCAGTTTAATTCAGTACTTTAGAAATTTTTGAAGTAGGGTAAACGGTGGGTTTTTTCGACGGTCAAGTTATTTCTGCGATTTTGATCGTTATTTACATGTTGAATATATCCGAATTTTGGTTAGGACTCTATGCTACATCACACCAATGACATTCGGCGTGTATGCAAGGTGTTGGCAAGTCTGCCGAAGGTACACCAATATCCAAGTTCTCAAGTGTCAGTTGTTCGAGCCAACAGATCGAATCGGATCCATAGTAACGCAGTATCTCTATTGTGCTAGATTATAAACGAATGCACACAAATACTATTGTTTGCGAGTAGTTACGGTATCCGACTCGTAAGCGAGAGGTACCGGGTTCGAATCCTACTGTGGCCTAGTGGCTAGTTTTTAACCACTGGCGAAAAAGGAGGGTGTTATAAGTTTTACTTGTGAATCTGTCGCTCTGGCATGTAGTTTCCGAACGTATGGACCAATTTGGATGTGATTGAAAGCTAGTTTAATCGATATAGTTCTTAGTTTTGTTTCATCAAAATCGCTTTAGTAGTTTAGAAAATAAGTACCGGCAGGTTTAGGCACCTTTTCAAACGTATTAAAAAAAAAAAACGTCATACCTACATCGGTAACATTAAATAAAAATCTGTAAGCATCGAGCGCATTTCCTTGGCCGTGCTGAGACTGACCGACCAGTCAAAATAGCAGGTAGGCACGGCCACAGAAAAAAAACATAAACCGCAACTCCAGCGCCGCCATCTGTCACTGTGACACTGTCTGACTGTCACCGCTCCGACCACATCAACGATGCCGCTCGCAAAATCGCAAACAATTATTCTAATCTATAATTCTGGGGCTTACGCCCCTGTCCCTTCCAATCAAGTGACTGGCTGACTCGACCAGCCAGCGCCACCGAGTAAAAACATCTCCAACCGTTGCCGGCTCGGCGTTGCCGCGGCGCGTATCATTGTACATTTTATGACATTCATAAGTGTTTTGTAAAACCCCAAAATGAATAAATATTTTTGAACTTGAACTACGTAACATGTGATGAAAACCAGAAAGCTGATCTGAGCAGATGAGCTTCTTCAATGTTATCAGCGATATCCCTCACGCCAAAGCCACGTAGACCTTTACTTACGTATGAAGGACTAACTGCAGATAGCACTATGATGGGACTTACCTGAAACAAAAAAATTATTATTATTATTTATTTAACTCTTTATTGTACATTAATAGTAAAATTATTACAGATTCTGTAAGATTTTAACCAGTATAAGAGCGGTCTTATCGCCAATAGCGATATCTTCCACACAACCATTTACATAATGGTAGAAGTCGGAATGCGAAAAACTTGTAATCAATGTACATTTGAGGTCAATTAGTGATAATTAATTGACTATTCTACTTATTAGAGCACAGACTTATTCTAGTATGTGTGCAGTGCACGGATACCTCCAGGCGCACATTTCTTAAGTAGAGAATTATCTAAGCGCCGCGCCTGTTCGAAATTACGAATGACTAGGGCCTCAAGTCCACTAAATGACGCGTTTTAGGTATGATTGCGATCCACTTACAATTCTATCAAGCCTTAGTTAATTAGCGGACTTGAGGCCCAGAAGGCTGTCCTCTTCAACTCACTATCCAGTGGGGCAACACGGCTAGCCTTCGGGGCACCTTCGGCGACCAAATTCGGCGAACTTGGGTCAAATTTTTTGTCTCTTGGATTAGTTAGGAAAATAGTTTTTCTTGGTAGGGTAAGGTTGTTATAGCCTACCAATTTACTCACAAGCGTACGACAGACACGACGCTCAACGAAGCCGAATGCATGTAACGAGTCGATGTGCATTCGCCAACACTTGTACTTTAGCTTTTTATTATTATTATTTATTTATTTAAAGCTTTATTGCACAATAACACAATTGGCGGACTTAAAGCCATTAAGGCTTTATCTTCCAGTCAACCAGTAGACCATGTAGAAAGTGAGTAGTAGGTGCTTTATAAAGCGTGATGATAGATTGTAATTAACCTAAATACAATACTTACTACATCAAGATAGAATAAACATATATTATATTATATAATGAATACTATACACACATACATGATCTATAAATAAAGATAATTTATACTATTTCTATTAACTTTTTAGGCTAAGGCACGATTTAAATGCGTAGCTAACTCCGCCGTACCCACATTCCTCGCCCTTCGACCTACACTACAATCGACCACATTCCCAGCAAAATCCTCTAAGTCAAGTGTGGAAAGTCAAAGTTTCTATTTACATTGCGCATACGCAGTGCATCTCCACCCATGGTGGTACCGAGTACTTTCCCCCCACATATAGTATAGTTAGCGAGTAACTATTGACTACGATTATGGTATTAACACTTTCAAACTCGTAGGGAATGGTAATTTTTTCTACTTTCACGTCGGGATCTGGTGAGGTAGTCAGGTAGGTATAGATTGTGTGTGTGTGTGGGGGGGGGGGGGTTATACTACGTCATCTAGTACAAGAAAAAATCCACTTTGAAGATAGTAACAGCGTCCCTACCGCTCCGATGAAACCTGAAAGGCCCTTCCGGCTACAGGTGCTCCCAGGGGGTGTTTAGTACGTATGCGCCTAGGTCTTTTTTTGGCGAGTCGTGCATAACCAGCTGGCCGGCCAGCTGGTACTCATGAGAGTTCACCTCCTCCCTCCCAACCGCTATACAGGAGGGTGCCCATTTCCACTTGCGTTGGGGGCAAAAAAAAAAAAAAACAAAAAGAGAAGAGATAGTAGACCCCTATTTACTCTAGCTTTGTAGTCGTCTAGATTATAATGATCAGGAAAAACACTCGCCGGCAACACGTACCCATTATAAAGGCTGAAATAAAGCGGCTCGTGCGGATAGCTGGAAGATCGGAAGATCCACAACATAAGGATGAAGCGCTCACCCGGACCGCGTCTCCCGATGGCGGAAAGGGTTTTATGGAGGAATGGGATTATGGCGGCACCTTGGTCAGGCTTTACAGGGAGTTCATCCCCGTTCATTCAATAGCAGAATAGTATTAAGATGTTGATTATAGTAATTCAATTTGATTCGTTTATTTGACATTTATAATTGTATTGACGTTGTAATTTGTGTTGTAATTGACATTGACATTGTAATTTGTATTGAATTCGACATTGATATCTCAACATTGTAATTGTTATTTTATTTTGTATTTAATTTGATATTATACCTAATTTTGTAAATGAACATATTAGTGTACTTATTTTATGGGCTACCATGAGCCTGAAATAAATGATTTTTAATTTTTACTTGAATTTAATTTACCTCATTCTCAAACATACTGTTCAGTCCACAGACACATGTCACCCTTCATTTTGCGTGTGTTCTACCCATAACGTTTTAAAGACACTTTTCTCCATATCCCACAATTAAGTTCTCCTAGTTAAACGCCACGATAATGAGTCACAAACGTATGTTACTAGTCTTATTAAAGTACTAGTTTCATGGCCATTTCCCCGCGGACTTTCTCCGGGGGCAGTAATTACTACGGCATGGTGTTATGCTCTGTTATTGATGGTACACTTACGGAGCGGGGTCATTTGGAACTACGTACTTAAACATACATTACTTACATACTTATTATACATACGTATGTGTCTTTAGCCGTGTGGTGTCTGGCAGAGTAGAATAGCACCAACCCCTTACACTTGTGGGTGTCGTACAAGGCGACTAATGTTTTCGAGACAAAATATCTAAAGTCTCTGGAAAATGGGAAGCAGCATTTTCCATTCTTATATTTATAAAAAAACTGCGATCTCCAACCCGCCTGCGAAGTGTGGAGATTATGGCAATGACCTCCCCTTTCGTGGGATAGGCCCTAAGTCCTGCAGTGGACTGTTATGGGCTGTGAAGAAGATGTGTCTTTAACGTAACTTGTAATTAGTAAGTTTGGTGGTGAGAGCGTAAGCCTTGCAAGTTATCACGGATTCAATTCCTAGTCGGGTTGGTTGGTATAGAACCAATAAAGTAAAGTAGAGTAAAATATGTTTATTGCACTTATCTCCAAGGCAAAACATTACAAAACATACATGACAATAACAAAAAATCGCTCTCGAGAACGAGGGCCCGGGGTCCGCCTTGACCATGATCCAGGATTTGGCAGATCAGGTAATTACAGTGGAGCGACTGCCATCTGACCTCCATGACCTTGCTACCAGGGGAACCTGATCAGGCTATAATATGCATGTACTTTACATATAAACTTTTCGAAACAAATTCTCTAATTGTCGATGAAAACCGCATCAAAATCGGACTCGGATTTTATTTTAAACTAGCTAAGGATAGGTACTGTTTTTTATGTTATACCATACGTGGACATACCATAGTTACAAACTACAATAATGCATTGACATCGCTGAATCGCCGAGAGCCAACGCCTTACGACGAGCTGTTGACAAAGACTGGGCCGAAGTGGAGCAGAATGAGTAGAAAAGCGAATTTTTTTTTTTTTTTTTTGCAGGAGGGGAAATCTTCTGAAGATATCACTTCACCCGGGGGAGTGACGTGGTTATGTGGGATAGCCCGAAAAAGGACCCTACCCACTAAAACCCCTCCGTGTATCCACAACCGCTTTTTATCGAAACATCACAGGACCTCATGAATAGTTTACACTGTGATGTTTCGGCGGATACCCAAACTATGCTGGGTCTATCAGCATGTACGTGAGACATCCTGATACACTAGGATGTCACCCAGTCATGTGGAACCGTGCAATGCAGGAAAAGAGTCCAGGAAAGCGAACCCTGACTGCTAAAATTTACGATGAAGTTACGTACTACATTTCATCCATCAACATATCGAATATTTCGAAAAGCCTACAATAAAGAATGAGCTAACACCTATTAACCTGAATTGGAGAAAACCGCTTTACTCTGTTATAATTTATAATAAATATTTAATTTATGAGAGCTTCTCGGTCCAAATGCTTTTCGGGGTAAACATTTAATCACTTAAAATGAATTAAAATGTTTCGTGCGATAATTATGATGAGTCGTATTTTTAGGAATGTACTAAGAATGGCTTGTGCGATGAATGGGTATACCTAGGACCCCAGAGCAAAAAAAATATTTGCCAGCCATGAAGGTAGCTAATTTTCTAGGACCCAAGAAACAATGGATTGACATCGCCGAGTCGGACGCAAGACCCAACGGCTTACGACGTGAGGATGCCGAAGATCAGGCAAAATGGAGAAAACAAAGTAGGTAGATAAGTGGAGCCTGGCAGAAGCCGGGATTGACCGGACGGATGATTTATTTATTTATTTATTTATTTATTAGCAGATCACAGCAACATTACATTTGTAATAAAAATACATTATAAAACATACATGTGCCAATTAAGAGCCGCAAATTAAAAAGAACATAACAAAGTAAACCATGAATTTAAATATAACATTACCATTGGCAAATGCAGCAGGCATAGCTCCTACTGCTTTGATGATGATGATGATGATGATAATGATGGGTGTAGCTACAGGAACGAGTCTGAAACGTTATAACCGAATTTTACGTCGACGCAATCGCGGTATACTTAAAAAAGCTGGTATACTTAAAAAACAATTTAAATTAAGTACCCGAAAGAAGGATGTAGGTACTTATAGGTAGGTAAAATTACGAAACCGAATCGAATCAGATACCGCGTTCGATCTTTTGATTGATATAATTGGGCGGCTGTAGTATCAACAGCAAATCGACCTGTATAAGGTGAGCTAGCGTCTCTATTGTCGCGCATAACAGTGCTAGCTCCTTTTATAATGGATTTTAGTAGATTGACCAGCATAAGATGGGCTAGCTTATCTATAGACGCGCATAGCAACGATAGCTCCTTTTATACTGGTTTCTGGAAAGTCGATATTCTGTCTTCATATCTCGCTAACGATTTCGTAATCGTTATGATCGTTCGAGAATAGTTGATGAGGCTGTTATAGCAACAGGTTGGCTACTGCTTGCAAAGAATGGAAAGGGCCACAGTGGCCAAAACCGGATATTATTTTGAATGATCTCAGAATAAACGTCCGTAGGTTGCGGTGACTGCTTAGCATTAGGCTGGCTGCAAGCTTGTTTGCCACTTTAGTGGTTGGTATAAAAGAAAAATTTAAATATGTACATAGAAAAGTTAATCAAATTATTTATGAGATACAAACAATATATACGATAAATAAACTAAAACTAAAACATTAAAAATATTAGTAAAGTAATATTTAACTTATGTAGGCAGGTAACATTAATGTCCCGGTTGTGCTCCTGCGTGCGAGGGCCCTTGGTCCGCCTTAACCATGATCCAGGATTTGGCAGACCAGGTCATTACAGTGGAGCGACTGTCATCTGACCACATTCAGACGCCTGACACGATGTTTTCCCTCACCGTAAGAGTGTCGAGTAACTAATGTACATAAACGCCCTCTCGCGGCGCGAGCTATGTCGCAGACAGACTTGTGATAGCCGTGCTGTTTCTCTGCGTATAGCGTATAGATCTCTAACAAACAGTATATGTATGTATGTAAACTCTTTGTTGCATAATAATTAAATACAAAACGAGAAAAATGAAATTTTACATAGCAAAGGCGGGCTTATCTTACAATGGGATTTCTTCCAGCCAACCCCAGACCCTTTGAAAGGAGATATATTTTAGACAGTTAAAGAAAACCTGTTATTGGCATATGTTTAGTCACGACCAATTGTATACATAACTCTCCAGCGCTGCTGGTTTTCTGAATAAATAAATAAAATAAATAAACAACTCAGAAAAGAGTAATTGGTACATGTTGATACTAGAATTCGAACCCGATACCTTGGTGTACGAGTCACACTCAATATGCCAATCAGATTACGCAAAAAAATTCCACCACACATAAATCTACATAGTTATTGGAACTATTTACGAAACCACGTCTTTATTATTTAAGTATTAATACCTGAGAATCTGCCTGGGGATTAAGTTACGCTGAAATTGGCCGAAATCACGCAAATTCGACGAATTGGAAAACTTTAATTGCATAATGGAGGCTTAGAATGTTAATGGGCGAGTTTGAAGTAGGTGTACGATGCACGCGGCTGGGTCGCTGTGGGTATTGGACCATCAAGTATTCAGTCATTTCAGCTATAAGTATACTTGGGTAGGCGTTTATGTGGTTATGTTTTAAGTGATAAGCGACCTGGGGCTCTATATTTGAATGCTCGCTTGGATTCGAACGGTTTTCAATTTTTGATTTTCAATATTTTAAAATATATATTGGCAACACTAAAGTAGGAAAAGGGCATTATAATATGGATTTTTTCATGCCGATACGGCAACATTCACGGCGTTTGGTGCATCTTTAGCCTAAATCAGTTTGCTAAAAGAAGAGAGAATTAGCTGTCCCTTATGCTGTTCTTTACCCGCAGGGTATGTTTTATATGATAAATATAAATTTAATTAATGATAGCTATAAAAATCGTTTAATAACTGCACAGTAGTGAATAACATCTGCACAGTAGTGAATAACATCTGCACAGTAGTGCAAAGGAATATGATTCATAAGGTGGTAATGCTCTTATGCTTCTGAATTATGTCAATGACTTTTTCAGAGTAACTTATGTATACTTGACATTTCCTATACCTATTGATAAATTACCTGTGATAATATTTTGTGTATCGACATTTAATTTAATTTTTTTGTATTTGACATTGACATTACCACTGTGTAATTTTGTATTGTATTTTATTATAATCTCATGACATTATTATTATTGTTCCTAATATTAATTATTAATGTTAATTTGCTTTCAACTATGAAAGTAAATGTAGGTACGCTTGTTCTGATTAAATACATATTGTAAATGTTTTTATAACAAAAATTGTCGATCTCTTTTATAGATTTATACAAATTACTATACTAGTGATAATTAAATATAGGATGTAAAATGAGATAATAAATATATCTAAATCTAAATCTATGACACATCGATGCTTTTACGGTGAGCGAAAACATCGTGAGGCAACCTGCACGTTCAGGCGACTGAATGACAATGCAGGAAGGAATGAAACAATAAAGGAATGTACTGTTTATATAACCGAACCGGATCGCCATATGCATACTAGTGTACTCGTCGCGACTTCGTTCTCGTACACCTACTTTAACCTTATATACCCTTTTTTCTTGCTTATAAAGTTTCCTCTTGAATCACTCTATCTATTGTTGAAATCGCATTAAAATCCGTTGCGTAGTTTAAAAGATCTAATCGTAATAGATACATAGGGACAGACGGCGGGAAGCGGCTTTTTTTTATACTATGTATAGAATTATATACAGTCACGGTGTGCCAGTCAGCCCCGAAACTGTTCAACCAGTCTCAGGGTCCCCAGCGGAAGACCTAGGTCAACCTCGCGAGCTCGACACAGTGCTGCAGTTCGATTAGTCTCAAAGTACGAAACGGTCACCCATCCAGTCCGCGGACTCTGCGTTGCTTAACCTTCGTTATCGGTCTCACAAGCACGCTGCCACTTGCTGCCACTAGATCAGTGCCGATTCCTTTTTATTTTTAATTAGACAAGCCAGTTATTTGACCGCCATCTCACCTGATGGTAAGTGACGATGCGGTTGATGATTGAACATGCCGGTCTAGGAACAGTCTATCACTCTAGCCTTAAAGGCGTCCAGATTATAATGATCGGGGAACACATTAGCAGGCAACGTGTTCCATTTCTTATTCCTTCGCTTCGCAAAACATCAACAAAAATAAAATAACTAAAATAACTCTTATAGGTGGTGAGCGATTAGGGGTTCCGACTCGTAAGCGAGAGGTACACGGTTCGAATCCCACTGCGGCCATGTACCAATCACTCTTTTTTGAGTAATGTACATTAGTTTAATACTAACCGATGCTCTTACGGTGAGGGAAAATATCGTGATGAAAGTTGCACATTTAGGCGACTGAATGGGTAACCATGATCCAATCTCGTCAGGTTGCCCTGCTAGCAGGGTCATTAAGGTCAGATGTCAGTCGCTCCACTGTAATTACCTGATCTGCCAAATCCTGGATCATGGTTAATACGGACCCTTGGCCCTCGTGCGCGAGAGCACAACCGGGACATTAACATCAAGATGATTTTTTTAAAATAAATAAGTAAGTCATAAAATTAACAGTTAATCTTAACCAAGCCTTAACACCCGACGACAGTTACGTCAAACCCATTCAGATATTAGAATCGAAAGTCCCACATTAGCTGTAATCAAATAAAAAATCGAACACGACAAATTAACGGCAACCAGCATAACCGTAGCGTCTCTCTCGCACTCAGTGCCTGCGGGGCGCAGTTGTCGTTCCGTCTCCCTCTACGACACGAGATGACCCACATATGGATACTGTTATGTCGGCTTTCGGTAACTTCCGTTGTCCAGACCTCGGACACTTGAGGTCTTCGTCTTCGCTGCTGTAGACGAGCGGGTTTTTAAACGCTTTGTTGATTTAGCTGTTGTTTTTAGTTCTCATGATCCGAAGGAATCTGCGCAGAAAGCTGTGGTTGCTTGTACACTAATTTTCTATAGACATAATCTGCTTTAAAAAAATTAAAACAACTAAGAAATTGCGTAATATATCAGTATACCTATTTAAACCCTCTTTTTTGCCTAGGAAGGCACACGGTTAGATGGTCCACCTGTCAGAAAGCGGTCACTGTCCTCCAGGAAACAAGCAACATAAAGGGTGCGGATGTAAAGACTGGCTTGAGTATGCCTACCTGTAGATATGCCTTTTAAGGAAACCTAAGTTATAGAGAGTGCAAAGGAAAAACTAGAGCCTTATCCGTAAAACAATCTATGTATTGGTTAAAAATCCTCATCACCTTATCTTAAGCAGTCCACAATTATCATAAAATGGATACTAATGCCGTGTGGTGTCAGGCATAGTAGAATAGCAACACTCGTGGGTGTCGTACAAGGCGACCAATGATTTCGAGGCAAAAAATGTAAGAGTCTCCGTAGGCTGGAAAATGAGCAGCAGCGTTTTCCATTGTTATATTTTTAACACTGCGATCCAGCTGCCAAGCATGGAGATTATGGAAACTAATATAAATAATGACTTGTCCATTAAACATACACCGCCACAATAAAATTAAAACCAACAGGCAAGCTTTAAAAAATCGCTCGTCTACCACTTACGAATAGAGAATTTGTATTTTTGTTACTCTCATTTATTAATGTATGTTTACGGTAAATGTAAATAAGGGTCAATAAATTAATGATGAAGTGGATAAGGTTGACTTACGATGTTTTTCTTCACTGTAAAAACATTTGGCGTACCTGAAGAGGTTTTCCAAGACCTTCTCTGGAGAGTACAACATGGAGTTCTTTAAGAAAGGGGTGAAAAGGATTTTACAGGGACGGCAGCACCTTCATGGTATAAAAACAATTAAAACATAAACTAAGGCAATTTCAATTTCTACAAAGTATGATAAAGTTACTCAATGAGTAATTCTCACAGAGAAACTTTATCAAAACATATAGGGAATGTACCGATAACCTACAATAACGAAATTTTGTGACAAGCAAGTTTTATACAGCTCAAGTAAAGGGGAAAAACCATAACTGTCAATTTGTACATATATAAGTCATAAAAACACACGTACAATTTATGCTAAATTTTTTGGCGGGTGCCAAACTCTAGGATCGGGCATCGACATCAATGATTATTTTTACAAAGAAAGAAAGAAAGAAAGAACATTTATTAACACAAACAACAACACCACAACATTGAAAAAGATACTAGAAAACATAAACATAAAGACATAAAAAGAATACAATTATAAGCAGAACATGAATTATAACGTGCTGTAGTAGTTATTAATATCTAAAATCCACATCCACTGACGTGAATATTTTTTATACCACTCAAGCGGCTGACGGCCTGCCTGATGGTAAACAGTTACCGTAGCCCAGGCTTTTCAAACTTTTGGCTCCACTTTCCAGATGACAGAAAGAAAGAAAGAAAGAAAGAAAACATTTATTGCAGTAGACACCACGACACGATAATTAGGTACAACAACATAAAAACAACGAACTACGCATACCAACATAAAATACAAAAAATGATATTTGAAAATAAAAATAAAAAATAAAAAGGAATAAATCCCAGCAACCCCTTAACCCGAGTAGAGGGGCATTAAGGGATTCCCCTCCTAAATAAATAACCTAATAAAATTAACTGTTTATTTCTATTAAAGGCAACAAATACAGAGCTTAAAAATACATTTTTGACATTAATGTGATGGATGGGCTAACTTTTTGTCGCAAATTATGATAATTTTAGAAATATCTAATTTTGGATAATTTTACCCTTAATTCTGACTCAGCATCAAGTTGATTTCATTTTTATTATGCACGAGGTGTGAAAACTCACTCTCACAAAAGTATGTTGAGCGTCGGTTACAGCATCCGACTCGTAAGCCAGAGGTCCCGGGTTCGAATCCCGCTCCGGCCATGTACCAATGACTGTTTTCTGAGTTATGTACATTAGTTGAATACTAACCGAAGCTCTTACGGTAAGGGAAAACATCCTGATGGAACCTGCACATTTAGGCGACTGGATGTGTAACCATGATCTAATCTGGTTAGGTTCCCCTGGTAGCAGGGTCATGGAGGTCAGATGGCAGTCGCTTCACTGTAATTACCTGACCTGCCAAATCCTAGATCATGGTCAAGGCGGACCCCGGGCAATCGTTCTCGAGAGCACAACCGGGACATTAACGCAAAAAAAAAAATTCAAAATCAAAATTACTTTATTGAGTAGGATATTACATATCTCTTTCAATCGTCAAAATGATGAGCCAAGATGATGATGATGATGACATAAGTATGTTGTAGGAAATTCACCACTTTGCACCAACATGCATGGTGCACGTGTGTGGCAGGCAGTTAGTATTATAGAAATCTTGTAGCGAACCACCTTGTCAATAGATTGTCGAATGGCGAACTCCTAAAGGTCGCGTACCCCACTTTGAGAAACCCTGAGCCTATATGTACTTCATAATCGAAGTTAGAGCTTGTCTAAGCTGAAATGACGCGCCCCACTACTTAATTAGTTGATTTCGATGTGTGAGTGCGACGACGATCGAGTCAATCGAACGACGCGTGCTCCTACGTTTGAGTCTCACCGGCAACTGAATGACCAATTACAACGGCATTTGTATATGTGCGATAGTGGGGCGCGTCATTTCAGCTTAGACGAGCTCTACAAACATATTACGCACGAAAGATAAGTTGCATTTTGTAATAGGTAGGCACATACCATGTCTCTCTTTTTTGATGGAAATAAGGAAGCCGATAATTTACTTCATTATTGAACACAAGTGTTGCAATAAAATTAAAGTTATGTATATTACAGACAAGATGGAAAAATAATTACCGGGCAACCTTATAAAGATTGTATCGTTTACTATTCCGCCATTTTTTGTCTTGTTGTTAAGCAGCATTCAGTTTCATTAAAAGTCTTTAAAAGAAAGAAATAAATTAAAACATTCCCCAGAATAGGTTTTAAACGACGTAGTATCAGTAAAAACAATAATTTTTAAAAGTGTTTGTAACATCATCATTTAATAATTATTCAGCAGCATTCATTTTCATTAAAACTATTTGCCCTTTAAGAGAAATAAAACAAAACGAAAACATTTCCCAGAATAGTTATAAAACGACGTAAGTAACAACAAAACAATAATTTAAAAAAAATAAAATTAGAGATTATTATTAAATATGTAGATTTAAAACAAGACAGGTCAAACAACTGTCAGTTATATGAGTTAAGAATAAAATACGAGGGCCGGTCATCTTCATTATGTGTCTAGTAGGTAGGTACTAGGAAAAGCATGGCGTTGGCCGGCTCATAAGCAAAATGTACCAGGTTCGAACCCCAGTGCCGCCATGCACCAATGACTTTTTCTAAGTTATCTAGATGCCTACACCGATACTCTTACGGTGAAAGGAAACATATTCAGGCGACTGAATGTGTAATCATGATCCAAACTGGGCAGCTGGTCTTACGTAATTTTAATTTTATCGTAATAATAATTTACTGTACTCACCTTAGGTTAAGGATGTAATGCGGAACCGAATAAAGTGCTGTCACAGGTTCCCCTGGTAGCAGGGTCATGGAGGTTAAATAGCGGCTGCTCCACTGTAATTATCTGATCTGCCAAATCCTAGATCATGATTAAGGCGGACCCCGGGCCCTCGCGCGCGAGATCAGGACGCTAAGATGACGACCTGGTAAACAGCGTACGGTATCGTGTATTTAATAAAAACAATAAATATCTTTATTAAGCATAAGTAACGAAATCAGGATTCATGCCTTCTCACAGAGCTCGTCTACCATAAGTGAACGCACTGTGTTCAAAACGGCTCTATGATTGACGCAAAGTGCCAATTGCCACTCGAGTTAAGAAGTCCAGGGGCTCTATTTCTGAATCATTCGCTTCGATCCGAACGGTTTTCAATTGCGATTTACGGCATGAAAAACACAATATTTTTTAAATCACATTGACAACACCGAAAGAGTACGGTTTAAAAACAGGGGAAATCAGAATCATGCATCAAAACATTGAATTTTTCATGCCGAAAATCAAGATTTAAAAATAGAGCTCCTGGAATTGGAAGACCACCGTCATAGGCGTTTCAAAATACGGGTGATCTGACCTTACTCTATCTCACAACAAAATTACATTACAGAATCGAGTTGAACAACCTTTCAAAACTTGTAAGATAATATTTGACAAGCTTGTAATTAATTACAAAACTTACAGTGTGGGTACGGATGCAGATTAATGTTCAGATATAATGAGTTAATTATATAATATCCTTGATGACTGTGCATAGCTTAGCTGACCTACATTCTGCGGATTTGGCAATTTATTAATTTGACAGTTTCTATGTTGTAGATAGTTGTCACTCTGAGATAGTAGGTTCTTACTTATTCGTCATTACAAGCTTTTTATTATAAGCTGTTATATAACTTGCACTGTTCGTATGTGTAAGTTGTTCGTCAAAAGAAAATTGGCAAAAGTGGTCTATGAACCAGCAGCATTACGGTGATGACCTATGGGTTAGGGTGCCTCAGCTGCATATTTGTACAAATCGACCATTTTTCTACCATTTCTTGGAATCCGATTTTGGCTGAAATTTGGTATACCAATGTAACTTAAATGCCAATGTATTAATATGGTACCATGGAGCTGGTCTGATGATGGAGTCAGAATGTGGTCATAGGAACTAATGAAAGGAATAAGATAACGCCATCGTGTTTAGGCTCTTTGGAATGGTCTTGTATAGCAGGCACTATAAAAGCTTGTTGGAAGGTTTAGATCCAAAACAAACAGCACTTTCAAAATCACTACACGCACAAACTATCCTCCCACTTTTGCTTCCGCAAACTGGTATTTCGAAGAAAAAAATTTACCAAACAAAGCAAGCATTATAGAATACATCCCATTAAAACGCCCACGGCATACAAGCCGCCGTTTACCAAACACTGGCCAATGGTATCATAAAAATCATATTGGCAGGTTTCTGACCAGCCATACGTGACATGACTACAAATTTTCCGAATAAATTCTGAGCTCTCAGCTTGTCTGTCAAAGGAACTACTTGGGTGGTAGGTACCAGTCTACACCATTTACTGTAAAAATTTTTTGCTTTTATGATCCCGCACCGGCCATGTACCAATGACTGTTTTCTGAGTTATGTACATTAGTTGAATACTAACCGATGCTCTTACAGTGAGGGAAAACATTGTGATGAAACCTGCACATTCAGGCGACTGGATGTGTAACCATGATCCAATCTGGTCAGGTTCACCTGGTAGCAGGGTCATGGAGGTCAGGTTAGGTTAGGTTAGGTCAGATGGTAGTCGCTCCACTGTTTTTACCTGACCTGCCAAATCCTGGATCATGGTCAAGGCGGACCTGAGGCCCTCGTTCTCGAGAGCATAACCGGGACATTAACGCCAAGATGATTATTATATTTTTTTAGTTTTGCTCTTAAGACAGCGTTTCACCTTTCTAAACGCAGACAAAAAAAGAGGGATGTTATAAGTCTGACGCGTGTAATGTTTTGGTTCCGCTGATAACCTGATAACTTACAACCTAACTAAGAAAAAGTCGGACAATCCCGACCAAGTTTATTTAAACTCAAATATTATCTGAACTGATGTATGAACTAATGAAACAAAGCTAGGAACCATCACGATTAAACTGGATTTTAAACAAAGAAAACCACATCCTTAATCGGCTGATACGTTCGGGAACTACGATGCCACAGACATATACACAAAGCTACAGATACACAGATACACCCTTCTTTTCCGTCAGGGGTTAAAAATACGAAACGGTCACCCATCTAGTTACCGCTATCAGAGTGGGTTGCTAAACTTTTCTGATTCGTCTCAAGCACGCTGCCACTAGACTGGGGACAAATATATTAAGAACAAGAACATTTATTGCTACAAGACACAACGACACGATACAAATAAAAAAAGTTTAAAAACATGTAGTCTTACGTAGGTAAAGTACATACACCATCTGCAGTAACAAATGAAACTAACACCTACATAAGTACACGTACACCTACATCGATTCCCATGGCACTGTCAATGTCTCGGCGGCCAGTGCAAAAGGATCCCACTTAACTTATGCTGTGAAGCGCGAGGCGCATCTCACAGCGATGGTTTTCCGTGGGCCCTTGTGCGACATAATCATGTCCGAAATGTCACTATCCCTAACATCCTGTGTCCAAGCCGACGCTTGTCAAACTCCGCGTCATCTGACCCAGCCACAACGCAACACCGGCTGATTGCCCCACGGCTCTGTTGGCCTTAGTGCTACATAATCATATCCGTAATGTCACTATTCCTAACATGCCCAGTCCAAACCGACGCTTGTCAAACTCCGCGTCATCTGACCCAGCCACAACGCAACACCGGCTGATTGCCCCACAGCTCTGTGGGCCCTAGTGCTACATAATCATATCCGTAATGTCACTATTCCTAACATGCCCAGTCCAAACCGACGCTTGTCAAACTCCGCGTCATCTGACCCAGCCATAACGCAACACCGTCTGATTGCCCCACGGCTGCAATAGCGGACCCCGACCGGAACCGAACCGGTCGCGGAGAAATGTGCACGACTCACGACCTTTCTCTGTTGCGACAGCGCCCCCCTTGACTGGCGACCTGGTGCTTGTTGCCGGGAGCACTGGCATGTGTCAGGTCAACCCTGTATTGCCTCATATCCAATCAAGGCGAGTCAAATGAGCTGTTCAAGAACAGCTTTACAAAAAGACACAGTTTCCACGAAATACGTAAATGGATGGAGATGGCGCCATGTACCAATGACTCTTTTCTGAGTTATGTACACTAACCAATACTCTTACTGTGTGGGAAAACATTGTGATAAAACCTGCACATTCAGGCGACTGAACGTGTAATTATGATCCAATCTGGTCTTGTTTCCCTTTAGTCATGCAGTTCAGGTGGCAGTCGCTCCACTGTAATTATTTGATCTGCCAAATCCTGGATGATGGTAAAGGCGGACCACGGGCCCTCGTGCGCTAGTGCACCATCGAGACATTAACGCCAATATAATGATCCTTTTTCTATGTTAATCGGTAGACAAACAGGAAAGTAAATTATTTGATGGAAAGTGGTCACAGTTGCCTATAAACATCAGCAACAGCAGGGGATATCACCAATTCGTTGCCCACCTTTAGAGTTTAAACCCCCGGGACACACTGCTCTGGCAGCAAATACAGCCAAAGCCACGGTTCCCCACGGAGCACTAAATAGATTACCTTACTCACGTTGGAAGTAGGAAAACAATACTCTTAAAAATTATATTGTGTAGCTGCTGTATTCTGTATTCTGGAGCTACACCCCGTCGGGTGGCTCCAATTACCTTACGAGCGCAAAGTTAGTCTATGGCGCCCTCGTTTTCAGCCATACTCCGAACCAGCAGTATACAAAGGTAAGCTCAATCGATGGCCGGTTATCGGCGAGTGTCCCCAACATTGACCGTTCACAGCGGTTCCTGCCGGCAGCCGGGGCAGTGGACCCGCACAGGGTCGGAGACTGAATTGCTACTGGATTTATCTGTACTAATATTATACAGAGGAAAGATTTGATTGTTTGTTTGTTTGTAATGGATATATCCAAAAACTACGTAACCGATTTTCAAAATTCTTTCACCTAAAGAAAGCTACATTATCTGCGAATAACATTGGCTACAGTTTTTTTCCGAAATTCAATGAGGTTCACACGGGAACGGGTCCGAAACGTAGTAAAAATTTACGCGGACCAAGTCGCGGACAAGAAAGCCTGTCCTACTATAATATTATAAATGCTAAAGTTTATAAGGATGGATGTTTGGATGTGTGTTACTCCTTCACACAAAAACTGCTGGACGGATTTTAATGAAATTCGGCAGCACAGTAGCTTATAGCCTGGAATTGCATTATTATGTATGCAAATCGTTAATAAACATTATTTATTAATAATAAATCCCGAAATTCGATGTGTTATTTTTTTACACATACCGACTCCACAGCCGCCCTGCGCGGCGGGTCATCGCCCCTCTTGCATAACACCATCCCACGGGCTAGCTGTTCCCCACACAATTTATAGATACAGGTTCTGTGCATCGCATGCGGTCATTAATAATCGCGGGCTTCGCTCATTGCGCTCGTGACGACTCTCTTGAGGGAAGTTAGGTGCATGCAGTTAGTATTAGGTCCTTATATGTATGGCGAAAATGACGAAAACTGTTATTTTCATACAAGCAACAGCAATTTTTCCATTTCTTGAAAATGGCAAATCCGATTACAATGAAACTTTGTAGGTATAATCTCACACCAGGTTCATACCATTTTAAAAACTGTCGAAAAGTACGCCAATATATTAAACATTGGTTAGGAGAAATTTTTTATACTACTCAGTGACAACCGAACAGATAGTTCACTTGGGGTCTAAAAAGGCCACATTAGAGTTTCTTAAAATCATAATCACAGCCCATAACAGTCCACTGAGGACTTACGGCCTCTCCGACGAAAGGGGAGCTTATTGACATAATCTCCGCTTGGCAGGCGGGTTGGAGATCGCAGTATTATAAATTAGCAATGGAAAACGCTGCTGCCCATTTTCCAACCTTACGAAGATTCTATATCTTTTGCCTCGAAATCATTAGTCGCCTTGTACGACACCCGCGAGTGTAAGGGGTTGGTGCTATTCTACTCTGCCGGACACCACACGACCACGACCACATACGAACTCAAAAACATAAAATCTGTCCAGACTAACTTGTCTTATTTGGTTATCGAAATTATATAATTAAATGGATAATTTACAGCAGTAATAGCTGAAATTCATATGCTATGTGTTTCTTATAATTTAAGACATCAATACACAATATAGTGAATACACAATAGCGTGATTGATACGGCAAGTCGTGATTTTGGGTATTGTTTGGTCACCAAATAGGACAAGTGAGTCTGAACAGATCATACAAATGATCCTTTTTAAAATATAATTTTTTATTTATTATTATTTATTTTATTTAACAGTTTATTGTACACAAGAAATACATAGCAAATAACAGGCAAAGTAATAAATGGCACAACAGGCGCTACTTATTTCTAAAGAAATCTCTTCCAGCAGGCCTTTGGGAATATTAGTACAGAAGTATCGATTAGTACAGATATAACAGGTGTTAACCCGTCGCATTCTATCGGGGGTTAAAAAATAAGTAACTCAATAAAACCAGCTTGCTAGCCATAAAATGTCCCTTGATGTTTAATTCAATTTCCTAACCTGTCCGTATAATAAAGAAAGAGACATCACGCGATCAGATTTATAACCATGCGCGCACGCATCTCATAAATATGTACATAGTTACATACTTATGAGATGCGTGCGCGTATGAAGGACTATATGAAGTGTATGAAGGACTATAGATTAATCCTACCAGGGTTACTTTTTAGCCTGAAATTACGGACATAAATAAAATAAATAAATATGCTTAGACAAATTCACACAGCGCCATCTAGCCCCAAAGTAAGCGAAGCTTGTGTTATGGGTGCCAATAAAACTGATAAACTAGTTATATATATATTTTTAAATACATACTTATTATACACACCCAGACACGTAACAGAAATTAAAATTCGTAATTAAAAATTTTGTTCGGCCGGGAATCAAACCCGGGTATGTTGACCAATAGACCCAGTCAGGTCATCCTACCCTACTTTACAGATCTACCAGGGTAACTTTGAAGCCCTAAATTGCGGACGTAAACTCTCATTTAAGTCCTTCAATCCATAATGATAATTTCATCTTTAAGGTGAGTGTCCCCCGAGCTCGTTCCATACAAACATAGTTTGATCATATTTCCAATATTACGCTATGCTACCATCATCATCATCATCATTTTCTCTGAGCGGTCAGTCCCGGTTTCTGCCAGGGTCCGTTTTCCGACTCATTCTCCTCCATTTCGCCCGGTCTTGGGCATCCAGACATCATGTCAGAACTTTTACAACAAAGGTTTTAAATTTGAATGAAAATCTTAAAGCTCGGCACAACTGGATAATGGTTTCAGGATGACGTCTACAAAATTTCATTACCTTTGATAGCATAATATTGAAAATATGATTATTTGACTACTTTCATTGATTTCTATGATTATTTGCATGTAGCGTGCACGAGAAACACTCCTCATAATTGTTTAATAATTTTAGTTTTGGAGATTATTTACACATTAAACATTAAATGACATGAAAAAACTACCTACATAATAAACAAACGAACAAAAAAGCCTTAGGTACTTTAGCTACATTACTTAGGTACATAGGTTAAAAAAAAATATCCTGGTTAATAAATTAGTGAAAATCTGCAGTTTATTATATGCGCTTTAGGGTAATAACGCAGATGTTCTTTCCTACTCGACATGCCCGTTATAACGAGGTCTATGTATTTAAATTTATTTAGTAATAGGCTTGCGCGGTTGCCTATTCCTACTATTGAGCTCTAGCGAAAGGATAACAACGCACCATTCAGTTATATAAGCTAGTATTGAATCAATGACCCATGATAAATTTATTAAAATATTTTAGTAGGTAATAGTTTTTGACCCAGTTCCAGGTCACTGTCCACGTCTGGTTTAGCATAGCTGATTATTATTGGCACAATTTTGTGCAACCTATCGATGTGAATTGAATATTTGGTAAACTCGTTTGTGTGTTATTGTGTCAACTAAGTATTACATTATTTTTATTTATTGGTTTTCATGAGGCCCTTGAATAAATATATTAGTTAGTAGTTGGTTAACTGCGCGGAGTTACTTATTATAAGCACTGGGATATAAATTAAATATAAAACAAAGTCGCTTCCCGCCGTCTGTATCTATGTATGCTTAGATCTTTTAAACTACACAACTGATTTTAATGAGGTTTTCATCAATAGATAGAGTGATGCATAAGCATAACGTCGTGTAACATCACATCACATCATACCACTCTAATATGGCGGCACCTTTATACTTTGTCAATCATGTTCACGTATGATGTTGTGCGTAGCTATAAGATTATGTGTACGTACCTATCTATTATGATGCTATAATATGTACCTTTATTTGGCTTACTGTAGTTATTATGTTAAAACCAATTTATGTTTTAAATGCCGTTGGTTTTCCGAAAAATAAATAAATAAATAAATAAATTTATTTATTTATTAATAAATAAATAAATAAATTTATTTATTTATTTATTTATTTAATTTATGTTTTAAATGTCGTTGGTTTTCCGAAAAATAAATAAATATAGATGTGAAAATGATGTAAGTCTACACAAAGTAGATTAAGGTGCTGTTTTGGTATGGCAATTGTTTATGTTTATCTATAATCACAGAATATTAAATACTATAGGTACTAGATAATTATATTTACTCAAGTTTGTTTGATGTTTGATATAATTATTTCGGAATTTGTTTATAAAATTGTTCATTGAACGTGTTTCTTTTGGTTCTTCTGCATCGGGACATTATCTGTTCCTATATGAACGTGGTTTATATGAGTCCATTTTCTGTTCTACGGAGGTTATAGGCTGGTCAGAAACGTTACTATGAGGACGCACAGTGCGCTCGAACGCACAGGACTTCAGCTGACAATACGTGACTCTCGATCGGTACTACAAATAAACGAAAATGACAAGTCATAGAGCCATTTAGAGTGCGTTATCTTAGCAGACGAGACCCGTAAGAACGCATAGTGAAGCTGTTTTACTTACACAAGTACCTTTTTTTGTAAATATAGACCTAAAAGGAACTTTTAGGCACTTGAAGAGGGCGTAGCGGCGTTAGTTCCGATTCGGCCACGCGCCTAAAAATCCTTTCTTTCTTTCTTTCTTTGTTTTAGGTTGTGGCTTCCGCTATGTAGCGATTTTGCCAAATACTACTGAACTGACATCAACACGTCATAAAAAATATAGCCAGTAAAAAAATTAATAAAAAGAGGTGTCTATTGAGTTCTAAAAATCCTTGTGGGTCTGTATTGGTGCACCTTTTTTTATGTTATACGGCAGACAAACAGGCAAGCTGGCCACCTAAAGGAATGTAGTCACCACCGCCTATGGACATCAGCAACACCAGGGGAGTTACCAATGCGTTGCCCGCCGCGGAAGAGACCTCTAATATACCTCTTGAACGATCCCATGTCATAGCCCAAAGGAAACACTGTGGCTGGGAGCTCATTCTACATTCTACACAGTAGTCGCCTTGTGTCGTATAAGGATTGAGCGAAAGAAAAGGGTTGCTACTTAAAATACTTTTTGAATTTCTGTTACGGGTCTGGGTATAGTATGCATAATTAGAAAGTATTTAAAAAATGTATATAAGTAGTTTATCAGATATCTAACACCCATAACACAAGCTTTGCTTACTTTGGGGCTAGATGGCGCTGTGAAAATTTGTTAAAGCATATTTATTTATTATTATTATATTTTACTCCACAATGCCATGGTTACTCCCCTTAGGTTTGTTAACTTGGGGTTAATGGCTTTATAACAAGTCAAGCTAAGTAACAACTTCGAACAGTGACTTACCATCAAAACTGACGCCATTTTCATCATATCCAAGGTCAATTGCTGGCCAAACAGCAAAATCACATCACAAACGGTGCAGTTACTTTCCACTGGCACAAACACTTCACATTTGTCAATTATTCGAGCTGAACGAATAAGGTTAATGCGGTTTGTGTTTCGTAGGAGATGGAGTTAGCTAAATAGAAAATACCTAGTTAATAAGTACCACTAAAGTTAATTTCAATTTATAATAATTATCAACATAGGTCGCGGCAGACCTGAAAAAAGGTGGACAGACGACCTGCGGGCCTTCGAAAGTGACTGGCAGACATTGTCACTTGATCGCAAGGAGTGGAAGAATCGGGGGGAAGCTTTTGGCCAGCAGTGGGATGTTTCAGGCTAATATAATAATAATAATCAACAAAGGTAGGTCCACCATGTGGGACGCCTACCGATTTCAGTACGTGGTCGCCACTGGAGAACTTTTCTGCCCCATCGGCCTGTTCTTCGAACTATGTGCCCCTGCTACCTAAGCCTGGCAATCCATCGAGCTATATCGAGCGACCTTGTAAAGACCGCGGGTACCAGCTGGATGCGGAGGACCGGCCTTTGTGGAGATCTCTGGGGGAGGCCTATGCCTAGCAGTGGGCGTCTTTTGGCTGATATGATGATGATGATTATCAAGATAGATGTCATAATCAATGTACCTACTCGGTTACGCCGACTGGTACACGAATGCTAAACAATAACAAAGGTATCTGTAGGTACCTATATAAAATTTTACAATATTACATGGCAATGAAATTTCAAAATAGAAATTTCAATTTATAATAAAATGACAATTTCGTATGGTTAAGTATATGCTATCATTGCTGGATGGTAGACATTACAAACTGCAGATGATGCTCGATATGCTAGAAAAGTTATAGTGTCCATTATTATTGATAGTTTATGTAAGTAGATAATTAAGAAAACAATAAAGATGATAAATCGATAAAGCTTACAAAAAATGCAACCTACATCGAAAAATAATAAAATAAGCAACAAGATTCGTTTGACCTAAAAAGAACCTCTTCATTATTCAATTTTTGTTTTTATCAGCTCGAATTTACAAAATGAATTTGCCGGCCAGTACTTTCATTTTGAGAGTACAATCTTCTTGTTTTATTTGGCGGTAAACTTGTAATGTGGCTACTTTCTCGTGAGAAGTAGGCTTTGGTTTTAGACCGTGAAAAATGGCTGTTACAACGTTTTATGATAACATGGCATTATCTACACGTCTCAAGAGAGTGATCTTAGTAATTTGACGTTAAGTGGGTCTAGGTTTTTACTCCAGCTAACTACATTTAGGGGTCTAATAGCTCTCTTGTCAGTCCTTATTGTTAAGTTTTTAGATACAAAGTGGCTCAACATATTAGAATGTTAATGAAAAAGAAGGGACTCTAATAAAAAACAGAACTTTTAACACAACTGTCGTCGCAGAATTTAGGTAGGAACGCTTTAGAGAAAATCTCCATGGCTATTGTTTTCCCAACTATTGTTGCACTTATCGAACAATCGCGCGCCAAAAAATCCCCAAAAACGAACACAAACCACAGACAATGAAACAAAGATTCGAATTTGAAAAAGGAACACACAGGTACGTTTTCTTTTTCACGTTTCGGTAGACTCACTACACTGGCCGGTTTTCCGAAGGCTTTTCGCGTCGCGTTCTCGCGTTCGAAATTTGAATGGCGGGTACGTGCGCGCGCGCGCGTCGTCCGCGAGTGAATGTCGGCTCTATGGCGCAAGAAAATTGTACTGTTGAATTTGTTAAGTGACAGTCGATGCGACTTTTGATGGTCACTCTTCTAGATTGAGTCTATGCTGGTGTTTGTAAACAATGGTAATCTAGAAAGGATGTTAAGTATTTAATAAATTATACTGCGTAAATTAAAGTAATAAAAAGAAAATATGGCCAATACTTTAGAGCATTAGAGTGTTGGCCAATATTGTGGCCAATAGCTTTGCCATAAGTGTGTGACAGTGAACCCGCCAGTCAAATAAAAAAATGCCCGAAACAGAATTAAACGTCACCCATTTTGTTAAAATAATGGATTGACATTAGTGTCCGAACGAAGGTCAATTTCTGGAGGAAATAGAAGCCGATTAATCGTGTTGATAACGATGTATGGGCCGTCACTCCAAAAAGTACCTACCAGTTACATTCACACCGTTCATGGCGAAAAAATCATACTTTTAAATGCTCAAAAGAGGGATTACTGTCTCCTATAGGACAGGGTAACCTAGTTTAGGAGGCAGGAAGTCAATATGTGGCTAATACATTTTTAGTGCCTAAATTGTTTCATACAAACATAGAAATTATGAAATTTGTTGCCATTTATTGTAACTGTTAGGTTGTGTTTGTCGTTGTATTATTTTGCTATTAAATAAAAAAATTTATTATTATTCTCTCGATTTATTTTCTTTCTTAGATTTGAATTTTTTACAATATAAATATATTTTTTAATCATTATAAAAAACCTAAAACTATTAAAAATTATTATTATTATTATTACCAAAAATACTAACCAATTCGCCACACAATTGGCGAATATATTGACCAACGTGTAGAGCCGGCTCTACAATGCTTCCCTCTTAGTTTTCTCTACAATGCCGACATTGCAGAGAAATGCACATAATTATTGTAAAAACTGATAGAACATTGTTTAAAACTGAACTCACAACTATTGAGCTGGACAATAGGTATTGTTAAAGACAAATATTGTTATAATTTGCGAAACAATGCTTTTAATTCAAATATTTGTATGAAATATCCAAAATTACTGAATTCTAGAAAAAAAATCGTACTGGTCATTTCTAAGCAAGCTTCTCCTTAAGAGGACGGTACGCGGAAGGCCGGCGCGCACCCATCATCCGTAACGGTGAAAAGAGGAAGCCGACGAGCTTTTTGCTGTCAAGCTCGCCCAGGGCTAGCTTCCTGTGCTTTAAGCTTTTATGTCGACTTTGCGGAGATTAAAGCTGGCAATGGATAGCACAAGCGGTCGCGACATCGTTTAGAACGTAATGCTGGCTGGCAAGTGGATAAAAAAGGTTTCGAAAAAAAACCGTCAAAATAATAATAAACTTTTTCGACGAGAATGGGATCTATCGACATATATGTCAACAATCTTGCGCTTGTTTTCCATGGGGATGGTAATATTAGGTCGTTACCTATGAAATTAGAGTTTAGTATGGCGAAAATGCGAAATTAAAATTTTCATACATGCAAATTTTTCAATTTGTTGGAAATGGCAAATCCGATTTCAATGAAACTTTCCTGGTATAAAAGCAGACAACATTATACATTACACATTATACATTACACATTATACATTGGTGCATACCATTTCATTATGATAATAACTGCGCTCTTCATAAAATTACAGAGGCAATACTGACGTCAACGCTTATAGATTTTTGTGATGTCAAAATAAATCATGTCTATTATAAATGAAAAGTGATATTTTCAAACAATAATTAAACTTAAGACCTTTTAAATTTAATTTACTGGCATCTAAACAAACACTATTTTCGAATAACAATTAAAATATTTTAGCTTAATGTGTACTTATATATTGCTTCAGCAACAGAATTTGTAGCACGTTGGAACGAATTTTTAAAAACAGATTGTATTTTATTGTGTCAAATGTATTTAAAAGAAAAAAAAAGGTAAATAAGTAGAGGATATCAGTTGTTCCAGCTGTGTGTCAAAAATAATAATAATAATAAAACTATTTGTTCGTCAGGAATAACGTAGAGCTAAGTAGAATCTAAGTAGAAGTTTTTAACATTGGAAGTAGGCCATCATGTAGCAAATTCTCAATAGCAAATAATAGCGGGCTATAAAGCAACCGCATAGTAGCAAGCAGATAGAAAGAATATCACAATTTTTAAATAATCATAATTTTGTAGATCCTATGATTAAATAACTTTTTATGTACTTACTTACTATATGATACCTTAGTTTTATAGTAGCACATTAATAAGTAGTACGCGAGTCTTCTATAATAAATTACCATTAATAGATTTTTGCTAGTAAATTAAAGACATTTGAGCATGCGCCTGACTAATATATGTGAGCAAAGATGCATGAAGCTGAACTTAATCTTACTTATCTGTTAGGCGTTGCAAAATACTGTTTTCTGGCAAAAATTGGTTTTCTTTCTTAATCTTGTGCATAATTTAAATAAACAAGTTACTATACATACATATTTAATAATAATAATCTTGGCGTCTGTATCCCGGTTGTGCTTCTTGCGAAAACTCGGGGTCCGCCTTGACAAATCCGAAAACTACAGTAGAGCGACTGCCATCAGCAGACCTCCGTGACGCTGTTAACAGGAGAACCTGACAAGATCACGGTTACTCATTCAGTCGCCTGAAGGTGCAGGTTTTTTCTCGATGTTGTCTCTCGCCATAAGAGCATCGGTAAGTGTTCAACAAACGTACGTTCTTTAGAAAAAGTACTCCACCCACTACCCTAACCATTAGGCCACCGACGCTCTATCTGTAGTATCTGTATGTGTGTTGCCTTGCCTCCGAGTTGTTCCCTCCAATAACGCGCCAAAGCCTCCTCGCCTTGGTTTTCCGACGCTCGTAATAATCAAGGATTACCGCATGCCATTGTAAATTGAAATGGCTCGTGGCGCACCGCGTTCCTTCGCTATGTGGGCTTGGGAGAATCAATTGTGGTCGCGTACAATGCGATCGATAGGTTGTTGATGTTCAATATGATATTACTGTATTAGTCACCGACATATTGAAAATGAAAATGAAAATGAAAAGAAAATGAAAAAATTATTATTGAATTAGGATTACGTTAATTAATCTCTTTTAAAACGTCAAAAATCTTACGGAAAGCAAGGGGAAAGTTAAGCGAGCTCATCCAGGTAGTGGCCAGGTATTTAAGGCCCATGAGCTATGCGGAGGGTTCCTGGAGACCTGCAATACAATAGGGCTCCGCAATGTGTGGGTGATGCCCCTGGTATTGCAATCGTCCATAGGCTTCGGTGACTGCTTACCATCAGGCAGGCCGTAAGCTTGTTGGCCACTTTAGTGCACAAAAAAACAGATAAACCTAGAGGATGCTATAGTGTCCTCGATTTTGTGCCTTCTCATGTTATTGATCATGATGTACGTACGTATGATGCTCTTACGGTGAGGGAAACATCGTGATGAAATTTGCACATTCAGGCGACTGAATGTGTAGCCATGATCCAATCTGGTCAGGTTCCCCTGTAATTACCTGATCTGCAAAATGCCGGATCATGATCAATACAGACGTACGCGAGTGCAGAACCGGGACATTAACGCCAAAATGTTTTATTTTTCATGTTTTTGATCATATCAGGCGTTACTTCGCGAGACTCCATAATTAATTAGTTGTTATTAAATGAATATTTAGCTTAGTCTTCTCTTAATGACTCATCACACTTGCCCACTCACCACCACCACCATAGCTTCACTGGTAAACCTTGGCTTGTGTTTCTCTCCTCCACTAAGCATCCTCAGGAACACTTTGACCCAGACTAACGGTCAAAGTTCAAAATATCAACGCGCTGTCCAAACCAGCCTTACAAAAATCATAAACGGGTTATCCCAAATCATTCATAGAAAATATATCAACGCGCTGTCCAAATCAGTCTTCCAAAAAACCAATCAGCTATGCCATACCGTTAATAGAAATTATATTAATGCGCTCTTCTGGACGTTTTGTGTTGTTAATTATTTTCTATACTAAAACTATAAAGTGAAAAGATTTGGTTGTTTGTTTGATTGTTCGTTCGTTTGTACTAAACTCAAAAATAAATTCTAGTATAAAACAACTCTATGTATGTATCTATGTACGCTTAGATCTTTTAAACTACGCAACGGATTTTAATGCGGTTTTCAACAATAAATAGAATGATTCAAGATTCTACGCGAACGAAGTCGCGCCGGGTCCACTAGTAACCTATATTAAAAATTCATTTACCCGAATGTTGTGGTTTCCATGGGAACGGGTACGGAACGTGGTAATCGAATTTTACGCGGACGATAGCGGTACAGAAGCTAGTTGATAAGCACACGTTAGGTAATCAAAGACACTTTAATTTTTCCATGACCTGTAGAAATTAAACTCGCTCCTTTGGTTCTTAATCTTAGCTAAAGATTTTGACAAATACATAGAGGTCTGTGATCTTAGCTCACTCCGCCCTCCATTTTGAATTTACACCAAAGAGTCTACTAGCAAGTAGGCCGCACGTCTTCACGGCCACAGAAGATGCAACTCTAAATGTCATCGGGTTCCCATCTGGCGAAGGGTCGGAGGCCGTGCGCGCTTGTCGAAGTATTACGGTAATACTACCTGTGCTTATGTGACGTGAAATATTACAGTACTGATATACACATGAGAGCGTCCGACTCGTAAGCGAGAGGTACCGGGTTCGAGAACTAGCGCCGCCATTGACCAATTACTTTTACTGAGTTATTTACGTAAGTATTCTCAGTTATATACTTATGTTGAACAGTAACCGATGTTCTTACGGTGAGTAAACTGTGTACCGACCTAACCATGATACATAGCTTCCCCTGTTAACAGGGTTATGGAGGTCAGATGGCAGTCGCTCCACTGTAATTACCATCTGCCTAAGCATGGATCATGGTCAAGGCGGACCCTGGGTGTCGCGCGCGAGGTCAAAACCGGAATATTGACATCAAGATGATTAGATTTTTATATAAAAACACAATGGGCGACTGATAAGTTATTTATCTGGGTACCTATGAAAGAGTTTTAGATATTAATTAGGGTTGGTTATATATATAGTCACTGGCAACTGTAACGCACTTAGATATCTATTATATTTGTCGATCAATAGCACCCATACCTATTCTCAAACAATACTTGTCTAAGTAAACAGGCATTAAAACCCGCCGTCCCCACGGGGTGTCACTTCCGATGAAACCTGAAAAGCCTTCCCGGCTACAGGTGCTCCCAGGGGGTGTTTAGCACGTAGGCGCCTAGGTCCCTATTTTTGGCGAGTCGTGCATAACCAGTCCAGCCCGACGGCTGGTACTCATAAGAGTTCACCTCCTCCCTCCAAACCGCAACCGGAGGGTACCCGTTTCCAGTGGGTTGGGCGCAAAAAAAAAGATAAACTCCGGGCCATTTAGTATTATACGTGGAGAACTAAATTTGACAGACAGTCAACAAGAACAACTCACAACATTAACATTGACAGGAACGCCATAACCTGTTAGCAGACTTAAATGGTCCGGGGTCTACTACGCGAAGTTGTTTGACAGCGGCTCTTAGTAAACGCACTGCGTTACATACGGCTCGATGATGGTCAATTTCGATCATTTTGACGGAAGCAGTGCCGATTGTCACTAAAGTATTGTCAGTTGGAAGTTTATTCTGTATGTGTGCGTCATGGAATTACTACCCAAAGGGATCTATAGTCCTGAGTCCCTCTATGAGATCTCATAATGACGTTTCTTAATACGTGTAAGTGTGCCTGCGAGAACACAGCGTGGCGTAACCGAATTATAACGACGAAGTCGCGAGCAAAAGCTGGTTGGTAAATTAATAAATAAGACATTGTAGGTAATCCATGGAATCCTTCTACGGAAAACAACAATCTACGTAGTACTAACTCCAAACATGCCATGTCACTATCACAGTAATATGACATTAGAATATCTCCAAGCACAGGGAAGGCAAACCTTTTCAAAGGTAGGTAAGTATCTATTTATAATATATTTTAAACTAAAAGCTTTAATTTACCAGCTTTTTCCCGAGACTTCGTCCGCATAAATTTTCGTTCTGGACTAAAATTAAATTAAGTTAAATGTCACCTTTTCAAATTAAATTACACGCCAATTATCAATAATAATTAAATTAAATGTCAATCACCAATTAAATAACTACCGCCAAGCAACAACGCTTGCATTATTGTTTTCCCTTTTGAAGGATAAGGTATCCAGTGCAATTACATGGCATGAGGCATTTCATCTAAGTGACAACGTACCAGCGGTTTTCCCGTCTGCAACCAAACGCATGAACGACACAAATCGTAGAAGTTATAGGCGACAGGTTACCGCTTACCATCAGGTGGACTGTCTGCTCGTTTGCCAATGCATAGGATATAAAAAAAGATAGTTTAGAACAGCCATTGGTGCGCCACCCCTGCGCCAGCCAGTCCCAATGGCCTTAATCCATCGAGGTGTGGCCACAAAGCGTGCGCAAGCGCAACGTCTCTGCCGTTTCCGATCGATTGATTGACATTGACGGCTGCTATTGGAATTGGGACACCGCGGCGTATAGGCCGTTTGGTTGTGGTTACAATGTTAGTACAAAAATCTGTACATAGTTTGAAACAAAGTACAGCTTGGCCTATATGATAGGTTGACATATTGGATATGTAGGTATGTATGCTTAATACGTAACGGTTTTTCATGCGCATTTCAGCAAAAGATAGAGTGATTCAAGAGGAAGGTTTATTGGGTAGGACAACAAGCGGACGAAGTCGCGGCGGGCCAGCTAGTTCTAAATAAGTATAGTTTTTATATTATGCGGTAGGCAAACTGCTTGTCTGCTGGAAAGTGGACACCGCGGGCTTAAGACATCGGCATCACCAGCGCGTTGCCAACTAAAGAGACCTTAAATCTTGAAGTCTTGTACCTATATTCCGAGGGAAACACTGGCTGGGAAAACGTTCCACATTTTAATAGTACAAGCGGGAAACGTTCTTTCGACCGTCGCATGGACACCAACACAGAGGGCCTACGTAATATGAATGAGCAACCAGTACGATTTGGATTTCTGTAAATGTTTGTATAGATATTTGTGTATCTCTAGAAACTAGAAATAATCCAAATAGAAATGTCTCCCAAATATCGCATACACTGCGAGCATAAAGAACGGAGTTTTGGAAAACCCCGAATAGATTGGAATGAAAAGAGGGTTGTAATATTGCATAGAAAGAAGGGAAAATAATAAAAAAATATTGATCGGACAAAGAAGCGATACTAACTAATTGGCTAACCACAGTTTCACTGAGACTTAACATCCTGATATGTTTCATTCAACTGCATTTCTTGTGAAATGGTTTGCATTTTCCTTCCTAGTACATACTGATAAGGCAACGGAGCGTCCAACTGTTGTTCGTTACCTTCCGTGTCGTGGGTTACACCGATGAAAAAAGAGCGGTGTTATAAGATTGACATGTGTATCTGTGTATGTGGTTTTGTGTATCTGTCTGTGTCATCGTAGTTCCTAACGGGTGGACCGATTTACATTTTTCTCTTTGAAAGTCAGTTTGATCGAGATGGTTCTTAGCTTTGTTTTATTAAAATCGGTTTTGTAGTTTAGAAGATATTTGAGTATACGTAAACTTAGTCGGGGATTTTTCTGTCGGTAAGGTCATACTTAGTTAGATGAAGGCAAACGAGTAAGCTTGTCTCTAAGGTCGCCATTATCATCATCATTATCAGGGGTCATGAACACTGACCAGAGAGGTACACCCGCCCACAGACACTGAAACACCCGAGGGTACATAGACGATTTTTTATACACGAACTAGCAAGGATTTGACCGCACGCCATCTCACCTGGTGGTAAGTGACGATGCGGCCGAAGATGGAGGCTAGGCTCAGCCTATTCACTCTAGCCTTGAAGGCGTCCAGATTATATTGATCAGGGAACACACTCGCAGGCAACGAGTGCCATTCCTTAGCCATACGTGTTATAAAGGTTAAACCAAACTTGCTCGTGCGCATAGCTGGAAGATCCACGATCTAAGGATGAAGTGTTCGCCAGGACCGCCTATTCCGATCACGGAAAGAGTCGCATTCGCGGCTTTTGTAAAACTCCTTTCGACTCTAACATTCCTTTCTTGAAGAGGAAAGTTCCTCTGAAAATGCACAGTATAGGGCCGTTCGGCCGGACAGCAAACGCGTCTGCGTCGCGGGCGCGTATGCGTCGTGCCCGCATAGACACCGCGTAGCAACCGGACAGAACGCGTAGCAATCTGACTCATGATACAACGTTAAAAGATAGCGACTAAGGAACTAACCTCCGAAAACGTATAGCAGCTTACACTGTGACGCAAGAGGCTAACGGAAAGCAATTATAAGCATTGTATGCAAAATGGCCGCCCACGCCAATGGACTCATGGCTGCCAACGTCTCTATTGTCTTGGCGAACCTCTAAACTCTAACTAAACATATGGGATGTAACCTTTGGATGTAAGTCGGTGATGTTAAAATTCAAAATGCTAATTCCATTTTCTAATAGGAGCACAGTTGAAACAAGAAGCGTTAAGTGATGATTAAGGAGCACCGGTGGCCGGGAGTATCCGACTCGTAAGTGAGAGGTACCGGTTTCGAATCCCGCTGCGGCCATGTTATGAACCAATGACTCTTTTCTGAGTTATGTACATTAGTTGAATTCTAACCGATGCTCTTACGACGAGGGAAAAAATCGTGATGAAACCTGCAAATGTAGGCAACTGAATTTGTGACCATGATCCAATCTGGTCAGGTCCCCTGGTAGCAGGGTCACGGAGGTCAGATGGTAGTCGCTCCACTGTAATTACCTGATCGCCAAATTCTGGATCATGGTCAAGGCGGACCCTCGTTCTCGAGAGCACAACCGGGATATTAATGTCAAGATGACAATGTAAGTAAAGTTATGCTTTATTCGGTACAGGAGAGATTCTCGATGGGACAGATCACATGCAGAATCGTCCTAACATTATGAAGGTATTACATTACGCCAGTACAGGTTAAAGGCTGTCCTTCAAATGTACCTAAGTAGAAAAATATCAGTTCAACGGACTCAATACAGTCTACCACAAAAACAGAAGAACATAAAAGCCGAGCCACGTGACAACGTAAAAGTGTCGCAAATCTAGACTACCAGTTCGATATTGCCAAACAAAAAATCTTTCTATCACGTAATCGCTTTTTTTTTCTATTTGTTCGCGTCAAAGGCAATTTGCTTTTTAATTGTGTCTCTCTGTATGCGCGGGAGTTCCATTCGCGCGGGATACTTATTCATTCGGTCTAGTGTTGGGGCGGTGTCGATAGATTTATATTTTTGTTGTCGATGTTTTCCATTGTCGACGAATTGGCGGTAGTTACATTAGGTAGGGAAATTGCAGGCATTGCAGCAGACGCACTTGGTTCTGCATATTTGTTACCTGCAACCTAATGTGTGAATTTGAAATTTTATGGGCGACAGTTACCACTTACCATCTGGTGGGCTGTCTGCTCGTTTGTTACTGAATAACATTAAAAAATGCTATAGATATTTTAAGTGATGTGAGAGGCATAAGTTTACGATCTTTAAAGAGAGGGCAGTTTTAAGTACAATTCGTACAGAAATCTAAGTCAATTCAGTCAGATGCAACATATTACAACAAAATGAAATCGAAACACGGGTTGTTCTAATAACAATAAACTGACATACTGACTAATATATTGTATTCCACTTTTTCATGCAATTTCATTCGCGTAGTCCGAGATAAAAGTGCACAGCGATATACATGTATATTTGCGCGCATAGTATATCGAATGTTTACAGCAATGAATTTTATACAAATGACAGCCAAACACCGAAACGAGTTAAAAACACAACAATACTTCATAACAGTTTTATCTAAAAATCTAGAAATGTACAATTTAAACAATTAAGTAACATTATTATGTTTTTAATCAGCGCTGATTATCACTTCGTGATGAACCTATCTGATAAGTGATTAGTGATACTTTGAATTTTTATCTTTATCGATAGATAATCAAAGATTATCGATAATGCATTATATACACTTAAGTACTTTACGTGATTTATATAGGTTTAAGGCACTAACGACTAAAAGCAATGTAATGCAGAATGGAGGACTTGTTCGAGGCCAGTCCAAATGTTGTATGCGTCGCCGAATACTGGGCGAACAAAGTGTAAGGGGGAGTTAAATCCATCGATTCGACAAGAATAAGTAACTTTACTAATGTCTGGGTTAACATCGTCAATACTTATGATCGGTAAGAGTTATTTATAGATCTTATTCCATCACACTGCTGTTTGATCGCACATCCTAGAATCTCTTGAAAGGTTTTCCCAAGTAGGTATAGCATGGAGTTCTTTAAGAAGGGTGTGAAAAGGTTCTTACAGGGTTAGAAACGCGCTAACCCTAAGTTATATTAAAAAAGAAACGGCGGTTTCTACCGAGAATTAATTTGCCATACGTACTACAACAAAGTGTTTAAAAATCTATCGATATCGACTATTAGACCTAGTAACGACACTAGCGACCTCAATCGGCTTGTGCAACGAGCGCAGACCACGGCGTGGCTGGCGACATGTTTTGACAAATTCTACTGACTTCGATAAGACAACTTCTACTGACTTTAATAAGTAGTTATTGGCACATAGTGCAGTCAAGATAAGTTTGATTCCAACTGGTTCTAGTCGCAAACTGTGAATAAAATATACTTAACGGAATACAACGGATCATACTATAACGGAAAACATAAATAGAGATAAACACAAAAACCTCACAGACAGAAAAAGTCGAACAACCTCGACCAAGTCTAGTTTAACTCAAATATTTTCTAAACCACTGAATCGATTTTAATGCGACAAAGCTAAGAACCATCTCCATTAAGTTGGTTTTCGAACAGAGAAAACGCCATCCAAATCGGCGCATCCATTCGTGAGCAACAATGCCACAGACTGACAAAGCCTCAGATACATACGGCAAACTTATAACTGACCTCTTTTTTTGTCGGGAGGTTAATAAATAGGTACCTCATCGCTTTATCATTAGCTAATCAATTAGTTGGCCGTGTGGTGTCCGGCAGAGTAGAATAGCACCAACCCCTTACACTCGCGGGTGTCGTACAAGGCGACTAATGTTTTCGAGGCAAAAGATCAAGAGTCTCCGTAGTCTGGAAAATGGGCAGCAGCATTTTCCATTATAATATTTAAACACTGCGATCTCCAACCCGCCTGCCAAGCGTGGAGATTATGGCAATAACCTCCACTTTTGTGGGAGAGGCCCTAAGACCTGCAGTGGACTGTTACGGGCTGAGATGATGATGATGATGATGATGAATCAATCAGTTCACATGAATATATCTAAATAATAAATAAATAAATAAATAATCTTTATTGGAACATAACATTAAGCACTAGTGTACGGTAACAACAGCATTAGTTTTCACTGTGTCGCTGTCATTAACGCCCACCTCCGCTTCTCAAAGGCCTCAGCGTTACAATTGACACATATTTACTTTACTTAATAAATCTGGCCTATCCTATCGAATTCCTCGCCAATTACTTGCGATTTGCGATTTGCGATTAGCTAAATTGACAGATAACTAAACAAATATGTAGATACCTAGGTAGATACTAGGTGTGCGTGTAAGTATATTTAAATGTAGAACAGTACCATTATCGCATTACGATTAAATATAGGTAGTAAATAGGGAGACCTTTGCGTTCCGCGCGGGAGTGCAACCTGGACGTATGGGCAAGATGATGATGGTGATTAAATATAGCAATGCTAGTGGACCCGGCGCGACTTCGTTCGCGTACGTTCGTTTTGCTTATAAACCTTCTTGAATCACTCTATCTATTGCTGAAAACCGCATTACAATCCGTTGCGTACTTTAAAAGCTTTAAGCATACATAGATACATAGGGACAGACGGCGGGAAGCGACTTTGTTTTATACGAGTAACTAAACTAACTAATCTATGTAACTAAAACAAAATCACAACAAATTTAAGTGCATTAAAAAAAAAAATCATAATAAATTTATTCGCACTTAAAAAAAAATCGCAATAAGTTTATTCGCATTGATATTGTACCTTCACGTAACGAAACAAAACCAAATAAATTCCATTTCAAACCGACACGTTTGCATTCAACACAACACAGCCTAATTATACAACCAAAGGTTCTTCCCACACCGGAATATCATTAACTTTTTACCAAACCTCGTGTCGGGGGAGTGTAATGTTTTTACCCTTTGTCTAACACAAATCTGCTTAGAAAGCCTCCAGTTTCCCACATAGGCAGATTGAAACAATAGGCCTGTATACAATATAAGCAATTAATTGTCCAATTTGGCCTAAACCTTGCTTACCACTTTCACTGAACGAGTGTTATGAAATTACTACGTCTTTTTGTTCTTTTTCTTACAAGGGCTTGGTATTGCAAACATTCTATTCATGGTTAGTCACAAAGGAAATTGTTGGGATTTAATGGCGTTTGTCGACGAGTATTTGGTTAAAAAGATGCCAGATGTCGAATGACCACCCTTCCGAAGTGTTTAAAGAATAAATCAATAAATATGATTGGACAAATTCAGACAACACCATCTAGCCCCAAAGTAAGCAAAGCTTGTGTTATGGGTGTTAGATAATAGATAAACTACTTTTATACTTTTTTAAATACATACTTATTACACATACCTACACCCAGACCTGTAACAGAAATGAAAATTCATCATTTCAATTTCTGCTCGGCCAGGAATCGAACCTGGGACCTCTGCGTGGCGACCGGCATGTTAACCAACTGAACCACTCAGGTCGTCATACCTATATAATTTCAGTTTTTATTATTGTATTGTATAGCGCCGCCGTAAAACTACAGTTACTACCTGTTTATTCTTTCACCAAGACGCATAGGTATTCGATTTTGGAAAATTTAAAGACCGCTGTTCAATCAATCAAGAAGGACTGCAACAAGGCGATTGGAACTACTTAGACAAGGGGCTTGTAACAACTACACCTTAGTACTTAACAAAATATCTTTGCAGATTTCTCTTTCGCATTATCCCTCAAAAAGATTTCCACCAGGGGACTTTCGAAGTTGTTTTCCACCAAGCAGCCCCAAAGTCGCTCCTTCGAAACGCCTTTAACAGCATCTCAGAAACATGCCCTAGACTACTATAAATCCTAGACTAGACCTGAAGCTATTCCACCGAAACACTGCGTAGGCATCTCTGAATGGGCCATCAATTTATTGTACCAGGATACGCTTTGACAATCAATTTCTTATGCGGCTAGACATTCGCCATGTTGGACCTATCTGACAGTTTGCGAGCGATTTCACAGCTTTCTCTGTGAATCAGGGCCTCTAAGACGGATATTTTTAGATAGGTACAACAAATGAATAGAAAGGAAGAGGTCCTGGTCTAGTGGCAGCGTGTTTGCATCTGATAGCTATAGTTAAGCAACGCAGATTCCGGAAAATGGATGGGAACAAAAAAAAAAAAGGACCGATGATGGGTGGAAAAGGGCAGTCAGAGAATCCACATCCACAAAGCCATGTCTTCACTCAAGCAACGATTCTATCAGTCTATACAAACATCTTCCCGCCGTCTGTCTCTAGGTATGTACGCTTAGATATTTTAAATTGCGCAAGGGATATTAATGCGATTTTTAATAATAGATAGAGTGATTCAAGAGGAAGGTTTGTAGGGTAAGACAACATGCGAACGAAGTTGCGGAAGGCCAGGGGGTCTAAAAAGGCCACATTGGCGTTTCATAATATGTTTCATATTAATTCGTCGCAAACTTATCTGCGGCGTCGCTGTTGTTGACATTGACATGACAATTCAAAATGGCGTCACTTAGTTCCAGTATTGGCCACGGATCAGATAAGTTTTTGGCACTCTAATATGAATCATAATATGAATCGCTAATGTGGCCTTTTTAGAGCCCACAGGGCCAGCTAGTATCGAATAGATTCCAAAAAAGGACAGGCAAAGAACTCCACAGCCATACAGCCATGTCTTCACATAACGACCTATCGACAAACCAATAAACGCGATATCCAATCAAAGCCGCCACAAACTGGTGCAACAATTCGCCACAAACCGTCCCAAGAGTCGGTAAGAGCGAATTCGCAGTATCTCAGTGGAACAATTGCCAGCAGAGTCAACAAAAAGCGAACGAATGTGGCACAATGACCTGCGGCAATGCACTCGACGTAAGCTTGTGTGAGTATGTCGCTGGTAGTTAGCATGGGGTGTTAGCGATAGCTTTGTCGCTACGAGCGAGATGTCCTGGCTTCGGACTGTCTAGACATGGATTTTGAGTGATTGAATCTATTGGAAGCTGTAAAAAAAATTGTGAGTAGATAGAGTAGTTGGCCGTGTGGTGTCCGGCAAAGTAGAATAGCACCAACCCCTTACACTCGTGGATGTCGTACAAGGAGACTAATTTATTCGAGGCAAAAGAACTAGAGTCTCTGTAGGCTGGAAAATGGGCAGCAGCTTTTTCTATTTTTATATTTATAACATTGCGGTCTCCAACCCGCCTGCCAAGTGTGAGTAACTTTTATTTGGAATTGGTTAAGAAATTTTATTATTCAGAAGTTGAGTGGCCGCAAGTGGAAAATCCCCAAAATGATAATTATCTTACTAAAACTAACTACGTCAACTAAAACTAACAGGAACTTCTGTAATCAGATAGTTGTAATGATAACAGTGTTTGCTTGTCCACTCTAAGAAATGCCTCCATAATAGGGCACAACATACGAGCTTTCTAAATATCAGGAATTCCTTATCTGGGCCCGTACACTTTTGATTTCCCAACCCTATCGTTAATCAGGTATTTCCTATTTCTGCGCAGTTGTTGAAGTACCAATAGTGATGGGATTAGACTGGCTATGGCGCTGCCCGGGACTTCGTCCGCGAAAAATTCGGTTTTCCATACCCGTTTCCGCGGGAGCCACATTTTGGCGACCTGAGTGGTTCAGTGCATAACATGTCATCTGCCACGCATGCCTGCCACCCAGGACGGGTTAGATTCCCGGACAAGCAGAAAATGAAATTATGAATTTTAATTTCTGTTATGGGTGTAGGTGTTATTTGTATAACAAGTGTGTATTCAAAAGTATATAAGTAGGTTATCAGTGGTCTAGCATCCATAGCATAAGCTTTGCTTACTTTGGGGCTAGAAAATAGACTATAATTATGAAATAAATTATAGTCTATGTTCTAATCTGGGCTATAAGCTACAATGCTGCAAAATTTTATTAAAATCCGTTTGAACGGAACAGTTGTTTTTGCATGAAGGAGTAACAAACATCGAAACATTCATCCAAACTTTCACATTTATAAAAATTCAAAAAAATTCAAAAATTCAAAATTCAAAATTACTTTATTGAGTAGGATATTACATATCTCTTTCAATCGTCAATGAGGAGGGGGTAGGAAATTAGGAAGGAAACACAAAGTAACATGTTGGCCGCCCCATGGCCGCAGCACACCCACCCCCCGCCGACAACGGCCGGATATAATGTTCGTAGGATATCCTAACTGATACACAATATGTCGCTGACGGATGGCCACTCGTTAAACTCGAAACAAACATCCTCATGTAATAGCTGTCAACAAGGAAACTATAATAGCATATGAATTTCGATGTTTGTTGATTTTATCAGTCTTGATTGGACAATGAAAACGGCGCATGGCGTAAAAATAGGTTACGTAAAGCAGCTGAATCCATTAGCTAGCTAGAATAGAGGGTAGAAAATTTCCTCTTTTTAACTATAAGATGTTGGACAAAGTACCCGTGCTTACCCGTGGTACTACCGCTAGTACTACTGGCAGTACAACCGGTCATTTTTCTCACCCGTGGTACTACTGCTGTGTCTGGTAGTACTACGGGCAATTAATTTTGCCCCTGCTACTACTTATTAATATTGTAAATAAAAGAATACAACAATGTTGGTATCCAGAAATTTCAATATTTTTCAATAATTCTACTCAAAAACAAATAACCACCATTTCCTGTTTCCTGTCAATCGATTGTTAAAGGACAGCCGGATTGATTAAATTTTAAAAATAATGGAAAAGTTATTATTACATTTTTTTTTTATTGTCTAAGGAGGCACACGGACCACTTGATGAAAAGTGGCCACGGTCGTCGTCCAGGACACCTGCAATCTAAGGGGAGCAGATGCGGTACTGGCCTTTGAGGTACCTTTTGTAGAACCCCATGCATAGTACAAAGGAAATCCTTCGGGAGGGAGCTATTCAACAGCTTGCACGTGCGCGGTAAAAACAATACAACACGGATTGTATGGATGTACAAGCTTTGCTTAGGTGTTATAATTTGTCCATAATTATTCTTGTGTAAGCAATTAGGAATTCATCTATCCATCAAAGGTCGGAGACCGAAACCAGAGGCCGAAGTGCCCATCCCTAGCAGCGACATTCCTGGCTCCGCGAGCGGGTAAAAGTAAGCTATTAACTGACTTCCTCTGTCGCGATTTGTGTTAACATACCTACTTGTATTTCTAAATGCACTCCATCGGGTTTCACTCTGCGTAAACGCAGTTCCATTTTTAGGGATCATTCGCTGTGACAGCGTTATAGAAAGAAAGAAAGAAAGTTAACATTTATTGCACATAGACACCACGACACCATCATCATCATCATCACAGCCCGTAACAGTCCACTGCAGGACTTAGGGCCTCTCCCACGAAAGGGGAGGTTATTGCCATAATCTTCACGCTTGGCAGGCGGGTTGGAGATCGCAGTGTTGTAAATATGACAACGGAAAACGCTGCTGCCCATTTTCCAGTCTACGGAGACACTAGATCTTTTGTCTCGAAAATATTAGTCGCCTTGTACGACACCCACGAATGTAAGGGGTTGGTGCTATTCTACTCTGCCGGACACCACACGACACCATAATTAGGTACAAAAAAATATCAAAGAACTAATTATGAACAAAAAGTACATAACGAAAATATCAAATGATCTTAGAACATAAATAATAATAATAATAAATGAACCTATCTATATACCTTACCTATAGGAAATTCAGTGGCTTATGGCTAGCGGGTTTGTTCTCGTAAGAGAGCACTGAGTTAAATACGAGTAAAGCCACGTACCTATGTCTCTTTCAGAGTGTACATACACTAACCGATGCTCTTACGGTGAAGGAAACATCGTGATGAAACCTGCACATTCAGGCGACGAATTTGCAAACCATGATCTAATTCTCTCACTCAATTCTAATTCTGATCATTATAATCTAGACGCCTTCAAGGCTAGAGTGAATAGGCTGTTCCTAGACAGGCATGCTCCATCATCGGCCGCATCATCACTTACCACCAGGTGAGGTGGCGGTTAAATGCCTGGATAGTCTATTACAAAAAAAACACAATTTTCCTTTTAACAGGATCACGGACGTCAGATTGCAGTCGCTCCACTGTAATTACCTGATCTGCCAAACCCTAGATCATGGTCAAGGCGGACCCCGGCCCCCCTGCGCGAGAGCACAACCGGGACATTAACGCCAAGATGATTATTGATGATATATGAAGATAATACTTGTATTTCTGAATGAAATCCATCAGGTTTCATTCTACGTATAAGCAGTTTAATTTAAGGTTTTATTCACTGTACTTAATAGACAGCATGAAGAAGTAGAAACCCTAATCAAGTTGAAGTAAAATATAAAATTTTACTGTTTATTTTATCTATTTGTGAATGATTTATAGCTTTCTGTTTGCAGATTGTGAAGTTTATGCACAGGGTAAAGCTGTTACTAAACACCTTTCCCTTTTAAACCTATTTGTGTATTTAACTTCTCATTCAGAACCTAAGTATAATATATTCGAAGATGGTAGGGAATTGTCCGTTTTATTAACCTAGTCGACAGAAAAACTCGGAAAATCTCCGACCAAGTTCACTAACACTCAAATATTTTTTAAATTACTGATCAGATTTTAATTAAACAAAGCTAAGAAACGTCTCGATTATACTGGCTTTCAATTAGAAAGAGAAAAAAAAATTATCATCTTGGCGTTAATGTCCCGGTTGTGCTCTCGAGAACGAGAGCCCGAGGTCCGCCTTGGCCATGATCCAGGATTTGGCAGGTCAGGTAATTACAGTGGAGCGACTGCCATCTGACCTCCATGACCCTGCTATCAGGGGAACCTGACCAGATTGGATCATGGTTACACATCCAGTCGCCTGAATGTGCAGGTTTCATCACGATGTTTTCCCTCACCGTAAGAGCATCGGTTAGTATTCAACTAATGTACATAACTCAGAAAACAGTCATTGGTACATGGGCGGAGCGGGATTCGAACCCGGGACATCTGGCTTACAAGTCGGATACTGTAACCGCTCGGCCACCGACGCTCTTCTTTCAATAATCTTTCAATTAGAGAAAATCGCATCGATATCGGTTTATCCGTCAGGAGCTACTATGTCACAGACAGACACAAAGTCACAAAACCGCAGATACACAACACATTCCCAAAACAAAACTTACAACACCGCTATTTTTTCATTGGAGATTAAAACTAGAGATTCGACACCGGGAGAACACAACCTCATTCCTAATTCAAACCGAATCGGATGATACGGTGCCGAATTGTGACATAAAAAGGAACTATCATGCCGACAATTAAATGTCGTTACATCGTTGTCACGCTCGATTGTTTTGCCTATTTTTAACGAAACATACTTTACAGTGCCACAAACTTAACTGACCCGGTGGTCAAAATTGGAACTGTACAAAAATGGTGGCACTTAATTCTGTAATGTATTCGAAATGACATGTCAATGCTAACAACAGCGAAGCAGTCACCTGGTCAGACATGTTTGTTGAACTGTAATTCCTTATAATTCGCCAAACTGTAAAACAGTTTGATGTCGAAGGTTTGCACTTTTTATCTAGGTATATGTTATATACCCTATCAACACAAATTCTTTACCCTACCACAGTAAAAATTATACTAATCATAATAATATACAATTATACCTAATTTGTACCTGGGCATAGACTCTGAATGAAGTTATCTTTGACTTATAAGTATGTCTGCCCTCAGTTGCTTCGATATCAACTTCATTCAGAATTCCAGGCACCAGGTCCTCTCTCTGCCGCTGCCCATAGTAATTGCCGCCATTGAAATGATATAATCTTAAGTTTTAATACTATAAATCTTACGTTTTAAAAGCTGGGGTCCGAAGTGGTAAGAATAAAAGGAGATGTATGAAAAGAGTTGTGGATATATGCGAGGCTAGGGAGTTGTGTCAGGACAGAGCAAAGTGGCGGTCCATAGTCTCTGCCTACCCCACCTGTCGTGGCCCACAGGCGTGAGCTTTATGTATGTATGTTTTAATACTATATTCATCTTCATCATCCAAGCGGTCAGTCCCGGCTTCTGCCAGGGTCCGCTTTCCAACTCATTTTCCTCCATTTCGCCCGGTCTTGGGCATACTCGCGTCGTAAACCAAGTAAGCATCGTAAGTAAAGTAAGTATTCATATTCTATAACAAAAAGCAATCACTCACCCGCACAAAAGGATTCCTTTTTGGCAGCTCATGGTCGACTTCATCCCGTTCCTCGTCATCATCAGCTGATGGGACCCTCACACAGGTCTTGTGCACTGTTTGATCACCCATACTCGTGCATCATACACAGGTGGGCGTAGTTGCGAGACTGTGGTCACTGTAGTGATCGAGAGCTTGTGATCACTAGTTTTTGTTTGATTGTTTTTTGAGCTATGATCGCGATGTTTGCGACATTTTTTAAAGGGGAAAAAAACTTTTGGAAAGGGTTTTGAGAAGAACTATTTACGTTAATAAATTTAGGTACATTTACGAGTTGCGATAGTTAGGCCAAAAATTAATTTTCTTGTTTCAATTTGATATTCAAGTTTTGATTATTATAATCACTATTAAATTACTTTTAAAAGCGAGTAACACTTCCACAGAATTAAACCTTTGGTTTCAACAAATCACTTATTTCGAAGTAACACTACAACACAGTTTCTTTGGTTGATTTTTCACTTTCACTGTTCCATGTTTGAAAACACTTTTCACATCCGTTAGGTGGCGATCTGAAACAAGGAATGATGCAGTTAAACACACGTTTGCGACGTTTTAGATAATGACTAATTATTAATTCAACATTGATGTCACAACTGCTTTTGTTTACATTGTGATAACACATTCTGTGGATTGCGGATAGCATGATAACAGGTTGTTGAGGATATAGTACAGTTTGTTTCATAACTTAAGTCACCAGGCATATTGTTTTGATTTTAATTCGTTTAATACTATTTATAGATTTAAATGAGAATACAAAATAATTATTCAATACTTTTGCAAAATAGACTTTAATAGACAGACACCGAGGTTCAAAATGTATATGGTTATCTAGCACTACTAAGGAGGATTTTTTAACGTCTATTTTTCTTTTAGTTTACTGATAAGAAGGAATGCTTAATAACTTAAAACCTCATATAAAATGGGACACAATTAAAAAAAAAAAATTATTTAATTAACTCAAATTTAAATACTTTTATTGTGATATTTAGGTAGGTACTTAATGTAAACTTTTTTTTAATAAATTTTACATTTCAGGTTTATTAGGTAGGTACCTAATAAATAAAGTCAGCCAATGCACCATTGAGCCACAAACCTTTGCTACAAAACGATTATTACTAACCTAACGTCTCTATTTAGTGCAGTTTATTATGTGCTTCAAAAACCACCAATGTGCACGGCGAACACGGTGATTAACAGACTGTACCTAGATTAATTTATTGTACTGTAAGTATAATTATGGTGTAGGTACTTATCTACTTATCTATGTTGTTTTCTTACTTTTTTACCTTGAGGGTTATGATTGGTCAATAACTCATCTGTGAGGTGTTTATTTGAATTAATTATAGCAGTAGGTTTAATTTGAAACTACAGTATAGTGCTTCGTGTAGGTAGGTGTACGAGCCTACCTACATATTCAGGCGACTGAATATGTATCCATGATCCAATCTGGTCAGGCTCCCCTGGTAGCAGGGTTACGGAGATCAGATGGCAGTCGCTCCACTGTAATTACCTGATCTGCCAAATCCTGGATCATGGTTAAGGCGGACTCCGGGCCCTCGTGCCCGAGAGCACAACCGGGACATTAACGCCAAGAATCTTATAATTAGGGCCCTGGTCCGTCTTGACCATGATCCAGGGTTTGGCAGATCAGATAATTACAGGGTAGCGACTGAAGGTCAAGCATCAGTTAGTACTGCCGCTGCTGGGCATAGGTCTCCCCCAGTCTTTCGACTGATATGATGATGATGATGATGAGGTTTCCATTCCATCTATGTCATCATGATTGGGTGTGGATTATACTGTAAGTAGGTACCTACAGTGATTGCTACACAGAAGGAATTAAAAGTATGTATCATAATCATGCAATGACCTACTTTGATTAGTGGATTTAGGGCCCCAATATTAGATTACACCGTCTTTCTTTGTTGAGTTGTAAATTAATTCTATCTCGATGTTTTTAATAATATTTGACGACATGAGTGGCCACGCAGTGATGGGGGTTCGATTCCCGGCATAGCAGAAATTCAAATGGTCTTGTATCTGTTACGGTTCTGGGTGTAGTATGTATAATAAATATGTATCAGAATAAAGTATATAAGTAGTTTATCAGTTATCTAACACCCATAACACAAGCTTTGTTTACTTTGGGGCTAGATGGCGCTGTGTGAATTTATCCAAGCATATATTTATTATTTATTCATTGTTACAAAGACAACTGTGTCACTTCCTTCGTTGTGGTCCAGTTAAGACGTCTTTATAAAACATAGTAATTGTGTAAAGACAATTATTGTTACTTTTAATCGGAGTATGTAGAGCTAGTTTGGTTCAACGTTGATGTTAAAATTATCAATGGATGGTAAACAGTTACCGCAGCCTATGGACGTTTGCAATGCCATAGAAGAAGGAGGATCACTCCAGTTTTGCCGACCCATAAAAAATTTGAGTTTGAATATCTAAGTACTTGCAAACTTTTGCCGGGAGTTCTCCGACATCCTCGACGACCTGAATAATTCAGTTGGTTAACATGGGTTCGATTCCCGGCCGAGCAGAAATGGAAATCATTAATTTTAATTTCTGTTACGGATGTGTTATACATATGTATCATAAGTATGTATTTTAAAGTATCAGTTATCTATAGTACCCATAACACAAGCTTTGCTTCCTTAGGGGCTAGATGGCGCTGTGTGAATTGTCCAAGCATATTTATCAGTCGAAGTCATAAAGGGTTTACGTTCATTTATATTTTTTATATCAGTATTAGTATGGGTAGATAAAGTACCATTATTAAATGCTTAAAATATACATAAACGTGTTCGCATACCAAAGCTAAAACTCACGATACTAACCACAAATACGCAGTTGTTGATTGGACACATCAAAGTATCTACCTGTCCTCATGAGTCATGACTCACTGGCAGTCAAGTATTTTGATTGATAAAGGTTTGGAATGGTCGCCTAATCATTGTAGTGGCATTTTGTTAGATTAATGAAATTAATCATTATAAGACAATGCGGAGGTAAGTGGGTTTTTGACCTACTTCAGTTTCGTTTGAAATCGATAAAGTTTATCGTTTCTTACGAACTCCGCGATGTAGGTAGGTCAAATTCTCTGGACAAAAAATCTGGGGTACCTAGTCAGTTTCTTATTTAGTCAAATTCGGACTACGTCAGATTCTGGTTAGGTCAGGCATTTGTATGGTCAAAAACACGAATCCGGAAAAAAAGTTCGTCGATTTGCGGAAAACGTCTGATACATCTATCTATCAACCAGTTTTAGAGTCCCCAGCTAGTGTCTAGCTGAATTAAGTTGTTTGTGTAGATAAAACACCATTATTAAGTGCTCAAAATATATTAAAATACGATATACTGACGATACTAACCACAAATACGCAGAATCTACCTGTCTAACCTAACCCGATACATCTATCTATCAACCAGTCTCAGAGTTCCCAGCGAACAGGAAAGACCGTGGTCAACCTCGGAGGGGCACCTAAAGCACAGTGCATTGTGTCTAACGAGTAGAGCGTCGGTGGCCGATCGGTTACAGTATCCGACTCGTAAGCCATAGGTCCCGGGTTCGAATCCCGCTCCGGCTATGTACCAATGACTGTTTTCTGAGCTACGTAAATTAGCTGAACACTAACCGATGCTCTTACGGTGAGGGAATACTTCGTTATGAAACCTACACATTCAGGCGACTGCATGTGTAACCATGATCCAATCTGGTCAGGTTCCCCTGGTAGCAGGGTCATGGATGTCAGATGGCAGTCGCTCCACTGTAATTACCTGACCTGCCAAATCCTGGATCATGGTCAAGGCGGACCCCGGGCCCTCTAGCGCGAGAGCACAACCGGGACATTAACGCCAAGATGATGATGATTGTGTCTAACGAGTGCCGAGCTGAATTAAGTTACTATCGCAATTAATTTTATTGTTTTGTTTTTGTACGCAATCCTTCAACAAGTCCGCACAGCACTTTCCTGTGTTTACAACGATACAGCCCCAATAAACCACTCGGCCAAATTGCTCGGCGTAATAAAACTCATAGCTTATTAAGATAGTGATTATTATTTTCTTGAGCTGAAGATAGCTGTGGAATTACTCGAGACCACTTGCTATGACGAAGAGCGCTGCGTGCATTATTTTTATAATTAACGCGCGCAATGTTTTTGCTTTTAACGTGTGTAACAAGACGGCTTTGGAGGTGTGAAATTACGTGCTCTTTCGTTTTATAATTGAAATTATTTATATGATACATAATATATTAGCCGTGTGGTGTCTGGCAGAGTAGAAAAGCATCAACCCCTTACACCTGTGGGTGTCGTACAAGGCGACTAATGTTTTCGATACAAAATATCTAAAGTCTCCGTATGCTGGAAAATGGAAAGCAGCATTTTCCATTCTTATATTTATAAAAAACTGCGATCTCCAACCCGCCTGCCAAGCGTGGAGTTTATGGTAATAACCTCCCCTTTCGTAGGAGAGGCCCTAAGTCCTGTAGTGGACTGTTATGGGCTGTGAAGAAGATATGATACATGCACGTCATGGACCTTAAAAAGAAACGGACGGATACTCTCTAAAATCCGGGATCATGGTAAGGAGGACCTCAGGTCCTAGCGCGCGACAGCAGGTTAGGTTATATTTATATTGATTGACGACTTGAGTGGTTCAGTTGGTTCATATGCCGGTGCCACGCAGGGGTCCCGGGTTCGATTTCCGGCCGAGCAGAAATTGAAATGATGAATTTTAATTTGTGTTACGGGTCTGGGTGTAGCATGTATAATAACATTTCTTTATATTTTTTATTTAGACTATCCAGGCATTTGACCGCCATCTAAGTACTTAGAAAAAGTATATAATTAGCATTAATTTTCCCTATTTCTAAAAAATCATCTGGCCTTGTCTGATTTTCGTCCTATCTCCATTCTTTCATTCCTATCCAAAGTTCTCGAGCGCCTTGTCCACCATCAACTTTTTACTTTCCTTACTAAGTTCAACCTCCTTAATCCTTTCCAATCCGGCTTCCGTCCAGGACATAGCACCAACTCTGCTCTAGTAAAGATTACTGACGACTGCAGGATGGGTATGGAGCGCAGTCATGTTACGGTCTTGGCGCTCTTAGACTTTAGTAATGCTTTCAACACAGTCGATCACGACATTCTACTTAGTATGATGCGCTCTCTTAATGTTTCTGATGATGCGATTGACTGGTTCCGCAGCTATCTTGGGGGACGTCGTCAGCGAATTCGTGTGGAGGACACTCTCCCCGCGTGGTGTGAGTTAAGCGCCGGTGTTCCTCAGGGTGGCGTGCTTTCACCAATCCTGTTCTCTATGTTTATTAATAATATTACCTCCAGCCTTAGTTCTTGCTGTCATCTCTATGCAGATGATCTACAGATCTACACTCAAATAATACCTGTATTATAGGAGGTCGGTGCTTGGAACTTTCTCTGAGCCATTGTGTAATTAATGTGTTTGTGGTGTTATTGTGTGTAAATAAATATTTCTTTCTTTCTTTCTTTCTTTCTTTCAATCATCCCCAGACAACATAGCTAGTGCTATTAAACCATAAACCATAAACTGTGATCTGGATCGGATTTTTAACTGGAGTGTAACGCATGGATTGAAAATTAAAGCTTTAAAGACGCAACTTATTATCGTCGGTATTTCGAGGATGTTGTCTAGAGAAGACCTGAAAATGCTGCCTAACGTGTATTTTGATGGTGTGCACATGCCCTTTAGTGAATCCGTAAAAAACTTAGGTGTTATTATTGACAAGACAATGTTATGGGGACCGCATGTGGCTGAAATCAGCCGTAAATTACTCGCCTCTTCGTTCACAATGAGAAGATTGCGTACTTTTCTGCCTATTCCAACTAAGATTGCGCTGGTACAGTCTTCATTGCTGCCTATTTTGGACTACGCTGATATTTGCTTCATTGATCTCACCGAGGAGCAACTTAATAAATTGGAGCGTTTACAAAACGACTGTATTAAATTTATTTTCGGCCTCCGCAAGTTTGATCATGTGTCGGAGTTTCCTGCTCGGCTACAGTGGCTTCCCATTCGCCAGCGACGTATTTTTCATACGCTTTCTTTCCTATATCGTGTGCTGTTCGATCGCTGCTCACCGCAATACTTAAAAGAGCGCTTTCAGTACGATTCGGACGTACAGAGTAGATCTCTGCACTCTTCCCGAGATCTGACGTTGGTAATACCCCATCATGTGACAAGTTTCTACGATAATTCCTTTACCGTACAGTTGGTACGCCTGTGGAATGGCTTCCCCGTGAGGTGACATGTTCGGATTCGCCGAGTATATTCAAAGGAAGATTGAAGGGTCATCTCCTTTCTATCCTGAACACATGATTTTATCGTCTGTGTCTTGTATAGCGTTTTGGATTTTAATAGTGATTGTTTTAGTTTAGTTTAAAATATATGTATTTTTTTTTATAATATCTTTTTTGCATTTCCTCACTGTATCGTGATTGTATCTACGGCATCGAATTTTAAATGTACATTGCCTACAAGTTTTTCGCTTTCCGATCTCCACCATATCCATGTAAATGGTTGTCTGGAAGAGATCGCTATTGGCGATAAGACCGCCCTTGTACTGGTTATAATCTTACAGAATCTGTGATAATTATACTGTTAATGTACAATAAAGTGTTAAATAAATAAATCAATTTATTATTTATTTTTACAAGCTATCCGCTCCGGCTTCGCACGGGTTTTCTCGAAGCAGCTTTTCTTTATTTTATTTAATATTCATGTATATTAAACACACATGGCTGCCCGCGGCGCATGCGTCGAGTGAAAGACACTTCGGACGTCGCGGTTACATAGAATATTAGGTAGTAGGTTCAGCGACTAATTTTCGATTCTTTTTAAATTAGTCCCTGACAGGACAGCTTGATAGAAGATGACGATGGTAAGTGGTCTTAGATTAAGGTGCATGTTACTGTGAAGACTAATCTGGCCTTATACTTGTACTCTGGCTATTAGGCGAAGGGCATGACGGGATCGCGAGGTAATATGGGGCCACCCACGCATACAAGAAACTAAACGTTTATGACTAGAATGAAACTAACTTATTTTTGTTATTTCAATTAGATAGATACTCCGTCATGCCCCCCCGTCCTCTAACTTTCAAACTGAAACACAACGACACAAGTATTGTTGCAAGCAAGCAAGGAGGTGCAATTTGTGACAGAAATAGGTAACGCATCGTAATGGGTGGTAAAAATTCTGGCGGATTTTCAGGGGTGACAGATTCCTACAAAGAAATTGGACATTGCTCTGTGTCCAATCCAATATCTTTGTATTCCTACCACCGGTAAGAAAGACAGTAATTTTCTAACGAACTTAATATGATGTTAAAGTCAGTAATGTAAATACATAGGTTCAAACACAAACACAAAGTTTAAACACAGTCTTGAAGCAGCAATATCACGAACTGCCTTAAATTCACACTTGCACAGCGACGCGGCACGGTCTGATTCCCGCGGGCCGCGAGGTCAAGGTCACTCGGCGTTCGGCGCTCGCGCACCGTAAGGACTCCATTCATACTTATATATTTTGATGAGTAAGTTGAAGAAGAGAGAATCGATAGTTTTCTTTATGTTAGGTAATAAACAAACAGGCAAGTGGGCCACCTGATGGAAAGTGGCCAATGGTATCATGCCTTCTGTCTCTAAAATCCCGGGACACGTTGCTAGCAAATTAGCAAATGCTAGGTCCCTCCACTGCGACAGCCACGGTTGTATTTGGACCACTGGAGGCCTTACCTAATTTAAAATAATCTTGTTGTTCCGTTTCTCTAATAATTTAAACATAGGTAATTCTTCAGACGAAAGCGATCCTGGACAGCATTATGGTTGATTAACACGAGAGATTGTAGGTAACCAAAGAAACTTAAGCTCTTCGTAGTTGATTTCATTCGGGGAAAAACCAAAAAGGAAAAAGTGGACACCTTCTAATTTGGCCGAGAACCATCACTGACCTTAACATATCACGTCTCAAGGGCATGACGAGGGCATGACAGCCCAACATAGATAAGGGACATTAAAATTCAATGGTTACCAATTTCAGGAGGTTTTCCTTTAGTTTTATGGCTGTGAATTGAGGCTTCATACTCATATTTTAGACCTTGTAGTGAATTTACGTCAGATTTTTTCTGTTTTTATAGTCTTTTTTTATATTTATATTCTTTAGATATTCATTTTATAGATCTTCAACATCATTAGCCTTAGACATCTAATATAGATGATTCAAACCGCTTCACTGTTAATAGTACAGCATTTTTCTGGCTGTAGAGGCCAACACGGGAAGACAGATTCGGTCACACAGTGAACAGACAAGATAATTCGCCCTGGATGGTAAGGGATTGTGAGCGCGTTGGTGTCGTTTCGCGCGTTTGTCGGCTAGATCTTTAAACCAGGCATTGTCGTGAATAGACACACCGTCAGCGATAGTCTTCTGCCAAATAGAGCGGTCGACAGCATGGCTCTCCCAACTATTTATAGATAAATATATCTATACCCTATACCTATACTAAGTAATTCTAAATATGCCTAGAATTTAAAAAGTAAAGCCATAAGTAAGGTGACAGGGCCGGCCCCTAGTGTGGGATGAGACTTCCCTGGAAACGCTGGCTCCATGATCCATCCCACCTTAGGGCTACCTCGGCCTGTGTTGGCCGGGCAACATCAGCAGCAGAAGACCTCAAGCGGCGGAAATGAGTATGGATCCCTTGGCCAGGGATACTTAGCTATTTGCGTCATTTGGGGTAGAGATAATGGGTTCGCACATATCTGCCTGCCTGGTGGAGACGGCCGGTGACCACAGATATTTATAGAGGTAACGCCGCCAGGTACCTTTTTTACCACTAAGGTGACATACAAGCTTACGGCCTGCCTGATGGTAAGCAGTCACCGCAACCTATGGACGTTTGCAATACCAGGGGCATCACCCACGCATTGCCGACCTCGTAAAAATATTTTCACCCCTTTCTTGAAGTATTCCATGTTGTAAACACTAGCGAATGACAGCGATTTAGATTTTTTTACAATCTTTTTTTCTATTCACACACACATACTCCACTTCACATAGCATATCTAAGCCGAAACTAGACGATGTGTATTTGTTTCAAACTAAACTCGTGTTCTTTACACATATCATTATATGAGACGGGACTTACACGCGACGTACCTTTTCAATTTGTTTTCCGAAAGGTCGTCGGGAATACAAATCGAAAAGGTACGTCCCGTGTAAGTCCTGTCTAATATAATAATATAGCCGATTTACGAATTTTACGCGCAAAAAATTAAATAGAGTAATTCTACAATGCATTTCATACATTAATTATTAATGATATATAATGAAATATTGAATAGGGATTACTTATTTATTATTTATATACTATGAATAAATAATTAATGACATTATAATTACTATTGACTGATATCTTGTATCTACTTTTATTAGCTAGATAGAACTACTATTGACATTTTGATTACTATGCTTATTAATAATCTTGACATTTATAAATTTTTATGAGTAATTCTATTAATTAATACAATTTTTGTATCACATTTTATTTATTATGCAACTTAAAATGGTAATTCATTTAATTAAGTTGATAATTGGTATGATATAATAATTTTATGACGTGTAATGAAAAGTTACCAATAAACAATGTCTATGTCCATGTCTACCTTATTTACTGTCCAGGTTACTGTATTCGGTTATAGTACTTTACGTTAGAAGCACCGAAATGAAAGCATAGTGTGTTTATAACGCTCTATAATAACAGTTCGTAACACCGTGGCCTTGCAAGCGAGTGCGCACCGACATTGAACTAAATGTACACAGTTTAGTTCCAGCTGTTGTTTGGATATTCGATTGATTAGATAACAGGTGATCATATGACAGGTAAATGATAACTTTAATGGCGATCTGAGTGGTTGGTTAACATGCCAGTCGCCACGCTGAGGTCCCAGGTTCGATTCCAGAGCAGAAATTGCAATGATGAATTTTAAATTCTGTTACGGGTCTGGGTGGAGTATGAATAATAAGTATGTATTTAAAAAAAAGTTTTTTTTTTTATGGTCTTTGGTAAGGACTCGTAGATTTTCCGAGAGCAGATTAAAAACAAAAAAATAACTCAAATAATTGTAATAGATGGCGCTGATTAGACTAAATTCTCAAAAACAAATCAAAACGAGACCTTTAGATGTATAAAAAAAGTATTTTTATTTAAAATATTTTGCGCTTTCTTGTTATAAAAGGTACTAAAACTATCTTTCACGAACCTTTCCGAATAACTTCGGTTACCAAATTCAATACTTTGTGAATCCTGTCTAAGCAGCGCCATCTAGTGAGGTACGCCGAACCACACTTTTTACTTTTTAAAGTAACTAGTGGTATGGAGACTCGAGTCTCCATACCACTCACTGCAGAGGTGCAAAGATGAATAAGACATAGAGAGCAATAAATCCAATAACATGACCGACAGCAAAAGTCAGATAGCCCCAACCAAGTTTACTTATACCCAGATATTTTAAAACTACTAAACCGATTTAAATGAAACAAAGCTAATCACCATCTCGATTAAACTGACTTTCACACAGAGAAAACCGCATCCAAATCGATTCAACCGTTCGCGAGCTACGACGCCACAGACAGACACACAGATCGACAGACACACGTCAAACTTACAACACCCCTCTTTTTTCACCGAAGGTCAATAATAAACCTATCTGCCTACCCTCAGTTTCAACCAAAACGTCGCATTCCAAATTTGAAAAGACACCACCGCGTTCGTTGTCGTTTAACTGTTCGCCAGCCACAGTTACGTGTGACAGAGACAGATGTATGTGCACCGCGTGTGTGCGAGCGGGATGGGGGCGTGTTTCGATCAATTTGTGCAAGCAAGTGGAGTGTGAAGCATTGTTAGGGTTGATGCTTGGGTGTATGAAAACATATTTGTATGTATGTAGTTCTAGATAACTTTTTAGTTAAATTTTCAAATAATTGTTTAGAATACCATGGTTAACATCGAAGAAGAGCGTCGGTGGCCTAGTGGTAAAGGTATCCGTCTCGCTAGCGAGAGGTACCGGGTTCGAATCCCACTGTCGCCATGTACCAATGACACTTGTCTGAGTTATGTACATTAGTGGAACACTAACCGATGCTTTACGGTGAGGGAAAACATCGTGTTTATACCTGTACATTCAGGCGACTGAATGTGTAACCATGATCCAATTTGGTTAGGTTTCCCTGGTAGCAGGGTCACGGAGGTCAGATGGCAGTCGCTCCACTGTAATTACCTACCAAATCCTGGATCATGGTCAGAGCAGACCCCGGGCCCTCGTGCTCGAGAGCACAATCGGGACATTAACGCCAAGATGGCCGACCAGAGCTATCACAAGTGTGTTTTTACGTTCGTTCTTTTAAAAGTTAATTTCTATTTAAAGGACTAGCTAGATATACCTAACAAATTTCATTACAACCCGTTCAATGGTTTTTTCTTGAAGGTGTAACAAACAATTAATATTATCATAGAAAAATACTCACCTGCTAATAGCAAGATTTGTGCTTAATGGTTGGTCACATTAAGATTTTGAAGTACGTACATCGCTCGCTGTGATCCTTGACCTAACCGCCGATTTGACGTCTTCAATACAAGAGAAACAATGTACTGCGACGCGAACAAATTCCTAGCAATAGCGTGGACATGGCTTGCGGTAATTTTAAGTCACTTAAACTCGTCGAAGAATAGAAATAATAGCTTACATTGTATTTGTTAAAGATTATCAAACCGTGTTTATGTCAAGGTGAGCAGTAAAGGGCAGGTACTGATCATCTTGGCGTTAATGTCACGATTGTGTCCCCATGCGAAGGCCCGGGTTTCGCTTTGACCACGATCCAGAATTTGGCAGATCAACCCTTTTAAACGGGGTTTTTTGGAAATAACCCCTGTTAACAGGGGAACCTGACCAGATTGAATCATGATTACACATTCAGTCGCCTGAATGTACAGGTTTCGATGTTTACCCTCACCGTAAAAGCATCGGTTAGTATTCAATTAATGTACGTAACTCAGAAAAGAGTCATTGGTACATGGCGGCTTCGAATCCGGTACCTAAGCCTAAGGGGTACAAGTCGGGCCCCCCGATGCTCTATCTATTGGAAATAGTGAACTGTCTTTCCTTGGAGCCTGAATATTCTCCATATCAGTATGGAGATTACGACAATATCCACGCTGTCAGTCCGGTTGTAGATCTTAAAAAGGAACTCAACAGAAAAGCTGCTACGCATTTTCTTGGGCCCAAGTCTTGTAATTTTATATTCATCCTCACAGCCCATAACTGTCCACTGCAGGACTTATGGCCTTCCCCACGAAAAGGGGAGGCATTGCCATAATCTCTACGCTTGGCAGGCGGGTTGGAGATCGCAGTGTTGTAAAAATAACAATGGCAAACGCTGCTGCCCATTTTCAAGCCTACGGGGACTCTAGATCTTATGCCTCGAAAAGATTAGTTGCCTTATACGACACCCACGTGTGTAAGGGGTTGGTGGTATTCTACTCTGCCGGACACCACACGGCAATTTTATATTCCACGGGGGAGTTTTGTATTACTCAGATGCAATTTATATTCAATTGACACTCAATTGCGAACCATGTCGAAACGAAACTAAAACCAGAGCTACAGATACACATACCAAACTTATAGCATCCCTCTTTTTTCGTCGGGAGTTAACAAGCTTCAAAAGTAAGCTTATTATCCAATTGAAATAGAAACCCTATAAGAGTATTAGCTTCCCCACACCGAAAGCAGGTAATCCTACCCAGACACAGCGTTTTTTGGACTATGACATGGGATCGTTCAAGAGGTATATTGGAGGTCGCTTCAGAGGCGGGCAACGCATTGGCAGCGCCCCTGGTGTTGCTGATGTTCTTAGGCGGCGGTGACCACTTTCCATCAGGTGGCCCGTTGTGTCTGCCGTATCATAATTATCACAGCCCATAACAGTCCACTGCAGGACTTAGGGCCTTTCACGAAAGGGGATGTTATTGCCATAATCTCCACGCTTGGCAGGCGGGTTAGAGATCGGTTGCCGTGGTCTGCCGTATAACATAATAAAACATTTCAATGTGGCTCGGTGATTTTTGTACGAAAACATATAATTAAAGAAGTTATAGAGCCTACTTATATGTGACAGCCGTGTGGTTTGGTGTCCAGCAGGATAGAACATAGCACCTACTAAGCCTTCTTATTCAGGAGTGTCGGTTGTGCAAGGCGACTAGGTTTTAGGTTAGACCATTTAGGATCCTGGTGCCCGTTTGTACGTCGCCGCTTACAAACGGACAGTAAACGCGTATGCGTCGTGCCCGCATGGTCACCGCGTAGCAACCGGACAGAAAACGTGCAGTCTACACTTCACGTAGCGTGCATTTGCACTGGAAGCCGCGACACGGAGTTTAAACAATGCCACGGGAAATAGATACACTGTAGATAGATACATTTATTATTATAATTATTATAATAATCTTCTTTAAACGTTGTTTTTATTTTTATTTTATGTGCGTTTTGTTCATAGTTAGTTCTTTGTTATTTTTTATGTTGTACCTAATTGTTGTCATGTTTTTTATTTATACCATAAAGGTGGCAAACAAGCTTACGGCCTGTGCGGTGAGTATGCGGGCGCTATGCGTTTTTTGCGAATAATTAAACAAGCTTTTTGTCATTAGTACTTATATTCTTATTCTTGGTACACATCGTTCAGAAATCGTGTAGGTATGTCTAATGGGCTTTTAAGATCCACCAGAAAATGGACTGCAATCACAAAAGTTACAATTTCAATCATTGAAATCAGGGAATTGTTGGCAACAGAGTCACGTAATTAGCCTACAGTTGTGTGGTCAGTTCGGCTTCACATCAGAGCGTCATCTCTGTCGCATAACTGTGTGACAATGAAAATCTTCCGCCAACATAATCTTACGAACAGTAGGATGATCTAAGTGTATGACAATAGGAATGTTTTCGTTTTGGTGGCAGCATTGCTTCACCTATTTTTAAGATGAGATCATGATTCGTTATAATTATGTTACATTATTCGTTCAGAACACGTTTACTCCGTCAGTTATCGGTTTTATAACAATTCATGGAGTTTGTCACTTTATTTCACTGACGGAACCCTTACAGATTACTGTCAAGTACTGGTAAACCGAATTGAATATAACATACTCCTGACACAAGTAAACCCTTACTTAAAAGGAGACCCCTACAACATATAAAATTGTGATTGTAAACTTAGTTGGTAGATAGATTTTTTTTTTTTTTTCAATTTTTTTTATTCAATAACAGTATAAAACAAAGTTGCTTCCCGCCGTCTGTTCCTATGTATTTACGTACGCTTAGATCTTTGAAACTACGCAACGGATTTTATTGCGGTTTCCAACAATAGATAGAGTGATTCAAGAGGTAAGGTTTTAATCAAGAAAAAATGGGTAGGTAGGGGTAAAGTAGGTGTAAGCGAACGAAGTCGCGCCTAGTCCACTGGTAAATAAATAAATGTGCTTGGACAATTCACACAGCGCCATCTAGCCCCAAAGTAAGCAAAGCTTGTGATATGGGTGCCAGAAAACTGATAAACTACTTATATATTTTTTAAAAAACATACTTATTATACTTACACCATCCAGACCCGTAACAAAAATTAAAATTCATCATTTCGATTTCCGCCCGGCTGGGAATCAAACCCGGTCCCTCTGCGTGGCAGACCGGCACCATTGACATCCACTTAGGTCGCCAAACCTTCGTCACTTTATTTCACTGACTCACCCTAGTGGTAACCCTTACAAATCATTTCTGTTACCTTCAACCTAAGAATCAGACAGTTACCACTTACCATCAGGTGGCCTGTCTGCTGCTTGTCACTCAGTAGCATAAAAAATCCCTGTCATAGGTTTTGTGGACAATTAATGTAGTTCGGCAATTAATGATTTTTTTAAATAAACGTACATATTTATTTATTTATTTATTTAAAAACTTTATTGCACAAATTACAGCAATTGGCGGACTTAAAGCCATTGAGGCTTTGTCTAACAGTCAACCAGCAGACCATGCAGAGAGTGATTAAGTAGGTGCTACTTAACAGAAAAATATTGATAAATTAAATTAAATGAATACTATAAATACTAATACTATTTAAAAAAAGATACAATAAACATATACCAATTATATATACTTTCACTAGATACAAAATGTGATAATGACTACGCCAAACTCATCACTCAACCTACGACCTCTTACTCAATATAAAATCTTTTAGCAATTTTTTTAAACATTAATCGATTCTGCAAATATTCGTATTTGTATTTCACCGACTTAGCCTAGTGGTAGCCCTCAGAGATCACTGTCAAGTACTAGTAAATCGAATACAACATACTACGTTTATAGACAACCCTAACATTAAACTTGATCTTGCATGACGCTTGGCACGCTCATGCGCACGTGACGTGGCTTTAGAGTACACGATATGGTCAATTGCGTGATTAATAGCACCTGATGGACGATGGTAAGTGGTAACTGTCGCCCATAACAGCTACTATGCACTTCGATTTTTCATCATGTAGAAAACTACTGTATCTACTTGTTTAATTTGAATAATAAGACCAACCTCAGAAATATAATATTGAAATTTTCGGTTTTTAGGTGGTACTGCTTATAAGTTACTATACTTATTACAATTACCCAGCTTCTTCCATAGCCGAATAAATAATGTGGTAACTGGCCATGTTTGAGCGCTATTTTATTTAAAACTTGCGGGAAAATACAGGCTTCTGATTGGTTCGTATTTGACAATTAAAAAGAAAACGGATATCAATTGTTTGTGACAATATCTACGTAAAAGACTTACTTGCCTCGATTAGATTAATTGAATGCAAAATAATTAGTAAATAATCAGACTGAATTTAACAAATGCTAACAATAACACAAAAATTCACAATCGCAGGCCTGTTGTCATTGTGACGTCGATGAAATGTGTCATGAAAAAAGTGTAATTCGGTGTGCCATGACTAGATGGCGCTTCTTAGACAGGATTCTCAAGTATGAAATATGATAACCGAAGTTACTCGGAAAGATATTTCTTTTTATTGGATATATTAATGGGCTGTCGAAAAATCTCCCATTAGATAAGGTGGTGGTAAGTCTGCTGCAGAGTGACCTGACCCCTAGCATATATTAAATGCATGGTACCCATCAAACCGCACTCGTCAGGCTTGAAAGAATCCTACCACCTGATAGACAATCGTAAAATACACTTCAGACACTTGTTTACCGCCATAGAATGATTACAAAGCCGCACCCTACAAGTCGTCGACAAAAATCGTGTCGCAAACGTGTCGTATGCTGCAAACACGCCTAGCACGCGTTCTTCCTGCACCGTTAAGGCGTCCATGTACGGAAGTCGGGGCTATGACGGTGTTTTTATAAGGCTTTATGGGGCTCCCGATGGCTTTGGCTTGGCATTGGATTCGACCGATGAGGGTGAGAGACAAAGGATTGTATTTGTGTGTGTCTTTTTAAGACTACGAAAGTAAAATATGTGACTTGTCTTTTTGGTGCGTCGGTGGTTAAGGTACTCGTAAGCGAGAGGGACTGGGTTCGAATCCCACTGCGGCCATACACTTCAGATACTGACGTGAATGACTGACATGAATGAGTGACCGAATTACTTTTTTCTGAGTTATGGGCTTTAGTTGAATGCTAACCGATGCTCTTACGGTGAGGAAAAATATCGTGATAAAACCTGTACATTCAGGTGACTGAATGTGTAACCATGATCCAATCTGAGGGGCTATTATTGGCTATATCTCAGTGGACAACGGATTTTGACATAAAAAATATTACACTACTCTAATTTAGTAGACGCTGTTGTCAGTGGCCTACGTAGATGACGTAGTACAGAATTATTTAATGTCAAATTCAGTTTCCAACTGACTTTACCCCGCTGGTCCGGTTCCCTAGCAGGGTCACGGAGGTCAGATGGCAGTCGCTCCACTGTAATTACCTGATCTGCCAAACTGGAGCATAGTCATTCATTTCATTTTTGTTTTTATAAATGGCAACGGGTCGTTCAACAGCTTGACAACCATTATTGCCAGTGTCAAAGTGCAAGGAAAACACACTGAAAAAGATTGACCGGTTGAGAGAAAAAAAATAAAAAATAAAATTGCGTTACCCATCTATGGCATTGCCTGAAGCCAAGAAATATACATAATTTGGATAACATACAAAATATACTGTGGCGTAGAGACATCACAGGACGTCACAACACAGATGTTAACATTTATGTTTTGCGCCTTTATTAGAGTTTAATATTATAAGAACAGCATGGTCAAGGCGGACCCTGGGTCTTCGTGATGATGAGACTTGTCTAATTCGGTAAACAAACAATACTCGTAAGAAAATCACGACTTGCCGTATCAACCACACGCCGTACACTGTGTGTGTGTGTGTGTGTGTGTAGATGTGTTGAATTATATAAGAAACACGTAGAATGTGAATTTCAACGAATACTTCTGCAAATATCCATTTAAATACAAAATTTCACTGAAAATATACACAATCACTCACTGCCACAGATTTAAAAAAACCATTGGCATATTGACATTCGGAAATCTATTTTGTCTATGATTTTTTCAGGCAAACCTCAACCCCGTAAAGTGTCTTTGGTCGCTAGTACGCCATATTTGTTTGTTAACCACTCACACGTCCACGGGAACAATAGTAACCGAAAAAAAATCCTCAATCGTCCAAGGGTAATACAGGCCCCAAGTCAGCTTGTTACTAGTCAGACTGGGTACGCTTAAGTGACAAAATAAGACAAGTCAGTTCGGATAGAATATAATTAAATTGTATATAATGAAAATATAGTTTCGCAGCACAACACGGAAGGCTGAACTGGGAGCAATAAACACAGAATGTGCCAGCTGCTAATCTACCCATGGAGATAGCAGAATTCCATCGCGAGATAAGGCTCTTTCGACACAAATTTTAGGTCAACCTAGTGAAGCAATGGTAAAGATGATTATAATTTATCCCATACTAGCCACCCGCCCCGGCTTCACACAGGTACGCACCTAAACGAATTCCTCTTGAATGAATCACTGTGCTTATTGGTGAAAACTACAAGAGAATCCGCTCCGAGTGGTTTTTCAATTTATCGCGAGCAGACAGACGGACAGACGTCGGTGGCCGAGCGGTTACAGTATCCGACTCGTAAGCCAGTGGTCCCGGGTTCGAAACCCGCTCCGGCCATGTACTAATGACTGTTTTCTGAGTTATGTACATTAGTTAAATACTAACCGATGCTCTTACGGTGAGGGAAAACATCGTGATGAAACCTGCACATTCAGGCGACTGGATGTGTAACCATGATCCAATCTGGTCAGGTTCCCCTGGTAGCAGGGTCATGGAGGTCAGATGGCAGTCGCTCCACTGTAATTACCTGACCTGCCAAATCCTGGATCATGGTCAAGGCGGACCCCGGGCCCTCGATCTCGAGAGCACAACCGGGACATTAACGCCAAGATGATTATTATTTTTATTTTTTTAGACAGCCGGCCAGACGCGGCGTGGGACTTTGTTTTGTAATTTGTAGAAATTGTGCAGTAGACTCGTAAGCGAGAGGTCCCGGGTTCGATCAAGTCGCCACGTATCAATGACCTTTTTCTAAGTAATGTAGGTACGTAAGTTGAATACTAACCGGCGAAGGAAAACATCGTGAGGAAAAAGGAAGCTCAGGCGACTGAACGTGTAACTATCATCCTATCTGGTCAGGTTCCCCTCTTAACAGGGCCTCGGAGGCCAGACGGCAGTCACTCCGCTGTAATTACACCATTGCATGGCGACACCGGCGCTCGAACCTCGTACCTCGGGTTACGAGTCGGACTCCAAGACTAGGCCATTAACGTTCCCCAGCTCGTTCTCCACTGTGTTGTATATAAAAAAGGCTATGTAGATATTGTGTATGTATGCGTTTCAGTGTACAGCAAAACCGTACACTGAAACGCAGGAACATCAACACGTCTGTAACCATAACCGAGTGCAAACAGCAACAATACACGTACTAGACTGTAAGTGCACCGTAGGTTATCGAGTACAGGAAAAATTCAGTCATATTGTAGTCACAAAAGGGAAAAGTTACCTTAATGTGGAAAGCGAAACTGCTGAGAGGATGAGAGACACCCCGTTTTTTTTTGTGATAGAACCCAAATAAGTGGTTAATTCTTTCTTTCTTTCTTAATATGTAATTAAGTATTATCGCTACAAAAAGTCGATTTTAGGTGAATAAAAAAAAAAAAATTTTTTTGTGCCATACTGTACACGGACTCACCAACGTTTTTAGGGTCTCCTAAACGTCTACTATCGCTACAAATTTTTGTACTTGACAACGTAGGATAAACAACGGCGCCCTCACAGTCTATAACCGAGTGCAAACAGCAACAATGCGCGTACGGTTAGCAACCACTTGGCCTGCAAACAAGCGCAGCTTACATAACAGTTTCACATGTCAAAACACAACATGTCAACTGCACTATTATGAGAATGGGACCGGCTGCGATTCACACAAGCTAAGGGTTTCGGAATGATGGAAACTAGGGTTTAGTTATGCGGGCTACAGATCTTCAGTTTTAACTGAACTGTCGAACTGTTCAGTTAAAACGTAGGTGTGGAGGTAAAACTGAGAACTGTGCAGTTGAATTGAACGAAAAATCAGTGGTCGCTTAGGACGCTTCTAGTGATATCTTTAATTAAAATACGTGGTACTTTGTACTACGCACTGAGAAATGAGCAGACAGCCAACAATCCAAACGGGAACCCAACAATGCAAGCATTGTTGCTTGGCGGCAGAAATACTGAGGCGTTGGTACTCAACTAGGTGGACTCAGGCTTGACAGAGTTTTGTTTAAATTAGAAGATAAAGTTAGAAGTTATGACGGAAAAGATGAACATACATATCGGTCATAACCATAACCATGCTCTTTGCTTTACCGTAGTCAGATAAAAAACCATACGTCCAACTCATAAAATCGTTTAAACTCAACATAACAAACATACGCGTAACTTGCCTGCGCCAAAGTCAAGGACGAGCATAATGTCGAAGCGTTACATAACAGTAAGTACTTGCGTCTAGTGTGAAGAATTACGATTTCTATGTTGTTTTACACTCGCGAATTGAATTTGCTTTGACGTCGCCATTGTGGATACACTGATGTAACAGTTTCTTTTGTATAAATAAGTAGGTATATACACTCACGCTATTCTCTCTCGACACCTCTGTTGCCTCTATCCGTTCGTAGTAAGCGACAATGCAGTGAGATAGAGGAATATAGGCCTTCGCTTTGATACAGCCCTAACAGTCTGCTGCAGGACTTAAAGCCTCTCCCACGATAGGGGAGGTAATTACCATAATCTCCACGCTTGCCAGGCGCGTTGCAGTGTTATAAATATAACAGTGGAAAATGCTACGGCCCATTTTCCTGCGGAGACGGATCATAAAATATTAGTCGTCTTGCACGACACCCACGAGTGTAAGGGGATGGTGCTATTCTACTCTGCTTGACATGACCCACTTTGACCTTCATGACGTCCAAATTATTATGATAAGGGCACACACTCGCCTGTAACGTTTTATTCCTTAGCTGAAAGCATTATAAAGGTTAAACGAATCTGCGGATAATTGGAGGATCCACGACATGAAGAAGAAATGTCCGCCCGAGTTTCCCATTCGAGGCAAGAGTTGTTTTATGTTGTTTATGATTTAAATAGCATCTAATCTTAGGACATAATTTGCTCTACTTTGCGTGCTTTGCTTGTTCTACCGCTTATAATTATGACGGTGTTAGTTCCGAGGAACTATTTGAGAGAGCCGAGAGCCACGTTCTATCATCACACTACTCGCCTTCGACAGGGAATTCAGCCTCTCAGCCTGTAACTAGTCTCGTACTGTGAGGTTTTAGTTAAGTATATTTCTTCCACGGACTCTTCCATTCACAAACAATACTAATTGTGTTTGTGTAGTGGGATTCGAACCCGGTACCTCTTGGTTACGAGTCGAATACCTTAGCCAATCGACCACTGACGCTCTTAATACAATAAAATAAATAATAATAACGAAAAGCTCAAAAACGAATGTACCTAAATAATGCAGCATGGTTGCCGTTTGTTAGGTCATTCCATCAGTCTCTAATCATGGAGGATCATCATTGTCCGAATGATTGCTATAATCGCATTCATAACAACGCTCTGATGATGGCTTGTCATCATGACCTTGTCCGTCGATCATTTTGATGATGTTTTGTGTTGAATCTACCCATGTTCATGTTCAAATGAATTATTAGCTGTCCGGGATAACAATCCTCCTGCAGTAGCGGCCGTGGTTATTTGTTTGAGCCTTTTGGGGTAGAAACACTGGGTCCGTGGGGACCGGAAGCCCATCGAATTTTTTAAAGATGCCTCAGCACGTCTCGTCGAGACAAGTTGGGACAAAAATGTTGTCCTTTATTTAGTAGCATTCAGCGGTTTATTAGATTAGTTTCTTAATTTTATATTATCTTAGATTAATTTTAGTTTTAGATTAACCTAGTTTTAGTTAGTTAAGTTTTGTTGTCTTTCGTATGTTATTTATTCCATTAAATTTTAACAAAAGTAAAAAAAAAAATCCTAATACCGTGAATATCTCAGTTCTGATGTATTTTTATTTACCAGATAAGGTTTTCTTTTCGAATAGGAACAACTGGGCTGCTAAACGACATTTATAGGAGGAGGTTTTTATAAGTTTGACCCGTGTATCTGTATATCTGTGGGTTTGTGTGTCTGTCTGTGGCATCGTAGCTCCCGAACGTATATACCGATTTGGATATAATTTTCTCTTTTTGAAAGCCAGGTTATTCGAGATGATCCTTAGCTTTGTTTCCTATTGCATAAGCTTCTGTTGTGGGTGTTAGATAACTGATAAGCTACTTAAATACTTTTTAAATATGTACATTAGGGTGTCCCTTAAAATTCAACTTCAATATATTTTTACGCATACCTTCTAAAAAGTTTCGTATGGACCTAATATAGTCTAGAAATAAATATTAGCCCGATTTATAAACGATAACCCGTGCCGACTTGAGTTTTTAACTTGTCCATACAAGTTGCGCGAGAGCAGCGCGGCGACTTGTTACTGCGAGTTTCAATTGTCATTTCATAAGTGATTTCTAACATTTTTAGTGCGTTGTTGTTTATTTTGTGAAAATGTCTGTGGAATTACGAAGTGATAAACAAAATATTTTCCTTATCGGACTGTCAAGCCACCAGATAAATGGTGCAAAATTACCATCTAATCGACAAGTTCTCACCGTTTTATTTTACAATATTCGTGAAGTCAAGCTGACTGTTAGTGAAAGTGCGAATCTTGTTATAAGAGAGTGCATTATATTTTGGGAAAAAGCCAGAATTCCTACGAAGGCAATCCCTAACTGCGTGAAGAAACTTGTTGATTTATATCATGTTTGGAGGGAGCTGCAAAAAAACTGTAAGAAAACTCAGTTGACTTTCAAGAATCGTGAAAATAATTTTGTAAAAGACCTTGATAACTTATTTGATATTGCACATGCAGATGCCTTTGACAGAATGAAGATAGAGGAAGACAAAGATTTCTTAAGGAAACAGAGAGAGCCAGGTCGACCGGGATGCTTAGGTGGAATCGACAAAAAATTGGCGGAGAAAGAAGAACGAGTTAGGCAAAGACGATTGGAAGAAGAGGAAAGAAAGGTAAAACAAAGAGAGTTATTGGCTGATGCATCTACTTCTTCGATAGATAACTTGGAATGTCTTGAGAATTCGGATGAGGAACAGATTTCGAACTCTGAACTTAGTACTCAGATTCCTTGCCCTGAAAAAAGTTTTAAAAGAGGCACGAAAAGTTTAATAACTCCTAAACTGGTAGCAGCTTTAGATCGATGCCAATTAAGCATAAGGGACTCAGTTTACATTCTCCATGCGGTTGTAGAAGCGCTTGGTCTGAACAGCGATGATTTCCCTATAAACAAATCCTCGATTCAGCGAGTTCGTACTCAAGCGAGAAAATCCAGGGCAGAAGCAATAAAAACTGACTTCCAGAATAATTTGCCTGACGTAGTCACAGTTCATTGGGATGGGAAACTATTACCTGGATTGGATGTACGAAGTTCAAAAGAAGAACGCTTGCCAATTATTGCTTCATTTGACGATAGAGAACAGCTTCTTGCAGTACCGAAATTAGAGAGTTCTTCTGGAAAACATCAAGCTAAAGCCATTTCAACTGCTCTCTTTGACTGGACCCTCCATGACAAAGTACAGATAATGTGCTGCGATACAACAGCTTCCAATACTGGCCGTTTCAATGGAGCTTGTGCTATTTTGGAGCAGACTTTAGAAAGGGAATTGCTGCTTTTTGCTTGTCGTCATCATGTTTATGAGTTGGTCCTTAAAGCTGTTTTTGAAACCAAGGTAAAACATATTACAAGTAGCCCAGATATTCCAATTTTCAAAAAGTTAAGAGATAATTGGAAAAATATTAACACTGATAACATTGAGTCACCTCTAAATTTCGTTAAAGCACATATTGCTAAGACAAACATTACATCTTTGTTAACTTTTTATAAGACTGAACTGGAAAAATCTTTTGTTAGAGACGATTACCGCGAATTGGTTGAACTATGCGTTGTGTTCTTAGGAGGAGACACAGAGAATAAACTAAAACTCAGGCCCCCCGGAGCTTTGCATCAAGCGCGATGGATGGCGAGAGCAATCTATTCTATAAAAATATGTTTGCTTCAATCACAACTTAAAATTACTGCAAAGGACAAAAATGCTCTACAAGATGTTTGTTTATTTATCGTCACCTTGTATACCAAACCTTGGCTCGAATGTACAATGGCAGTTAAAGCACCTAACCAAGACTTGTCCTTTTTGAAAGCTCTAAAAGAATATGAAAAAGTAGACGCGACAAGTTCCAAGGCATCCATAAGCAAGTTTATTCATCATTTATGGTATTTGTGTGAAGAAACAGTCATGTTATCACTCTTTGATGGAGAAGTTGATACCAAAACCAAGACAAAAATGATTAATAATTTAAACAGAGACGAAAGTTCAGATTCCTCTAAACGCTATGTCCCATCGAAGGAAGAAATTACGCAAAAATTTGTTTGGTAAGTACTTAATATTTTCTTGTTTCTTTTTGAAAGTTTTGTGGTTTAGTTTTTGCTTATTTTAATGGTTTTTTCTTTATTTCAGATATGACGCTGGATGATTTTGTGACTCAAAGAAGCAAACGATTTCTATCTCGACTACAGATCGACGACAGTTTTCTTCGGGAAGACGTATCTTCGTGGGGTGACAATCCTGCTTTTTTGGAAGCTAGAAGACGATTAAGTCGTTTGAAGGTCGTAAATGACACTGCTGAAAGAGCTGTTAAATTAATGCAAGATTTTAATGGTCTTATCACGGCTGAAGAAGAGCAAAAACAGTTTTTGTTGCGTTGTGTTCAGGAACATAGAAATCTGTATCCAGACTGTAAAAAAACTACACTAAAGAGAAGTTACCCTAATTCATTATTATTATAATTTGTATTTAAATAAAAGTTTGTATTGATATTTTTTTAGTTTTACTCATATTTACTTTATTTGTTGCATTTTAATTAGTTTTGGATCAAACCAAAATGTCAGACCAAAACACCATTTTTTATTAAACTTTAGAGCTCGGTCGGCACGGGTTGCAATCATGCTACAGATATGAAATTTCATATTTAAGTACATTTTAGCATTTATAAAAAAATTGGAGGGTATGCGTTTCGAAATTCTAAAAAAAATTTTTTTTTGACATATAAGGGACACCCTAATGTACATACTTATTAAACATACTACATCTAGACCCATAACTGAAATAAAAAATCATCATTTCCATTTCTGTTTGCCGGCAAACGAATTCGGGTCCTCTGTGTGTTAGACCAGCATGTTCAACAACTGAACTACTCAGGTCGTCAAAGGTTGTCGTGTTTCCATCGCATCTTCCTTTAGTTTATTGCCTTCAATTTTTATAATTTATTTATTTATAAGGTACTTCTATTTCTGTTTAGGAGATACTAATAGACTTATTTTCAGCTAATCCAATTGCGGATGGCATGCCGGCCTTGCATCGACCTTGTCTTGGCCAGACAGAAACAAAAACACAACGCTTCCGGTACTTTCCCTAACAAAAACGGTAAGATATTTTTCGTTTACTTTGACGAAATCGCTTCGGCCTAACTCGTAAACGAGAGATATCAGGTTCGAGCCCCACTGCGGCCATGTACCAATGACTCTTAGTACATTAGTGGAACACTAACCGAGTTATGTACATTAGTGGAACACTAACCGATGCTCTTACAGTGAGGGAAAACATCGTTATGAAACCTGTATATTCAGGCGACTAAATTTGTAACCATGATCCAATCTGGTCAGGTTCACTCTGGTAACAGGGTCACGGAGTTCATTTGCAGTCTCTCCACTGTAATTACCTGATCTGCCAAATCCTGGATCATGGTGAAGGCTAGGTCATTAACGCCAAGATTATTATATTTTTATTTTATTATAATACAGAAAACTCTAGAACACCAGTGCAAGACCGGAGCGAGTCGCTAGCATAACATGTAATTTCAATTTGTCTACGATCTATGAACTAAACACTCATCATCACAGCCCGTAACAGTCCACTGCAGGACTTAGGGCCTCTCCCACGAAAGGGGAGCTTATTGCCATAATCTCCACGCTTGGCAGGCGGGTTGGAGATCGCAGTGATATAGATAATAATGGAAAATGCTGCTGCCCATTTTCCAGACTACGGAGACTCTTGATCTTTTGCCTCGAAAACATTAGTCGCCTTGTACGACACCCATGAATGTAAGGGGTTGGTGCTATTCTGCCCTGCCGGACACCACACGGCCACCACTAAACACTGTTTATATCAAATTATTATTACACCATCACGATAATAATGTTTTTGCTGTTTACAAACTTGAAAATGAGTAACTACAATGACGTATGGTATGTTATAATAGGCAAGCAAAAAATTGACGGCACAAACATACATCCGGGTAGGAATACATCTTTTTCATTCATTCATGGGTTTTAACGGCGTCTCTACTTTTTTTCAGAGTTTCTAGGGTTGTCGGGAAACTAATTGAAGATTGTCAGCAGAATATATAGAAGAAGAAGCAAAAGGGGGCTGACAGTCTGACGTATTTTTGTTCACCGGTTGGCACGTATGGCGCCTTTAGTAAATCTAAATGAGATGCTCTAAATGGGGCACTCAGAGCTAGACAAGATGAACAGTGACATTGTAAAAAGTATAATTGTAAATTGTAACAGATACCTTTCATTATTGCAATATAATATGCTTTTTTTTACGTATTTCTCCCTAATAGTATAAGATGTATTACCCAGATTCAACTTTACTGTATTATTTGATACTTTCCTGAAGTCGTTTGTTTACCAAATTACTGTAATTGTGTTATCCTGTTAATGGCTTCTAAATTGTAAACATGTATGTAGTTATGGCTTAGAATAAAATTGCTGATGGATATCCTATAAAAAATAAAAAAAATAAAGTCTTGATTGAGTCATCTTGGCGTCAATATCCCGGTTGTGGTCTCGAACGCGAGGGCCCGGGCCCGCTTTGACCATGATCCAGGATTTGGCAGGTCAGGTAATTACAGTGGAGATAAAACCGTCCGTCGCACATCCACGGTCGTATGACCGTTGGCAATTAGGATAGCACCTAAGCCTAAGCGCCTCGATATCTCTCGCTTAGGTACTAGTAGAAGCTATCCATATTTAATCTGGCAACAGGACCTTACACTACAGTACCGCCCTCTGGCGAAATTTTGATTCGCATAAACCTTTTGACACAGAAACATCAATGGCCACCAACAAAAAGTAAAAGAAATATGTTAACACCACTGTTTTCAAACGCATGTTAACTGTTCGACGATACATTTCTTTTCTCACCATTGCGTGACGCACGCGCACCTCAACCGTAGCATTTGATATACATAAAGTCTTGCGATTATTCGATTTCCACCCTAAGGCGTTTGAGATAAGGATTACACAAAACGTCTTTGATCTACGGACTTCTATACACAGTTATAAGACAGTTCGATGCATTACGAATATTGGTACGATTTAAGCCTTCAAGAGCTCCAAAGTAGTACACTAACCCATGCTCTTACGGTGAGGGAAAACATCGTGAGGAAACCTGTGCCTGCACATTCAAGCGACAGAATGTGTTACCGTGATCCAATCTGGACAGGTTCCCCTGTTAACAGGGCCACGTAGGTCAGATGGCAGTCGCTAGACTGTAATTAATGATCTGCCAAATCTAGGTCGTTGGCCATTTCTTTGGGATCATCATCATCATCATCATCATAATATTGGCGTTAATGTCGCGGTTGTGCTCTCGCGCACGAGGGCCCGGGGTCCGCCTTGACCATGATCCAGGATTTGGCAGGTCAGGTAATTACAGTGGAGCGACTGCCATCTGACCTTCATGACCCTGTCACCAGGGGAACCTGACCAGATTGGATCATCGTTACAAATTCAGTTGCCTGAATTTGCAGGTTTCATCACGATGTTTTCCCTCACCGTAAGAGCATCGGTCAGTATTCAACTAATGTACATAATTTAGAAAACAGTCATTAGTACATGGCCGGAGCGGGATTCGAACCCGGGACCTCTGGCTTACGAGTCGGATACTGTAACCGCTCGGCCACCGTCGCTCACCACCATTGGGATGATGCTCCCAAATCTCGCATACAAATGTGAAAAGAGCTCTAACTCCCGAATTATCTACCACCTGCCGAGAAACTTCCACTGGGCCATGACTTGGCGAGGCCCGTATGGAAATCTCCCCAAAGGTCAGAAGCAAAAAAAAGAAGCAAGGAAAATTTGTCCTAGCGGGGCTACACAGACGACAAAACTTGCGTGAGCGGTGCTACACCACAAACCATCTGCCACCTTTTATGCTGCTCCATCTGCCCTGTCACCTGCACAATGAAAGACATCACAAAGTCACTGAAAACGCGGTGCGCGTGGCCAAAATTTTGGGCTTTAAAATATATTGTTTTTGCCATCGACATGCTAGGAAGAAGATTGGTTCTTTCAGAGGACAAGGTGCGCTCTCCAAAATCCACCACTCCAATTGTCACAAACAAGAAACGTCATAAATTATACTTGACATTGACAACCCTACTCCAAGACATCAGTTCAAGGCTGAACCGAACATAATGAGGTTTGGAACAATAGACAGCCATTGTTTATCTCACCAGATGCTTAGCGGGGTTCTCACTTACAGTACGACCAATTATGTACAGAGTATGTTTAAATAATATAATGTGTGTACTCATTTATTCGTTTTAATTAAATAAATGCAATAAAGCGCCCATAGTGCCATTATTAGTTTGTGTTATGATTAGTATATCGTGTGGGAACTGGGGCTGGCAGAGTAGAAGTGCCAGCCCTTGTAGTCGTTGTAAAAAATGAAAAAATATGATACCGCCACAGGGTGGCAATCGACTTCCGAGACTGTTCAACCTATCTCAGGGTCACAAGTTTTTTATTTTATTAGACTAGCCATGCATTTGATCGCCATCTCACCTGGTGGTAAGTGACGATGCGGCCGAAGACGGAGCATGCCTGACTAGGACCAGCCTATTCACTCTAGCCTTGAAGGCGTTCAGATTATAATGATAAGGGAACACACTTGCAGACAACGCGTTCCTTCCTTAGCCGTATGTATTAAAAGGTTGAACTAAAATGGTTTGTGCGGATAGCTGTAAGATCCACAACATAAGGAAGAAGTATCTGCCCGGATCGCGTCTCCCGATGGCGGAAATGGGACGGCAGAATGAGGTAGTGTTGCTTCGCACACTTTTCGAATGCAACCTGTAGAAGACCGACAGACACGCAACCCTACGCCGATGCTCGAGGCTTTGCAGCTTAGCTACAATCAATAGCGGGTCACAAATTATCTTAATTGCTCCTTTTTCCACCGAATCGTTGTAAAAAATGTAATTCAGATACTTAGTAATTAATTCGGATATTTAGACGTTCTGGATATGTTAGTGGACTTTTTGTCATTTTGACATCGCCTAGCGCGATACTCTTGGTCTTCTGATATAATCCCATTTTATGCTTCTTATTTCATGCCCTGTTTCCTGATTATGTACTTATTATGTTAGTTTTAAGTTTTTTTTAATATGTCTATGTCTATGTCTATGTCTATTTTTACGCACCGAAGAAATGTTAAATGTTGTTTTTCATGTTTGACGTATACACACGTCAAAGTTATTATACCCCCCTTTTTGTGGGGGGTCGAAAAGACCAGCAGTGCTTTCTGTTGTATGAGTATTTTATGTTTGGCATATACACATTTTATCGGGCGGGCTTATCCCATTGTGGGATAAGCCCGCCTTTGCTTTGTAAAATTTCATTTTTCTCATTTTGTATTTAATTATTATGCAATAAAGAGTTTACATACATACATACATACATACACACAGATACACACGTCAAACGTTTAACATCCCCCCTTTTTTTCGGAGGTCAAAAAAGCAGCAACGATATTTGTTGCCTGTTTTCTACGTTGCGGTCTCCATACTTTTCTTAGGAAGTGGGTCAAATTAGGCTTGCAATTTTGACCCCGAACACACAACTATAGCAAGTATAATTAAAGCTTATAAAATCAAGCAGGTTTTTAAGAAACAAATAAAGGTACTTACAAAGTTTTGGTTTGAGCATGTAATGATAACGAATCATTAGAGAAAATAAGCAACTAGATTTACCATATCAATACTATTCGAAAATGTTTATAATAAATTATTTAAAACGGATAAGAGGCCAAAATCCATTATTATTTTATGGTTAAACCTATGTAACTCTATTGAAATAGAATAAGACATTGATATGTATCTTATCGTATATTGTATCTTTTTTTTAAATAGTATTAGTATTCATAGCATGCATTTCATTTAATTTAATCTCAAATGTATTTCTTTCGCTTTTATCAATATTTTTCTGTTAAGTAGCACCCACTTAATCACTCTCTGCATGGTCTGCTGGTTGACTGTTAGACAAAGCCTCAATGGCTTTAAGTCCGCCAATTGCTGTAATTTGTGCAATAAAGTTTTTAAATAAATAAAATAAAATGAAATATGTACAAACATAAACTACGGAGATACTAAATTAAAAAAGGTGCAGGGTCTTTACTATAACCACTAAGCTTATTATTTTGCTGCTGTGCAATTGTATATGTTTTTTACGATGCATCAGAAGTCGTGAGTGAACTGTATGGGAAATGTGTTTGTACTACATCCTTATGCGCATGATTCAGTCCTTGAATGATTGATCGTGATTTGCTATTCATGTTTCATTACCTACTTGTAAATCTTTTGCATTTTCCGGTAATACATAGACATGTATTAACCATGTTTTTGTAACCATTGTAACCATTATCCAACCTGGTCAGGTTCCCCTGGTAGTAGGTTCACGGAGCTCGGATGGTATTCGCTCCACTGTAGTTACCTGATCGCCAAATCCTGGATCATGGTCAAGGCGGACCCCGGGCCTTCGTGCGCGAGAGCACAACCGGGACATTAACGGGTTGTTCAGTTGGTTAACATTGTGGTTGGCCGGTCTGCCACGCTGAGGGCCCGGGTTTGATTCCCGGCCGGGGAAATTAAAATGATGGATTATTATTTCTGTTACGGGTGTTAGTAGTTTATCAGTTTTCTGGCACCCATAACACAAGCTTAGCTTACTTTGGGGCTAGATGGCGCTGTGTGAATTGTCCATGTGTTTTATTTTATTTTGTATTTTTTACTCTAACAGGAAGCATCATATCATCTTGTCGTTAAAATGGCTTTCGCGCACGAGGGCCCGGGGTCCGTCTTTTACCATGATCCAAGACTTGCAGATTAGTAGAGCGACTGCCATCTGACCTCCGCGACCCTGCTACCAGGGGAAAATGGCCAGATTGGATCAGATTAGATCATGGTTACACATTCAGTCGCCTGAATGTCTCAAAAAGAAAGCTCATATGATACTTTTAATGCTTTAACAAAGTCCATCACACGTCAAGGATTCTGTGCGAAAATTTTAAGTACACAGTACACAGTCTCACACACTTTGGGCGTATGATGTCCGGCTGAGTAGGACTTCCGGTTGTTTACTTAAGATAATGTAATAGGTACCTCTACTAAGGTACAGAATCGGGGTTGCCAAAAATTTTCAAATAGATTATAGTAGATTTCCATTTAGAATGTCAAAAATATACTTATCCATGCAAAGAATATAGTCACCTTAACTTATTACTTTTAAGCAGATATTTTGCAATTTGTATGACACCCTTGTCGAAGGGGTTGGTGCTATAATTCTACCGGACACCACGTGGCCATTGTTAAATTTTTTTTTAATTACCTAGATAGGTACTTTTTATTGAAGGAAAAAGTGTAATTTTGACCTTATGGCTCTTATTATATCCGAAGAGAGTGTTGACGTTGTATTGATAATGTTGAGTCTTGACAACAGTTTATTCACGAAGCAGTTAAAGTTGTTAAGATTCCATAAAAGGACTTTGTAATTAAGGAAATCGAAACATTTAACAGTACATACAAGTTAGGAGCGTCGGTGGCCGAGTAAATAAGGTATGCGACTCGTAAGCAAGAGGAATGGTTCGAATCCCACTGCTACCATGTACCAATCACTCTTTTCTGAGTTGTGTACATTAGTTGAATGCTAACCGATGCTCTTACGGTGAGGGAAAACATCGTGATGAATCCTGCACATTCAGGCGACTGAACATGTAACCATGATCCAATTTGGTCCCCTGGTCACGGAGGTAAGCTGGCAGTCGCTCCACTATAATTACCTGATCTGCCGAATTATGGATCATGGTCAAGGCGGACCCTGAACCCGCGTGCATGAGAGCAAAACCGCAACATTACGCCAAAATGATGATTATTATTCTTAACAGTACATACAAGTTAGGTCTTACTTTTAAACTAGCTGGTTTACCTAGATTGTAAGTACTAAGTGCCTCTAACATGTTTTCGCACAGGAGACCAGTAATTACGATGCACGTGCCATTTACCGCTTAGGTCTCTTTCAACACAGATAAATATGGTATTTACACACATTTTACTCAGCTACCTACGGTTTCTGCGAAGTGAGTCTGTTAGGTAAGTAGTCGGTCAGTTTTTTTTCTTCAAACGTAATTGTTTACCAGATTTTCCGAGATTCCAAGGTGACCGTGGATTTTTATGTGCTGCCCAATAAGCGTTCGTTTACCTATACTTTATTTTATAGCAAATGATTGTCAGTTTATACATACTACATTTGGGTTTTTATTTAGACGAGGGTTTGACTTTGAGTGATTTGTTTTTGGTAATTTTCCAAGGCACATTTCGTTCGTTTGTCTTTGCTATAGGTATGCTTACTTTGGTCAAGTCAGTCAGTCATTAATTCGTTATAATATTTTAATTGATTAAATTTGAGGTATTCTTTTGGCAAAGGCAGGCACCGCATTAGTTTCCTCATAGGTTGCAAGTGTTCTGGATGACGACAACCGCTTTCGATCAGATGAAACGACTGCCTAGGGAGGCAATAGTACTTTCTATACTTAATTTAAAAATTTAAACGATTATATAAAATGTAAATATTCGTCTATGTTTTATTTATCAACAACACGTGCCAAAGTTTCGTTAAAGATCCTGACTTATCGTCGCTTCCGAAAATCAGGGCCGCACCGTACATACAGGTGTATATCGCTGCTAAATTCCAGAACATTGCCGCTTAAAATCGATTACGGTAAAAACACAGAAACGCCATCTGTAGTAGGTGTTGGTTCTTCAAACTTTGTCAAAGTACCGAGCACAGGGGGGCCCTGACAATCTAATGTTTACAATCTCATTGCAAGTAAAAACAATAATAAAGTAGGCACTGTCACGGGGTGCCAATCAGCTCCCGAGACTGTTCCACCAGTCTCAGGGTCCTCAGCGGAAGACCTTGGTCTACCTCTCTCCGCCAACGGTAATAGAAGGCACACGTAACGAGTGGCGATCTCGTTGCGGTACTGAAGTTCGACTAGTCTCAAAGTATGAAACGGTCACCCATCCAGTACCCGGACTTGCGTGGATTGGTGTTCGGTTTTAGGTCTCGCAAGCACGCTACCACTAGACCAGCTCTTGGGATTCATTACCACCAACATGCCAGAAGGGCGAGTGTCAACTCGATCCCTAATATGTGGGTTCAACTAGATCGGCCCAGATGGAAGGAAGCCGTTCAGCACACAGCTCGCGTCGCGAGAGAGCTAATGTTTCCTTCTCACAATACTAAGATGAAAGAGTAGTAGTATCTATGTCGCGCCTTTCTCGTTTATCGCGGAGAGAACACTCGTGCTAGCCGTGCAGAATCGACAGGAGTGGCGTGTTGTCGTGTCGTAGACCAAGATCCTGTTTGGGTCGCTTACACAACGTAGCACGTAAGTACTTACCTTTAAAATAATGAGCATGAGAAACTTAAACAGTACCTATACCTACCACAAAGAGATATTAAACATCGGTGGACAATGTAAAACTACACCAATTAGTACATACGCTTACACTAGTTGTGCACACGTAAGTTATTGAGAATAATAATTCTCACACGTCAAACTCAAACAGTCTCGGCAACCTTGGCACTGAATAAATAATGTACAGACATAAACGTGCATTGTCTTGGAGACTCGTGTGGTAGTTTGTTTTGTCGCTGGTTCCATGTACCGACGATAGATTGCGATTTTTATCCGAATACAGAAGAAAAAGGAAAAAGAGCATCTTGGCGTTAATGTCCCGGTTATGCTCTCGAGAACGAGGGCCCGGGGTCCGCCTTGAGCATGATCCAAGATTTGGCAGATCAGATAATTACAGTGAAGCGACTGCCATCTGAACTCCGTGACCCTGCTACCAACCTGACCAGATTGGATCATGATTACAAATTCAGTTGCCTGAATGTGCAGGTTTGATCACGATGATTTTCTTTCTGTAATAGCATCAGCCGCAGAGGGATTCGAACTCGATACCTCTCGCCTACGAGTCGGATACTCAACAGCTCACAACCGACGCTCTGTCACCGACGCAGAAAAAAGGATGAGGTTCTTAATTTTTTACATGTAATTATAATTCATCTAATTATTATGTCTTACCCGACTGCGTCAGGAGGTTCATTAAATGTTAATTTTTATTTGGAATTCGCACGGACTTACCTACTCACACACAAAAAGTAGGACAAAAAGTTTTGTAGGTAATGCAATGTTCTTTTTTGAACAAAACGTTTCATACGATCGAAGTGTAAAAATAACAACTCATCGTTGCACACGCAGGAAGGCACACGATCAAACAGGGCAACTGATGGAAAGTGGCCACCGTTCTCCAGGGGGCGATTCTCGCGCTGTGACATCTCAAATTAGACATTTGCTATAACCAACAAAAGTGTATTTAAACGCCTCTCTGAAATTAATCTTCGACAATATACGACTGTCGAAGAAGTTGAGAAAATATTTTTTGACAGCAATAGACATTTCAATGTCATTATTAATGGCGATATGTTGCCCGAAAAATGTCGAATTCGAGCTGTCACAGCGCGATAATTAGGTCCCAGTAAATCTGCAGATATAACATCAACGCCTGACAAGCGGGTTGGAACTTGGATATAATTCCAGGGGTTACGGCTCATACAAACATTTGTAACCAATCATGGCTGTCATAACCGTAGTGCATTAGTCCATTTAAAAATAATAGGTAACTACTGCATTACGTCAAGCAATGAGAACATTGCACTAGAATTGTTTTCAGTCACCTATCTAAAACAAAAAACATCCGACCATTGAATAACATGAGAAATGATAGGTAACATGTAGGTACATTTACTATGATTATGATAGATGAACTGATCAATTACGTAATAATATTCGTCTTGACGTCAATTAAGTACCTCGGTTGTGGTCTCCCGGGGGCCCGGGGTCCGCGAACGAGCCCCAGTATTTGGCAGATGAGGTACCTAATAACACTGGATCGACTGCCTACTGAATGACGTGACAGGACCAAATGGGATCACGGGACACATTCGGTAGTCTAAATGTGCAGGTTTTATCACGATGGTTTCGCTCACCGTAAGAGCATCGGGAGTGTTCAATTAATGTAGGTAGGGACCTACCTAGGTGTTTTAATCTCCAAAGGGTGTTGTAAGTTTGACGTATGTAAATATCTGTGTGTCTGTGGCATCGTAGTTCCCGAAGGAATGTATCGAATCTGATGCGGTTTCTTTCATTTGAAAGCCTGTATCAGGATGGTTCATAATTTTGTCTGATTAAATCTTGTACAGTAGTTTAGGATAGGTATTTATACTAATTTGAGTCTATGTACTTCACCTACAAAAAGCTTAATCCCTCATTATCCTCTTTCGTTCACACGTTTATGAAGAGGTATTTTATACTTAAGTATGTCATACCTTTAAACGTTTTTTTTTCAATTTTTTCTGATGATCACACACTTCATTAATTTAATTTTGGTTACGTTTGCTTCAATTTACTTCAATGCAGTAAGTAGGTGATAATAATGTTTATTTATTGAGTACCCAGTGAATCTATTCCACATCTAAGTCATCTTCACAGCCCGTAACAGTCCACTGCAGGACTTTGGGCCTCTCCCACGAAAGGGGAGGTTATTGCCATAATCTCCACGCTTGGCAGGCGGGTTGGAGATCGCAGTGTTTAAATATAACATCGCGTTTTCCAGACTACGGAGACTTGAACTTTTGCCTCGAAAACATTAGTCGCCTTGTACGACACCCATGAGTGCAAGGGATTGGTGCTATTCTACTCTGCCGGACACCACACGGCCACACCTAAGTATTCAGTAATAAATTACTTACAGTAAAGTTAAATGCTTAATTATCAGGATCGAGGATATTCTACTACCACAAAACAACAGTAGTATCATAAAACCTAAAGAATGCGGCCTGATACAAAAAAATGGACGACAAATGAGTATTTTATCTAAATTAACCAACGTCAAAACTGCCTCTAATCTTTTTGGCGTCAAACACATAATGAGACCGTACTTACTCACCTTTATAAATTATCGGCTACCCACTATCGGTTAGGCACTATTGCGACATCGATGCAAACACCATAACTCCCAGCCTTGGAAACAGAACCACAACAAAACACACACAACAATAAACACTCCTTGCAGAACCCCGAAACACTGGCCGCCGATATTGTCTCTGGATTTTAGAATACAACTTTGACAGTTCGGAAAGTTAGACGAATTTTTGGCGCGAAAATTCGTAACTTTGGATGCGTCATGCCCATGCCGTTCTGAGCGCGCGACTAACCACCTTCGTCGATTGCGCGCGATTCGTTCTAACTTTACTCAGTTTTCGAACGACACAGGCTTTACTTTGTCATTGTGTTTGATACTATACACATTGCTGTGGCTCTGCAGCAACTAATGGCATTACACTTAGAGCGAGCGATGGAACGTGTGTGAATGCGTATAATCGTTGAAATAGAAAATTGCATTTAACATTGGCATGTGCCGTATTGAATTGATTGTATCAAATCGGAATCATAACTTAAGGTAGGTACTTAAGCGATACTTGCTACAATTCGGTGAGTAGGTAATTGTTACTGACCAATTCGTTTTGTGACACAGTGCCTGAGATGAATAGCTCGAAGAATTTGCCACATTAAAACCATTACAATTAGAAAAACTTTATTTTTTGGGAAATTACTCCGTTTAGTTTGGACGTTAGGTCATCAATCATTCGAGTTAGAGACAAACAAATAAAACTAAAAATAAGTATTTGATTTATTTACTTAAATGATTTTAGGGGAAATATACAAAAAGGTAGGTATCTACGTACCTATAAGCTGATTCAAGAACTACCTATACTACATAATTACCTTTTCTCAAACCCTTGAAACTTCCCCATATAATGTTTGCAGACCTTGCAGACCCCTCCAACCACACCCCTAAATTTTAATTTTTTAATTTAAATTATTGGTCATTGTTATAGCAGCTATAGAGACTCACATTCTGTATAATTTGCAAGTATCTGGCTGTTGGCTGACGGTTCCAAATATGTCGGTTTCTCTGACTTAGGTCCACTTTATTCGTCGAGTATTCGGCGACGCATACAGCGTTTGGACTGGCCTCGAACAAGTCCTCCATTGTACAAGTTTTAAGGACACGCCGAGCATGTAACGAGGTGGTCCATGGTTTGCGGAGACATGCCACAGCATTGTAAACAGTCATTTGTAAATCCTGTAACGTAACACTGTCCCACTGACAGTGCCATGTTCAGTTAATAAGGAAACACAAAGATTTCAGGGTAATGCGTTTCTATTCGATCAGTCCAGAAACTACAAACTACAACAACAAGAAATTTATAAAAGGAATTCAAAAGTTAAGCACGAAAGTTCTTACGAAAGTCTACTCCACATAACTTTTGCCCAGGCTGGATCACTGAGTTCACTTGGATTTCATTTAAGCAGGCCGAAAAAGTACTGATTGCAGGCTGACTTGACTGACTGAATAGTTAGAGAATTTCAAAGATAATGATTTGATTTGATTTTGTTTATGAAAATAGCTTCTTCTAGCTATGATACTGATCCACCTTCTAGTTCGAAGGCTGGGAGAACTGTGCCCACTCATCAGCTGCACTCTCTAACGAAGGCTCGGGTCTTCACTTAAACACGTTCGAGAACGATTTGGCACAAAAGAGGATATAGTCTTGATGGCCAGTACTCATAGTCAACCAGCCAGTTCCCGAAGTGGTCGATATTAATTTTCGGATGACCTCGTGTTTGGCAGCCAAGCATATAATCCACGAAGACATGATGAAGACTTGGATCCAACAATTATCTAGAATAAGAGCAGCACAAAAAAGATTAAAATCTCCGCCGACTATTAACTGTGTCCGCATGACAACATATGACGTAACATACTAAAAGGTAAACATTCGTTTGGAAAATGTGATATTTTATGTATAAAATCAAATATTTGACACCAAATAAACACCCTAATGTGATGGAAAGATGTCCCCCGTGGCATAGGGGTCCATCTGGATACTAAATAAAAGGAAAATAAGAAGTTACAGCATTAAGAATCAAGACACACACCCCAATACCCTTGTATTTGTCCAAAAACCATCATTACTTTTACCAATGGGATATTTAGGAAAGGAGAGACAATTTCCCCAAAAGAAAATACTTTAATCGAAGTTCGATTCGAATCAAAACATTTGAACGTAGTTACAACGTAGTCATAATTTACAGTATTAACTAATTTTCCAGGCAAGGATGATGAGCAATCAGAGCCTGAAGGACCAAACCCAAGAATATACCCATAAAAATGATTTATATAATATAAAAAGTTGAAAATAAAAGTGTCAACATGCTGAACAGTTGTTTGGACAGGAGTCCTAATAACAGTAAGTACACACGACACCGTATGATACCACCATTAGTCAGGGCAAGATCCTACAATCCCTACCCAAAGAGATTCTCTTACACCGGCCCACCTGGGTTGACAGCCTATCTAGCGCATTCCAGGTAGGCCACGGAAGTTTGTTTCCAGGTTTGATTCTTTCAGTAGGAAGGATAAAGATGTCGGTAACAGACGACAGACGGATACTGAGCATTACGGGTCCGTTTGGCTTTCGGGAATGGAACCCTAAAAAGATAATTCTATTCTTTCCTACCAGTTAAATCACTTGAAAAAACACACATTATACTCAACTTCACTAAGCATCGTTAGCAGCACATATAAAGCTGAACTTGACAGAGACTCATACACTCATGCGAAAAAAAAAATTTGGACTTTTCGAAGAGGTCAGTGGTTGTTATGTATCAGCACAGAATACTTATATCTATGTACTTATCATTGACTTAGGTCTTAGAGAGTACGGAGAGTTGGTGCATACATAGATTGGCACCTCACCTGATGAGAATGGTAAGCGACAATACCATGCCTGTCTAGAAACAGCCACACTCTGGCCTTAAAGCAGTCCAGATTGTACTGTTCGGGGAACACTTTAGCGGGCAAAGCCATTCATTTAGTTCCAGAGTGCTGTCATATGTAGTCAAGGTACCGGGTACAAGCAAGATCGTTGTGCAGCAGAAAGAGAGTCGGTCCAAGAATCGATCCCCGAGGAACTATGGATGCCATAGCCTGAAAATCAGACGTAGTCTACTAAGATTGATCTTATGCTCAGAAAGTCTGATATCTAGTATAAAAGGTACTTAAAGCAGACCAGAAGTATAATAGAAGTAAAGGAATTGGATAGGTAGTCAAATTCCTTTGATAAGAAGACAACTGAGACTGTCAAGAGTTTCGAGAGGGGGCTGCTGTTGATGTTACTTGATGTTGCCAGGGTAAGAAACGAGTTTGTTATTGTTATGTACAAGGCACGATGGAAGAACGACATCGTCAATATCGTCGGAAAGCGGTGGATAGAGAGGACGTGATTAGAGATAATTGAGAAAGGTTTACGTCCAATTTTGGAATGATAACCTAACCGGTAGAAAAACGTCGGACAACCCCTGACCAAGTTTACACAGATTCAAATATTTTCTAAACTACTATCCCTATTTTAATGAAACAAAACTCAAAACCATCTCAATTTAAGTGCCTTTCAAATTAATAAAACCGCATAATAATCGGTTCAGACACACCTCTACATATATGCAGATACACACGTCAAAGTTATAACATCCCCTTTTACCGTTTTTTTCCTTTCTTGGAGCCTGCGCGTTTAGCGCATTCTATCAAAGTCAAGTTCTCTTCAAATCTTTTCTGATGAAGATTTTTAAATGAAACAAGCAAATCATATTACACTTTTATTTCTCTTTTTTATGCTTAGGTAAGTACTTATTAAGTTATGTGTGATGGGACAGAATTTTACGTACTTCGTAAGACGTATACTTAGATACAATACACGATTAAATACGCTGATATTTTTAACTATAGGTTTTGCAACATTACTATTAAGTATTTAACAAATAAAAGATATGCGGTTTTTTGATATGCATATTATTTTTTTTACTTTATGCTATTTTATCTCAGGTATACCTATTCGCATCGATTTGTAACTAACTTTTTTCTTTTCGAAAAAGAAAATGGTAGCTAGACTTATAGCCTTGAGGTTTGTCTTTGGTATCTGAGGTTCTGCATATTTTTTCTTATAGAAACCACGCAATTGATATCTAGGGCGTTTGTTATATTTTGCAGAAACCTAGCCTTAATAATAATAGACAAACATTAATTATTCATCATTAACTGTCACCCAAATAATTTACGAAACTTAAAAAATCTTTGTGTAGATAATATAGTAACAATCTTTTGTAATTTTTGTTCAATTTTATTTGAGTAAATGAATTTAGTTAATTAAAAAAAAGACAGGTACTAGAGATAAAATTAACAGTAATAATTTTAATTCCAAAAAGATTTCCAAACATTTGTGCGTGGTACATTTAGGTACATCGAACTAGCGTAATTTTTAATTCTCCGATCTTATTATACGGTTCCAATTTTCTTATATTCCGAATTATTTCCGTTTCCGAATTATTTATCTAAATTATTTCTTATCTACATTATACATAAAAGCTAGTATTTATAAAGATTTACTCTAATTTTCTTTGGCAAAGCGTCTTTTTATTTACAATTTCATAATTTTTGAAACAACAAACAATTTACCTATTCAATTACAAAACCATTCAGTTTATCCTAGTTTAATAAAATTATAGTATTGTATAGAAAATCAATAATGTAGATAATTTATCTACGAAATTGGAAGTCTTTCAAATCCTTAATTAATTAAATTATAACATTTAAACCTATGAGCATTTATAATTCGAGATCTAATTATTGGTAACCTCGTTCTAAAGCTATCAAAATGTATACAACCAAAATTTTTTAAAACGATTTTTTTAATAAATAAATAATGTAAGAAACAAATCAGGATAAGAATATACAATTTACAATTCCTTTAATCACAATCGATGAAACTTGTAACCCACCAAAAATTTAATAAGGTATTGAATTTATTTTCAAGGGGAAAACGGTTGTTTTTGGAACTTTTGGACAACATTTTTCATAATTAACTTACAAAGAAAATCATGTTCCTCGGTCTTTAATGATAAAATAATAGATTTCAATTCATGTAATTTTTTGTTAAAATATAATAGACGGAAACATCACTACTACAACAAAATGAAACTCCATTATCTCTCACTGTCCCTCCTTAGCAACCTATTTACCCTCCAAATTCTATTCTTGTACGTCTCTATGGGCGATCTTCTTAGCAACTTTGCAGTAGCCACCCTTGTCACTGCCGCTTGGTAACTCTGCGGCGACAAGATGGCGGGCGTTTCCCGCGTTTTTAGCACGTCCGCCGGGCTATCGGACAACATGGCGTCGAACCCACCATGCAACATGGCCAGGGAATCGCCTGTCGTGAAGTTTGAGATCGGTGTGCAGAGCGGTATCGCGTTCGACCATTTTCTGTTTCTGTAAGCAGTTAGAACATCGCTATAATATCGTCGACGGCAAGAGTGCACCCATTATCAACACCCTATTTATCAGAGATCTGACAAGTCGACGTGGATCATGGGTATACTCGTTTTCCTGGTCAAGTTTCCAAATTCGAATTCTTAACTTGACCAACCAGAATCCGCGAAGACCAATCAAAAGCCTGCGTGAAAAGTATCGCGGATTCTAATTGGTCGACGCTGAAATTAGTATTCGGAAACTTTAAGCCTGGTTTACATTTTGACAAGTGCCAAGTGCGAGTGAGAAGTGCAAGTGACAAGTAGTGCGTCTTAACGAGCAGTGACAAGTGCGAGTGACAAACAGAGTACTTGTTGTTTGTCACTTGCACTTCTCACTCGCACTTACCACTTATCAAAATGTAAGGAGCAAGGAGTTTTAAAAATTAGATTTGTTTTACGAGACAATTTGCTTACTGTAGAAGTTACGGAGACAGTATATAACACTTTTCATCGGATAAAATGCCTAGGACAGCTAGGACAATCAGTCTTGTCAGTCATCTCCAAAAGATGGTTCACAAGACGTTGCTGAGCGTTGAAGAACTGCCGTTTTGTACAAAACTTTTCAAGCTTCTACTCTACACAATAGTCAGAAAACTCAGGAATGGAATCTTCTTATCACTGATATCAAATTGCATAACCTCAAGAACTTAGATAAAGACTTTCTCACGCTCCAATAGATAATTCACGTGTGCGATAACCTATATATAGGTTATCAGATTTGATAGTGTCTAAATTTAGATAGGTAGGTACTTAATATCCGAGAAGATTATGTCAAATCTCTTCAGTCTCAGAAAGGGCTCGGTGCAGTCCAGTGGACGCACCGTCCATGGTATCTGCCTACCCCACCTGTGGGACACAGGCGTAACCTTTATGTATGTATGTATGTGATAGATACTCACTTCAAACATCGCAGCATCGGCGCCCCCTTCAGCTTGTACCCTGGCTCGCAGGTGAAGGTGACCGTTTCGCCAATTTTGTAGTAGAACTTCACTGACGACATGCGCCCCGAGATAGTCGTGCCGGGGTACGTGCATGCTTGGGCACCTGTGGGTATATGTTACTTAGGGCCTGTTTCACTACCTACTGATGAGTTCCTGGTATATTATTTGACAGATCTGTGTTGCCGTAACTTTCGTTTCGTACTAATGAGAAGATGACGGCATCACAGATTCACGGATATCTCTGTCAAACAAGAAATCTGGAACTTACAATAACAGTAGGCAGTTCAATTCAATTCAATTCAATACTTTATTTCAGACACATGTCCATAATGTAATACAAAATAAAAATAAAAACAAAAATAAATAAAATGAAAATCTTAAATCTATCCGTCTAGCAGTTTGGTCCAGTAAAGAGCACTTGTATATGTACTACCCTTTACTGAACAAAACCGGCCTAGATCCCATATGGACATCGTTCCAGTGCCTAACAATAGGACACTGTAGTCTGTCCGCGATAGGGTTTAGGAGACTACTATCGCAGTGACACAGGTCCTTAAGCATTTATAACAGAAAAAGTATAAACTCAAAATTCATCGCTGCGTCCTTAGAACAAAATATTTATTTTCGATATTTAACGATCCGTTAATGATAAAAGTATGAGCCAATCAATTTCAAAGTCAAAAAACTATACACAGCTAATAGTCTGTTATTGGATATGATTCTGTTTTCTCGAATGACATCTTCCAGCTAACTGTTTTTACCAACGACAGTTCGTAGACTATTTGAATCGGTCATTAGGGGTACGTACTTAATATAAAAAGATCTCGTTTAGCCAAAGAAGCAGCTGGCACAAATTTCTATAAAAGCTGTCTCTATCCTCCAGAAACTTTTTTTATTCTAATTTTTTAACGAGGCTTAAAACCATCCTATATGGTTATATCAGCCTCTCACAGAAACTTCAAACCATCATACTCACAAGTAGGCGGCTTGTCGCTCCACCGTCCACTGTCCTGGCACACCAGGATGGGTCTCCCGTGCAGCGTATGTTCAGGGTTGCAGTGGAACTGTAGCACGTCACCAGCTCTGTACGGTGCGCGACCCAACACGTACCCTGATTGCGGTGGTGGTAGCGCCGGGCAGGATACCTCTGGTAAATTCAAAGATATCGATGGATGATTTTTTTTGTATTTTACGAGCGGAGGTCAGACGGCTTTCTAATGGCAGTGCTCCATAGGGTGGGACTTTAGCGAACCGTGGCTTTTGCAGTGCAGGACCATTTGCAGTTTTGATTGCAGGTGAACGTGACCAGGGGTTTTAGAGATGACTTTAAGGAACAGTGGCTTTGACACTGGAGGGGCATTTACCTTTTTGATAGCAGAGCACCGTGACCAGGGATTGTAGAGGTGGACAACGCATTGATGATACTCCTGGTGTTGCTAATGTCTTATAGGCAGCGGTGACCACTTTCCATCAGGTGCTCGGTAGCCTTGTTTGTCTACCGTTGACATAAAAAATACCTGATCTACCAAAATCCTAGAAAATGGTCAAGGAGAACCCCAGGCTCTCGCGAGTCACAGAGGTCAGATCTCAGTCGACCTACTGCAATTACTTGATCTGCCAAAATCCTGGATCACGTCAAGGTGGGCCTCAGTCCTCGCGCGTAGGAGCACAACTGGGACATTGAAGGCAATATGACGACAATTATTTCGACGTACTGTCATCATCACCAGCCTCATGCTAATCATGTATTTATAATATGTCTTCAAGGTACAGTCACTCACCGCGACACACAGGGAACGGGCGCGCCCAGTCCGCAGCAGGAAGGCAGACGGTCTCCGTGGGGCCCGCTAGGGCCCACCCCGCGGGACACGAGAAGGCGGCGCGTCCCCCAACCCCGCGGGACACCACCGCCACGCGGGGTCGTCGCTCTCCCTCGTTAAGGGGAGTGTCTTGGACTACTTCGCCGCATTCCACACCTGAGAATGATGGGATATTGTCTGTTATAGTCTGGTCAGAAATATATGAGGGCTATCAAGAGGGAGCTACTGTTGCTCTTACTTTGTAAAAACAATAAATGTTTTATGATTATGATTATTAGATCTAAAAAAACCGCAATACAGCGGAGTCACATATATAACATAATATGTTCCTGCTTATAGTAATTATTATAGAGATATATGGCTAGGCTTCACATTCGTAGAGACAAATTGACAGTTACGAGTTACAGTGCTACTAATTGGCTTGTGGAATAAATTAAATCTGCCTTTTTAGGTCGCCACTGTTAGATCCTGTCAAGAAGAAGCAGCGCTGAGAATTTTAGCCTTAAATCGTATTTTTAAAACTTGCAGATATGGTGGAAAGACTAGAAGAATATAGCACCGGCCCCTTCCAAGCACGGGTGTTGCAAAAGACGACAAATATCTAGCCAGGACTGATACATACGGTCTATTCGCCGAGAATTGATAAATATTATGAAAAGTCTCGGAATAGAGACTGTCACTTAAACATATGACAATCAGTATGACGGACGTCGCTTAGTGCCACGCGCACTGAGTTTCCTGGTACGAGACGTTGACAAGCGCTAGGCGAACAGAGTTTGTATGGTATGGTAAGCGTATGGGCGGCAAATTTGCTGTCTGCTAGCAGAATTGTGTAGGTATAGAAATAAAATATGAAATAAAATTTTATTTAATATTATGTGTGGGTTACAAGATTTTGCAGTTCGAGGTGCAGTCGTTTTTTCTCCACAAAATTTCTACCTTTACAGATGTGCATCCATAATTGATTTACATTTTCTAATATGAAGAAAAAGCTGATTACAACAGTGAACCAGTCCAACTCACTCTCGCACACAGGCAGCGGCGCGCTCCAGTTCCCTGACGGGCGGCAGAGCAGGCTGTGCGAGCCGATGAGCGCGTTCCCGTTGGCGCACGAGAACCGGATCTCCGTGCCGAGCTGCGTGCCGTGCTCGCTGGGCACGAGCCCGCGCCGGATGGGCAGCGGGGGGCAGTGGACATCTGATGAAAGAGGGGGTAAATATTAAGGATAGTCATTGTTACTATAGGTTAACAAAGGGAATTATTACTATAATTGCGTATGTGTGCATCATGGGACCCTATTTTTGAATCGCAATCTAATGCCTGTCTTTTCTATCTTTAGCAACTTACCACGAGTGTGAAAGAGACAGGTTGCGCATGGATGCGAGCGGTTCAAGAATTTAGCTCCGGGTCCGGCGGATGTATGTTCTTCTCTACAGGTCGCATTTCTCAAACGATTCTCGTGAAATGTTGTAAGTTGTTGCTGGTTCGAGAATTATATGGAATATTTTGTCGATACAGTTTTTTTATTTTTTTCAAACGGCTGAGGTATGGACGGGATCGTGAGGTCTAGAGCTCACAGAGCCAGTAGTAGATTGTTTAACCATCGATCCACCGGTGGATTGAGGAGGAAAAAAATGTGACTACGCACCATCAGGTAGCCCCACCTGGTTGTCTACCAATTAACATAAAAACATTGTTATTTATTTTAAAAATTCTGCATGTCTAGTCTAGATTTATAAGTATCTCAATAACCCACCTTCTACAATTATCTCAACCTGATGGCTTTGCCTGGCGGGCGTCTCGCACTGGTATATTCCCGAGTCCTCCTTCTCCGCCCCGAGGATGCTTAGCCGGTACTCCAGCTGGCTGTCGCGGCCAGGGTCCGTGGTCCAGCCTTCTACGTACTTCTTCTCCACACTGGAATTTGAGGATGGCAGATATTGATATACGACCTTAGGGCCTTCAAGAAACCAGTTTTACCTCTGTCAAAGTTCGTCAACGCATACGCGACATCCCTGGTGTTGCGGATGTCCATGGCGAATGCAACACGCTTAATATTTATGGCAAAACGTATCGTTGATTTCTGGTTTTCTAGAAATTCTGTGATCCGTATCACGATCTGTGAGTCACGCTCACTCGATAAATATTATGATCCTGGATCGCAATCCACGTATCACGATAAATATCAAGCGTCTAGCATCCATCCAGGGACGGCGGTGATCACTTACCATAAGGTGAAACAAAACCCACCATTAAAAAAAATTAGGGCCATTATAAAAATTTTGAACACCAGCTCTGGATAGGTTTTCTGAGCTGTTGATAAAATTCTCGTATACTTTCTAACTGTGACAGTAAATGATGGTTTATTGACTGATTGACTGATTTGTATATTTCTACGATAGGTGGTCATCTTGGAGTTGATGTCTCGGTTATGCTCTAACGCGTGAGGGGCCGGGGTCTGTCATGACCATGATCCAAAGATAGCTATATCAACTAATACAAATTACGAAGATTAAGTATACGTTGCCTTTCCAGGTGAAGAGATCCTCATCAAACTCGAACTTTAAATAAATCAAGAAAATATAGGTATTTTAAATTCATTTAAATTAACCAATTTCGACCCATGTTATGAAATTGCCAATCGTGTGGGAGAACTTTTCGTTAAATCAAATAATAATGGACAAAAAGTTGTTGCTTAAACCAAAATCAATTTTATTTTTTTATTTTTTAAATTCTTTTGTTGTTTCATTTATTTAATCGTACACAAATTCAGGTAGAAAGCCGTAAATTGTATGGGGATGATATGGCCTATCCTCCCCTTTACGTTCATATGGTCCATTGTATTAAAACGTCCACTGAATGAAATCGTCCACTGTTTTAAAACGTCCACTTTAACACCTCCACTAATCATCATCATCATCATCTTGGCGTAATGTCCACGTAAACTCCACTAATAACAGCACTAAAGATTTCCATCACGCCCGAACTCTGACCAGCTAAAACCAACATACTCAGGGTAATAGTGTGTGACGTTCCACTTGGGGTTTCCGAAGCGCCTCATCCACAGGCACTCCATATGCAGCACGGCCCCAGGGTACACCAGCAGCTTCCCGTCGTTGGTCTGCGCGATCGGCCCTTGAGAATGCCTGAAGAGGATCGTCGGCGACTTTCCCACTGAGGAGAATGTCATTGGTATGGAGCTCGAATTGACAGTTTGTGGGGTGTGGCTCGGGTAATGGCAAAGAGACAAAGTTTCCTGAGGGCTTACCATGAGCTCTTACAGCAGGACCTAAATAGAACTGGCCTGCTTAGAACGAGACAGCGCAGCGCTGGGTCTCGTTTTTATGACCTATCTAGGACCTGGTCCTAAAAGCAGATTTTGTAGTGTAACTTCAACTTACTTAAAAGTCAAGCTGTTAGGTTAAGTGTGCTACTGTCGTTTGTCCTTTGGTTACGTAAAGGACAAAACTCAGTGTCTGTTTTGATTGCTGCTGTAGATTTTGAAGTTTGTGTTCATTAGATATTCCAAGTTAAACATTTCGAGGCAAAACTTAGAGTTTCATGTGTCAATTTGATACTTAAAAGGTCATCAAGTCAGACTTTCAAGTGAAACTTGGAAGACTTGGAAGACTGAGTTCTAAGTTTTATTTCACAAGAAAGAGACTGAAAGTGTGATGTGAAGTCATCACACAGAAATATTCTATTTAAACAGGTTGTTTTGAAACTTTAAAATAACTTCGCTAGATTAAATTTTACCTTTAGGTAACCTACAGAATAGAAATTGGTCTTCTCTCTTCATCGTAATTGGAGGAAAAATATATCGATTATTTTTTTAACAACTCCTCTACTATGCCTAGTCCTTTTGGTCTACTTCGTTCGATCTTCGGCATTGTTGGTGGTGAGTTTGTTAACATGTCTTGTCGTCTAGGTATCACTTCTTGGGCCGGCCTCTCATCATCATCAGCCTAGCGCTTATCCCGGCCTCTGCCAGGGTCCGCTTTCCTACCCATCCTTCTCCACTTCGCCCGGTCTTCGGCATCCTCGCGTCGTAAGCCGTTCCCTCTCGTTCCTCATAAAACTTACTAGCGTAATCGTTCTCTTGGTTGAGTCCAGAGCAGGTGGGCGTAGTACCATCCCAGGCGCCGCCGATGCAGCGGCGCGTTTGCGAGCCCGTTATCTTGTATTTGCCGATGTCGCTGCATCTGATAATATGACAAGGTTTTTGAAAATATCTTGAAATCTAAAATAAAAAAATTAAAAAATAGCTGCAAAATTAAATTCGCCACAACTTTGCTTTTGTATACTTTTTCAATTCTCAACTGTTTACGAGCAACTCATTCTCGGTTTTGGCAGTGGTGGGAGAAACTCTTTTCTTTTGCAAAGGATTTCTTGGAACTTCGGAACTGAAGTAGCATTAAACCTATTAAGTTATTTCGCGCTAATTTATTCAATTATTCAATTTATTAGGCTGCAGGTGGATGCTGGATATGACAAGCTGAGGACAGGGTGCATTGGCGCTCATTAGGGGAGGCCTATGTCCAGCAGTGGACTAGTTTAGGCTGATGATGTTGATGATAAATATATTCAAAACTTATAAATTCTTCAAATGTTGTAACTTCACACTATACCTGGAAACGATAACAGATCCAGCTGGGAAGTCTACAATCTCTGTTATCTCCAGGTCGTTGTAGAAGGAGACCACGTGAGGCTCTTCATTGTGGAAAGTGCAGCTGTTATTACTCAGCAGTTCTTCACTCTGGGCTTCTAGTTCTTCTGCAAATAGTTTTGATACAGTTTTATTGGCATGCAAAACGTAATTTTTATTTACTGTGATTTCGCAATTTGATTCAGCGATATGGACGTTTCTCTACAAGTTTAAGTAACTATTTAGGATCAGACAGGCCTTAAACTTGTTTGTCATAATATATGGTATAAAAAATTCCACAACTTGTGAAAATACTAAGTTTACTAACCCTAGTTTATTTCTGGCGATGTGTTTCATCACATGAATTTTACAATAAGCTATCGCCATCTTCGTTCACATCGTCATTTACCACCAGTTTTGAATAAATAAAAATAAATTATTAACTTAAAATAAAAGCCAAAGCTTAAAATCGCGGTCATTATCACATATTTTAAAAGTATGTTTCAGGTTTCCTATCGCGTACCTTTGTTTACGAGTAGCCACTTTCGCCCGGCCCCCGCAGCTCTTCATTCCTTCATTCTCCATGTTGCATGCAACTACGACGAAATTCCGGCCTACTCTTTAACAAAGGTACGCGATAGGAAACCCGGAACATACTTTTAAAAACTTGAAACTTATCTACTCACCGCAGTTAAAACTCTTTCCGACCCAGTTGCCATTCTCGCAGATCAACTTCCAAGTTGTCTTCTCACCCATGATAGAGGCTATGCAGCTGAAGGTGATCTCGGTGCCATGAGGGTAACCTTCCAGTCCCAAGGTCCCGTTGACTTCAGTACCATCCCGGTATATGAGCGTCCCTTGGACCCTTTGGAAGAAGTCCGGATTATTTTGAGTTTTCCATAACATTGTTAATGGTAAGACCAAGTTTTTCGTCGTTTGCAACGGCAAAAAGAGAGAAGAATCATTAGCGTTCAATGTAATTTATTAAGCAAGAGTTACAATTGCAATGTTAGAAGGTAAAGTTGAAAAATTGTTCTTAATCTCTAAGATATTACTCAACTGGTCCAACTCAGTATTGTGTACAAAAAATCATAAGTAGTCACTTCCTTTTAAACGAAGGAGAATTTAAAGAAATATTCATTCGTATTATTTCTCGATTAAAACTTTTTGAGTGTTTCATTCATGCACTATACATCGACAAACTCGGAAAAACATCAGCAACAAAAACCAAGCACGGCCAAGACACAAAAAGCCAAAACGTGGCCATACAAACAGCTTCCATTTTCGGTAAATATACATAAAAACATTGTCATAATACAGCATATATCCAAACGTGTTAACTAAGCCCTGCTTTCAGAGGGTTTGAGGATCATGTACAAGAAACATGGTAATGGCAATATTAATCGTCGTTGAGATGAGTGACTGAATCAAGTTGACGTAGCTATGACGGTTTCGATTCATGAAGTAAATGGAACGATATTAGTTGATGACTCAGCGAGGAGTACTTCGTTTGATGAAAATGACGCTATCGAGAATGTTGATGAAATAGACGTTGGCGATGATATAGAATATGATTAAGTATAAAAAAGCAAAAGTCCGAACCTAGAAGGCTCTCACCAGGGCTTCGCATCCCTGACCGCCACCGTGCCCTTCAGTCTTTCCAGCCAGCAAATAAGAAACGCAAATACTTTGCAACAACATTACTTTTTTGTTCATAACGCTGTCTATTACACATCGCTTCACCGTCTCAAAAGTTGCCATTAGAGTGGAATTAATAATAGAAGTGTTACTTTGATAATATATTTAAAGACAATGAAAGCTAATATCATCACCAAAGATACAAAGACTTATTCGCAATTTCTATGGCAATTTTTGGAACGATAGTCAATTCACAGTCACAAGGGACAATAGCAAAAATAAGTAAACAAAATTAAGACAAATCGATTGCAGTAAAAGCGTGAATTTTGATCGCTCTGCTGTGTCTTTCGAATTTCAATGACATAAATGAGCTAGTGTCAATTTTATAAACAATTTAAAAATTGACACTAATAAAGTTATGTCCAACAACGGTGGTCCGAATGATTCAAATAAAAATGTAAGGGCAAAATATGAGAGAAACAAAACCACATAAGCTACAATGAAAGCGTTTGACACAAGGTTTAAAGTTGTTTGGCTGTATGTAAATTAGGTAGGTATTAAAAAAACCAATTTAAACACCTTTTTTTCTTCTTTATACTTAGGAAGATGAAAAGATTTCTTGAAATTTTTACTATCAGGCGTTGAAACTTAAGTTATTCTACGTTCAATTCTAGAAAATTCTCTTACCTAGCTGGTGGATCGCATTCAGTGATAGATTTTTCATCGATGTCTGGCTCTAGATCCGAAATATTTTCGCGTACAATGTCTGAGCCACTGCGGTACTCCGATGTAGGTCGTGGTCTCGACATATTGGCTGGAATGGTATATATGAAGTCGATTAAATCTAGATAAACTTACACAAAAAATATAAAAGTACGAGAAATCTGCTAACTGTTCGCAACGATGGCCTTTCGCTAACAGACGTACGTTATCACTTTTTTGTAGCCATTTTTGTCCCACTGGGCAAACGACTTCTTGTTCCACTGCTTGGCAAAGGCCTCCCTACCCATCTTTCATTTCTCTCGATCCCAACATCTTACTCGACAATTTCTTACAAAAATACTGGTTCCACTTCGTTCGTCTGAGCACCTTCTTTTATTATATTGGAAAATACCTAAATAAAAATCGATTCAACAGAATTGCTCCATTGACTTTATTGTATACTCTCCATCTCTCTTTCATATTCGCAAAATCTCATAAACTCTAATATTCCAAGATCTCTTTTTCAAGATTGACAAGTTTCTCCCTGAAACCTTTAGGGGCTGACCTGCCACAACCACCACTTACCCAAAGGTCGGCAGAAATCGTGTACAGTCGGCTGCAGTCGTCCCAGGTGGCAGTTAAGCGTCGCAGGCGGCGAGCGGCCGGCCTCGCAGGCTATGTTGACCGAGGACGCGTGTGCGACTGTCAGTCCGGCGCGGTAGCCAGCCTCATAGGTGGCGCCGTGGAGCAGTGGCAGCTCGCAGGGTGCTGGGGGTATTGTGTGAAGAATTAATAGGCTGGTACCATAATTCTCTAATGTGGAATATGTTAGCAATCGATTATTCAGCCTGTTTAACTACAAAGCCCGTGAAAATTCTTACCTGCAACGCATTCAGGCATGCTGGTCACAGCCCATTCTCCTAGCCAACAGCGTAAGTTTGTAGGCCCTTGAACGTTGTATCTGTAATTAAGTATTTCTATCATTTCCATACACTGTTGTTCATGTGTTTCTCAAAACGGCTACTCCCTTGTAAACCAGAAGACGTCTAGGTTTACAAATAGTTATACTTGGCTGGCTAGGTTCACTGTTTGTATCAATCATTAGGACGTCAATATTTCTTTATTGCGTCTCCCGATTCCATATTATGGTTGCCATTTATCTCTAGCCATATTATGTCAACTTTTCTTTTTTATTAGTATATTGGCCTCCTCCCACACCGATCGACTTTGTGACCTCTTGCATCCATCGGCTTCTACGACTTCCACAAGATCGCCCATCCGACTTGTGGATGAAGTCCCAACTGCGATTGCCGGCACGTGGTCGACACGCGCTATCCTCTCCGTTCCATCGGCCTTCGGTTCTGCGAGCTACGTAGTCACATCTGTTTCTGGAATTCTAAAATCGATGTCGGTGACCTTAGTTAATATAGTCTTACCCATATTCGCAGGAGAAATGCACGACTTGTCCATTCGGCACTGGATCTGTTTCGTTCAATTCTTTCTCCTCTCCGTGGCCTACTCCTGAGCCCAGCAGCTGGCTCGCTGTCAGCTGTCCAGGGTCAGTGGGCATCGTGTATATGCCGTACTCGGTTGAGGGGACATGGCACGGTTCTGTTAAAAGAAGTTCGTAGATGTTAATTGTTTTCCTGGTGCTATATATTTGTATAATGATTTTGTTGTGGTTATGATGGCATGATGATTAGTGATGATGAAATTTTTTTCTGATTTGTGATGAAATATTCAATGTTAAAATGTTTTTTATAATTTTTCAGAATGCAGTTATTATTACATTGTTTATAATATCATTCTTTACAATTTAAAATCATCATAGATTTAAGGTTTATGTCGGTTAATTTTTAATGCTGCCACTCTATATCGGTCGGTTGGCATTAATATTATTTTATTAAAGGAAATCATTTGATTTTACTGTTATAATTAACGAAGCAGAATCTCACAAGTTAGAATGTTAATGTTTAAAGCTGGCATACATTTAACGGCACAATGCATGCTCAACACAGTGCTTGTGCTCAAAATGGGCGTTGCAACAATGCAAAAGGGACAGCTAATTACAAAATCATACCAAAACTCCCTTGAAGAAGAGACTCTAGTCTGTCACTCACGTATTTCGCATTTGGGTTTCTCCGGTTTCCATCTGCCTCTAACACATTTTGTTGTCGCATTTGGTTCCAAATTCAAAACGTAGCCTTTTCCGCAAGCCACACGAACTATAGTTCCTGCAAAACAACATTCTAAACTAAACAACTTCTTAATTTATAAAGCTCAGCAAATATACACTCACAACGTTGTTTGAATAGTTTTATTAAGTAGCGCTTTCTAACACCGTTGCATCATGAATTCTAACTCATCATTTTGTACATTTACGTGCTGTTATTTTATTTTAAGGGTTCAAATAAACTGTTTTTAAGATAATCACCACACAATATTGATTATAAACACCTGTGAAATAATAGGTTAATTTTAAATTCTGTTTTATTTTTCCCCATATCTATTGCCCTATTTACCTGAACTAAATGTGTTGTTAGGATCTCTCCCATACTTGACTATCTCGATATTAACGTATGGTTCGCTCTCAATGGGTTCACAGGGACTCTTCGGACGTCCCTTCTTTCCTTTTTCAGTGGAATTTGTGATTTCTGTCCGATTAGGACCTTCATAAACTTCTTTATTATCTGTGCTTTGTGCTTCTGCACTACCATCTACATCATGGCGCGATCTGCCGCCTTTGCTTTCACGACCTCTATAAAAAACATTATTATTTAGTGTACCTATTATCATTTAGTGAAATTATACCAATTATATTCAGTAAAACTTACGTTTTAGGAATCGTGGCGGTTGTCTGATTTAATCTCTCAGTTTTCCTACTTGTTCTTTTCTCTTTTTTGTCTAGTATATTATCTACTTCAGTCGAATTCGTTTTATTGTATTGTAATGGTAAGACAGCCATTTCTTTATTATAATGTTCTGTTACATTATCACTACTTTCTAAAGGTATAACTTTTAACATTTCATTGTTTATTTCGTTGTAATCTAATTCTTTTGTTGGTACTTCAGTCCATAGTTCTCTATACGCTTCTTCTATATTTATACCTCGCTTTATTCTAGGTTTTAATGTAGTGATTTTTCTCGTAGCTACTTCTATAATTTTACTATCAGCAGCTTCTAATTCTATATCTAAATTCTTTTTAGCATCAATTTTATTTATGGTTTCTATTTTACCACTATCGGCAACTTGTAGCTCTATATCTAGTTCTTTCTTGGACTCATTACTACTTTTTGTACCTAGAAATCTTTTACGTCGTTTGTCAACATATCTTTCAAAATATTGATGTTTGAGTTTATTTATATTACGACTGTTGTCACCCCTGAAATCATGGTCGGGAAACAACCCGCCTTTTAAGACTGTAACATGAGGCAGATCATCAGACTCCGTGTTTTCATATTCTGAACTGTCCTCGTCTTCATGTTCAACGATATCTTCTTCTTCTGGTTCATATACAGGCTGATAAGAATATAACCGATGACCTATTGGTTCGCCGTGTACATTGAAAACTGTATACATCGCAGTTGGCAAATTCTCAACATCTGAAGTCTCTAAAGACTGCTCATTTTCCTCGCCCTCGTAATTAGAGTCGAATTTCTTCATAATTTTGTAATTGGCGTGCCTCAAGGTAGGTTTTGGGTCATCGTGGTTGTATTTTTCATATAATTGATCGATATACTCGTGTGGGTTTTCATTATGCCGGCGAACGTTGTTGTAGTATTGGCGGAGGGCGGCGGATCTTCCGTGACGGAGTTCTGCGTCTGGGACGGATCTGCGTCGTCGATTCCAGCGAATACGTGGATGTTGAAAGAGAGTACATCTGAGGATAGAACACAATATTATAATAAACTATAACTGTAATTTTGAATGGTATTGAATGAGTATATACATACATACAAGTAGAAGGCGCTGGCCTAATTGGCAACGGTCGTCCGACTATGGTCGTACGACGGACGTCGCTTGACCAATAGGAGGCCTCAAAACCGCCTGTCGCACGACGGATGTCGCTCGACCAATAAAGGATCATAAAACCGCCCGTCGCACGACCGTTGCCAATTAGAACAGCGCCGAATGATACTACATTTAATGAAACAAGATATCAAGGACTTCGGTGGAAATACATAAGTATCCACTAGTAGGACTTACCTTGGCAACTCCCTTGGACTCCAATGGCCTCCAACGCAAGTGGCTCCAGGTGGTCCTTCCGATAAGACATAGCCTTTCTCGCATTCGTACATTATTTGCTTGTTATTTACAACCTAAAATTAAGGAGACATTTTCAACGTGAAAATTTATTTCTTATCCTTAAATACTTTAAGCTAAGCTGAGCTCTAAAGAAAAAGACCACATACCTTTTTAACATAAGGTCTATAATCGTATAATCCCATATTTCCTACCAACAGCACTTTACCATTTTCAATATATCCAGGGAATGGACAGAATACTGAAACAAATGAATATTGTAAGATTAAATGAAGTCTGCTCAACCTTGGCTTCTACAGATTTCGTAGAAGATAGAGTATAATTTTCTCCGCCAAACTTTATAAGACGTAGATCGTAGACCAATGCCTGAACAAGATAGATTCATAATCATCACATCAGCCGAAAGACGCCATAAGCCTCCCCCGGAGAGACAAAGGTCGGCCCACCTCTTTACTTTGTCCCTACAATTCATTAGGTCGTCTGTCCTTCAAGGCCTTATTACTATGGACATATTACCTGTTTTAAATAAAATTATAAAGGATTTTAATTATATATTTCTATTTACCTTCGTCACATTTAGGAGCCTCTCCAGTCCAGTTACCAAAAGAGCATACGACTATGGGATTCCCTTTCAACTCGAAACCGTCTTTACATCTAAACCTTGCTTTCATTCCGTGCTCTGTTTTTGGTGCGATCACCATACCGTTCCGAGGGTTCCTGGGCATCCTTTTACACCTGGAAATGGAGAAATAGGCTTTTCTTAATTTTGAAAAAATGTAAGCCGCCTCCTAATAGCAGAAGTATTCAGTTTGACAAATCCATTGTTGCAAGAGCTATAGTACCGTTGCACGACTTTCTTGCCAGACTGTAAAATCTCACCAGGAATATTATATGAAATGCCGCATTATGCTGACTTAAAAAAAAAAATTCTTATACTAGCCAGAGCAAGTAGCAGCATGTTTTTCTACACTTACGGAGATGGAAGATGAGAAAATATAAAATTTCTATGTCCCTGACAACTATCAACTTATACTAAAGATGCACTGTGACCCAAGCTTGCGCTTAGACTGGGTACCTTATACCTATTATATCCTTAAAGCCGTTATTGCTTTTTGGTCGAAACTGATTGGCAAGAGATTTGATAGAATCAGAAACGTCATCATCATCCAAGCGGTCAACCCCGCCTTCTGCCAGAGTCAGCTTTCCTGCTCTTTTCCTACACTTTGCTAGATCTTCGGCATTCTCACCTCGTAATCCGTTGGTTGGTTCTCGAAACGTGCGTAGTATTTTAAATAATTACCTGGCTGGTTGACATCTTGGTATCTGCGTCCACGTGCCATTGTTGCAGGTCACAGCTGCATTGCTGGACGGAAACTCGTAATTCTTCTCGCAATCCACCATTATCATTTCACCTGGAAGAATGTGATCATCCATCATACACAGGACCTATTTGTTAGGTTAGAAATCGCGGACTATGGCTGATTTGACGTTTGATGATAATATAGCTGTGTCCCTAGAGGTAGACCCTAGTGAACCCTTGAAATTACTGTAATGGCGTGTTTTCTTTGTAGACAAAATAAAATTTACATTAAATCTGCAATAAATATACAATCTTTTATTCACATATTTTTAGCTAAACGTAAACGCAACCACAGCCGAAGTAACATTAAGTCGTCTTTCTTTATAACTTCCTTTCTATCTTGAGAAAGAGGGGGCATGTGAGTTTAGCTTAAAATGTTAGTAGAATAGGCCCCTGATCTGAAATCACTATATTCTATATGGGTTTTAAAACATTCGTGGTTATTCACTACACTTTTATCACACATATTATAGGGATTGTTACCACGGTATTCCTCCCTAAATATGTCACATTCCTTACATTTTCTCGATATTAGATGCAGGAATGCGTAGTAAGTGGAGGAGGGAGGGGGATCCTATTAGCGCATGAGTTTACGTAATCGTGTTAATAGTTTCCCAGATTACGCACTCAAACAATAAAGTAGAATAAACCTTTCTCTCAATGTCGTGCTCTTATATACATTCTCATAATTTGTTACTCTAATAATTCATTCGGTGTTATAGATATTGGTGTAGGTATTCACTAATGTGTGGTAGGTTAAAGTCCAGCAGTGGACTGTTATAAGCTATTGATGTGATGTAGGTAATGTTCTCATTCGCTGCTTAAGTTGATAATCTCATTCACACATCGCGATCTTAGAGTTGGTGCCATAGTAAAAGTTGTTTGTTATCACCAGCACTGCATATGCTACCCATTTGTATTATAAATTTAAATTCATCCTGTAGTCTTAATTTTGAATTCTGTAAACGTGTTTGTGGTTGATAATGACTTACCATGTTGAACCATAGAAGAGCTACCCACAATTTGGGTGTTGGCCTCTTGTGTGTCATTCTCACTAGTCTTTGTTTCGACCAGCACAACACGGCCTTGAGACACATGTGGCACCACGCAAGGCGCTGAAATAAAATTGACATTGAGATTTTTGCAAATTTTCACGTAATCGATTTAAATAACCCTTGTATTTATTAAGCAGAGTCACTTATTTTGATCTGTAAGATTCAGATTCTTTATCGGTAATTAGTTTTTTGTCCCTATTGTGCATGCTTGTGTCGGAGATCAAGATCGAGCTAGCGAAGTAACCAACTCGTTTTTCATCCGAAGGAAGCCTATATCGAGCATCGTCCTGCAACCAATAAGCAATATTTAATTGTATCTCTGCAATCCTGGTCTTACCTAGACACTGTGGCAACGGATGACTCCAGGTGCCATCGTTCTGGCAGATTGCCGACCCGTTTCCTTCCATACGCATGCCATCCTGACACCGGAAGATGATGGATGCACCCAAGCCAGTGCCAGAAGAGATGTTCTCCAACCATCCATGCCATAACTGGCCGGGGTGACCGCAGTTGATCTCTGGGTGTAGGAAGTCGATCGTCATTTAGATGGTATTGAAAAAATAGAAATTTATTGAAGATGTCGAGATGAGGAGCAGTGCGTTACCATGGTATGGGATCTTAAGGTAATGAATATAAATGTTGATGAAAGCATCAGTAGAAGTTAGCAAAGCAATGAGTAATGGTATCGAGATTCTAGGTTTAATGGCAGATAAACATGTTGTACCAACTACCGAAGCCTCCTAGTGGAACAGCAATAATGTGGTCAGTAATAATATTCCAAAACATATTATGCATTGTGGTTAATCTTGCATTTCAGCATTTCAGAGTTATTTAGAAAAGGCCTTACCTTTGCACATAGGTTGAGTGCCGGACCACTTCTTGTCGGCACCACATCTCCTTGTGGCGTCTCCGACGAGTCGGTATCCGTACTTGCACTCGTAGGAGACCACGGAATTGTATGCGCAGGATGTGTACACTGCTTTCCCGTTGCGGGGCGCCTCTGGCGGCGGACACTGCACCTGCGTGACCACTAGATGGCGACACGCGTCGCTTTAGAGTACGGATAGATGGCGCTGCCAGTAATTAGTGATTAGGGAATGTTATTCATTCGAGTACAACTGGTAATAGGTAAAATTTTCAGTTAATTTTGGATAGGACGTTGTGTTTATTCCATTTTAGTCCATTCGTCGTTATTGAGCAATTTTTGAAATGATTGTAAAATTGAAATTATTGTCTTGTTTTGTATCAATTAAATCGTCAAAGACCATGCATAACACAAAAAAGCAAAAAACATGCAAGATTAGAATAAAACAATGATTTTAATTTTTATCTTTATTTGGCTACAGCACAGTAAAAGACAAATTTAAGAAATTCTTCACAATAAATTCTTGCAAGTTTAACATCGATTTAAAGCTTTCTACTTTTCAAGTATAGTAATGATCTACTTTAATGTTGACATAATTTTTATATTACGAGATAACTATGGAGTAGATGATGCCAACGTCGGAATAAAAGATTCGGAGACAAATATCGGAAGCAGAGAGTATTTGGAAGATAAAATTAAATTGTATCACGTCATTAAAGACAATGATGAAGTTAATAGCGACGTCTAAGATGATATAGATTTCAGAAGTAACATTAGACTCCAAAAACTTCATTGTTCGTGGATTTATAAGTGATACTACAGACAATATTTGTAATAATATTAATACTTTTATCATGGCCATGGAAAATTTCGAACATCGTCACGAAATTTCAAAAGTTTTTGCTAATTATTATGATAAATTTTTTAATAGAAACAACAATTTCTATAATATATAGTTGTAACATGGTTTAAACACTACTTAATGTGATGATTCAAACTGTGCCCTTCTCCTCTCCTTCTAAAGCAGCAGAAAAGGAGAAAAAATAATTTTAAAAATTTCGTACTCCACTTCTAATTTTCTATGGATATCCCACTTTTACCCATTACATCATATTATTGTAATCAGGGAAAAATTTATTGAGGTTTTATTTGAATTATTTAAATTACATTTTTACATCAATACTTAATTAATTGTACTGATGTAAAAATAAACAAAGTTAATGATAATTTAAATAACGTAGACATAAAATTTAATATAGGCATTGCCGCAATTCACAAAGAAATCGAAAGTGGAAGGTCAATTAAGTGGGATATTCATTTAACTAATTGCGTCATGACAATGATATTGCTGATAGCCATGATAATCATCAATAAAGACTCATAGCGAACAGATATCTCTTTCGAACTCAATGTTAACATTAATGTCAAGATGCTAGAAAGAAATTAAAACACTGAGAAGGGAATTGAAAGAAACGAATTAGAAAATAAAATAAATTGAACGATGTTAATAATTTCACTAAGGGAAATGAGATCGAAGAATTTGAATTTGTAAATCCTCGCGTCGCGAATAGGCTTAGAAGCGTCATGCCAACTAGTCACCCAATCAAGCATTGGAACGAGAGACAAAATGCTGTATCGAGGAAACATGGACCTTGAAAATGTTGGTTGCACCAATCAATTTTCAAACTTCGTGATAAAATTTAAATAAGTCCAAAAATTCTTTCAAAATTAAGAGGTTTATTTTTATACCTATAAAACAAACGTAGAAACCAACGTTATTACAATATATAATTTAGAAAATAAACCTGCATTGATACTAGCTTTATCTTTAGCCTTAGAAGGTTCAGACACCCACAATGGTTGTTCATTCAAGGGAAACACAAAAGTGGCCCTTTCAGACCTTTCAGTGAATGTAATGGAGGCACTTTGTCGTTCGCTGCAACTGCTCGTGAATGGAGCTTCAAGTCCACAAGAGAGGGAAAACCATGCACATTCCAAAGTGGTAACGACACCGAAATCGGCAACTACATTGTCACGAAGCAATGCCAGTCCGCGTACGGTAATTAGAAATATCAAGGGGCGGAAGGCGAGTCTGTCGTGTAATTTAATAGTCCTGTTAGCTGATTTAAACCTTAGGGATGCTACTGGAATGACATTGGTCTCGTACGAGAATACGTTTTTTGTTCGTCCCGAGGACATGGAGTACTAATGTTAGCAGAACTATACAACCGAATTAGTGGTAATATATAAGTTAAATAAATAGGTGTGTGATATTGATGATAGTATTATCATCAATATTAACTTTGACACGTAAAATAATTAGCAACTAAGTATTTAAGAGTTTTTAAGAGACATTGTTGTAATTGGTAATAATGTTTTGTGACATTGAAATTGTGCAACATCCGTATCCTATATAATATATTGACATGTATATTATAGAATTTATAAATAAAATTTGAAATTGACATACGATTATCAGTTCATTGTTGAAGGATTTGATCCAGATATACGTTCATTCATACAAAACTATCCTTTTAAAAGGAATCATCTTCATCGTCATCACACCCTGCCTTTATTCCTAGCTGATATATTATTCGCATTATATAATCCAGTTGTTCAAAGTATAGTTACAGCGTTGATAAATCATCCTCAAAAACCAACTATACTTTTAAAATAATGTTTTTTCCCTTTAAAAATCCGTAATTATTCAAATTAGCTGAATAGCAGGTGTGATGTTTGTACATAAGTCTCAGGAGAGCATGTACACGTTACACTGTTGACAATTTCTTTATTTGTTTTTGTCGCTATATTTTGTAGTTTTGATACCAATTATATGTGAAATATTACAAAAGTTTTAGTTTTCGTGATAAATAAACAGAACAACTGCAACAACAGACTCGACCCCACAGCCCAAAGGGTTCCGAACCAAACTCTACTTACGAACACAAGTAGGGAGCTCTTTAGGCGCCCAGGCGCCGTCCGCCTGGCAGTAGCGCTCCGCCTTGCCCACCAGCTCGAAGCCCTGGCCACACTGGACCACGGCACGACAGCCGTAGGTGTGGCAGTCAGCTGTCACCCAGCCGTGGGGAACGTCGCCAGGCTCGCCGCAAGATCGGGCTGGAATCGTCAAGGTTAATAAATGTGAGAATATTCTTGGTCATATGAATTACATACTCTTTCTTTTTACTTCGCCCAGTTTTCGGCATTCTCGCGTCCGTATCCGACTTAGCGATGTCGATCCATCGATTCTTGGGTCGCCCACGGGGCCTCTTTCCTGATATCGGCCGATTCAGGCACCTATTTCCCATGTATCCGTGAGGCTTAGGTACGCAACACGTGACCAAACAAGCGCAGACGAGCCTCCTCGATCTTTTGTATATCCCTCACACCAAGGCTGCCACCGTGATTCCAACCGATGCTGTTACGATGAGGGAAAACATCGTGAAGAAACCGACACATTCAGGCGACTGAATGTGTAACTATGATTTAATCTGGTCAGGTTCCCCTATTAACACGGTCACGAATGTCAGATGGCAGACGCTCTCCTGTAATTACCTGATCTGCCAAATCCTGGCTCATGCATGGTAAAGGCGGACCCTGGGCGCTCGCTTCAAGATGATTATTATTACTATTACTCACGTTCGCAGCTGATATCCGGGCCGTACCAGGAGGCCTGCTCGTCGATCGCCAGGCACTTGGCTCGCGGGAAGCCATTGGTGACGTATCCGGTGTAGCAGTTGTACTGCACAGTCGCGTCCAGGTCGAAAGTGGTTTGCTCTGGCAGCGCAGAGTGGCGGGCGTGCTCGATGGTCGGCGGTTGGAGGCAGTAGACTGGTAAGATAATACAGGGGACTTACCATGAGCTCTTATACCAGGACCTCTTTCTAAGCAGAGCAGTTTTGTTTAAGTCCTGCTATAAGACCTCATAGTAAGCCCCCAGGTGTCAGACTGCAGACAGTCGACCTTACTGAATACCTCGACGAAACAATATTATTCTAAATAAAAGGGCATGCCGAAAGAAATTAGATACTCCTTAGCCGGGTGTTTTTTTGCTGGCATGGTACACCATTGCATAGGCTTGTTATATGGAGATAAATTTCAAATTCTATCAGATAAATATGAAAATAATAAAAAAGAAAATATTTGAAAAAGTGTTTGAACACAATTTAACAAGCCTACATGATCGTGTTTAACTTGCTGCAACATCAAACAATTGGGAAGGACTATTTAATTTCATTTGGCATTACCCTTGTAGTACTGTATTCCTGCCGGTGAGTTAGGCGCTATCCTAACTGGCAACTGTCGTACGACCATGGTCCCGCGACGAGCGGTTTTGAGATATCCTATTGGTAGGGCGAGCCCGTCATACGACCATGGTCACACGGCCGTTGCCAATTAGGACAGCGCCTAAGGCCTCTAGGCCTTTTGGCTTGGCTTTTTTAGACTCCCGGGCGGCGCTGCCGCTTTCCATCAAGAGGACCATCCATCCGTCTACCTTCCTAGGCAATAAAAAAAGGCTACTCTCGTACCTACGTTAATTGGATGCCAGGCATCTAGCCATTAAATTCGCAACAGAAAAACCTTATGTATTATGTCTCTTACTGTTCTTCTTGCATGCTGGTGGCTGTCCTGCCCACTTGCCGTCCGCTTGGCAGTTCCTGCTCTGCAAGCCGACCACGTGGTAACCATGGTGGCAGGTGTAGGTTGCCCTGTGGATTAAAACCCGTCTCAGATGTCTAGTTTAAACTAATTACTATTTTTATTGAGTCATCATCATCATCATCTTGGCGTCTATACCGGCTTATGCCAGGGTCGGCTTTCCTACTTTTCTTCCTCCACTGCGTCTGGATATCAGCATCCTCACCTCGTAGATCCTCATATTCGACTAGTCGTTGTCAATCCATTACTTCTTGGATCTCCCGCGGGATCTTATTCCAGATACTGACAAATTCAGTGCTAACGAACCTCCTCAATCTTATCGCCCATAATTAAAATTACAGATCGTTCGTCGTCTGTTATATTTTTTATGCCATCCAGTTACAAACGAGCAGACAGCCCACTTGATGGTAAGCGGTAACTGTCGCCCATAACATCTACGATTCATGCATTTACGTTGTAGGCAACAAAAATGATAAACCGCAGGCGCATTATCACGGCGAGGACTTTGATGAAATGCCTCATGCCTGTAAGAATACCTTAACCTTCGAACACTTACCGGTAGCTATACTTCAAGACAAATACCTACCTATCTATTATCGCTATAAAGACAGTAAACTTTAACTTACTTATCTCCAAAGAGGCGTCCACTCAACGTCACCTTTCCGATCTCAGGCTGCTCTAGTTCAGGGCACTCACGATCTGCAACAATCGACAGGAAAAACTACGTTATGCAAGGTCGATATATAAATCACCTCGATCAGTCCCAGCTTCTGCTAGGGTCCGCTTTCCTGCTCTTTCTTCATAGGTGTTACTGTAGATGAATTAAAGTCGCTTTCCGTGTCTATCGCACCTCTGTATCATTGCCGAAAAGCCAAGAAAACCGAGAAAAATTCAAGTAAATATCAAGCCTTACTGGCTTACTATCACTATTTTAATAACATTGTTTTATTTAGAGGGAGGCAAACGAAGTTTAGGGTCAAGTGATGGTAAAGGTCGACCAAGAACAGTTTTGTTCTGTTATTTATATATATAAATCAAATTATACGAAGGTATTCCAATAAATCATTGCGCAAATGAATTTCGTATTAATTACTATTTCCACGAACACAATGTATTTTTCAATAATGAAATACCAAATTGTTTCGTGAAGCGCGAAAGCTTTGAAATGGAACATTTAATGCGCCTGGTATATTAATCTTAGCAAAACCGTTTGTGGCACACAAAACCGCTCGCAAAGTGATGCTCAATCGAAATTCCAGGCGCTCAAAAGCAATTTGTTAGCAAACTGAATTTTCAACATAATGGAAAATAAGTAATGGATAACACTTAGCATCAAATGTATACGCAAATTGTGTTTGTATAAAATAAAGGGATACAGGCGCCTATCTTGAACTACTTAGGAGAATAATTATAATATTTAGATTTTCATAAAAGGCTAGGTAATAGCTGAGATATATCGATAGTAACTATGTAGAAGCGTCGGTGGCCCTGTAGTCAAGGTGTCCGACTCGTAAGTGAGAGATACCGGGTTCGTTCGGTACCTCAGTGCCGTCATGTACTTACATGTGCGGGAAAACATCTTAGGGAAACCTGCACATTCAGGCGACTGAATGTGTAACCATGATCCAATCTGATCAGGTTCAATTACCTGATCTGCCAAATTCTGGCTCATGATCAAGACGGACCCCGGGCACTCGTGCGCGAGAACACACCCGGGACTTGATTATTTTTATAACTTCATATAGGTAATCCTTTCTTATTAAATTATTGCAATATAATATGTCTTTTATTTCTTTTTCTTACCTATTACTCCCTAATAGTATAAGATGTATTACCCAGATTCAACTTTACTGTATTATTTGATACTTTCCTGGAGTCGTTTGTTTACCAAATTACTGTAATTGTGTTATCCTGTTAATGGCTTCTAAATTGTAAACATGTATGTAGTTATGGCTTAGAATGAAATTGCTGTTGGATATCCTATAAAATAAATAATAAACTTTTTGTACACCAAACTAGGCAGGCAGGACCGCCATCTCACCAGCAGCCGTATTCACAATCGCTCGAAAATCGGAATCGGATACAGAATCGACAAATTTGTCGAACGAGTCGGAAAACGGTATTCACAAGCATCGGTACCGAATCCGAAACCACCCCTGAGAAACACAAATTTGACAGTTCAAATAGGAAGGCGCTATCGAATCTTCGGAAAATTACTCGATTGCTAGTTCGCTCTTTGAAAATTATTTTTAAATCTATTGGAAAAAACAAATTCAAATGCAGTTTGTACTGGCCATATAACATAGGGCTAGAGCGTCGGTGGCCGAGCGGTTACAGCATCCGACTCGTAAGCCAGAGGTCCCGGGTTCGAATCCCGCTCCGGCCATGTACCAATGACTGTTTCTTGAGTTATGTACATTAGTTGAATACTAACCGATGCTCTTACGGTGAGGGAAAACATCGTGATGAAACCTGCACATTCAGGCGACTGGATGTGTAACCATGATTCAATCTGGTCAGGTTCCCCTGGTAGCAGGGTCATGGAGGTCAGATGGCAGTCGCTCCACTGTAATTACCTGACCAGCCAAATCCTGGATCATGGTCAAGGCGGAGCCCGGGCCCTCGTTCTCGAGAGCACAACCGGGACATTAACGCCAAGATGAATTTAACATAGGGCGAAGCAAAGAGTCTAAACAATGTTATTAAATCGTCAAATTAGGAATATGTCGAACCCATAATATAACATGCCCAGTTTAATATAGGTAGTTTATCGCTTCTCTGCGAAGACTGCGATCCGCAATGCCGAGCATTTAATTTAGGTAGAGTAAAGCATTATTATCCCAGAGCCTCTTACGCCAGTGCGAATCCGGTGGAATTGAAAGTAAGTAAGTATCTATGACAATCACCAGAAGGCTGGCCTCTTTTTTGGTCAACGCTTAAGCCTCGCTATCCAGCGGGGCAACGCGGCCAGCCTTCTGGGGACTTTTCCAAGTTCGGGGGACCTGGGCCAAATTTTTTATCATTAGTTAGGGTTAGAGTAAGGTTATTTTTAAATATTAATAATTGTTAACATATTTTATTAAATAAATACCGTCTATGACAATAATTGTGCTAAATGTTATGTTTATAATGTATGCGTTTCCGTCTGCGACACTGTTCATCCGTTCCTTAGCTACGGTGTCACAGACACACGCATACACAGACATTATACAAAGACAGATACACCGTTCAAACGTATATCTTAATACCACCCTTTCTGCGTTGACGATTTACAACGATGACTTAATAAGTGCTTTTCTACATGAAAACCTGGATACTGCACACGTACGCCATTGAACGATTCAAATTTTACCTGTATACCAAACTTTGCAGCACATTATTTCAGTCGTAGTTTGGCCTTCGATGTGGTAAATTAGCATTTAATTGGGTTTACGGATCACTGAATCAATTACTCGGCGAATTGATCAAATACGTAATTACTGATTGAGCCACATTATCTATGATTTGTCATGAAAATGCTGCGGTGGATGTGATATTATTATACGTGACGACCTGACCTCTCACACGATCCCGGGTTCGATTTCCGCCGGCCGGGCAAAAATTGTAAAGTTATGATGTGGTGTGTTAAACTTTATGGAAATTATATAGTATGGTGTGTTAAACTGTAGTATAATTTGCTGTTATGACTTATATTAGACTTGTTGTACTCGAGAGACTGAGTAGTGGTGGCTTTGAGTTGCAAGTTATATTTACGACTTGACTTCAGTTTACGACTCTTTTTTACACTCGAGTCTATGCTCTGATGACTCGTGCTCGACTCAGCTCTAGACTACGAACGCGTGTCGCAGAACGCCCGCGGTCAAGCGCCTTCACGCGGCTTGGTAATATAGACTTTAAATACTGCGTACATGTGATTTAATTTCGTTAAATATTTTAAAATTCGTTCCGATCCGATGCTATGCGTGCCGTTTGGTGGAAATTGTACTTTAAGCTAAATTTTTTTGGCATCTCCGGGTTGCCAATGTTCCTGCGAGTGCAAATGGATCCAACCCAAATAAGTGAAGGTTAGAGTCTACGGCGTATTTCTGTAGCTAGATACTTTGTGCTTTAGACAAGTTGGGTTCTGGAGGGCGGTTCTTGCGCTGTGACATCACAAATATGCTACAGAAATGTTCTTTATAACAGACTTACCTACTAAGTATACTGGAATATATTTTGTTTACTAGGTTTTGGTATCTAAGGTTGTCTGAAAGAAATCGCTTTAAGCGATAACGCCACTGGTTGCTTTTTTTCTTTTTTCCTTTGTTGTTATTATTTGTGTATAAGCAAGAATAATTTTGAATCATTCAAATTCGACATGTTCTTTAGCAAAAAAACTGTATTAAAAAGCCACTGAATTGATGTTACACGACTGTCAAAAATAATTGATTACATTTTTTTTTATGCTGCAATAGACATTTCGATGTAATTATTAATGGAGATATATTGCTAGTAGATATGTAGCTAGAAAAAAATTTCGAATGCGAGATGTCTCAGCGCGAGAATTAGGCCCCTTGTGTGTTTCTGAACTGCCATATTGATAGCCTATCAACGGTTGACAGTTTCGTAGACAACAAGATATTCAAAGCAGGTAGCAATCTTTATGAAAGATATAGAACAAGCATTAATTTCGAATCTAGATTATTTCAATCATCACAAGGAGCTAAATTGCCGAGATTCCGAGCCTGATAAAGTTTTGAATATCAATGTTACGGAGCTGGGTGCCGTCAAAAGCGAAACAAAATAACTAATTTTACTAGGAGCAAGAGATGTCTATACAGGGAGGTATTAGGGTCAAATTAATTGTAGCTGTAACAAAAACACATATTGGCGTTAATGTCCCGGTTGTGTTTTCTGGCACGAGGGCCCGGAGTCAGCCCTGACCATGATCCAGGATGTGACAGATCAGATAATTACGGTGGAGCGACTGCCATCTGACCTCCGTGACCCTGCTACCAGGGGAGCCTGACCAGATTGGATCATGGCTACACATTCGGTCGCCTGAATTTGCAGGTTTTCTCATGATGCCATGGTGACAGTCTGGCATCAGTAGACAATTACGTGGACAACAAAATATTCAAAGCAAGCAGAAATCTTTATGAATCATCATAAAGATCTAAATTGCCGAGATTCCGAGCCTGATAAAGTTTTCAATATCAATGTTACGGAGCTGGCTGCCGTCAAAAGCGAACAAAATAACTAATTTTACTCGGAACAAGAGATGTATATACAGAGAGGTATTAGGGTCAAATTAATTGTAGCAAAAAAAAGCAATACACGTGTAGGAAACGTGAAATTGATTGTTGTAAGTAAATCTATAAATAGTATAAAATAAAGTCGCTTCCAGCCGTCTGTCCCTACGTATCTATGTACGCTTATATCTTTTAAACTACACAACGGATTATAATGCAGTTTTCAATAATAGATAGTGTGATTCAAGAGGAAGGTATATAAGAAAGACAAAAGGGTAGGTAGGGGTAAAGTAGGTGTACGCGAACGAAGTCGCGCCGGGCCCACTAGTTAAGTAATATAAGTTAACTTCATTACCTTTAAGTAATTTGATTTTTATCACTTACCATCGGATAAGACAGATCAACAGTTAAAAAAAAAATTAAGTGGTACACTTCACTGCTAATATAAACAACCGACTATGTCGTAAGTCTATAAGTCTAAAATACTATAAAAAAACACTGTTCCTATTGACGGTCGTACTATTGTCCGTAGGTATTAATTATGCTTTTAAGACAGTCGTACTATTTATTGTACCTATATAATTTCGTATTATTATTATTATTGTTCTAATATGGGTGTAAAATACCTGAAATAAATGACTATTATTATTATTATATTGTCTGGTCTATCACCACAAAGTTCCGACACAATCCGCTGACCTGCTTTTGCGTAAAATTGTATGTAACATCCAGGTGGGCACCTACAAAACTTTTTCGTTTACTTATGGCAGTATTACTTACGTATACGTAAGTAATACGCGTCGTAAGTATTACGATCCTCTTACGGTGAGAAACATCGTGAGGGAACCTGCAAATTCAGGCGATAGAATATGTAACCATGATACAATCTGGTCAAGTTCCCCTCTTATCAGAGTCACGGAGGACAGATAGTAGTCGCTCCACCGTAATTATCTGACCTGCCAAGTCCTGGATCATTATCCAAGCCGATCCTGGGCCCTCGCGCACGAGAGATATTGACGCCATAATTATAAATATTACTGAAATATCGATCTTGCCTCTACAAATGTCCATACGGTTAATCGAATGCTGTCTGGAAGAAATTCCTTTGTGCGAGACTTTTATAATTTTTTTAATTACCTACGTTTATCCGCTAAAGAGTAATAAACGTATACGAATTTTAAGCATACCTATACCTACTCAGTAATAATAGTAAATACAGAAACACTTACGCAAACTAGAACACACCTTAAAAAGAACAACACTGTTGACCTTCCCAAAGGTATAGCAACACGTGTCCATGACGTCGCCGTTCCATTAGGCAAGTTAGCTGTCGTCTTTATGGGGGCCTATTGCCCCATTCCAATTCAATATCCAACGGAGGCCCCCAGAGGGGCCATACGCCCGCCTAACTCGGTCCCTGTGCTGCTGTTAGATTAAATTTTCCGAAACAAATTTTAATTAAACCGCCCAGAAACGACGAGGATGAATGATAAAAAATATATTTCGTGCCTCAGGCGGAATGGGTGCTGTCATTAATAATAAACAGTGAATGTTGTAGCTTGGATGTCTGGGGCTCGGGTTTTGAATTTCATGCGTATACGAAAATCGTAAAATCGGACAATAATTCGCATTTGACATAGACATCGATTTTATTTGGTAATAACTACAATTATATCAAACAATTCTCCTATTTTTCAATTTTATATCCTGTCGACCTTATTGCACTGTTGGACTTTTATCAGGTGGTAGGACTCAAGCCTGAGGAGTCTGTAAGTATTCTTAATTCATTTTTTAGTATGCTTGGACAATTCACACATGGCCATCTAGCCCGAAAGTTAGCAAAGCTTGTGTTATGGGTGTTAGATAACTGATAAACTACTTATATACTTTTTTAAATACATACTACACCCAGACCCGTAACAGAAATTAAAATTCAACATTTAAATTTCTGCGCGACCGGTAATCGAACCCGGGACCTCTGCGTGGCGACCGGCATGTTAACCAACTGAACCACTTAGGTCGTCTAAAAATTAAGGATATTCTTAATTTCCTTAATTTTTCGACGCCCCTATACTTCTTCTTCACAGCCCATAACAGTCCACTGCTGGACTTAGGGCCTCTCCTACGAAAGGGGAGGTTTTTGCCATAATCTCCACGCTTGGCAGGCGGGTTGGAGATCGCAGTTTTTTATAAATATAAGAATAGAAAATGCTGGTTCAAATTTACCAGCATACAGAGACTTTAGATATTTTGCCCTATACTTGAACTAGTTAAAATATCATACAAAGTTTAGCAGAAATAAAATGCAAGCGAACAAAGCCCCGCAGACACAGCTTAAAGCCGCTGAAAGCCCTTAGTCGTCGCGACCTTGTCTTTGCCGAGATGGCCATAAGGCAAAGTGTAACATCAAGTATTACGGCCGATTCAGCTAACCCTGGGGTGTGGTCGTTGAGATTTTCACAACTTCTCAAGATAGACGTTGAGACGTCGAGTTTAATTTCGTCTACCCTCTTTCTCTAGATTTTGAATTTAGTTTACTTTCTGTTTCGAACTTCGAAGCCGCCAGCAATAAATTTTAGACAGATGCCGAGTATATAAAGATTAATTTTGATTGATTAAGATTGGCCGTATAGTATCCGGCAGAGTAGAATAGCACCAACCCCTTACACTCGGGGGTGTCGTACAAGGCGACTAATGTTTTCGAGGCAAGAAATCCGGAGTCTTTGTAGTCTGGAAAATGGGCAGCAGCTATTTGTCTTTAAAGAATAAATTCAAAAACGACTGGACCGATTTAAAAAATTCTTTTACTGATAGAAAGCTACGTTATTTCCGAGCGACATAGGCTACTTTTTATTGCGTTAAAGTAGTAGGGGTTTACATATGAAGACCAATGAAGTAAATATGTAGCTCTGATAATTACATAAAAAAAAAATCTTGGCGTTAATGTCCCGGCTGTGCTCTCGAGAACGAGGGCCCGGGGTCTGCCTTGACCAAGATCCAGGATTTGGCAGGGCAGGTAATTACAGTGGAGCGACTGCCATCTGACCTCCATGACCCTGCTACCAGGGGTACCTGACCAGATTGGATCATGGTTACACATCCAGTCGCCTGAATGTGCAGGTTTCATCGCGATGTTTTCCCTCACCGTAAGAGCATTGGTTAGTATTCAACTAATGTACATAACTCAGAAAACAGTCATTGGTACATGGCCGGAGCGGGATTCGAACCCGGAACCTAAGGCTTACGAGTCGCATACTGTAACCGCTCGGCCACCGACGCTCTACATAATTACATAAATGCTATATTATGTGACTACATCAGCTTTATCCAATTTCTCTATGTCTCCCCATAGGAACATAGCTATACGAATACTGCAAGCGACAAGCAATTAATCATCTGTATCATTACCAATAATTAATCGAATGCTAAGCTATTAATCGCTTCGAACTATCGTGGGTAAGTAGATATGTTATATTACTATACTGTTTGTAATAATTGTAGGTATTTCATGCCCGACTGCACTACACTTACGCGACGCATTTAGGAGTCACAACACAAGGGACAAAATCGTTATCATAAACCTAGGAGTAACTCAGCGAGTTAAGTTTCACTTACGTATGTATAGATAATTCTATGGTTTCAAGTAAGGTTTGTGTCAGTGCAAAGCTTTTAGGAATATTTTAATTAACCCGTTCGCCGCGGCCGCCTCGACATTTGGGTCGTAATTGACGTTACGCGAGTGAACACGACTCGTTTCGTCGGTCCATACAAAATTGGTGATATGCGAGTGCGCGGACTTATTTTGCGGTTAACACAAACACAATATGGCCCGTGCACTCGCGTCGCGCCAGCGCGGACTTATCCGGCCGGGCGTCCGCACACGCATATGGTATATTTCGGCGGCCATACAGCGGCGTTTGTTACCACCGCGGCTGACTCTGATATTTGGGTTTGCAGCAAAAGTGATTGTGTATTTGGGACGGCAACTTATGATACTTTTGTTTTATTGCCTAGGGAGGCACACAGACGGACGGTCCCCCTGATGGAATAGAATAGAACAGAACAGAACAGAACAGAACAGAACAGAATAGAATACAATATTTATTTGCTTAAAATATGGTTACAATGATAGGTGTTAAGATAATCATCACATAGTGGCTCTCACATGTTCAGACAGTATTAAAGCCATGTTCAGTGTTAATGAACATACACCTTAGGCTAAAACTCTAAAAAATCCTTGACAGAATAAAAGGAGTGCTCCAATAGCCATTTATACAAGTCCTTTTTAAATTTGTTTATGGGCTGTTCTTTAATTGCCAGTGGAATTGCTTCAAATACAAAGTAGAATTTGGTGTAACTTCGTGTACAAGGCGAAATGGGATTCGGGAAATTCTCATAAATATATCCTTTGCAACTTTAAATAAGCTGCGGTTACCTCTAACAAACTTTGCGACCTCAAATATATATAAGCATGGGAGAGATAGTACGTTTAGAGATCTAAATAGAGGACGACATGGTTCATATGGAAAGCGGCCACCATCGTCCAGGTCATCTGCAATTTAAGGGGAGCGTATGCGGTGTAGGCCTTTGAGGTTCATGTAGACAAGCCTTTTCAAGAACCCCATCTTATAGTTCAAAGGAAAGACGGCCTCTTATTTATTTGACGACCTGAGTGAGTTCAGTGGTCAACATGCCGGTCTGCCAAGCAAGAGGTCCCAGGATCGATTCCCGGAGGATCGAGGCCGGATAGAAAAATAAAAGATGAATTTTTATTCTGTTTTACGGATTTGGATGTTCTATATAACCATATATAAAAAAAGCATTTAAGTAGAATATCAGTTGTCTAGCTACAATAAGCTTAAGCTTTAAGCCAAGCTTTTATAAGCTTTGAAGGTAGATGGTATGAATTTATCCACTATTTTTTTCTTTTTTTTATATTATACAGCAGGCAAAAAGGCAAGCAGGCTACCTGATGGAATGTGGTCACCGCCGCCGATGGACATCACCAACACCAATGCGTATTTATTTATTGGGCTAGGTTTTCATATTTCCTTCGTACGTAAACTAATTATAACAAGGATTATTTAGATTAGACTGCTAATCCCACGCACGTATACCTACATTTGCTACCTGTAATTAAGGTCGCCCTTTCTGAGACTAATAATTAGTCTAGGCATACATTATTTATACCGGAGATGAGCTCTAAGTACTGGAAGTTAATTAAGTCTAAATATGGTGGATTAAATTTGGCCTGGAGGTCGAAATAAGTGGTGCGTGTTGTTTAAATACACATTTTTTTATGCTAAGCATTGACAGGCGAGCGGACAGCCCACCTGATGGTAAGTGGTAACTGTCACCCATAACATCTACGATTCTTACATTAAGGTTGCAGGTAATAAGATGCAAAACCGCAGGTGCGTTGTCACTGTGAGGACTAAGATGAAATGCCTCAAGCCTGTAATTGCGCTGGCTACCTTATCCTTCAAACCGGAACACAACAATGCAAGCATTCTTGCTTGGCGGCAGAAATAGATAAGACGGTGGTACTCACCCAGGCGGACTCCTCAGGCTTGACAGAGTCCTACCGCCTGATGAAACCAACATATAGGTACCAATTATCATACACACCGGCTTTGTCATATTGCAAGGTGGTGGTACGGGATATATCACGTTCAGATGTATATTGGCTCAAATAACTTAGTTTAACTTAGTTATACATCCTATTGCGGGGTGAAGCGTGCCGTACATACTACAATATGTATGTGAAATTTAAAATGGGTTTTAGAACAAGAAGTGCTGGAAGTTATGTTCTATTGATTATGATCTTTCTTCCACCATATGAATTATACATATGTTACATGTTATTTTTTTCGTATATTAATGACTCGATAAATAAATGACTTTCCTCGATGTAAATTTTTTAATAAAATTTGGCATTTATATAGAGGACACATTATCTGAATTTACAAATGATGCGACAGCTTTCCGTTTGTTTTCTGTAATTGTATCTGAAACATATCTAAAGATTGTTTTTACTTCTCACAAAAATGTCTTAACAACTTCTAGAGTACTAATAATTTAAAAAACTAAATTTTACGCAAGCAAATTACTAGTAAAAGCTAGCCAAAAACGATAAACATAGTCCTTCCCTCCTCACGGTATCACGAACACAAAAGTTGTCGCAAATACGCTGAATACTCTTATATCTTAAGTACACAAGAAAGGGTAAAGGCGGAAATCTCTGGTCTCATTATCTAACTAAGTCTTTAGCAAGCCGGCTTAAAGGACATCACTTTAATTAAATCCTTTGCAGGCTTTGGAATAGACATCGATCGATTTCTTGTTTAGCTTGGCAAAGACTTTGTGATAGAGCAGCGGAAAAAGCCGCTAGACTGAGACGGACAGCTAGACGGCTAGCTGTAAAGTGCTTCCTATTCGAATCAAATAGCTGTGGTTTCATTGATTTAAATGGATAAGTAAAATTTTTTACACAAACTAAAAACCCCGCGCTGTGGACTCTTTACTATTTTGCTTAATAGTATTTCTTTTTTAAATTATTCTAGCCAGGTATTTGACCGCGATTTCATTTTGGTAAGTGACGATGCGGCCGAAGATGGAGCATATCTGTCTAGGAACAGCCTATTCACTTTAGCCTTGAAGGCAACAACTACTTGATGGACAATAGAAAACACCAGTGCGTAAGCTGTCATAGCATCGTACAGTGCCAGAAAAAGATGTATCTGTGTTGCTATCTCGAATAGCTTTTTCGCGGTTCAAATCTGATGCAGTGCGTAGGTACTGTTAGAAGGAATTAAACTCAGAAGTATGGTGTGATATTGGTAGTGGTGTGTATTGTATAACAACATAAAAAATAGAACTGTTTACACTTTGATCACCGGAATAATAGGAAACCAGATACACGTGCTTTTATAAGCGCATCCTTAGTGTTGCCATTTTGAGCACCTCCGAATAGATTAATCCATTTATTTTCTACAGAATGGAATATGCTTTATAAATGGCAACACCAATAAAAAATTACAAGTTTTACAGTTTATTATTAAGATTATACAATTAAATACAGCAGTAAAACAATTGCAAGTATCCGATCAGCTGTTAAAATATTGCAGTTCATCGTCAAATCAGTGAAGTTATTTGTTAAGATTTGTCTTATTTTATTGCACTTACAGTACTCTGTTGTACTTTATTGTTTTACTAGTACTTTATCAGGAAAACCACAACAATATTCTCGTAGACAAATACACATACAAGTCTTTATGTGGGGATGTAGTGAGTGCCCCACATTGCGGCTTACAGTGGGTGAGCATGCAACGGCTTAGTAGGCCACGTCGAGCGGAAAGGCGGGGTTAAATCACTTCGCTAAGATGCCTGTAGAGGGCTTTGTTTTATTTATTTATTTAGTGGACTCGGCGCGACTTCTTTCACGTTCTTGCTTATAAACCTTCTTCTATAATCTCCCTAGCTATTGTTGAAAATCGCATTAAAATGCGTTGCGTAGTTTAAAAGATCCAAGCGTACATAGAAGCGACTTCGTTTTATACTATGTATAGATGATATCTATTTAAACTTCATGTACAAAATAGCCTTATCTACCAGTCAACCAAAATATAGCGAGTTTAGAAAAAGGTAGGCGGCCGTGTGTTGTCCGGCAGAGTAGAATAGCACCAACCCCTTACAGTCGTGGGTGGCGATTCATGTTTTCGAGGCAAAATATCTAGTCCCCGTAGGCTGGAAAATGGGCAGCAGCGTTTTCCATTGTTATATTTATAACACTGCGATCTCCAACCCGTCTGCCAAGCGTGGAGATTATGGCAATAACCTCCCCTTTCGTGGGAGAGGTCCTTAATCTTGCAGTGGACTGTTATAGACTGTAATTAGGATACAAAATGCTGCAATGGCGGACTTAAAGCTAGAATTGCCTTATTTAACATAAAGTGAGTTCAGAAAAAGCTAGGCGGTGCAGGAAAAGCTACGAAACAAAATGGAGGAGGGGAACCGTTTATCAAACTATAATAAATACCGGACTGATTCTATCACATCAAACTAAATCATGTGATTTTTGACGTGCTACAACTTTGCTATTCTTCATACACTAAGGCTCTACCGGCTATTTTAAGCAGGAATCACCAGAAGTGCGATGAATGATGAATTAATATTCACAATATTTTATTATACATATATTCACAATATTTTATTATATATTCACAATATTTTATTAAGTATTAAAATTGTAATAATACACATCTTTATAATATTGTTAAATGAATGGTATATTCGACGTTCGAAAGCGATTTTTTAAATCCTACTCGAATAAATGACCATTTCATTTAATTTAATTTCATTAAATAAATAATGATAATTTTTTTTATTATATCCTTGTTCTTATTTTGCATATAAATATATTTATTCATAAAACAGACAAACTGAAAGGGTATTTACTTTGAAAGAAGAAGAGGAAAAAGAGCACTAATCCTTGTGAAATACATTTAAATTTTACATTTACAAAAACACGTAAAAGGTAAAAATAATAAATATTTTTTGCCTAAGCGAAAATTAATATTGGATTAATTAATTTTGACATTGATACGTCAGACTTTGAGGCGAAAACCGTGGCTGTTCCGTTTACCATAAAAATAGTGAAATGACTTTTATTTACATCAAAGAATTTAACCACGCACCTTGGCTTGGAATAAAGTGAACTAACATTTGTTACTAGATATGGTTACAAAATGCGCGACAGGAGACGTCTAGTGTCATTTTCAGTGTGTCTTCAGTGCGATTTTAAAAAACTGCGTAACGAGACGCTCTTAAGATGACATTTGACGACCTGAGTGGTTCAGTGGTCAACATGCAGGTCACGTGTCTGCCACGCAAGAGGTCTCGGGTTCGATTCCCGGCAAGGCAAAAATTGAAATGATGAATTTTAATTTCTGTTACGTTCTGGGTGTTCTATGTATAATAAGTACGTATTTAAAAGTATTTAAGTAGTTTATCAGTTATCTAGCACCCATAGCACAAGCTTTGCTTAGTTTGGGGCTAGATGGCGCTGTGTGAATTTGTCCACGAATATTTATATATAAATTTCATAAACATTAAAAAAAAAGAGTTTTTATTATTGTCAATAGATGGCGCAATTCGGTGCTATTATGTCAAACATACACATAAGGCGTTTATTTTTAAATCAGACAAGTTTTAACGGGATGACATGGGCTAGCTGTACTCAATTTACGAAGTGACTTGAGTGATATTTCCTCCTGTCTGACTCTTAGGCGCTGTTCTAATTGGCAACGGTCGTACGACGGACGTCGCCCGTCCAATTGGAGACCTCAAAACCGTCCGTCGCACGACCGTTGTCAGTTAGAACAGTGCCTTAGATAAAACATGACATAAGAGTTCACAATACCGCCATCTATTAACAAGAAAATAAAACTTGTTTATTTTTCTGTAACTGTTAAATTGAAAACCTCTCATTGCACTCTCGCGCGCAAACGCCGAAGAAAAACCTTAAACTCTGCCACCAAAACCCTTAGACCCAATCTGATATCAAATTCCGTTCGTGGCAGGATTCACCTCACGTAGTATGGTAATACCAGACCCCGCCTCCGAATAATGTGACAACTACCCTCGGAAAGATTTAAGAACCACCTCCCATATGTAATAAGTTTATGACCGGGAACGTGGGTTTTCAATTTCTGCGACAGGGACCGGGAATCGGATTTCGTAGAAGGCTTTATTGTCTAAGAATTCGCTTTTGGGGTGGTAATTTATGCTTTTTATTTTACTCATAACTTTACGCGTAACTTCTTGCCTTTGATGGAAGTCGTGTGAAAGATTGAGCCATAAATTATGCCTAGATACTATATAAGAAAACTATGCTAGCTCAGGTAACTCATCTAAGTGATTGATGATTTAAAAAGCCATGACGTAGAGAGTTCGGTATAGAATTTCAAAGAAATGTAAACATTAACGCAAAAATCGTGGACAGAAGCTACCTGTAGCTAGCTGTAGTATTAGTGAATAGTTAGTCGAAACACCATCGAGCTACACAAGTAGCATGCAAAATGATGATTATTATGCATGTATATACCAAAACCACATGCCTGACGAACAACTCTATTTTTGAACTCGATTCGAACGCTTTTCGATTTTGATTTTCAGCATGAAAAATTCAATTTTTTTTTACATTGGCAGCACCGAAAGAGTTTGGTTCAAAAATAGGGAAAATCAGCATCATGCATCATGCATCAAAATATCGAATTTTTCATGCCGAAAATCAAAATTGAATACCGTTCGAATCGAGTTTAAAACTATTCAAAAATAGAACTCTTCAATAGAATAGAATTATAAAACCGTACAAGCTAAGTCAAGCAAATAGCTGAAGTCGCATCGATGCCAAGTCAAGTAATTGCCTTTGGCATCAAAGAAAGGGCAACTTGACGAATCGCCGAGAGTCTAGACTTTGCGGTACGAGGTCGCCTGTGCCAAGGCCTTCTTTATAATGCTGTCTGGGACTATACGTTGTAATAAATCAAGATAAGTTTTTTTTTTACCACAAAGGTGGTAAACAAGCTTACGGCCTATATAGGTTTTAGTACTTTCGTGGTTATTCACTACACTTTCACTACACATATTATCGGGGTTGTTACCACGGTAAGTATTGTTTTTCCCTCGATATTTCGACGCAGTTGCATGTGTAAAGTCACTCCTAAGGACACAATGCGGTACCAGTCGACTCGTGACCATGACGCATGCAACTGCGTCGAAATATCGAGGGAAAAACAATACTTACCGTGGTAACAACAGCAGTCTATGGACGTTTGCAATACCAGGGGCATCACCCACGCGTTGCCGACCCCGCAAAAACCTTTTCACCCCTTTCTTGCAAACTCCCATATTGTACTCCAGGGAAAACCTCTCCAGGTAGTTCATTCCACAACCTTAGTGTGCGTGGGAGAAAGTTCCTTTGGAACCACACAGTTCGCGACCAAGTTGTGAGGATGAACTTGTCGGTGGCGAACGGTGCGATGATAGAATGTAGCTGTAGGCATCATGTCATGTAGGTATTTCATGATGTTTACGAATGGGCTGGAGTACGGACCGGTACACATGTAAGTCGATGGAAGTAGTGCAACATCCGTGTCGAACAAAAGGACCCAAATAAAACCAGCGCTATGCGGCGCGCCTCGTGCGTGGCTCACAGCATTTTGCTGAGTGGGTTCCTTTTATCCTGGCCTCCACGACACCGACGATGCCATTAGGTCTATGGGTACAATAATTGCAATCGGCTTCCTTGACTGTTCAACCAGCCTCCAAGTCCCCAGCTGAAGACCTTGGTTAACCTCGCTTTGCCAACGGTATTCGTCTAATGAGTGATTCGCTAAAGCGAAAGGCCTCAGAATACGAAACCATCGGCGTGCATTGCTTAAATTTGCTGTCAAAAAAATATTTAAAGGCATTTATTACGCCTACCTCACACACACCACAGTACATTTGTGCACAATACATGGCATAATACTGTAGACAAGAAACAATGAGAAAACAAACACGCTGTTACTAGACTGGGGCCTCTCCTAGTAGATATTTGTAAAAAATAAACAACAAAACATAACCCTATCCGTATACTTAAACGTACGATCCCTGGACGTTTAGTTTTGGGCCCCGCCACATACCTGTACACTGGGACGCAAATTGAAACAGCCTGTGTCACCCGGGTGAGTAAGGGAGACGCGGGTCGCTTAATTTACGGGGTGCTTGGAAATGTAGCGTCATGTTATTCTTATGTTTTGTTAAATACAAGTTTTTGACACGGCTTGGAGATAGGCTAGACCTTTATCACGTTTAAATTGTTGACAAGTACGCTAAATGTAAATTTAGGTTAGGGTTGCCAAATCAACTATGTATATTAGAGATACTAATCTCGGCCCTGAATATATATTATGATATAGTTATCATCATCATCATATTGGTGGAGCAATCGCCACTCCTCTCTCCGGTCTGCCAACCTCTTCTCCTCCTTAATTCTTGGCGCTCACTTTTTCGTTCACGTCCTTCCGAAATTCAAATTTTGGCCTTCCTCTTTCTCTCTTTGAAAAAAAAAGACAAACGAATAAGTGTTAAATTTAGTGAAGGAGAAGCGATATTTACTGAAAGTTATTCAGACCAGAAAGGGGAAAATGCTGGGACATGTAATAAGACATGTCCACTTTTTAAGAGATACTTTATACTGTTGGAAAAAAATACAGTATCCAAATCCACTATATTTTTGCCACACAGCGGGATCCTTGTATGAAACAAGCGATGGCTTACCGCAAGAGTATATACCTAAGCCGAATATCAGCTGACATAGGCCAGCGGCTATAATCTAGATGTTATCTATTGGTGCTTTACGAGTCGCACTCAGATGCCGGGTGACACTCAATTTGCATCGACATAACTAAAGACCACATCGTACAGGCTGAAGCATTTCGGACAACCACAAACTCTTCCGGAGACGTTTATAGAGCTGAAAGGATTAATGCGCTTCCTAGAGGAGTTAGGATGGCAGGAACAGTATGGTATATAGGAATATATCACCCCCTGCAGAATAGGCGCTAGTTCGTCGATTTGCGGAAACTCTCGGATACATCTATCTATCTATACGTATCTGTCTACTATACGTGACGCCACCGACTGCCGACCGCTGGCAACAGTCGCCAACAGAATAATATTATGTTTCATCAGGACTCTGTCAAGCCTGAGGAGTTCGCCTGGGTGAGTACCACCGCCATATCAATTTCTGCTGCCAAGCAACAATGTTTGCGCTGTTGTGTTCCGGCTTAAAGGATAAGGTAGCCAGCGAAATTACTGGCATGAGACATTTTATCTTAGACCTCACAGTGACAACGCACCTGCGGTTCTGCATTTTTATTACCTGCAACCTAAATGTATGAAATGTAGATGTTATGGGCGACAGCTACCACTTACCATCAGTTTTGCTGTCTGCTCGTTTCTCGCTGAATAGCATAAAAAAATGTCGGCGAGCTTTGGCGACTTTGGTGTGCAATGCATTATTGAAAACCTGTCTATAATAAAGGATACTATACTATATTTTCTATATTAATACTGTTATAATGAGACCATAATTTGAAATCCACTTTAATCTTCTTGAATATTTTTGGCAACCCTAACGTAGGTATACTGTGTACATCTCTGGCAACTCCCGTACACACCATACTTATAATTTATAATGCACACAGAATAATTGCATTACCACTTCAAGAAAAACATCATTTTTCGCTACAGCAACATTGACAGCATTTGGTGCATCTTTACCCAAATTAGCTTGTTAAAAGAAGGGAGAATTAGCTATCCCTTGTGCCCAAAGGACCCGTGCTTTACCCCCAGGGTATTTTCCATATAATAAAATAAAATTAAAGTCGTGAATGCTAAAAAAACCGTTTAACAACTGCACAGTAGTGCAAAGGAATATGATCTCTTGCATTGTACATACATCTCTGGCAACTCCCATACATCACCATACTTAAGCCGCAAGAACTACTACGTACAGGAAATTATGGAAAAGGAACACATGAAGTTTTAATTACCAAAACCGTGGACAAAACAAGTAAACTCATAACTAACCTAGCCATTATAAACAAAGGTAAACGTAAACAAGAACATCCTGTGAAGGCGAAACAGAGGTCGACTCCCTCAAGGCTAATACAGCCACTTCAGTGAGCTTTGAAAGCACACGGAAGCTCGCTTTGAACTGGAGCTTTTTACATAAGCTCTCTAATGAAGCTTTGGGTTTCACTTTAATGATAAATAATCTCTATTTATTAGTTCTTGAACATTTTAAAATTAAATTATAGGACGTACAGTCAGCTGCAGAGAGAACTGACCCCCTTACCGAACAATTAGTGTATGCTAGGGGCCATTCACTGTGCACCTGACTGAAGGTAACTAAGGTCATTTTTAATAATGGCTTTGTGCTTTAACAACAACAAAATTGAAAATACGTGAATTCCGTTCTAACTTCGGTTTAAATTTGACTAGGTTAGGTTAGTGTTAATTAGGTTAATATTAGTGTTAGGCTAGATTAGGTTGTAACAAAGAGTTTAAGAAAGAAACAGTTTAAAATTTTTCGATTAACAAAGGTAGATCTAAAACATACCTTCCTGGTATGCAATGTACTATCTATAGGTTAGGTAAAACATACAAAGATACATACTTTAATTTTTTTTATTTTTTATTTATTTGTCATTATTAATTAATTGGTTTATTTACCTTATATACTCATATTTTAAATTTTGTGTTGTACATTCTAATAAAATATTATTTTAGATAAGGAAGAGCGAGATCTTCTAACACAGGCTAATAAGCTTAAAAGAAGATCTCAATCACAGTGTATAGTTTTAAGAAAATTTGTAAAAAGAAAATAAACTTTATTATTTATTTATTATTATTATTACACATAGTGTAAAACAAAGTCTTCACTCACTTCCCGCCGTCTGTTCCTATCTATCTATGTACCGGATTTTAATGCGGTTTTCAACAATTGATAAAATAATTCAAGAGGAAGGTATATGAGCTAGAAAAACGAGTACTTATGAATAAAGTAGGTGAACGCAAACGAAGAGCGTCGGTGGCCAAGCGGTTACAGTATCCGACTTGTAAGCCAGAGGTCCCGGGTTCGAATCCCGCTCCGGCCATGTACCAATGACTATTTTCTGAGTTATGTACATTAGTTGAATACTAACCGATGCTCTTACGATGAGGGAAAACATCGTGATGAAACCTGCACATTCAGGCGACTGGATGTGTAACCATGGTCCAATCTGGTCAGGTTCCCCTGGTAGCAGGGTCATGGAGGTCAGATGGCAGTCGCTCCACTGTAATTACCTGACCTGCCAAATCCTGGATCATGGTCAAGGCGGACCCCGGGCCCTCGTTCTCGAGAGCACAACCGGGACATTAACGCCAAGATTATGATTTTTTTTTTTTAGGTGAACGCAAACGAAGCCGCGCCAATTCCACTAGTTAAATAAACACATAATAGTTCTGCGCAGTTACCCACCGTATGTTTCCACAAAACAAAACGGGTAGTAGGGTAATAGGGTAGTGATGTACACACGAATCGTACCACAGGTACCTACGTGATGCTCTAGTATAGATTTTGAACGTAGGTTAGACAAGAGTACATTACTGTGTTAGTTTGAGGCAGCTCTATGGGCGGTGGGTTATTTGTGGATGCCTCATGTATGTAGGTACACTTAAATGAATACTGTACATATCTGTACAGGTATTTGGACTCTGTCCTCTGTAATTTCTGTTACGAGTTTCGGTGTTTTATGTATAATTACCATGTCATCATCATTATCATTAGCCTATACTAGTCCACTGCTGGACATAGGCCTCCCCCAATGAGCGCCAATGCATCCTGTCCTCAGCTTGTCGCATCCAGCATCCACCCGCAGCCTTTCGCAAATCGTCACTCCATCTGGCTGGAGGGCGTCCTACACTACGCTTGCCGAGTCGCGGTCTCCACTCAAGAACTCGTTTACCCCAGCGGTTGTCGGTTCGTCGGCAGATATGGCCAGCCCACCAGGTAGTGGGTATTACCATGTATTTGAAAAATATATAAGATAAACTATATCACTTTTCCGGCACCCATAACACAAGCTTTGCTTACTTTGGGGCTAGATGACGCTGTGTGAATTGTCCAAGCATATTTATTTTATTTATTACTAAAAAATAATGTTCGCAAAACCTCATAATCACAAAAATCATATCACCAATGCGCACAAAGCACAAATGTCCAACCACGGAACGTGTTGCTGTGGCAGTAAATAGATAAATTCTAGACCTCTCCAATACCAAAGCCATGGTTCCCCAAGGAGAATTGGAGACTAGGGTTGCCAAAAGTATTAAGAAGAGTATAGGAGATTTTCATTTATGGCGTCAAAAACATAGCTTCCATTTAAAAAAAAATATAGTACTTATTCTTTATTTATTACTATTAAGCAGATTTTTTGTAATATGTATAACACTCTTGTCGAAGGGCTTGGTGGCTATTCTACCATACACATATTAAATTGTAAAAGAAAACATTACCTAGATTAAACAAATGCAGGCTATTATCATACCCGAAGAAAGTAGGATCTGAAAATTTTGTAGATTAGGCTTTCCAACAGTCTATACTATCTTGACCTAAAATAGGATATCTAAGGAAAATTTAGCAACCCTACTGGAGACCTTACTCACCGTAGGAATACATACTATATCAAATAGTATTGTTTGTCTGCGGTATTCTGTAAGGTAGAGGTACTTGTTGGTCGGTTTCAATTCGACGGGCATATACAAGACAGTGTCGAGTCATGTTCTCTAAAAAATCATCTTGGCTTTAATGTCTCGGCTGTGTTCTCGCGCACAAGGTTCCGGGGTCCGCCTTGACTATGATTCAAGATTTGTCAGATCAGGTAATTACAGTGGAGCGACTGCCATCTGACCTAAGTGACCCTGCTAATAGGGGAATTTGACCAGATTGGATCATGGTTTCAGTTTTTCATTCAGTCGTTGTTTTCCCTTACCGTAGTAGTCGAAAAGTGTAAGTGAACATTATTGTGAGAAAAAAAGCACTATATAGGTAGGTAAGTAGGATAGCAAAAGAGAAGCGAAGAACAAAGTTACTTCTTAAGAACATTAAAATTCAATCGAATCACTTTGTAGTGCCTTTTCTTTTCATACTCTGAAAGAAAATAAAAGTTTCTTCTACTGCATGGAAAATCAGAAAGTCTGTTTTCTGTAAAATCATTTCAGAATGCAAATCTCTGTTCACTGTTTCTTTTCAGCGTTACAAAGACTAGACCACGGAGAAGTGAATAGCCGGCCAAGGGTGAGTCTGCGGTGCCTATAAAGGTTCTCCACCTCAAAATAATGCACTGCGACACAATTCTTTAACTATTTTATTTATGTTTATTCTATAGTATCAAATTATTTATAAATTCACATTATTGCTTAGGTAGTAGGTATTGGTATGCTGTGGGTATTGCTTGCTTGACGGTGCAGTGTCGGTGGGTTATTACAGGGCCCACTGAAAACCAGCGTTGTGGTTCGCGGCAAGCGGCCTCAACATTATGCTGAGGTAGGTCTATTTACGCTGGATGCCCACGAAAATTCCACTGGGAATCCTATAATTATCTTCGTGTTGTGTGTACCTTTTTTGTGTTAAATGTAATTGTATTGCAGATTATCATGTCGTGGGGTCCTTTGTGATAAATGTTTTCTTTCTTTCTTACTAAAGTACGTTTTAATAGCAAAAGACTAAAGAATGGCGCATGGCAATGATAACACCAGTATCCAGAAACCTTACAATGAGACATTTTAAAGCTATGTTCCGGGTTTCCTAAAGTGTACCGAGCCGAAGCCGATTAATCGGCTATCGCTACAATCTTCGGCCGAAGCCGAAGTCGAAGGTTTAAAAGCTGTAAGAAATGTTGTTTAAGATTGGCTACAGGCTATAATACCTACAGTAAATGATTGTAAATGTTTAATATTTAAGTTTTATTTTCTTATATTGACTGTATTATACAGAAAGGTAATTTAAATCATCTCAGAAGTTGATAAAGAGATGATAAAAAAATTACCATGCAATAGTATTTGTCAAAAATAATAAAAACCACCTTCAGCTAAACCTTCAGCTTCGGGCGGGTTTCGGGCCTAAGCCGAAGGTGTTTTTTTTGGCCAATTGTGGCCAAAGCCGAAGGAAGTCGAAGCTTCGGTCGGACACTACCAAAATAAAGCCATATTGAACGCATAATAGAATATAATAGAATAGAACTTTATTGCATAAACTGTAGTGTGTAATAGTACATTGTTGTAGATGGGTTTGCAACATAAGAAGAACAACAGTTCACCCATAGCGGGTATGCGATTACAATGTAAATTCAAAGTTACAATTTGCATATGTAATTAATTAATAACCTAGATATACAATTAAAATAAGAAAGTACACTGTGAGACAGAAGTACAATTAATGTGTATTATAATCAAAAAAATCTTTCAAGGTGTAAAATACATTATTCAATAGAAATAGTTTTAGCTTGTTTTTAAATTTAGTGGAATCTAAAGCTTTTAACTCTACCGGCAAGTGATTATAGACCTTGATTCCTACTCTAAAAGCACTCTTATTGTACATGTCATTGTTTGTACATGTTTGCACATGTTATGCAGTCCGTTCTGGTTAACATAGCAGACAAGCAAAGTGAGAATGCTTTAATAAACCTACTTAGACAACTTCAAAAGCCGCCACCGCATCCGCTCCCAGGTCGCAGACGTCCTGGGGCCCTATTTTTTAAAATCGGTCGAATAATGCTTGTCTTTTCTATCTTTAGCAACTTACCACGAGTGTGAAAGAGATAGGTTAGCGCACGCGAGCGCTCGCGTGGATACGAGCAGTTTCAAAAATAGGGCACCTGGGCCTCAAGTTCGCTAATTTACTAAGGCTCGATTTAAATGTAATTGAAAGATAGTTCAGGTCGACCACCTGAGTGGCAGTAGTATTTGGTTAACATGCCGGTCTGCCACCCAGAGGTCCATCGATTACCATCCGAGCAGAAATTAAAATGATGAATATTAATTTCTGTGACGGGTGTTTAGCGTAGTATTGTATAATAAGTATGTATTTAAAAAAGTATATCAGTAGTTTGTCAGTTATCTAACACAAGCATTGCTACTGTGGGGCTAGACATCACTGTGTTAATTTGTCCAAGCATATTAAACATTAAAGTTACCTTAACAAGTTAACATTAAGTTTACTCGCGTTATCCCATTGCCTCTTTTGGTCTACGGAACCCTAAAAAGTATTAAAACAAGCCTGGAGCAACAAAGTCGCAATCTCACTGTACAGAGTCGCAACAAAACTTTGCAGTTAATTTATTCCATTGTAATAAATTCTTGACTCTTCGCGGATCGTGCAGGAAACGGAAGTTGGCTGTAAATCTGCGGTTACGAGGGTACCTGGCAAAAAGGTGAATGGGGTTTTAGTGTAACTGTGTCACGGGAAACGTGGTCTACCCTCAGTACGATGTTATAGTTATAGTTGGGGTTTTCGTTTTTGTTGTGAGAGATGAGACGATTATAGGCTCTTGGGAAATGTATTTCATGTTATTTAGAAATATGAAGGTATATTTAATCTGTATCAAAATTTAAATTATTTTTTTGTATGTTTTTTTATTGCGGAGCGGATGCGGTGCCAGATTTTGAAAACCTGTAGACTTGTTTTATTTCATATTAATATTAATTTATTTATAGTAGAGAAATATTTTACATCGTCATACAAATATACATAAAAATTATAAACAATGTCAATATAAATTCAATAACATTATTCATAAATAGCATCTACTTAGGTGAGTAGATTAAATAAATGTCAAGTTGAGAATTAGGTAATATGTCAAAATATCTTGTCAAGTAATTAAAATTTAGTTAAAACAAAATTCTTGAATTTCCTTTATTCTGATAAATACATAAATTATTATTCAGTTATAATTCAACAAGGTTTACTCTCGCGGCGTGGACTATTTTACCAATATCTTACGAGATTGCGAGTGGAGTGAAATAAAAAGTAACCTATGTCCATCCTACCGAGTGTATGTGACCACTTTCCAACAGGTGTCTGCCGTATAACATGGACGTATGCTTACTTACTTACCTAAATAAGACAATGTTGATTTTCCTTCTTTTTATGAATTATTATATTGTATTGCTATAGTATATATTATATTAATATCTATTTATATTTATATATTTGTTTAGAAGACCACCATGTTCAAAATTAAACTGTAGAAATTTAATTATAAGTGCTCTGTATTGCCTCCACCGCTTTTTAGATCTCCTTTCAAAGGGTCTGGGGTTGGTTGGAAGAAATCCCATTGTGGGAAAGCCCACCTTTGCTTTGTAAAATTTCATTTTTCTCATTTTGTATTTAATTATTATGCAATAAAGAATTTACATACGTATGTATACATACATACAATTATTATTTTTAACTTTGTTTATTTTTTGTCGCGTCATAGTGTCTTGTGGCAATAAATGTATGTATGTATGTATGTAAACTCTTTATTGCGTATATAAAGAACAATAACAAAAGAAAATAAATAAACATTGCAAAGGCGGGCTTATCCCAAAATGGGATTTCTTCCAGCTAACCTTACCTTGGATAGTCCGAAATGAGCTATTTAACGAGCGGTGGTAGCAATATCGAGTATTGTGCAAATTTTAATTTAACTACAATTCAATACTATACCATAACAACTAAAATATATAATATATACCTAATATACTAAATAAATGTCCTCATTCTTATTCTTATTCCTTAGGTATATTTTAAAATACCTCCACACCCGATAGGTTAACTTTCAAAAGCCCTTTAGAGCTGTCTATCGGCTGCCCTATTATATCGATTAATTCAACCCTTATCATAGTTTAGAGTTAGAATTCAAGTTGGGACAGATAATTGCGAAGTGTTTGGGAGTTCGTGCGATTAGCCATAATGGCTTCCCCAGAGCACTTTGGGAACTCCCCTGTGTAAGCGGACCTTAGGTATTGGGGTAATTTATTTACCGCACATTTTGCCACTATATATCGGGGTAGGTATACTTCAAATTAGAGGTCTGTTGCGCACAGGGACCCGGGGTCCACCTTGACCATAATCCAGGATTTGGCAGATCCAGTAATTACAGTGGAGCGACTGCCGTCTGACCTTCGTGGCCCTGTTGACAGGGGAACCTGACTTAACCATGGTTACACATTCATTTATCTGAAATGTACAGGTTTCATCACGATGTTTCCCTCACCGTAAGGCGGTTAGTGTTCAAATGATGTACATAACTCAGAAAAGAGTCACTGGCGGCAGTGGGATTCGAACCCGGGACCTCTCGCTTACGAGCCGGACCCTCTCTTTACAAGGCCACCGGCGCTAAGGGCCTCTCTCATAAGAGGGGAGGTTATTGCCATAATCTCCACGCTTGGTAGGCGAATTTTACATCGCAACATTGTAAATATAATAATAGAAATCACTGCTGCTCATTTTCCAGCCTACAGCGTCTCCAGAACTTTTGCGTCGAAAACATTAGTCGCCTTCTTCGACACCCACGAGTGTAAGGGGTTGGTGCTATTCTACTCTGCCGGACACCACACGGTCAACGGCCAGGGGCCCTGCTAACTTGTAAATTAATTAAAAAGCATGAAAGTGCATTAAAAACGTAGTCTCGGAGAAATTTCATAAAGCTCCGATGTTTCAACTTTGACAAACTATTTTTAAAAATTCCCGTCATTTTCATACCAGGGAGTAGGAAGGAAACTATAAAATTGCACGTTCCAACTCTAAGGAGCTTTCCGAACTTAATTTAACTTGAGCTTTCAAAATTATCAGACCATCCATTTTTCTTAAGGACCCATTAATTTTTTCCCTTCTCTCTGGGAAGAGATTACGCGGTTTCAACTAATAGGAATAACTTTTTAACGACGTGGGCGTTATTGGAGCGCGTTCTGGAAGCGGCACTGGGGTGACAGCGTGCTTGCGTAACCGATAACAAAGGTTAAGCAACGCACGCTGAGTCAGGAACTGGATGGGTGACCGTTTCCGTACTACGAGGCTAGTCGCACTTCTACACCGCAACGAGCTCGTTAGATGTGCCGTTGGCAAGACAAAATAGATGACGAAGGATTTCCGCTGGGGACCCTGGGACTGGTTGAACAGTCTCGGAAGCCTGTTGGTACCCCGTCAGGTTCCCCTGTTAACAGGCTCACGGAAGTCAGATGGCAGACGCTCTCTAATTACCTGTTCTGCCAAACCCTGGATCATGGTCAAGGCCGACCCTGGGACCCCGCGCGCGGTAGCACAACAGGAATATAGACGACAAGATTTTTTATTTATTTTGTTAACATATGCAAGTTACACGTCGGTGGCCGAGCGGTTACAGTATCCGACTCGTAAGCCAGAGGTCCCGGGTTCGAATCCCGCTCCGGCCATGTACCAATGACTGTTTTCTGAGTTATGTACATTAGTTGAATACTAACCGATGCTCTTACGGTGAGGGAAAACATCGTGATGAAACCTGCACATTCAGGCGACTGAATGTGTAACCATGATCCAATCTATTCAGGTTCCCCTGGTAGCAGGGTCATGGAGGTCAGATGGCAGTCGCTCCACTGTAATTACCTGACCTGCCAAATCCTGGATCATGGTCAAGGCGGACCCCGGGCCCTCGTTCTCGAGAGCACAAACGGGACATTAACGCCAAGATGATTTATTTTTTTATGCAAGTTACACGTAGGCATTTTAAACCCAGAGCAACGATTTTTACTAATGCATACACGGGTACTTTTAACCCAGAGCTAAAAGTCTACGCAACTGTGGAAAAATCCTGAAATAAAACAAGATTTTGATTGAAATACCAGCAGTCGTCTCACGAGTGAACGCTTCAAAAGAAATAAAGGAATCTAGGATTCCAGACGTCATATTTGCCCGGCCCGGGAGTCGAATCCAATAACCTCTGTTCGGAATGCGACCCAGCCTACCGTCGCCTGGAATTCTCGCTCTTTGTAACATAGAACAGAGAACTCTCTCGGGATTTCATGCCCGAGAGAGTGGTAGGGTGACTATGCACCTGTGGAATTTTGGGACAAACTCAAAACTTGAGAATAATAGTATGTGAAGGGCACACAGGGGTGTATTATGAATCTGTTACCAGTGAAGCATATAATTCAGTAATGCCGGGGTTGTCAATGTATAAATTATTTTATCCATTGCCGAATTGATTAATGCTCCAATTACATACTCGAAAACAGGCGTATAAGGATGAACTTGTTTCACTCCAATCTATAAAATTTGAGAAAGTATGTTATGATACAGCATTTTCCATACTATTTTCTTTACAGCTGTATCATAAAGTAACTTTTTAATCATTATGCACTTTTAGTTTTAAATTTTTGTTCGGGAGCGGTTAATAGGCTGAATACCACACCATGCCATTGTCTGTGGATGGAGAGTGAGTGAAGGAATTATTGTCCCGCCGTGTTTGTGAATGTTTTTTCTTGTAATGAAGTAAATTTCACTCTGCCTATAATGAATGATAGATAGATAGAGATAGATAGAAATAATGAATCGATCTATACGAAAATAACAATAGTACCTGGGACGTCCACTTGTAAATTTTCCCCCGATGGTGATAAAAGTGGAGGTAGTTCGGGAGTTATAGCTAATGGGGATGCCATTAGAAACTGGTAGAAACGTCCATAGACTACGGTACCCGCTTACCATCAAGTATCCCTCAATGGTATAAAAAAAACTTAGAAAAAATATAAGTAACCAAGAAAAGTGAACAGCACCGATCCCCAAAACATCAAGAAGCATGGCCATACCAAATCACCTGTAAAAGAATGACCTGTTTTATGTTATTTGATTTGTCGGCCCCCTTCGTTCGTCTGGGGCAGTGTTTCCCAACCTATGGGTCGCGACCCATTGTTCATCCCATCCCATCCCATTGTTACCCATTGTTCAGTGAGTTCATCATCATCATCACCACAGCCCATAACAGTCCACTGCATGACTAAAGGAAAAAGTTGCTGCCCATTTTCCAGCCCACGGAGACTGTAGATCTTTTGCCTTTGAAAACATTAGTCGCCTTGTCCGACATCCACGAGTGTAATGGGTTTGCTATTCTACTCTGCCGGACACCACACGGCCAATTGGCGGGTTACGAGAAGATATAAGGTGGGTCACAGTCGCAAGACCGCACAGGTGTTCGGTCGTTAAGAGAAATCGAATACATTGCTATTAAAAATGACTAAGATCGAAGGACAAGTAATAGGTAACAAATGCAATAAAATATCACATAATTTGTATTTTTCGTTTATTTTAGATGGTTTTCTTTATTTCTGTCCTTCGTATGGTTGCAATATGTATTGCGAAACGTTTAGGCACGGAGTGGGTCCCGAATTTTTTTTTTTTGTGTCCTGAGAACTTTGAGAACCACTGACCTAGGGTGACTTAGCAACAGGACGGGACAAATAGTAACGTACCTACAGGATGTGTTTGTAAATGGCTGTCAAGGTAATTTACGGTTGTGGGTTTACGGCCAGTTTCTCGTCCGTTAATATATTATTAACTAGCTTTTGCCCGCGAATTTATTCATCCGCGGGTCCGTGCCGTCTCGCATGCGACTCAGCGATGTCAATCAATCGCTTCTTGGGTCACCCACGGGGCCTCTTCCCTGACTCTTTCCCAAACTAGATTAGTAAAATCTAGTTTGAAGATTAGTGAAATCTTGTCTATATTTGAGTATATGTAGATTTTGTCGCGTTGTATCCTAATAAATTAGGTTTGGGGTAGAAATACCGTTGGCGAAGCGAGGTTAAATAAATAAATAATTCATTTATTATCACTGAAATTAATTTTGCTGTGGGTGTGCCAAAATATTTTAAAATAATTTAATGTGATGTCCAACCTAGTAACGTACATAAATTTTACATGAAGGTATATAATCAACTAGGGTGGTATGGCCACGTCTTGCGCAGACCGGCAAAATACGTGTGGAACAAATGTCTGGCCATGCCACCATCGCCAGGCACTGGTAGGAGGGGTCGGCCCAAGAAGCGATGGCTTGACGTCCTCAAGAATGACATGCGTGCCAACAAGTCCACCACTAAGGATGCTGAAGACCGAGCGAAGTGGGCCAGGAAGAGTAGGAAGGCGGACCCCGGGCCCGCGCGAGAGTGCAACCTGGACATACCGCCGAGATGATGATGATATAGTAAACTAGGGATACCACAGTGAATCAAGTTTTATTTATAAGGAATTGCTAGGTAGCGAGCGGCTTACGGTAGGTGCGTGATGTGATGTGCACTCACAAAGTCACAACTTCCAAGCGCGAAATAGTGGGTAGGTCGATTTTCCCGAATTTTTTCGACAAATGAAATATTCCGAAAGGTTCCTAATACTTTTGAAAGTCTCCGAAATATTCCGCGGGAGCGATTCGGAATTTCTCTCGCCAGCATCTGTAATAAGAATATTAGTGTTCTATGTATAATAAGTATGCATTTAAATGTATTTAAGTAGTTGATCAGTTATCTAGCACCCATAGCACAAGCTTTGCTTAGTTTGGGGCTAGACGGCGCTGTGTGAATTTGTCCACGAATATTTATTTATTTTTTATTATTAGTGTAACGGGCGAATAAAGTGTAAGTCAGAGTTTAGTTCATCGACTTGATAAGAAGAAGAAGGAGGTTGAGTAATAGGTTAATGTTAGAGCTGGTTAAGAATTTAGTTCTGCACTCAGGACATTTACAAACAGGTCAGGCAGGACAGGTTGGCCAAAGTCTTTCGCTAGGGACGGTCCCTAACTATCCCTACCTAACTAACGGTAACTGGTTGAACAGTCTCGGGAGCCGATTGACAGTCTGTGGCAGTGTTATATTATTGGAGTAAGGTTAAAGCTAAAATGTCACTTAACTAGTAACCCATGTTAAGTTAAATCATCGCCCTGTCCCCATTCAGTTCTCACTCTCGAACCCTCATCACCACATGTCACAAATTGCAGGTTAAGTATCCAACTTATAACTCAAATACAAGGACAGGACATCATATTTTAAAGTGTGTAGGTAATTTTTATGTCAAACATTTTAATTCATTTATTATTAATAAATTAAATAATTTATTTAGTAATCTAATATAATTTAGTACTTTTTTATCTATTTACATACATATATGGAGCGTCGATGGCCGAGCGGTTAGGCTATCCGACTCGTATGCGAGACGTACCGAATTCGATCTCTAGTAGCGACATGTATCAATGAATTTGTACCTATATTTGTAGACAAACCTGCCATACAAACCTGCATGTTCAGGCAACTGACTGTGTAACCTTAATCCAAGTCATGTCTTCCTGTTACCTCTATGACCAAGGTCATCACTTCCAAGGTCCAATCTGGTCAGACCCCGTAACTGTAGGTATAAGGCCACCGACACTCATGCGATAAGGGCAGTGAATAATGATAATATGTATTATGTATATTTTTATGTAGGTGTATTGTCTATATTATAATCTATTTTAGTCTTGTTATGTTATGTGTATATTCATATGTAGGTGTATATTTCTACTTTGTATTAGGTGTAAGTTTGCTAGTTTAAGCTCATGTTGTTGACAAGCCTGTTAAGTCGTTCTTTAGACGAAGGTTGCCTGGTAGAGATCGCTTGCAGCGATAAGGCCGCCTATATCTGTGGGCGCTAGTTATAGTTTTTATCGGTACTTAACGCCTGAATATACGGTAACGATAAAGATTTAATCTATCTATCTATCCATCTATGTAGCTACATATAGCAACATTGATACCAGGCACACATACTAGCGTAGAAGCTTCCAGCTTAAACTATCAAGTCCAATGGCAAACATACCTTTCACGTACAAAGTTAGCTTAAATGCTTAAGGGTCGGCTAACACGTGCTCTATTTCCTAATTCAATGAAATCTTCCTACTAATAGTAGAAAAGAAACATCTTGGCGTTAATGTCCCGGTTGTGCTCTCGCGCACGAGGGCCCGGGGTCCGCCTTGGGCAAGGTTCGAGGGTTTGGTCGATCAGATAATTACAGTGGAGCGACTGCCATCTGACTTTCGTAACCCTGCTGCCAGGGGAACCTGACCACATTGGATCATGGTTACACATTCAGTCGCCAGAATGTGCAGGTTTCATCTCGATGTTTTCCCTCCTGATCGTATCCAAAGTGATTTAGGTAAAATATGAACAAGAATAGGACTACCATTTAGGAAACGAAATAAAATTTTAAAGGAGAATAGGAGGATTTATCAAATATTTTTGAGTTATCACATTCGCAGATAGTCAGTCACACGCCGACCAAGTTTACATAAACTCAAATAATTTCTAAACTACTGGACCAATTTTAATTAAACAAAGCCAAGAACCATCTCGATTGAACCGACTTTCAGACAAAGAAAACCACATTCTAATCGGTCCATCCGTACTGGAGCCACAATGCCAGATACACAAAGCCACAAATACACACACCAAACTGATACCACCCCTCTATTTTCATCGGTATTTCAAAATAGAATACTCCCAGAGCCTACCCTTAATACCCTTATAGAATACGGTGATCATACAAAGTATTTACTTTGATAATACGGCACAACAATGTAGCAGAGAGAAGTGGGTTATTTACTCCGTTTTCGCACAGAAATACTTTTAAGAAACGTTCACCTAGCAGACAGCCCACCTTAAGAATAAGAATAAAAACATTTATTGCCACAAGATACAACGACACGACACAAATAAACAAAGTTAAAAATAATACAAAAAAAAGGAAGAGACACAGCATATACATTATTTTTATTCATGTTTATTCCATCGCTCATGATACAACTTTTTAAGTCCCAACTACATTTACGAGCCCCATGTTTTTCCATATACGCTTATACATTTCTGGGGATGATAATTAGTCTTTTAATATGGTAGATTTAGATTGTTAAATGGGGTACCATTTATTAAACAGTTTTCATACCGCTTATGAAAAATCGATCTACTGAAAAAGCTATCGTATTAAAAAATATAATTAAATACAGAGGCAATAATTCTCATTGCGATAACCTAATGAAATTTAATTAAGTATTTATGAAGTTAAAGACTGGTTTGTTACGCCAGAAATGTATGAGCGTATATGGAAAAATATGGGGGGTCCGATAGCTAAGCTCGTAAACTAAGAAGCTCAAATTACATAAATTACATTTCGCATCCTCATGAGCTTGCCAACATTTTGTAGCGCATCCGGAATGTTCGCGTAGGCTAGGGTGCCTGACTTCTTTGCGGTTATGAAAGCGCGTGTAGCTGCATTTTGGGCTAGATTGAGGTGCTCCGATAACAGCATACTCAAAATAGTAAGTAATGACCTTGATAGTCCAATCTTTAGAAGATGGTTGACTTTGCATTTGACCGAGAATCGAATATGACATCAAAATGTTATAATTTTGCAATTATTATCATGTAACTTTTATTTAAAATTTTTACTATTGTATAGTTATGTAATATGGGTTTAATTGTATTATGGGTCTATTGCCTGGAATAAAGATTTATTTATATTATTATATTATAAATTAAAAAGCCTCCATATCTCTCCAATCTACGCCTAGCATAACGTGTAAACTTCTTTACTTCTTCTATCTAAATCTAGCATAATACATCCCATCAAATCAACAAAGCCACCCGTTTAAACAAACGAAAGCTTTTAAAAGATCCACCAAACTCCGCTTTGATAACCAATTAGAATTTCTTAACTCCCTTTCTATTTTTTGCGCCCGAAACTTCGGCGTCATTTTGTGTTTTTAATCGCGCCCCGACCACTTTGGGGACGCTTGGCAACTTCTGGCGAACTTCGCCAGATTTGGCGACGCCGCGACAACTTTTGCCAGCGGCAAAGTTGGCATTTGCAGCGAGCGACGTGGCTCAAAAAAGTTGGCGCACCTTTGTGCAGATTTTTAACCCGCGACAAGAAAAGAGGGGTGTTGTAAGTTTGACGTGTGTATCTGTGTATATGTGTATCTGTCTGTAGCATCGTATTAGATGCGGTTCTCGCTATTTGATAGCCAGTGTAATCGAGATGGTTTCGTTAAAATTGCTTTGTTTCATTCAAATCGTTCCTGTAGTTTAGAAAATATTTGAGTTTAATTACACTTGGTCGGGGCTTACACAAAGTTATACAAAGTTTGTTTTAGTGCTTAAATACAAAAAAAATCGTTATAAGAGCTCACATCAATGCTTATTAAATTTTGGTCTCTAATATTTTATTATTTGTTAACAAACGCACAGTCGTCGTGCCGCACCCGCGTCGTCTCCGCGTCGTGTGCGTTTTCTGTCCGGATACTACGCGGTGACTATGCGAGCACGACTCATACGAGTTTGCTGTCCGGTTTGTAAGCGGTGACGTATAAATGGAACCATAATCGCAATGAAGCGCAGAATCTCTGCTGTGTTTGCTAAGAAAGTAGCTCTTAAATTCTGCGCTCTAAGCCGAAGATTTTTATTTTAATCCGCTTGCTTTAAGCTTGAGTTAGCGCGAGCAGCGCTTAGTAAAAGCTGGGGCTTTTTAACAAGCTAGCATTTTCTCTAATAGTTTTTTTGCTTGAGTAGCACTGCTTCTATTTTAGAGTGCTTACGTAGTGCGTCCAACAGTCACAGTACCTACTGTTTCTATGTCAGACGCACTAGATATCCGAATTTTGTCCGAGGTTTCTTCGTCTGTCAAGTAGGTTTGTTTCATTATAACTACCTCTATGTATCTGTCAAAATCTTTGATTGTGCCTTTGCGACTCCTTCAAACACCGCTGTAGATGGAGTGTATCCCTCCAATGTCCCTGCTGTTTTCCAATTCAGTCGATGTGAGACATACTATCGGAACGCCCTAAAACAAGTTACCCTGGCTCACCGGAGGACTGGGGCTTTGTTCTCCCGCTGAGAAATCTCGGATTCTACATTTTTCTATCTACATATCTCCATTAATAATGACATTGAAATGTTTATTGCAGGCAACAAATATTTTCTCAACTATCTTCGACAGTCGTATATTGTCGAAAATCGATTTCAGTGACGTTTTAATACAGTTTTTCGGCCAGAGAAAATGTCGAATTTGAGATGTCACAGCGCGAGAATCGCTCGCAGTTCTTTGCGTCGACACGTATGCATTCATCACTGCCAACATAATAATAATTACTACGCCACAAACATAAACACAATAGTTGTGACGTGTCATAACTCCCGGATTAATTAACTGTGAGGAATTAATCTAAGTCACCGCTAATCCTGTCGTAGACAATGGATGAAGCGGCTAATACATAAATGTTATTGTACATTTGTCCGCCATTGTACACACACCCGTACTCAGAAACAGTACTATACTCGTCTGTGAAAACACATAGTAACTCTACAAGTTATTTATTTATTTATTTAATACTTTATGCACAAAATAGTACAAAGGTGGACTTAAAGCTTCGTAGCTTTATATACCAGTCTACCCCGAAAACTGGTATAAAAAAATTTCAGGCGGTGCACAAAAATTTACAACATTACACTTACGTACCTAATAACAAACACAATTCTACCCACTAGTATTCACATACCGAAACTCAAAAATGATATTTTATTTAATTAACTATATAATACTAAAAACCAACAACAACAAGATAGCACAACGTACTTGAATATAAATCTCAATCAAGTGCCTACCTACCAAGATCATTCGCAAAAATAACAGGTAAAAAAAAAAAAAAAAAAAAAGTTAAAGTTAAAGTCGGGCATTACAAGGAATTTAGAAAATGCTCTCGAACAGCTTTTTTGAAGGAAGGCTTGTTGGAGCTTCGAGTTACTATGTGTTTTCACAGTGCTCGTCTGCTTAGTCAATGCGAAGTTTTTTATTTTATACGACAGACAAACAGGCAAGCGTACCACTTGGCAGGCCACCTGATGGAAAGTGGTAACCGCCACCTATGGACATTAGCAACACCATGGGCGCTACTAATGCGGTACCCGCCTCTGAAAAGATCTCTAATATACCTACCTCTTGAACGATCCCATGGCATAGTCCAAAGAAAACACTGCGGCTCATTCCACATCTGAATCGAGCGAGCGAGAAACGTTCTTTCGAAAGAAGACATAAATAGAGGGTCAACTATTGGTCAATTTCGTTCATTTTGACGGACGAATAGTGCCGATCGCCACTCGAGTATTGTTAGTTGGAACCCTGTGCGTTGGCGCGCACTGTGAGGCCTCATAGACTGTGAAGGTAACGTAGGTTATCCTTCGTAATCGTGTACAAGAAAAAATCAAATTTGTAGCGATAGTAGACGGTTAGGAGACCCACAAAACGTGGGCCTGCTCGTGCACGACCTAGCACAATTTTATGTTTTTCGTAGCGATGGTATTTACATATCCTCTTGTGTGGATGGTGTGTGGAAAAAAACGGTGGGCTCACATCTTCTTGGCAGTTTCGCTTTTCAGACACATTAAAGTCAGTTTTCTTTTTGGTTAGTTTAATTAAAAAGTTGCAGTAAATCATGACAAAGTAAGTCAAGAAAGACTGTGTGAAGCTGATGAGTGCCTACCATTAGTTTCTGTTTTATGTACTTTATTCTATCTTAAAGAGAACTTACAAAATTTATTGACTGATTAATTGACATCATAGTAACTTTGTTTTATTCGGATTATTTCTTCTTACGTGGACGAGGAAAATTCAATTTAACAATATTTAATTAATACAATCCTACACATCGTGCCAGAGCGTAGGATACAGTTGCATTAATCCCTCTTCGTGGAAATTGCCTTAGCCACCGTGCAGTCTCTGAGGGAGTTCAGAGCCAGTTGCAGAGTGCTTACTGCCTCTATAGTTGCCAATTAAACTTCGTGTGGGTTCTGTGACGGTATTAGTTGCGAGTTGCAGCTGATTGTCCAAACATAGTTCCTCTTAGCACGCTGTGGAAGTGATCATATTATCCACAGACGAATATTGTAATTCCACATGTTTGTGCTGATGGATGGTGTTGTGTTGCATACACTTTCACGCCATTGGCGGTTTTGGTGGATGTTATCAGTGTTGTAGCTTATAATTTTAATTGATCCGGAATTAATGTAGTTCCTGCGAGTTAAGCAAGGAAAAGGCTTCAATAGCATAAATCCCAATTTTCTTAATAGATGATCTTTCTTACTTGATCTTTCGCCTGTGTCCCACAGGTGGGGTAGGCAGAGACTATGGACCGCCACTTTGCTCTGTCCTGTCACAACTCCCTAGCCTCGCATATATCCATATACCACTTCGGACCCCATATGAAGATGTATGAAAAGGGGTGTGGATATATGCGATGTGTTTCAGATTAATACAATTCCCCACTATTTTCAGTCTCTGTGAATATTCAATCATTCCCGTTATAATTTCTGAATCAAAAGTCGGGAATATTCTAGCGCAGTTAGTGAAAGTACTTTTGCCGTCACTTCAGTGGTTTTGGAGATTACCAAAGTAAAATTTCCTCTTTATAAATAATATTGGTAAAGCTAATTTTTAGTAGACGTTGATCATTATAATTTTCGTATTTATTTGCTATTGCTATGTAGGTAAAACATTTTGAACCAATATTAATATCCAGGTAAGTACTAGGGTACCAAAAATATATACAAATAATTGCATACATTTTAGATGTAGGTATAAGTGTATATTTTTATTATAACTATACATATTTTATGTGTACCTTAGTACTAGGTATATCCGATATATACCTTCTCTAAAATAATGTCAACGGGAGATGTTTTGTATAGCTTAGTTCAGCTATCTAACGTTACTGTATTTTACGCCAAATATATTATAGAATTTCCAGAGTAAAAAGCGACCCAGTTAAACCTGTCCACCGCGGGAGGATGCCGGCTGTCCCATTCGTTCTGGACTGCAACGTACGCACAAACTGATATATTATTACAGGGCCGCATCCAGGGTCATTGTTTAGTGGGGGTCAAAACAAATATGTATGTAATATGTAACATCATTAGCCGTGTGGTCTCTGGCCGAGTAGAATAGCACCAACCCCTTACACCTGTGGGTGTCGTACAAGGCGACTAATGTTTTCGAGACAAAATATCTAAAGTCTCCGTATGCTGGAAAATGGGAAGCAGCATTTTCCTTCCTTATATTTATAAAAAACTGCGATCTCCAACCCGCCTGCCAAGCGTGGAAATTATGGCAATAACCTCCCCTGTCCTGCAGTGGACTGTTATGGGCTGTGAAGAAGAAGAAGAAAAATGTAACATCACCGCAGCTCTCCACTACAGTCTTCTCGTGACCACGGTGGGTATACCACTACCGAAACGTCGGGAAAACAAATCGAAAAGGTACGTCACGTGTAAGTCCTGTTTATTATAATAATTTGTGCAAAGTTAGCGAGTTTAGTTTAAAACAAATGTGTTTCTGTTACACCGTCGTAGAAATCTCAGTCGTCATAATCATCTTATGTAGTGTGGAGCGGTTTGGCCGACAATGGGATGTTAGTGATGTGATGGTAGGAATACGTTTAAGAATATATAGATTTTTCATTATACGAAGGTTTATTTACGTAGGGTACATACGCCATATTCTACGAAAAAGGCGGTTTCTAGACAGCCATACATCATCTTCAGCCGCATCGTCGTTTCAAGTGGTCGCAGGTGATATAGCGATCAAATACCTGCCTAGTTTCTCGTAAAAAAATATGATTTTTGCAATCTTTGTCAATATCGGGGGTATTTAGTAAAGAAAACTGAAGAAATGTCATTATAATGTTTTAAAATTTGGCGGATTTTACCACGTACCTTGTTTAACCGATAACCAATATTTATGTTATTGGCCCGTATAATTGAACGACAAGGTTGAAATACTATGGTTTAACGTAGACCACGTCCACCACAATTTCACACACTTGCAGTTGAGGGGTCAGTAGGCCACGCCCTCACTGAATGCGGCTCTGTGTCCGCACACAGCCTGATTTATTTGTAGCAATAAGCCACGCCGTTTGTTTTACACTTAAAACCGAATGCAAAACAGCAAACTCCCATGAATGTTGGCCCCAAGGCAGTTTGTTCACTCTAAAATATTGTCAACGAGAGATTTTTTGTTTGCAATTTATGACTTTATGATTTATGACTTTTTGAGCGTGAGTGGCTTTATGGCTAGCTTGTAGGCCTCGTAAGCGAGAGGTAGCGAGTTTGATCCCCATCAATGACTTAACTGAGTTAAGTAAGTACCGAAACACTTTTTCTTCTTATCAAGTCGATGGATTAAACTCTGAGTTACACTTTATTCGCCCAGTACTGCGACGCATACAGCGTTTGGACTGGCCTCAAACGAGTCCTCCATTGTGCAAGTCTATAAAACACTAACATTAGTATCTCGTGACGACCTGCACATTCAGGCGACTGGATGTGTAACCATGATCCAATCTGGTCAGATTTATTATTAATGACGGAGGTCAGATGGCAGTCGACATCAGCCGGTGCAAAACGGATTTTCCCTCATAAACGGTACTCGCCTTATACAAAATTCAGGCGAAATAATACATACATAAAGCTTAAACCTCCGTCCCACAAGTGGGGTAGACAGAGACGCTGTCCTAATTGGCAGCTATCGTGAGACCATGGTCGTACGAACATGGTCGTACGACGGAAATCGCTCGACCAATAGGACCGTTAATCCATTAAAGACCATTAAAGGCGCTATCCTAATTGTCAGTTAGGATAGCGCCGGAGACTATGGACCGCCACTTTGCTCTGCCCTGACACAACTCTAGCCCCGTATATATCCACAATTCTTTTTATACATCTCCTTAAAAAGAAAACCGATTCTAACTTTTAAAAGTAATTACATCCAGTCACAAAAAAATATTTAACAAGAAACACAAATAGAAATATAATATTACGTTTCCTTCCTCTAACGCAAGCTTATTGAATAAGCTCTTTGATCCTATTAAGCTGCGACAAAAGCTCAAAAGCTGCGACAGCGCTACACAGCGCCTGGAATCCCATTTGGCTCCACATTTTCTCGTCAACCTGTTTATTTTGATAAAGAAAATGGAAAAATAATTTCATTTCCATTGAAATGGCAATTCTTGAATTAGGAATAATATATCATTAACATAATAGCGTCGGTGGCCTAGTGGTTAAGGGGCCCGACTCGTAAGCGAGAGGTCCCGTGGTCGAACCCCAGTGCCTGTTTTAAACTATCGCGGTGCAGACAACCCACCTGGTGGTAAGTGGTATCTGTCGCCAACAACGTCTACGATTCACGCACATGTAACAAAAAACGTTTAGTGGAGTGGTGAGTTTTAATAATAATGTCTTATATTCCATAATTGCGATGGCCACCTTATACATTCTTCAAACTGGAAGGTATTTTTTTTAGACCGCTAAGGTGGTAAACCGGTTCACCGGCATCACCCACACGTTGCCAACCCCGTGAAAACCTTTTCACCCCTTTCTTGAAGAACTCCGTGTTGTACTCTTCAGGAAAAACCTCTACAGGTAGTTCATTCCACAACCTTAGCGTGCGTGGGAGAAAGTTCCTTTGGAACCGCACAAGTCGCGACCAATTTGACTCCCAAGGTGTAAGGATGAACTCCCTGTCGGTGTCTTTTTCAAGCAGTTTTCTTTTAATTACCGCCTTTTCTCAATGTCTACTTCCGATAGAATTCTACTTAGATTACAAAAGTAGGCACTGAATCAGCATTATTTAACATCCTTAATTAACTTAAATAAACAAGAAAATGGGTTACAAATACCAACGCTGAGATATTCAACCCTTAAGTCCTTATACAGGCTGCTCCAAAATATTCAAATATTCATGGCGGCGATACAGGCCGCTTATCTCTTCTCGTCTCTGAATTTAAACACGCTGTATAATTCGGTGATGAATATTTATACGTGTCAAATTCCGGTTCCCATTTCGAACTCTTTCGAGTGTTAAATAATTTTGAACTAACGACCTGCCCCTGCTTTGTTCGGGTACATCCTATTACTTTACGTATCTGAAGTACATTTCAGAAGAAACAGACAACCAACCTAACCTGTCGAAAAGAAAATAAAAATGCTTGGACAAATTTACAAAGCGCTACCTAGTCCCAAAGTAAGCAAAGCTTGTGTCGTGATAAGTCGGATAACCATCGATCAAGTTCACAAATAGGTACTCAAATATTTTGTAATCCACTAAACCGATTTTGAAAGCTAGAAAGTACCTGAGGCTGGTTTTCAAATAAACAAAACCGCATCGAAATTCATCAATCCGTTCGGGCAGGATGCCACATACAGTCACACACCTTAGTACCAACTAGATACACAGGTACACACGTCAAACTTCTAACACCCCTCTTTTTTCGTCGCTGGTTAAAAAAGTTGGCTGCAGAGCTGTCGGTTTTCTACAGGTTGCATTTTGAAGACTGTACGAAGTATTAGCACGACCTCATTTTGCCAGCCCCTTTTACACCATCGGAAGACGCGGTCCGGGCAAGTGCTTCATCCTTATTTCGTGGATCTTTCGCAAGCGCCGCTATAGTTCAACCTTTATAATACGTACGGCCAAGGATTGGAACACGTTGTCTGCGAGTGTGTTCCCTGATCATTATAAGCTACGCCTTATATTATTCCTTCAAGTTTAGAGTGAGCTGTCCCTAGACAGGCTGCTCCATCATCGGTCGCATCGTCACTTACACTTACTGAACAGGTAACAATATTAGAGTATTTTTTTTATTTATGTGTTTTTTTTTCTCTATGAATATTTTTGAATGTTGTGTCGTGTGTCTGATGGGAATAAGTGTGTTTTACAACACTTTAATAAAAAAGAGATACCACGTATAAAATACCCACTCTCCCTAACCCTTCTCCAGCCATGTTCTGCTCCATTTATTACCCCTGGCCTGGATTAGCTGATTAAGCGGAAAGATTCCACCATTACAAGTCCCCTTGGTAAGCAGGGCGGTTATATTACCATATTTAGGATGTTTAGGACGCTTCCGCGGCAGCTAATAATGCCCCGGGAGGGATTTGGGCTTTTTTAATAAGAAATCCAGAATAGGTACATACATATACAATGGCGACCTTGCACGTAGAGGTCCCGGGTCCAATTCCCGAACGAGCAGAAATTGGAATGGTTAATGTTATTTATTTTATTTAACCATTTATTGTACACAAGATTTTTACAAAACTATATGACAGAATATATCAGACACAACAGGCCAACTTATTTCTATAAAGAAATTTCTTCCAGCAGACCTACAGCAGAGAGATCGTGACAATTAAATGCAGTTAAGACGTGCACAGTAGTAAAAAAAATATAAATAATGCTCAATTAATAAAAGCCTATACTATATATACATAAATACATACATATAAACATACATACAAATACATACACACATACATATACATACATATATTAGACAGAATTGTAGTAAATCGATAGTCTTTGCCTACACCTCTAATCTAAATAGGTACTTTAGAAAACATTATATATTTTTAAATACATATTTCTCATACATAATATACATAACATACTATAATAATACCCAGACCCGCAACAGAAATTAAAATTCATTACTTCAATTTCGGCCCGGCCGGAAATCGAACCCGGGACCTCTGCGTGGCACACCACTAACCAACTAAATCACTCAGGTCGTTCGGACATGTTAATTACCTTCTAAAATAGAATATTTAAAAAACGTGAACGTTATGAATTCCGGAATCCGCCTCCAGCCAAAATATTATCCTAAGGCCTTCGTTAGAGAAAATATGTTAAAATGTTCATAAACGAAATTAAGCTGGGGCGGTAAAGGTGAGGACAGGAGGGGAAGTGCTTGCGCTTGGCGGCTTCGCTACTCGTAAGGTTAGCTAGGTTCTAGGCGCATAGCAAGCCTGTCAATGCGGAAATAGAGGACTCTTAAGTAGGCGACACAAGTACGAACTTAAAGTACGCGGTTTTTAAATTCGTGAACTTATCCGGCTCGCTTTTGTATAAATTCCGTAAATAATTCGATTCAATAGCTTCGAAAATCAGTCACTTTTTCAACAGAAAACCGTAAAGTTCATTAAACTAAAACAAATTTTATGCACGAGATACATCGCAAAAAAATATCGGCTCGTGGCTCGCGGCGCTGATAGACCGTCGTCCGCCGAAGCCGCGAGCCGCGAGCTACGAGCATAAATCAAACATGCTGGATCGCCGGCGAACTTACTCGGCGGTTTTAAAGTACGCGTACTTAGGCTGACACACGAGCGAGCAAAGTCGTCGAGCCACAAGTTCGCGTACTTACTCGCACGTCAGCTACGTTACAGTTTCACATTACATCCTAAACATAATAAAATCCATATGCCATTGGTATTAAATGATTTGAGAGCAAGTACCGAACGTCGTGGAGCATCGGTAGCCGAGTGGTCAAGGTATACGACTCGTAAGCCAGAGGTACCGGGTTTGAATCCGACTGCAGCCATGTACCAATGACTCTTTACTGAGTGATGTATATTAGTTGATTACTGACCGATGCTCTTACGCTGAGGGAAAACATCGTGATGAAACCTGAACATTCATGCGACTGAATATGTAACCATGACCCAATCGGTCAGATTCCCCTGGTAGCAGGGTCACGGAGGTCAGATGGCAGTCGCTCCACTGTAATTACCTGATCTGCCAAATTCTAGATCAAAGTCAAGGCGGACCCCGGGCTCTCGTTCGCGACAGCACAACCCGGACATTAACGCCAAAATGACTTTTTTATTAATTAATTTCATGCAATGTTATCAAGCGCGTAATTACCAGCGAGGTAGCACACTCGAATCATAAAACACTGTCACCTCACAGTACCAAGCCTGCACTAACTGAAGTATTTACTTCAAAAAAGAAAGAGAAAAATAAGTTAAAAGCTCCTGCGACGCGCTTGAGTGGCCACTTGGTCTTTCTTTTTTTAATTTCCTACTTTTTTTTAAGTTAAACTCGCTAAGCTAGCTCGAGCTTACAACTTAATATTCGGAGGAAAAGCTCAACCTGAGTACCAGTGGGAGCGTTTAGCTTTTTTACTCCCCGAGAGAGATGTGCAGCTTTTGGAAGCTCGCAAATGGTGCACATTTTTATTAAAACTGTTCCATGCAGCGTTTGAGAACGAGCTTTCTTGTGGAACATTTGCACATCTAATGGGCAGAATGTATATATTAGCCGTATAAAATTATGCCCCTCATTTTTCTTATTATCTTTTCTTCTGGTTTTGGATTGTGAAAAGCATGGCCGTGTGATATCCGGCAGAGTATAATAAATAAATAAATAAATAAATAATAATCGTGGACAAATTCACACAGCGCCATCTAGCCCCAAACTAAGCAAAGCTTGTGCAATGGGTACTAGATTACTGATATATTACTTAAATACTTTTTTAAATACATACTTAGTATACATAGAACACCCAGACCCGTTACAGAAATTAAAATTTATTATTTCAATTTCTGCCCGGCCGGGAATCGAACCCGGGACCTTTTGCGTGGCAGACTGGCATGTTGACCATAATAATACCTATGTAGCACTAGCTTCTCTGCCCGCGATTTCGTTCGCGATATGTTCCACACCAGTTCCCGTCTGAACCATATTGAATTTCGGTAAAGCTAGTCTATGTTATAAAAAAAATAATCGTCTTGGCGTTAATGTCCCGGTTGTGCTCTCGAGAACGAGGGCCCGGGGTACGCCTTGACCATGATCCAGGATTTGGCAGCTCAGATAATTACAGTGGAACGAGATTGGATCATGGTTACACATCCAGTCACCTAAATGTGCAGGTTTCATCACGATGTTTTCCCTCACCGTAAGAGCATCGGTTAGTATTCAACTAATGTACATAACTCAGAAAACAGTCATTGGTACATAGCCGGAGCGGGATTCGAACCCGGGACCTCTGGCTAACGAGTCGGATCTGTAACCGCTCGGCCACCGACACTCCTATGTTACTTGCTGATAATGTAGCTTTCTAGGGATGAAATATTTTTTTAAGTTTTAAAGTTTATCCATTATAAACAAAGAAACCATCAAATCTTTTCTCTTTATAATATTATTACAGGAAATCAACCCGAGTTCCGACTATCTAGGCTCGAAGCACTAATTTTAGTGTCAGTGAAACTTCAAATATACTTGAATGTGACACCAACTCCTTACAGTGCCGTGTGCAAAAGGCTACTAATGTCACAGAGGCAGAGCATCGAATACCTCCGACAGTAAATATTTTGTCAGCAACTAAATAAATTCTTCTAAGAATATTTACCTCCGTAACAAGAAATGTATTTGACTATTTCAACACTGCGATCTTACCGCCTACCGCTACACCGCCTGCCAAGCCTGCCAATTTAGATTTTATTAAAAACGGTGGTGCGTTAAATCCGCCCCAAGATTTATTCTTATAAATCTGCACTGCATCTGTTGAGCCCGCAGCAATATTTATAAGAGTGCACTGCGAAAAAATGAATCTACGCTAATTTTCAATCCAACAATAATAGAAAACGCAGCACTACAAACACTGTAACCAACATTGGAGATAATACGAGATATAAACAATTAAAATTAGCGAAAATAAGCCTAGGTAAAATAGGTACCGAAACGAAATAAAAATCTGGGTCCCAACGCAGCTCCCTGAGTGACCCCATGCATAAGTAATGAGCTGAGCGACGCACCGCGCTTAAGCTTGGACGAAAACCCACAAGCGACACTTTACAGCGACAGGCAACCTACATTTTAGTATTTTCATTAGCCGGTCTTTTAGCTTGTGATTCCATCACTGATAGGAAATATGAATGAAAAAGACTGCGTTTTATTTAGTCCGTGTGACAATTTAAAGTAACCTTTGCAAAACATTTTTTGGTGACGGACCAAAGACGAAATCTGTATTCTGTAAAATAGGTAATTCGGAATTTTCCTAAACTTAATATGTTTTAAAATATACATTCGACCTTTCCATATTAGTTTTTTGTAATCGAGTATTCATGTACAAAGGCGAGCTCATCAATTGATTATTGTTATTTTAATTATTGTATACCTGAAAGGTATGTGTAAACGTGTAAACTTTTATTTGTTAGTTAATCAGATTCTGATTCTGAGATTTCTATCAGAAAACCTTAGAGCCAAAGAAACAAGAACCTATGATAGGTGCAGCAATTGAAGTGAAGAACATAATATTCCAAGTCAAAGTAAATAAATAGGTACTAAAATAAAGCAGTTCAAACTCAGGCATATAAAGATAACGATGGGGACTGTCCACCCATTGCAGATTACAAATTGAGAAATTATGATAATTCTCGATACTACGGTATACCTTTCACTGGAATGGGCCGTCCCGGTAATAGATAAAGTTTTTTGGCTATGGAATAGTATATTAGATTGGTAATATATGCCCAAGACCGGGCGAAGTGGAGAAGAAAGAGCAGAAAAGCGGTGGTAGGACTCTGACTAAAGGAGTCTGCCCGAGTGAGTACCACCGCCTTATCAATTTCTGCCGCTAATCAAGAATTTGAAGTACAAGGTAGCTAGCGCAATTACAGGCATGAGGTATTTCATCTTAGTCCTTACAGTGACAAAGCATTTTGTTGCCTGCAACCCTAATACATTAATTGTAGATGTTATGGGAGACAGTTACCGCTTATAATCAGATGGGCTGTCTGCTCAATTGTCATTGTGTAGATTTAAAATAGCGGACTCTGGCAGATACCGGAATTGACTTCTACGATAATGATGATGATGATAATGATTCGATAGGTGCTATATTTGAATCCGAAGCCGTGTAGTATATGGCATCAGTATCTGAACAACCAAGAAGAGGAACTGTTTGAATAGCTAATCGATAAACCATAAAGTGTGAACTCTTAGCCAGCGGATTTGTTCCCCGTACATTATCCTCCGTTCTTACAGTTCGAACGGCATAATTGTGCCTTTCAAGGCAAGAGTGAATATATACTATCTAGATAAGCATACTTCACTAGTTTGCACCATCCAACTTACATATGTGTGTGAGCATGTTTATTACTTCTTCACACAAAAACTACAGAACAGATTTTGATGAAACTTACAGTGCTTTACTGTTTACACATAACCACAATTTATCCCGAAATTACAGACACAGAGAGACAGTTCAAGAGCATAAGTGCATTACCACTTCAAGATAATGTTCCTTTGCGGCTACAGCAACATTCATTTGGTGCATCTTTAGTCTAAATCAGTTTGGTGAAAGAAGGGAGAATTAGCTGTCCCTTATGCCAAAGACTCGTCCTTTACTCAGAGGTATTTTCTAAATAATAAAAAAAAATTATTTCATGAATGCTATAAAACTGTTCTTAAGGTGGCCATGAACTTATGGTCTTGCATTGTACAAATGGGAGCACGCCATAATCGAATTTATCACGCACGGAGCGGAATCTAGTCAAGATGTAAGAAATTTGCCAACGAAATCTTGCAAACATCGTTTAATATTAGAATAATTTAGAGCAAAGACGAGCCAGAGAAAAAGAATTCAATTTCAATTAGTCTAAGGAAAGAAACACCCCAATGTAAATTGCAAATAGACTCATTGAGATATAGCCTATAAAAGGAGGATGACATTCGCCGTAAAAAGCGTTGACACCAGCGCCAGATATACAGCAACCTAACACTTTCCGATGGTGAAAAGAGGAACTAACACCCTTCCAAAAAGAAGTTCGTTTGAAATTGTAGGAAACGACAGAAGTGGCGTCTCCACAAATCAGAGAGTACGGTTTTTTGGCGAGATATTCAGCAGTAATTTTACAGCGTTTTTATGACTGGCGAAAATTGGGGTCTCTTTCCTTCCAGTGTTGAAGTAAATTGAAATGTATTTGAGTAGAAATAGAGTGGGATTTACTTTACAATGTCGTCCAATTAGTAAAAAGTACTTTGTCATCACATGAGTTACGTTTATTTTTTGGATTCTTCAGCAATTTAATGGCGATCCTGGATCGAATGTGTAATATTCATGGATCGTGATATGGATCACAGGATTTCTAGAAATTCAGAAATCCACGATCCGGATCCACTCAATTCAATTTCATTTATTTAATCAAGTAACATAGCACTCATTTTTGTTAGTATGAATTATGACATTTTTGTTAGTATGTGTATGAATTATTCAATTCAAATTCAAATCATTTATTTCAGAATAATTATTCCATAATTTGTTAGTAAATGAACAGTATTGCCTATGCTATGTTAGTAGATAAATTTCTGATGTCATAAGTTCATCATCTCAGCCCGTAACAGTCCACTGCAGGACTTTGGGCCACTCCCACAAAAGGGGAGGTTATTGTCATAATCTCCACGCTTGGCAAGCGTTCATAAGTTCACATTCATAAAATTATATAAAATTTGAATTACTCATTTCACAATTCTGATGTCAAGTATAAAAATACCATGTCAAAATAAATGTCAAATAAACAATTCAATGTCAACCTTAATCTACTAGCAGTGATGTCCAGTGGCTGGCCATGGGGCACCCGTACCTATCCTCAAACGCCCTCAGGATGGTGTTGGTGTCGCCGCACACCCTGCCCATGAGGGAAGCAACTTTTTTCCTCATGATAGCGGGAAACCCGTCAGTGCGCGTCACGGCAAACATGGTGGAAGCATTACAGAAGCGCGGCAGCCCCAACAGCATCCTGAACGCGTTATTATACTGGACTCGTAGCGCGCTGTATGTCTTCCGCGTATATCTCACCCACAGGCCGCTCGTATAAAATGATTGACAGTACGCCTTAAACAGGGTGATTTTTACGTCTTCTGTGCATCGAGCAAACCTGCGGGCGATCATATTACTTCGGACAGCCAGCGCTCTACGTTCCCTCTCAATATCTAGGTCGTCCGTCATGTCCTCCGTCACGATGTGTCCCAGGTATTTGAACCGTTTGACTCTTGTCAAAGGGGTTCCGTACAGCCTGATCGGCGGCACATCTTTGGGAGAGCTACTGCCTGCGGCGAAGACTAAGAGCTCACTCTTTTTGGTGTTGTAAAGCAACCCATGAGTTTCGGCATAAGTTTCGCACATTTGCAACAGCTTCCTGAGCGCACTGACCGACGGGCTCAGCAGCACCATATCATCCGCGTAGCTGATGCTGTTGACATTAACGCCATCTATAGAGCATCCCGCATGCATGCTACCGAGCCCGCGAATCAGGTGGTCCATGTACTGGTTGAAGAGCTTCGGAGACGTCAGCCCCCCCTGCCCCACGCCGCACTCCAGCCTGTACTCATCCGAGCGCTTCTCCGCCCACCGTACATAATTTACCTGGTTCTCATACCAAAACCTAAATATACCTATAAGCTCAGACGGAAGATGCATCCTCTCCAACTTGTTCCACAAAACCGGATAAGACACCAAATCGAAGGCCTTCGAGAGATCTAAAAAGCACGCGTACACTGGCGTGCTACGGTCTGTATAGTATCTGACGGTGCGCTTGAGGGCCATGATAGCACTTTCAGTGGACAATCCAGACCTAAAACCAAACTGAGCGTCATGGAGGTTCATGCACTTATCCAGATGCCTATCAAGCACACCATCCAGCACCTTGGCAATGACAGTAGCCAACGATATGGGTCTATAGTTAGTTTTATCAGCTACATCTGCCGTCCTGTTCTTAACAATAGGCACCACAATTGTCTTCATCAAATCCGGGGGTAAGTACGAGTGCTGCAGGCACAGATTGAAACGCAGTGCCAGTACTCGAGGTAAGTGAGCCCCCGCGTGTCTGAGGTGCTCCACACTAAGCCTATCGTGCCCTGGAGACTTTCCCCTGGACATATGTGCGACAACACTCCGCACCTCGTGAGCTGTGATTAGTGTCGGCAAGCAGTCACGGTTCTCGGTCTCGGGTTCCCCACTCACAGACTCAATGTGCCCCACGGGTCGTGCCGTCACACGAAAATGATCTTTAAATATGTTCGCGATGGCTTCGGGCTCACCCACCCCCTCAACACTCACGGGCAGTCTATGCCTACCGTTCAACTTTCCTACGCCTTGCCAAAATTTATCAAAGCGTTTTTTACAGTGGCTTTTTGCTAACATATCCATTTTTATTTGATCTGCATGTTTAATACACCAACTTAACTGAGATTTAAACTGCCTTCTACTATTACACATTTTGTCATAATACTCCCCATATCTTGGCCTGCCATACAGAGACCACATCTCAAAGTCACGCCTAGCCTGTCCGTGAGCATCACTGACGTGCTTATTCCATCCCGTTACATAACGTTTTCTAGATTTTAAGTGTTTACAACGTGTACCTGTCATCACTGCCGCCTCAGACTATATTTTAACAATGTCAAGATACATATTATTAATAATGGATAAATGGTCAATATTTTTACACATACGGTCACAACAATTAGTACATTGCACAGGAAAATGGATCAAACTTAATTCTTTATAACAAATATTTTTAAAATTATTACACTGAATATTATCCCTCTCCCCCTATACTATATTATTTTGTACTGTGCTACAAGTTTGGCGTAGTTTACATTTCAAAATACTGCACTCAATATGCAATGGAAAGTGATCAGACGAATTAACATCATAAGACACATGCACATCTCTGACTGTCTCCCACGCAGACTTAGTGACAAGGCAGTGATCCAATCATCGTTTGCAACCGTGTGCTTCGCTTATGAACGTAAACTTATACCTAAGTAAGTAAATTAAGATATAAAAAAGCAATACATCGATAATCAGCGCTGCCCGACTCCATGTGCAATCGAGAAACACCGATTCAAGTACTGGCAGTCCAGCCGTTCTGCTACATGGCCAGGATGCCGTTGCTGCTGGCCCGTACTCTGCGCATCAGGGATGTGCACCTTTTCCGCATTATAGTGTAAAAGCATTCGTGTGCTTCAGCAAATATTCCCGACGCACTGCAGAACCTGGGCAACCCCAGCCACCCTGATGTATAGCGATAAATATCAAGCGTGTAGCATCTGCCATTGGATTGCAAGTGCTTTGCAAAAGGAATCCAACGTTGACCATTAAACTTCCATAAAAAGAGGAATAAGTTTTTTTGTAAGAGAATTATTACTCTGTGGTGTATGTGGAATTATCTGTCAGTGTTGTATCATGGATTTAAATACAAGTCCGTGGTATCGGATCTTAAATTTGAGGGCGTTGGTTTAATAAAGTCGATTCAGCAGTGTAGGAAACACTTGAATACTTTTAAACTATGGCGGAGTTTTCCGACATAATGTCGGTAAGATTATTCTCTCATTTTAATTCTCATCCAGGTTGGCTTCTCAAGTTTGATAGATTGAAACTGGTGAAATTATTTATACTTAACGTGATTTTAAAATTTTTGCTCGATACTATGATGTACAAAAGTGAAAAGAAATTCCGTATTCTGCGTTAGGTAATGAATATATTTTGTTCAATTAAAATATTCAAAAGCGGCGAACATGGTTTTAAATTTCATCTCGATGATGTTAACAAAACACATGAAGGATAAGTACGTAAGTACGATGGATGTAAGGTAGATATTGTCGGATATTGTACGGTATATTTTGTTGTCTAAAATATTGTCTAGACTCATAATCAAGCTCATAATGCTTTCAAAGTTTCTTTTAAAGTTATCAGAAAGCTAATCACATAACTCTGTTGCCAACACTTCACTGATTTAAATGCTTGAAATTGTTATTTAAATGTTTGAAATTGTTACTTTTGCAGTTACGTATAATCGATTTAATAGTTTCAGTTTATTGCAATAAAACTTTCGAAGATACAGAATTGCAAAAGTAACAATTTCAATCAATGAAATCAGATAATTGTTAGCAACAAAGTTACGTAATTAGCCTACAGATCTAATGATGTGAGAAGCCTCTTAGCACTCTACAAACCCAAAATTTATAGCCTGGCCTTGTCATAGAACTGCTTGCACGTTAGGATAGATTCAGACCGACGCGCGACGATCAGTTTTATAATAGAATAGAATAGAAATATTTATGGACTCACCAGGCTTGATGCAGGACATGCCGCAGGCTCCATCGCACAGGCATTTCTTCTTCTTGCTCTTACAGTCTTCGTCGGATGAACACTTGCGAAGACATTGCTGCCCCTGAGAACATTAACGAGAAGTGAGGATTGGATTTGTTTGACACTCCGCATCTAAATGAAATCGGTTTGTTATGCTGTTTTCTTACTTTCAATATCTATACATAGTATGAAACAAAGTAGGAGTAGTTGGAGCGCCGGTGGCCGAGTGGTTAAGGTATCCGACTCGTATGCGAGAGGTACCGAATTCGAATCCCACTCTCGCCGTTTACCAATAACTCTTTTCTGAGTTTGATATATACATTAGTTAAATTCTAACCGTACCCTCTTACGGTGAGGGTAAAACATCGTGATGAAACCTGAAAATTCAGGTGACTGAATGTGTAACCATAATCCAATCTGGTCAGGTTTCCCTTGTACCAGGGTCACGAAGGTCAGAATAACGCCAAGAGGATTATTTTGTATGTTAGCAGCAACAAATATAATGTCAGCACCACACTGCAATAGCAAACCAAACGCGCAATTCCCGGCCCTCGACGTCAAACCGAATTCGTCCCTAACTTAATAAAAGTCTGAGTCTGGACTCGGGTTTTGCTCAAACAGCGAATCCACCAAGGGCGAAATCCTCGAGGGCCATTTGACTTCACTAATTGCATGTTTGCGGGTATTCATGTTGAAATTAGCGAGCCTCTACCCTCACAAACGCAAGTACCCTCACTACGCAACAAACTCACTAATCCGGCGGCCAAAACTGGAACTAATATCCCCATTTCTAAATGTCATTTTGTCGTCACCAACAGCGACGCCGTCACCGAGTCAGATAAATTTGTGGCACCTGACCGTCTTTAGTAAGAGCCTATACAGAAACGTACGCGATTTTGCGCGTTGTACGAAATGCGTATGAAATTTTGGTTTTTATACTAATGACAGAAAGCTTCTTTACGCGCTAAAAATTAAATAGAGAAATTCTACAATGCATTTCATACATTAATTATTAATGATATATAATGAAATATTGAATAGGGATTTCTTATTTATTATTTATATACTATGAATAAATAATTAATGACATTATAATTACTATTGACTGATTTTGTATCTACTTTTATTAGCTAGATAGAACTACTATTGACATTTTGATTACTGTGCTTATTTATAATCTTGACATTTATAATTTTTTATCACATTTTATTTATTATGTAACTTAAAATGGTAATTCATTTAATTAAGTTGATATTTGGTATGTTATTATAATTTTTATGACGTGTAATGAAAAGTTACCAATAAACAATGTCTATGTCTGTGTCTGTCTATGTCATTTAAAGTTGAAAAATCGCGAATCCAGGGACGACGACAATGGGTGCAATTTAAAAAATCAACCCAGCTGTTAAGAATCAAAACGTAAAAATTTCACTTCAACGTAAAAGCTCACTTCGCTCGCCCATTACCTGCTTTCAGTTAATTTTCACATCTTTCACCAATCCTTGAGGAGCAAAAATTCCAACCTTTGGCCATTGAGATAATATAATGATACTTTTAAGTATCCTGTGAAATTATTTTCGAAACACAATACAGATTTCCGAAACCTAGTTGATTTTAGAAATTCCCATTTCGAAAATTCTCAAGGGAAAGGCCATGAAATGGAAATTAGGTAAGCTAACTAGCAATTTATAAAATATTAATCTTCTATGATGCTCGCTTTGGGAGAGAGCTTTATTATACCGTTATTAAATTATCCTCCGAAAAGCTTGTTTAGAAGCCTCGCACTGAATCTCTGGGTTTACCTTAAATATTTTACATTTTAGGCAGGTACTATCTGTTTACTTTTTACTTTTACTTCTGTCACCAAGCAATAATCTCTGCTATTAATCATTATTTTAATTTATTATTCTACGCAGTGACAAACGAGCAATCCACCTGATTGTAAGTGGTAACTGTTAGGACTAAGATGAAATAGCTCATGCCTGTAATCGCGTTGGCTACCTTATCCTTTAAACTGGAACTTTGTCGTGTTTGCAAGCATTATTACTTGGCGGCAGAAATAGATAAGGCTCTCTCACTGGTTCTCTTGCCTAGGTACTCACCCAGACAGACTCCTTGGCAGAGTCCTTCCACCTCATTTGTTGTGTTTCGGTGTGCCAGTTGGCTATTCCTTTGGCGGTCTGCGTTAATGTCCCGGTTATGCTCTCGCGAACAAGGGCCCGGGGTCCGCCTTGACCATTATCCAGGATTTGGAAGATCAGATAATTACAGTTAAGCGACTGCCCTGGCCTCCATAACCCTGCTACCAGGGGAACCAGTGCAGACCAGATTGGATATCGAAAATGCCTATATCTTACTCCAAAACTCACCAGCAAAGTAGCCTGCTCTTCATCCCGAGGACACTGCGCAGACGGTGAGTTCCTGGGGTTCTTGTAGACCCGGCCGTCGTCCGCCTCCGCTCGACTCTGAGGCGTCGTGTCGTCGTCGTCGTCGTCGTCGTCTGTCGTCGGGTTCGGGGCCGATGAGACTGTGGACAAGGAAGGGAATATGTCAAATTAGGTTGAAAGATTGTCAATCTGCAACAGTGTTTACAAACTGTTACGACAAAAAATGCTGGTAGGCAGTATCAGGCTATTGCCAGGCAGGCATTGGCAGGCTTCAATCTTCTAGCATTTACAATTCTAGAGGTAAATTATTATGAACTCTAATAGCACTTAAGTACGTAGACCAGTTAACACCATTCTCTCAAACTTTTAAAAAGATGACGAGGAAACGGCAAAGTTTGAAAAAGGACAAGTTTAAAAAAATCTAAATCGTCCGGAGCTCTTTATTTACTAAGGTTTCTATGAAGTGTCCATCCATATTATAATTTATTCACGTTCCTTATCAGATGACATACCTATTATACCAAATATCGTTACGGGGTGCCAAGCGGCTCCCGACACTGTTCTACCAGTCTCAGGGTCCCCAGCGGAAGACCTTGATCAACCTCACTTCGCCAACGGTATTAAGAGGAGGCCAAGGTTATTATAAGCTGAAGTTCGATAGCCTAAAGCGCTATCCTAATTGGCAACAGTCGTGCGACAATGATCGTACGACGGACGTCGCCCGACAAATGCGAGACCTCAAAACCGCCCGTCGTACGATTATGGTCGGACGACCGTTGCCAATTAAGACAGCGCCAAGTACGAAACGGTCACCCATCCATTTCCCGGACTGCGTGCGTTGCTTAATTTTGGTTATCAGTCTCGCAATCACTCTACCACTACACCTGCACCGCTCCAAAAATAAAACTGCATATTAGCGGCCGTGTGGCAGCAATATTGCAATTAATTTCGGGAGAGGCTGTTATGAAATTTTCCGCTGCTTTTACTTACAGTTAATGGGTCTGTATTTTACGGCTTGCCTGGATTCGTTCGTCGTATGAATAAATCATTTTATTCCAGGCAAACAGAACCACAACGGTGTGGTGTCCGGCAGAGTAGAAAAGGATAGTTGGTGTCGTACAAGGCGACTAATGTTTCCGAGGCAAAAGATCTAGTCCCCGTAGGCTGCAAAATGGGCAGCAGCGTTTTCCATTGTTATATTTATAACACTGCGATCTCCAACCCGCCGGCCAAGCGTGGAGATGATGGCAGTAACCTTCCCTTTCATAGGAGATTCCTGCAGTGGACTGTTATGGGCTGTGATGTTGATTTTACGGCTTGTCGCCTGGATTCGTTCGATTTATGAATAAATCATTTTCTTCACTCCAAACAGAACAATGGTGGTGAATTATCATAATTGCATAATATGAGAAACAGAGCCTCTGTTACCTATTAAGCTAGTATTACGCAGGGAGCTTTGATCAGAGTAATTGTGTGATGAGGGATTAGAAGATAGTTCGAAATGTGTAGATGTAATGTTAAATGTTTTATTTACAATAAGTATAGAAGATGAACATTATGATTCATGATGCAACAATAGAAAGCCCTTATACGAAATAAACTGCTGGTTTAGAGATAACAAAAAGTGTCCCAGGTGCCCAGAATGTGGGTACCCGACGGCCACGTTGCCCCGTTGGATGACGCAGCTTATCCACTGACTCAAGCAGAGGCCAGGGCCTATTTACCTGGTGCGATTGAATTGTAATTAGATCGCAATAACAGCTCTACAGTAGTTTTAATTGAAGCAGATACCCAAAAACGCGTAAAACTGCCATTGACCTGAAATTGCGCTCTAATTGAAAGCCAATCGAGCCATTAATAACAGTAGTAGAATACCAAAAACGTGTCAAGCTTGAGCTGTTTACAGTTAATTCGAGCCATTAGTAAATTAACGAACATGAGCCTATTTATTTATTAAATCTTCATGCACAAAAAAGTACAGTAGCGGACTTAAAACTAAAAAAGCCTTATCTACCAGTCAACCAGGAGATGATGGGTAAAGAAAAAGGTAGGCGGTGAAAGAAAAGCTACTACACAAAAAGGAAGATTGAAGATTGATACCGCGTTTGATGTACCGAAAGACATGATGTTAAACCCCAACTGGTGCAACCATCTTCGTTTCTCTATGCTCTCACGCCGATCTAATGTGCTAGCTGTCATCCATCAGGCGTGACGCAATAATTGTGGATCCCATGTTACATACACGCGTTACATGGCCGCGTATATGGTAAATGGGTAAGTGTAGCACTGATTGAACTGGCACGGAGATATGCTTAGCTTGAATTAATAGGTAACCATTTATAGCATTTGTATTTATGCATTTTAGATGGCCGTGTGGTTTCCGGCAGAGTAGAATAGCACCAACCCCTTACACTCATGGGTGTCGTACAAGGCGACTAATGTTTTCGAGGCAAAAGATCAAAAGTCTCCGTAGTCTGGAAAATGGGCAGCAGCATTTTCCATCGTTTTATTCAAACACTGCGATCTCCAACCCGCCTGCCAAGCGTGGAGATTATGGCAATGACCTCCCCTTTCGTGGGAGAGGCCCTAAGTCCTGCAGTGGACTGTTACGGGCTGTGATGATGATGATGATGATTTTAGATGCAAAATTGACCCCCCAGCCCTTCACCGCTTCATATATCTGAAACTACTGAGTCTCCATTTTTAATAAATACGGAAAATAGTTATTTATTTGTAGATTACGGGAATATGTGATGATCTTATGATTTAAATATGATCTTGAAATAAAATGGTAAATCTCAACTCTTTTGACTTCGTCTCGCACTTAGCCGACCTTAGCATGATTTCTCAATAAAAATGTTTTGCTTTATCTTTCTTTATTTTTTATAACAACTTTTTGCCTTACAATAAGTGGCAGTAACCTCCTTTCAAGCTTTTAATGCCTGTATTAAGAGATGCCGCTCTTTCTTAATTAACCATATGTACTAAATTGCAACCAAACGTTGACCTGAAAATCAAATTAAAACACGAAAAATTCTGTGTGCGAGTGTGTATATGTGTGTGTGTATTTGTGTTAGTGTTGCTTATGTGTGTTTTAGAAAAATTAAATTGGCTAATGTAGTTATGAGGCTGTAGATGCAAAGGATTCCTATACTCTTTGTATTGTACATCAGAATAAATAACCGTGATCCCATCTGGTCAGGTGACGTCGCTCTACCGTAATTTCCTGATCTTCCAAATCCTGGATCACGGTCAAGGCAGGCCCTAGGGCGCGCGAGATCACAACCGGGACATTGACGCCAAGATGAGTATTATTATTTTTAGTTGAATATTAAATGTATTATAGGGTAAGGTATACAATTGTTGGCACCACGCCAGTGGTACATCAGAACCGTCTAAGGTTTTCAAACCCCAACACAATGAGTCGCCACTAAATTAAATCTACAAAGCTTTAAGTCCACCTTTGTACTATTTTGTGCATAAGGTATTAAATAAATAAATCACAAAAACAACACTAGGTAATTGAAATAACGTATCGATAACGAAGCCAATTAATTGGTACTGGGAAAAAGCTTGGAGTACCCCGACAGGCCCCAGGGACTAGCCGGGACCAATGAGGCTATTGTCTAACCCAGTTGATAACTGAATTTAACATTAAATAATTCTACCCTACGTCATCTACGTTAGCCACTGGCAATAGCGTCTACCAAATTAGAGTAGTGTAAGTATATGCATATTGATAATGAATTTTATTGTTTTGGCACTGTTGATAATTGTTGATTTTGTTAATAATTTGACATTTAAAATTTTTCAATTACATTGACATTATATTTTTATTTTTTTAATTATCTTCTATTGACATTTTAATTAATGATAACATTTAACGAGTATTAGTGAAATTTTATAATGATTATTTATTACTAAATTTTATAATCTTAAATGTTTTAATGTATTTCACTTTTTATTTAATTTCAAAATTTTAATTAGCTTCTCTAGATTTGTATGCCGACGGCAGGCCACAGAGGACCTATCTACTAAAATTGTAACAACTGCATAACCTGTGTACCACAAATAAATAAATTGATTGACTTATTGATTGATTGATTGATTGATTGATAAGTTTTTTAATGTCAAATTCAGTTGTCTACTGAGATAGTCGCCCCTCAGAGGTAATATTTTGAATTCGTTCTCGACGCGAGCGCTCGCTTGCGTTACCGCCTATGTCTTTCACACTTGTGGTAAGTTGCTAGAGATGAAAAAGACAGGTATTGGAAGGCGAGCGCTGGCGTGAATGCGAGCGGTTCAGAAATAGAGCCCCAGGGACATAGGGTAATCTTTAACCGCTAGCCTCGACTCGAACGGTGTTCAATTTTTATTACAAGGCTAGTCAAGTAGTAGGCTGTTCCTAGACAGGCATACTCATCGACATGTTATACCAGGTGAGATGCCCTACGTATATACACTCTGCGATACGTTGTTTGCCCGAACTCGTGTCTTTGGCTGATCAAATGTCTGACCTAATCTGAATCTGACGTAGTCCGAATCTGACTAAGAAACTGTTATCAGAATCTGTCGTCCTGAGAATCTGACCTACTTCGTCGAGTTCCAAATGTGGCGTGGCTTGATCTCATCAAAAAATTGGTTTGACATGAAAAAATAAATTATTTCAATTACATTGGACATAGGCTTTTTGGTGTCCGGCAGAGTAGAATAGCACCAACCACTTATTTTACACTCGTGGGTGTCGTACAAGGCCACTAATGTTTTCGAGGCAAAAGATCTAGGGTCTCCGTAGTCTGGAAAATGGGCAGCAGCGTTTTCCATTGTTATATTTGAACGATGCGATGTCCAACCCGCCTGCCAAGCGTGGAGATTATGGCAATAACGTCCCCTTTCGTGGGAGCGGCCCTAAGTCCTGTAGTGGACTGTTACGGGCTGTGATGGTGGACATAGGCAACACCGAAAGCGAACGCTTCAAGAACAGCAAAAATCAGCGTCATGCATTAAAATATTTAATTTTTCATACCGGAAATTAAACATTGAAAATCGTTCGACTCGAAGCGAACGGTTTAAAATAGGGAACAGTTGGAACAATCCGGGTGGAAACTGCGTGTCCCCTGGGCGTCTGTACCCGATTGCTGTAATTAGCGCTCCGTACATATTAAGTGTTGTCATAGCATTGTTGGAGTACTCGTAATTGTTTGGATTTTATGGAAATGATAAATAATTCTCAAATTAATTTTATTATTATTATTATTTATTGTGTAACAGTTTATTGCACACAGTAAAATACATAGAGAAACATCATACATATAGGCACTACTTATTTCTAAAAGAAATTTCTTCCAGCAGGCCTACAGAAGACACTTGTGATAAGTAAAGCAGAGCGAGACGTGCGCGATATAGAATATAGATTTTAAATTGCATTAAGATGTTTTTTCTTTTTTGTAAAGGTATTGAGGTAACTTGTAGCCTTGTACCCTTTCGAATCGGACAGGATTTTTTACAACTTTCTTTAATCGTTTTTGCCCATAAACATCAGAGTACTGACCTTCGATCACCAACTCAATAGGTAATAACTTCCTAACATTGTCCATCGTTGAACTCTACTCTAGTAGGGATCTATTATGTTCGGAGAGGCGTTACAGATCGTTTGAAAATGGAATACAATAAAATAGAGAGCATTTATTCACACTACAAAAATAATAAAAAATTTAAACATATAGAAGAAAGAAGAAAGATACAGAAAAACTACTTATTCTCAAGACCATCTGTAACTCAAAATATCAACCTTTGCGAATAAATTTTCTAATACCTAACATCAGAAACGGGTCAAAATCTGTTGCGTGATTTGAGAGGAATTAGCAGATATACACACACATATACAGACAGACAGAAAGAAAGAAAATAATTAACAAACTTCCATCTAGAACTTTTATCGGGGAAGCTCCACGTCGCTCGTCATTTGTGTCGAACTTTGACACAGACATAGACGTAACTTGGTATCCTTTTTCACATTAATGTTTTGTTTAATATTAACAGGAAAAGTTCCAGGGACCGCTGTCCCTAAAGGCTGCCAATTTGTCCAAAACTGCGGCGAATCTCGCGGGTCTGCAGCTAAAATATTTATACGAATTCGCCAGCCCTAAGGCTCAGAAGTGATTTGTATATTGGCTAGTTGGTTCGGGTTAGGCTTTAGTCGCCGCTTTACGCGTCGTACCCGCTTAGTCACCGCGTAGCGTAACCGGACAAAAAACGTACAGTCTACTGTGCGGGCGCTGCGTGTTTGAATATCTTTTTTTATCTTTTGTTATTTTCACAATTTTTAAAACTTACTACATTGACTTAAAAACCAAATAGGATTGTGCTCGTAACATAGCGAGCGAGCCGAATAGCCTGTTTTTAGATAGGCATGCTCCATCTTCGGCCGCATCGTCACTTACCACCAGGTGAGGTGCCGGTCAAATGCCTAGCTAATAATAAAAAAAATGATATTACGCAGTGACAACCGACCAGACAACCCACATGATGGTAAGTGGCCATAACATCTACGGTTCATACATTTAGTACCACTCACAACCATTCGCGAAGCGAATACTGGAAATTGTGAACAAACCCTTAGACAATAAATCTTAGAACAATACCTACATAAGATCTAGACATCTATAACATTCATTTCTAGGATCAGCCATCAGATATTCAACTCAGTCGGGAATCGAGATAGCTAGCTAATAATTTATTTACCTACCGGACCGATACGAACTAGCTGATCCCGGAATACGGGGATTACCCGGGATTACTACCGGGACAGTTTGTCAATCGCGGGATTTGTGTGTGTGCAAGATTAGTTAGGAGCTATTCGCTCGTTGAGAGTATACGAGAAAGTAATCGCAAATAGGCTTGTAAATGTAGTTTTTTTAGAGTAGGAGAACTCTAAATTGAGTTAAAACAAATAAAAAGTATTTTGATGCCGGTAACTGGATGGGTGACAGTTTCCTACTTAATCGAACTTCAGCACTGATCAGGGATTCTTGTTACATTTATTTGTTTTACTTAAATTTTAAAGATTGCCATAGCTCAGATCAGCCGGAAGAGATTACAATTATGAAGATGAGTTAAATTCTTTGTTCTTCCCATATAAGGGCAGAGTAGGCCAGGACAAGAGAGATAGGCTTCTGCGGACAATCCTGCCGTTATCCAGCAGACACAAAGGCCTAATCTCAAAGGCACTCATAGCAATTGGACACGTGCATTGACACCTAGACAGCAGACAGACACCTACGGTGAGGGAAAACATCGTGATGAAACGTCAGGCTCCCCTGTAGCAGGGTCACGAAGGTCAGATGGCAGTCGCTCCACTGTAATTACCTGATCTGCCAAATCCTGGATCATGGTCAAGGCGGACCCCGGGCCCTCGTGCGCGAGAGCACAACCGGGACATTAACGCCAATATGATGATGATTGACATCTAGACAGCCGCATAGGGAAATCTGATTAATTGATTACAATCAGTCTTAAGTAAACACAATATGCTAATCTGAACCTTATGTTATTCAGTACAATCTATTACTAGTTACAGACGCTCCGATTTGGCTGGAGCCGACCTACTGTCAGTTGCAGTCGATACTAATCCTTACGAAGTACAAAGTAAAGTCGCGTTTGGATGCGAAGGCGAGCCGACCTTGATCGGACGTCCGACCACGTCCCCCGCACCCAAAAGCGACTTTGTTTATACTGTGTAAGGATTAGTATTAACTGCAACTGACGGTTGGTCAGCTTCAGCCGAAACGGAACGTCTGTTACTAGTTTATGTAAATTAATGGATCCAAACACTTACGCTGTGATCTACACCTACGAACTTGGGGCCTGTTAATATATTGCAGTTTACACACCAGACAGTAAAAGCGAACGCGTCATGCCGCATGGTATAGTACCAGTACCAGAAATTTGGGACAAATCGAGTAGAAATCTTGTACGTCTATATGAAATGAAAATGAAAAATATTTATTTACTTTCTTACAATTTCCATAACACAACAGTGATTGGAGACTTCTTTCAAGCTTAATTAATGCCTGCGTTAGAAGGCTCTTTGTTAGATATGTAAGTTGAAGGTATCTGCGAATACCTCGGCGCGGGTTCTCATAATAAATTATGCGACAGTGCAATACTGACTACCGGCTGTTTCACTTGTGCTGAGCCCTTACATCTCGTATAAAACACTCTTCTAAATAGAAACTTTCGTGCCAGTACCATTTTACACAGCACTTTTTACACACAATTACAGCCCACAACAGTCCACTGCAGGACTTAGGGCCTCTCCCACGAAAGGGGAGTTTATTGCAATAATCTCCACGCTTGGCAGACAGGGTTGGAGATCGCAGTGCTATAAATGTTACAATGGAAAACGCTGCTGCCCATTGTCCAGCCGACTCTTGAACTTTGAACTCGAAAACATTAGTCGCCTTGTAAGACACCCACGAGTGTAAGGGGTTGGTGCTATTCTACTCTGCCGGACATCCCATGACCTACTTTTTTAACATAACAACCTAATTGTTGTGTGAGAGTGTGCAAGTGTGCAACCTAAATGCTTGAATCGTAGATGTTACGGGCGACAGTTACCGCTTACCATCAGGTGGACTGTCTGATCGTTTGTCACTGCGTACCACAAACAAGTTCTAATGAAAAATATTTTTTCATGGCAAGCTTTTATCGAGCGTTCTCTAAGATCAGCATTTGTGAATACTAATCACATCAATCAATATACCTAATCTGGATGCCTTCAAGGCTGGAGTGAATAGGCTGTTCCAAGACGGGCATGCTCCATCTTCGGCCGCATCGTCACTTACCAACAGGTGAGATGGCGGTCAAATGACTGTCTTGTATAATTAAAAAAAAATAAAAAAAATATGAGCTCATACTCGATGGGTTTACCGTGCGTTGTTTAGGAGTTCCTATTGCCAGCTTCCGTCTCCACCATCAGATTAGCTCGAAGGTTTCATCATAACGTTGCATTCTCACCGAACTTACACGAAAAAGCGAAATTTCACTACACATATTATCTGGTTTATTACCATGGTTAGTATTGTTTTTACCCCGATAATATGTGTAGTCAATAACCACGAAAGTCTTAAAATCCATATTGCAAAGTTTCAGCTCAATCGGAAACCGGGAAATGGGTCAAATTTAACTTGCAATATTTTATTACGAACAGTCATGGGGACATGTGAAACTAAATAGCTTGTAAAATAAGTCAACCTATATAGAAAGTTTCATCTCTTCTCCAGTCCTATAATTAATCATCTTGGCTCTCGCGCACGAGGGCCCGGGGTCCGCCTAGACCATGATCCAGGATTTAGCAGATCAGGTAATTACAGTGCAGCGACTGCCATCCGACCTCCGCGATCCTTGTACCACGGGAACCTGACCAGATTGGATCATGGTTACACATTCAGTCCCCTAAATGTGCAGGTTTTATCACGATGTTTTTCCTCTCCGTAAGAGTATCAGTTAGTATTCAACTAATGTACATAATCTCATTTCTTCTCCAGTCCTAATTTGGTCTTAATTTTCTCGCGTCCCCCTTTTCGATGCAACACTGGGCACAGAGCGCCGGAAGTAGGTCAAGAGCGACGCTGTTAACCTATTCCTGCCTTTTGCATTTCATCTTCTCATTTCCAAGTTGACGGTAAAAGTTTCAGGGTTGTAGGGTTATTTTTATGGGCGTCGCAGTTGTGGGTTAATTTCGTGTATTCGCAAAGGTAGTTTTGTGAGCTAGATTTTCGAAATGAATGAAATTTTTTGTCGACTGAAAAAAAGGGGGTTTGGGTTTTTTTTTTAGTTAGCCATTAAGCCAGGCATTTGATCGACAACTCACCTGATGGTAAGTGACAATGCGACCGATGGTTTCAGGTTTCATCACGATATTTTCCCTCACAGTAAGAGCATCGGTTAGCATTTAACTAACGTACATAACTCAAACAGTAATTGGTCCATGACCGCAGTGGGATTCGAACCCGGTACCTCTCGCTTACGAGTCGGATACATTAACCACTCGGCCACAGACGCTCCGTACATAACTCAGAAAAGAGCAATTGATACATAACCGCAGTGGGATTCGAACCCGGTACCTCTCGCTTACGAGTCGGATACATTAACCACTCGGCTACAGACGCTCTTTGAGAACTCACCTTAGACAAGTATTGTTTGTGAATACAGGCGTAAACACTAACTTTTTCAATACATTACCTACCTACTACTTAACACTAATTAAGATAGACATACGTCTTATTATAATTATAACTTGTCTCATTCATTTACTTTTAATTTCTGCGTGCATTACACAATGTACAGTCCCCTTTAACCGAGTACGCGATCGGCGATACCAAGAGTTTCCGGTAAAAGTGATAGTACACGAGGTATAATGTAGTATAAGGCTGGGGTCTGAGACTCGCTGAGCGGGTAGCTGAGCGGGTAGCGGGTAAGTATCTAAAATGTCGGATTCGTTGTGCCAAGCCTTCTAAGCATCTAAACAACGGATATGAGTCTGACATTTTGGATACAGAAATGAAAGTGAAATATACATACGTGAGTACCGTAGGTGTAGGTAGGTAGGAGTAATTTACAATTAATTGAATTTTTGGACGTGACAACGTCTTATAATTCGATGGAGCCGGCTGCACGCACGAAAAAACATGACTCATGCGGCGTTACCTCGCTCTGAGGCGTTCCATTTAAGGCTTGAAGTGCAAGCGAGAGCGCGGAACGAGCGACAAAGAGGCACAATCGGCCTCCGCGTTCGTCTCTCTCCTACTTGACGTTGTCACGTTCAACTATCGTCAGTAAACCGACTTTACAGACAACCGATTTCGTTTTAACCGGCTCTCGTTGCAGCCAAACACGTGTGGGAGTTCATATAGGTACAAACTGTGATGAATAATTTGACAAATTTGGTTAGTCGTTAATTTACCATTTTTTGTAACATGGTTTGAAAGATAAACATATTTACTAACGGAAAGTTGCACAACAAAACTACAATACAGAACTCTTTATTTGCACACCAAAGAACACATATACAAATACAATATAAATGGTAAGCAGTATATATTAGTATTAATATCATTTCTGTATTAGCACGTCCTTCGCGTCGTGCGCGCATCGAGCTCTATTATGGGTCAGTCTGAAAACCAGCGCTGTGTTTGGCTGCTGCCATTCTTAGCATTAAGCTGAGGCTGGTCCAATTTGGTCTGATGATGCATCGCCCTGCTTCCTTATTATGTACTTATTATGTTAGTTTTCAGTTTTTTTTTAATGTGTTATTGGACCAAATAAAGATACGTCTATGTCTATGTCTATCTCAGTACAAAGGGCGGCCTTATTACTAATGTGATCTGTACCAGACAATCTTGGAATGGAAAGAAACTGATTAATATAGTAAAACCCTCGAAATCGAACCCCTTAAATCCGCTTGCCGCGCCGCCCCGCCCGCCACCATGCGCCCGCGCAGCTACCGTGAGCGCGTGCACTGTGACGCGTCCCATTCCCGCGCAAATATTATTCCGCCATTTGCAATACAGTTTTTTCAACTACCCCCAACGTGTTGCACTTGAGTTAACGGTGCATTTAATACGAGCGAATGCACTGGTGTATTTTTTTTGTTAGACTAGCTTTTATTTAGTTAGACTAGCCAGAGACCTGAACGCCTTCAAGGCTAGAGTGAATAGGCTGTTCCTAGACAGGCACGCTCCATCTTCGGCCGCATCGTCACTTACCACCAGTAGGCTAATTACGTCACTCGGTTGCTAACAATTCTCTGATATCAATGATTCAAATTGTTACTTTTGCGATTACGTATGATCAATTACATAGTTTATTGCAATGGAACTTTGTTAGCAACTGAACCCATGAAATCGATTATGCGTAATCGCAAAAATAACAATTGCAATAATTTGAAGTCAGATAATTGTTAGCAACAGAGTTACATGGTCCGTCTTGACCATGGCAAAAATTTGTCCGATCCGGTAATTACAGTGGAGCGATTGCCATCAGACCTCCGTGACCCTGTTAACAGGGGAACCTGACCAGATTGGATCATGGTTATCCATTCAATCGCCTGAATGTGCAAGTTTCATCATAATGTTTTCTCTCTCTGTAAAAGCATCGGTTAGTGTTCATGTAAATGTACATTAGTAACTTAGAAAAAATCATTTGTACATGGCGACACTGGGGTTTGAACCCGATACCTCGGGGTACGAGTCCATTAGGCCACCGATGCTCCTCAATCTGCCAATGATAGCGGTTGGTGCTATTTCTACTCTACCGGACACCACACGGCCCGTTTGGTTTAAATGCACCGTAAAGCGGTAGCAGAACAAGTTAATCATATTGTTGTGATGTTTTTTAATGTGTTTGTGTTTTTTTTTCATCGTTTCACTTGTCAGTTTGATATATGGAAGTTGACGTTGTTTCGTTAGGATTCGATACTTCAATAAAGACTTATTAGGCGACTGAACGTGTAACCATGATCCAATTTGGTCAGGTCCCCCTGGCAGCAGGGTCACGGAGGTCAGTTTGCAGTCGCTCCACTGTAACTATCTGATCTGCCAAATCCTGGATCATGGACAAGGCGGACCCCAGGCCCTCGCGCGCTAGAGCACAACCGGGACTTTAACACCAACATGATAAATTCAAGTTTCTAAATTCATTGGTTACGGTTGTAGGTTGATAGATTTCTGTTGGTCATTTTAGTTGTCAATCCTGAATAGTACTAGATATGCTTTCCTACTATTTCCCATTTTGCCCGGTCAACGGTATCCTCGCTTCGCAAACTTTTCGTTCTCTCGTCTGACTCAACGATGTCAATCCATCGCTTTTGGGCCCCTTTCCTGATATTTAAGCACCTATTTCCCTATCATCATCATAGCCCGTAACAGTCCACTGCAGGACTTAGGGCCTCTCCCACGAAAGGGGAGGTCATTGCCATAATCTCCACGCTTGGCAGGCGGGTTGGAGATCGCAGTGTTTAAATATAATAATGGAAAATGCTGCTGCCCATTTTCCAGACTACGGAGACTCTTGATCTTTTGCCTCGAAAACATTAGTCGCCTTGTACGACACCCATGAATGTAAGGGGTTGGTGCTATTCTACTCTGCCGGACACCACACGGCCAACTTCATACATATATCTCTACGACCACGCACGACAAAATAAATTGCCAGCCGTGAAGGAATTCTTACTTTCCAATCCTCCTGAGTATGATGGGGGCTACTACGACCGAAGTCTTACTTTCGTATAGCGATATAACTTTCAAATGCCATTTTATTATAATCCTTTCCTATTTATTAATTATTTATTTATTTATTTAACAGTTTATTGCACACAGTAAAATATATAGAGAAACATCATACATATAGACGACACAACAGGCACTACTAAGAGGCATTTCTAAAACGACACAACAGGCATTTCTAAAAGAAATTTCTTCCAGCAGGCCTACAGAAGAGATATGTGATAAGTAAAGCAGATCGACGTGCGCGATATAGAATACATACTAAAATACTTAAACATAATTAACTTCTCAAATAAAATATAATAAATATAAAATAAACATATTATAATAATATAACATATATTATAATACAATACTATCCATACATATATATGTACAACTAGACAGAGGTAGATAATGTTCCTTGACACGCTTTTTAAAAGACTGTAGTGACGGACTGTGTGGGACTAGTGTTTCCTAGTTTGTGCTTTCCCAGTGGAACATATAACAAGACCACATCGTGGCTCAAACCAGTGCTGCCAGGTCTGTTTGTCAGTTGGGTGCTAGACCAGTTAAAAAAAAAGCGCTATATTGCGCTAAACAAGTGTGATTTAAAAAATGTGCTAGATTTTTACGATTGGGAATTAAAAGTTACATTCCACAACCACACCTAGTGTTTTATTGACCAAGAAATTAATTAGTTGGCTTCTACTAGAACGGCACAAAGAGGAGCTCGTTGCGCTCGCGCAGTCAATGGTTTATGTTACGTACCTATATCATGTACATGCCAGCTCTTTTGAGCCAAAATTTGTCAATTTCGGTATATTTCGCTATATAATGCTAGATTTTCGCGTGAAATATTAAAAATGGGAGCTGATAACCCTGAAATTCCGTTAGCTTGTTCTGGCTCAAACGTCTATAGACTACAGACTATGTGCCTAACAAGTATTGCCCGGTCGCATGCGGTCGTAACCAGTATTAAGCAGTTCCGACCGGATTTTACGAGCGCTACCCGGGTAATGGTCGCCTTAAGGACCATGTGCCACCTATAAAACGGTATTGGCCGAGTTATATCAGATTTTTGTGATTTGTCGCCGAAGGTTGGCCTGATATGATCTACCTCAATTAGCCGACTGGTACTTGCAGTTTTTTAAACCCCGCTGATAAATTAGGGGTATTATTTTGTCGTGTGTATATGTGGATCTGTGTGTGTGCCTGCCTGCGACATCGTAGCTCGAGAACGGGGGCAATTACATTTTTTTATTGGTTACGCGGTTCCCAAATTGGCATGGTAATACGACGGACATCTTAAAACCGCCCGTCGCACGACCGTTGCCAATCAGGACAGCGCCTTAAGGTCTCGGTATACGTGACGGTTTTTTTTTGCTATGGGTTCCGTCCAACGGGACGATTTCTTAACATCGTTGCATATAAAAACTATAAATAGAACAAAATACAAGTGGCGTAAGTTTACAGGACGACTCCCGTCACGTATACTGAGAACTTTTTTTTAGGAGTGGGATATTTAAAGATTTAAATCTCCTACCTCAGGGAATAACCTACCTAGCTACATCATCATAAATGCTACCTACAAAAATATAATTCTAATACAGAGAACGATATTACGACTATGCACGCCGGCAATTCTATATTACGTGATCTATTTCAATTCAACGTTCAATTTAAAATGGCGTCCAATAGCGGTATTCTTCTTCGGATTCAGCCACATGCAGTTCGAAATTCTTGATTATTCATTTAGATTTTTAATTATTTTATTTTAATTAACATACTATCCCGTGGTATCTTGTTGTTTATCCGGGGTCAAAAGAATCTGATAGATGGGAATAACGCAGCTTCCTGTAAGTGAAAGCTAGAGGCATTAATGAGGAAAATAATTAAAAACTTAATATAAACATGTCCAGTAAAATTAAATTCAAAATAAATGTAAAGAACTTAATTTATAAAGTATAATCTGTTCGTGTCATTGTACTCAGGAAATAAATATATTTTTAACATTACATCTATTAAACTAATAATCGAGAATATAGAATCTAAGCCTATCATGCCTAAGGAGTACCACCGTCTTATCAAGTTCTGCCGCCAAGCAACAATGCTTGCATTGTGGTATGTGTTTCGGTTTGAAGGATAAGGCAGCCAGCGTAATTAATTACGCTCACATTGACAACGCCCCTGCGGTTCTGCATTTTTGTTGCCTGCAACGTAAATGCATTAATCATAGATGTTATGGGCGACAGTTACCGCTTACCATCAGGCGGGCTGTCTACTCGTTTGTCACTGAGTAGCATAAAAGATGGTGCAGGTACCTCAAAACTCATAAACTGGCACCGTATCAGCTCCCCTAGGTTGCAGATGAACGACGGGAGTTGCTTTGGCAGATCAGATAGTTACAGTGGAGCTACTGCCATCTGACCTGCTACCAGGGGACCCTGACCAGATTGGATCATGGTTAAAAATTCAGTTGCCTGAATTTGCAGGTTTCATCACGTAACTGGAACCTTTTATACGACGGCAAATTACAAATTGATTTAAATCTGTATTACTTTATCATAATCATTGACAGCCCAAACAGTAAACTACTGGACTTGAGCCTACTCCACAACAGTCACAACAATGTCCATGCTTGGCAATAGGGCTGGAGATCGCACTCCAGTTCACACAACAGCTCCTAGATCCTAGTGATATTACGAATCTAGTAAGTATCATCTTTTGATGAGAGCATCGGTGGCCTAATAGTAATGGGACTCACTTTCTCCCGAGGTTCCGGGTTTGAACCCCAGTGCCGCCATGTACCAATAACTCTTTTCTGAGTTGAACACTAAACGATGATCTTACATTGGTGAGCGAAAACTGATGAAACCTGCCCATTCAGGCGACTTTGTAACTATGATCCAACCTAGTCAGGTTCACCTGTTAACAGGGTCACTAAGGTCAGATGACAATCGCTCTTTAATTACCTGATCAGCCAAATCCTGGATCATGGTCAAGGCGAACCCTGGGCCCTCGCGCGGGAGAGCACAACCGGGACATTAACGCTAAAGTGACATATTAAAGTAAATATCATCCATCCAAAACCGCCAATTACAAATCTGTGCACACTCATTTCCCCTTTGCAGTCGAGCAAAAGCAACATGGCTCCCGGATGTGTCGTACGCAGATCCGGAAGCGACGCCATGTTGGAGGCGCCTTTGTGTGTGAAATAATCACCCTGTTTGTAACGTTATTGTGTTTAAAATAATCAGCCTGTATTGTGTTATTAGCTGGTACGAGATGGAAGCGTAATAGGGTTTCTACTAGTGGTCGCAACACCGGTATATCTTTTCAAAACCGGGATTTTCGGTATTACATAAGGTCAATACCGGGATCCCGGTATTTTCGATATTTTCGGGATTAGAGAAGTTCCTAGTAATTTATTATAAACTTTTAATTATTATATACTTTATTGCATATAAGTCATTGACATACCCAAATCCCAAATGGTTAGAGGATTGTATACGAAAGGTTATTTACTAGATAAAAAAATCTTATTTTAATTTTCCCTATATATTGTAAGGCAGAGGTCCCGGGTTCGAATCCCGCTCCGGCCATGTACCAATGACTGTTTTCTGAGTTATTTACATTAGTTTAATACTAACCGATGCTCTTACGGTGAGGGAAAACATCGTGATGAAACCTGCACATTCAGGCGACTGAATGTGTAACCATGATCCAATCTGGTCAGGTTCCCTTGGTAACAGGGTCATGGAGGTCAGATGGCAGTCGCTCCACTGTAATTACTTGACCTGCCAAAGCCTGGATCATGGTCAAAGGCGGACCCCGGGCTCTCGTTCTCGAGAGCACAACCGGGACATTAACGCCAAGATGATTTTTTTTTTTTTTTTTATTGTAGATCCCCCATCGATAAGTCTTTTCTTTTGCTATATATAGTATTTCAGGAACTGATATTAAAGCAAACTATTATGCGTTTTGTTGGTCTAGATGGTGATTAGAATATAAAAATGATTCTAATAGTGCAAAAGTAATATATATTTTTATTTACAGACAAAATATTTACAATTAGAAATAAAATTAAACACTAATACTAAAATATTATATATTAAAAAAGCCATCCACACCGTTGTCCCGCGGAATAGTGCCCAGAAAGCTAGCTGCGTTGCCTCGTTGGATAGCAATACTTATCCTCTGTCCGAGGAACGAGCCAGCTCTCCGGTCACCTGTGGTGTCGATAAGCTTTTTGCTTAACACTTTAAAAAGCTTCAAAGCATCAGGGCCCCACGGTCCCAACGTTTTTATTTTATATGAATACCGAAAATCCCGGTTTTTGTAAAATGAATACCGGTATCGTGAAGGCGTATTTTTTGTCCGGGATCCCGGTATTTTCGGTATCCGGGATCCCGCTTTGCGACCCCTAGTTTCTACACGTGCCGAGTTCACAATCTTGGCAGAATTCCGCGCCAATTTGGTTCATCAAAGTATTTTCTTGGCATAAAGGAAGGTAGATATGAAAGCGTATCTATTACCGTTTACAAAATGGCTTCTAAATATAGACAACAAAAATATGATTACAGTGCCACCCACTCTGTGAAATGGCTCAAATAGGAAATACAGTCGCCATGATAAAGTGTCTACTATCGAATTGGACGGTTATGTCACTGTCAGTTAACACAACAATCTGTCTTTGTCTAAATTCATGAACACTATTGACTATCTAGGGGCCTCTAGGCTAGAGTGAATAGGCTGTTCCTCGACCGGCATACTTCATCATCAGCTGACGACACTTACCACCAGGTGAGGTGCCTGGCTAGATTAAATAAAAAAAAGACTTTTTTTATGTTATTCGGCAGACAAACAGGCATGCGGGCCACCTGATGGAAAGTAGTCACCGCCGCCTATGGACATCAGCATCACCAGGGGTGCTACCAACGTTGCCCGCCTCTAAGGAAACCTCTAATATACCTCTTGAACGATCCTGTCATGTCATAGTCCAAAGGAAACACTGTGGCTGGGAGCTCATTCCACATCCGAATCGTACGAGCGAGAAACGTTCTTTCGAATCTTCGCGTGGACACCACTAGAGGGTCCACGTAATGGGGATGAGTACCCATTCCCTGGCGGGTGGTGCGATGGCGGAATTGTGCTGTGGGCACCAAATAATTCCTCAGAACACTCCCCATTGTACAGCCGGTAGAACACACACAGGGAGCCAAAGTCCCTTCGATCAGCCCGTGGTTCTAACTTGCCTGTCAGTATGGTATCGTCGACAATTCATACGGCGCGCCTCTGTATGGAATCCAAGTGATTAAGCAGGTCGGCGGTTTCCCCGACCCAAAGATGGGAACAATACTCCATGTGTGGCCGCACCTGTGCCTTAAATAGCAACAGGCGCTGTTCTGGGGTGAAGTATCGCTTAGACCGGTTAAGCACACCAAGTTTTTTCGGGGCTAGTTTTGCCTTACAATCCAGGTGACTTCGGAGCCGTACGTCGGAGACTTCTTTCTTCGCAAAAACTTGCATTCAATGCGACACAATGCAAAGCTGTATGGATGCTTACGCTGTTGTATTTGGGTATCGTTTAGGGTGGACACTCATCCAACCCCTTATTGCCTATCTCCTGACTAACATCGCCATCAGACATAAATTACAAATTTGTGGCTAGAGAAAATGTCGAATTTCAGAAATCACAGCGTGAGAATAGGGTCTCAGGCCCTACATCATATTTTCAATTCAATTATATCACTAAGTAAGCTGTTTGTAATGGAACAATCATTCGAAATATTAAATTAAAAAATCATTCACAATACCTATCCGTACCCATTTCTGCCACTACCTACGGCAGTGATCTCTTCCCAAAGGTTGTATGTATGTATGTAAACTTTATATTGTGTATAACTGGAAGAGATTGCTAAAAGCAATCCTTTGCGCGCAATTTTATTTTCTTGTGTATCTATCTCTATTATTTTTAATGTGCGCAACAAAGAGTTTTTACTTACTTACCGATCCCCCAATCAAGCTGAAGAGTCAATCGCTTCTGTCCTGCCTTTTATAAATAAAAAGAACCAAGCCATCCCACTCGTTATCCGAGAGGGCACCTCAAATCGAGGACAACTTTGTGGCCCAAAAATCGGAAGGGTCGCCCTTTTTCCGCATCGATGTAGCGATTTATCACTTGAAGCGCAAAATTCAGCGGTTACCGAATGATTTCTGACGGGCGTACGGCGGGACACAGACTTTAGTGTATTAGACACCCCACCGAATGGTAGGTAGGGGTATAAAGTAGGTGTACGCAAACGTAGTCACGAAGGGTACACTAGTTAGTAAATAAGATACCCCACCAAAAAGGTGTTTTATGGTTAATGGTTTATGGTGCAGGGTGGTGGTGGCCTAATGGTAAACGGGTTCGACTCGTAAGCGAGAGCTATCGAAGTTCGATCCCCATAGAGTCCGTTACATAAACAAATAAATAAATATGCTTGGACAAATTCACACCGCGCCATCTAGCCCCAAAGTAAGCAAAGCTTGTGTATCGGTGTAAGATAACTGATATACTAATATATATTTTTTAAAAACATACTGCACCTAGACCCGTAACAGAAATTAAAATTCATCATTTCAATTTCTGTTCCGCCGGGAATCGAACCTCCCGGGTTCGATCCGCTACGTGGCAGACAACATGTTAACCAACTGAACCACTCAGGTCGTCAACATTAACCGTCGTTAGTTGAACACTAACCGATGCTCTTACTTTAAAACATCGTGATGAAACACACATTCACACATTCACACATTCACATGCACATTCAGGTAACTGAATATACAACCATGGTACAATCTGATCAGGTTCCCCTGTTAACTAGGCCACAGAGATCAGACGGCAGTTGCCCTGTAATTATCGGATCTGCCAAATCGTGCCTGAGAGCACAACCTGAATATTGACTTCAAGATGAATTTTTTATTTTAGCTTCTGTATACTTCTCTTCTTTGTTCTGTATTATAAGCGTTTTACTGATACAAGCAACTGGTTCCTGAAGACATTCTTGTTTTAATCACTTCACACGCCTACTTTAAAATACAAAGACAAAGAGATTTCTCTGAGGTTTTCTACCGTGTGTGCTGTAAATCTCAGCGTAGAATAGCTCTCCAAGATATGAATATACCTACGACGTGGGAGTTGATGGATTCAAGAGGCCCAATGTCAATCGGAGTATTAGAAATTACATAGAAGGTTGAACTATGTCCAACAGTTGCTGTCCTGCTGCTGAGTTAATGATGGTTATAACGCTGTCTTAGAAAAGAGTAACAAATAAAACGCGACGTATAGAAACAAATAGTGCTGTGGTACATCGTAAGGGAGGTTGAAAATCGATAATGATATACAAACATCAACATACCTATTAGGTATACTATTATAAGTACCTATCCATTTATAGTGGAGACATGAGTGTTTTTACAGGTTGACTACAAATTCTTGATACATTTCGGCGGAGTACTCCTGGCCAAGTATATTTAAACTCAAATACTTTCTAAACTACAGAATCGATTTCAATGAACATAGCTAAGAACCATCTCGATCTTTGACGATTGAAAGATATATTTATTTATTTATTAAAACTTTATGCACTTAAGGTACATTGGCGGACTTAAAGCTAAAGTAGCCTTATCTACCAGTCAACCGTGACAAAAAAAATCGAAAACGGTAGGCGGTGCGGGAGAAACAATAAGAAAAGGTGAAGGAAGGGATACTTTACATCAATAAATGCTAAATTTATACCATTTTACAAAGATACAAGAAATAGTTAAACAACAAATACATACTAAAATAGGTACATAGGAGTAAATAATAGGGGGAATAATTTAATTATGGGGAATGCAGATAATGCTTGTGTACAGCCTTTTAATGTCCTACTCAATAAAGAGATCTTGATTCGATTTGATTTGATTTAACTGTCTTTTAAACAGAGTAATCGGTCCATCCGCTCGGGAGCTACGATGCCACAGACAGACACACAAAGACACAGATACACAGCTACACAGACAAGAAAGAAAGAAAGAAAGAAAACATTTATTGCAGTAGACACCACGACACGATAATTAGGTACAACAACATAAACATAAAAACATAAAAACAACGAACTAAGCATACCAACATAAAATACAAATAATATTTGAAAATAAAAATAAAAAATAAATGGGAATAAATGAATAACAATAATAACTGTACTTACCTACCTACAATTTACCAGTATCTACACAGATACACAGATACACAGACAAGAAAGAAAGAAAGAAAGAAAACATTTATTGCAGTAGACACCACGACACGATAATTAGGTACAACAACATAAACATAAAAACATAAAAACAACGAACTAAGCATACCAACATAAAATACAAATTATATTTGAAAATAAAAATAAAAAATAAAAGGGAATAAATGAATAACAATAATAACTGTACTTACCTACCTACAGTTTACCAGTATCTACACAGATACACAGATGTACACGCCAAACTTATAACACACAAGATTTAATAACAATATTTTTAGCTACTCTAGAACCTATACCGGTGACCTTAGTTCTGCTATATAAATACTTTCATTCCTGAGAGTCAATTTCAATTAGATTTTTGTATGCGAAACATTTTCACACGTGTATTTAACTTCGAATGGTTACATTTTCCTGTATTTTTGTATCATTCTAACCCGGGGTTTCCATTGGAGTGAAAGAAAAGCGATTGTGTTCATTTCACGCAGAAATGTTATGAATCGGTATAAAATAAATGTCAGTAGTCATGACTACATACATTATACATGACATACATGTATGTCCGCAGTCAGTTGGAATTTGGAAACGCTGTTTGGAGCCAACAATACACCGTCCATAAAGCCAGAATAGAAAAAGAACAACATAAATTCTTTAAATCATTTGATTATCGGACAGGCCACAATTTCACAGATTATGAAGCAAGCGCAATTAGACATAGATTTAAGTCCCTGGAAACTAGACGTATTTAATTAGATGCCATATTTCTGTATGAAATTGTAAACAATTTAGTAAATTCAGAATCGCTATTGAATAAAATTACATTTAGAGTACGTCGACCTTCCTCACGTACCATTGCTACTTTTCATATCCCACCCTTTCGAACAAATTATGCCAAAAATACTTTCTTCAGACGTTCTTGTGATTGTTATACTAAATGTTTAAGCAGTGTTGACATTTTCGTGGCGAGTATCTCTCTTTATAGAAAGAGAGTATACGAATTGTTGTTATAAGCATCATCAACATCTTGAATAGCAATCAGCAATAGGCAACCGGCGCCTAAACATGATCTTGTTGGGTACTATTGCGCCGATTAATATGTTTATTGATAATAATTTTGTCAAAATCAATATTTCTTGCGCTGTATAACTTCTATAAGCTCGATAAAAGTAAAAAATTGTATTAGAATTATGGAACTGTAAGTCTGTTGATATGTTTTGTTTATGTGTAATACTTGTGTAAGACTGTTTGTTTTCCTCAATATATAGATAAATAAATAAAAATAAAAATCCGTTAATGGACCGCACCTAATGGAACATGTAACGACATGTATCATGTAATGTTTAATCTGTGGTTGTGATTTTGACATTTCGGCGCTGCGTTGCAAAAGTTCTCGCGCTTAACACTCGAATTTAAATTCTGCCGATAAAATTCCAATTTGAGTCGTATAAAGGTTGTCCTCCTTAAAATAAGTCATTCGTATTCGATTTTCTAATAGATTCGTCATTATGGTGTTAAAGTCATTTAAAAAAATATTTGTTACAGAAAATGATTGTCACATGCGTAAATGAAGAACAAAATGGATAAGGTAATTACTAAATACCTCTAGATAAGGTGCCTAGGCTTAGGAAGGACCTAGCTTGGACCTAGATTGAGTTTTGGAATCGTTTTTAGATTGAGTAGAGTTTCAGTGTGATATTAAATGTATTTGCGTCATATTTTTTATGACCGATAAAATTAATTGGATTTTTGTATAGTTCTTGTTTCTAGTCGTTGTTCCTACTAAGGAGACGCAATGTCTATAGGGGATCCAGTGCAAAGAGAAATAATGTTTTTTTTAATGCATTACGTGAATGTTTTATTTTACTCTAATTTAGGAAAATGTATGACCATAAGTTTCAGTATGAGTATATATACATATATATATATGTAATCCAAAACTCGAGATGAATGAATTAATAAATAACACTTTATTGCACAATCAAAAGAATACGAGAAGACGTCCAAAGACGAGATGAGGATGTTAATATGGATGTGTAGTGTGACTAGATGTGACAGAGTACGGAATAAATCCATAAGAGGAAGCTTAAAAGTCGCTCCAATTGGTGTCAAGATTCAAAGCAGCCGCTTGGTTCAGCCATATTATGCGGAGAGAAGAAAATCATGTCACCAAAAGGGTATTGAATATGAATGGGGATTGATACACAGGAAGGGGTAGACCAAAGAAAAAACGGATGGATTGTGTGATGAAGGATATCAGTGAGCGAAAGGTGAGCGTGAAAATGACAGCGGATAGGAATGAATGGAGAAAGGAAACATACTCCCACGCGCACTGAGGTTGTGGAATGAACTACCTGAAGAGGTTAGTTAGTTACCTGAAGAGGTCCCTGGAGAGTACAACATGGAGTTCTTCAAGAAAGGGGTGAAAAGGATTTAACGGGGTCGGCAACGCGTAGGTGATGCCAATGGTATTACAGACGTCCATAGGCTGCGGTGACTGCTTTCTATCAGGCAGGCCGTAAGCTTGTTTGCCATTTCGTCGTAGAATAAAAAAAGAAACGGTGCCGACCCCAAATCAATGGGATAAGGGCATGATGAAATTTAAAAATCGAGCCCCTGATCAGATCACGTAGAGCTATCTAGAGCTAGTATAAAAAAAAAAAAAAATCTTGGCGTTAATGTCCCGGTTGTGCTCTCGAGAACGAGAGCCCGGGGTCCGCCTTGACCATGATCCAGGATTTGGCAGGTCAAGTAATTACAGTGGAGCGATGGCCATCTGACCTCCATGACCCTGCTACCAGGGGAACCCTAACCAGATTGGATCATGGTTACACATTCAGTCGCCTGAATGTGCAGGTTTCATCACGATGTTTTCCCTCACCGTAAGAGCATCGGTTAGCATTCAACTAATGTACATAACTCTGAAAGCAGTCATTGGTACATGGCCGGTGCGGGATTCGAACCCGGGACCTCTGGCTTACGAGTCGGATACTGTAACCGCTCGGCCACCGACGCTCCAAGAGCGTATCTAGAGCTAGTATCCACATCATTAACTACCAAGTAAGATAATTAAGTTACTCAACCGGAAACATCAGCAAAAACTGAGACAATACGTTGACTTTAAGAGCAATCTTGAAAGGTCTCATGAGGTGGGAACTGCTAATGGTATTGTTACACTTTTTTGTAACATAGGAAATATGTTTGTCAGTCATTCATGGTGAAAAGTAACTGATGCTTCGATTTTTCACAGCAGTGGGATGAGGAAGAGCGGAATGATTGATGTCATGTATCAACAGTTCTACAAACATTTTCTTCTTCTTACTTTTTGCGTCTCACATATGCTGAGTGGGTATCATTTACGCTGGCCGCCGCGTCACCGGCAACATCAAAGGAGGCTACGCATTGGCTTAAATGTTTTTAATTTAGTACTGTTTCCTTTGTCGATTATGTAAATTTAAAACAATATAGGTACAAGGACGGCCTTATCGCCTTTGGCTTCTTCCTGTCTTCTTTCTTCCAAACAGTTCAAAGAGTCGACGAAAACACACAGCTAGGTAGTTATCATGACGTAGGCACCGGATAGGATGGGATTTTATCATTTTCTCGGTATGAGATGAGACATTGTACCTATGGGAAACTTCACAAACTGCATGGATTTCAATTCAGGGGTCTAAAAAGGCCGCATGTTTCATATTATGATTCATATTAGAGTGCCGCAAACTTATCTGATCCGGTGGCCAAAACTGGAACTAAGTGACGTAATTTTGAATTGTCATGTCTCGAAATGTGCATAATACACATGCATATGTGTATGCCACTGGGAATAGATACTCGTAAACTGTAGGTAGGTAGGTACAGTTATTATTGTTATTTCTTTATTCATTTTTATTTTTTATTTTTATTTTCAAATATCATTATTTGTATTTTATGTTGGTATGCTTAGTTCGTTGTTTTTATGTTGTTGTACCTAATTATCGTGTCGTGGTGTCTACTGCAATGAATGTTTTTTTTCTTTCTTTCTTACATAATCAGATTGCACTTAGAAAGTTCCTAGGGGGAGATCCAAAGTCTCCAAATTTCCTTGATTGTCCTTTTTTTAACCTTCGACGAAAAAAGAGGGGTATTATAAATTTGACGTGTGTATCTGTGTATTTGTGGCTTTGTGTATCTGCCTGTGGCTTCGTAGCTCCTGAACGGGTGGACCGATTTGGATGCGGTTTTTCATGTTCTTTATTTGAAAGCTGTATATCTGTGTATTTGTGGCTTTGTGTATCTGCCTGTGGCTTCGTAGCTCCTGAACGGGTGGACCGATTTGGATGCGGTTTTTCATGTTCTTTATTTGAAAGCTGTATATCTGTGTATTTGTGGCTTTGTGTATCTGCCTGTGGCTTCGTAGCTCCTGAACGGGTGGACCGATTTGGAAGCGGTTTTTCATGTTCTTTATTTGAAAGCTGTATATCTGTGTATTTGTGGCTTTGTGTATCTGCCTGTGGCTTCGTAGCTCCTGAACGGGTGGACCGATTTGGATGCGGTTTTTCATGTTCTTTATTTGAAAGCTGTATATCTGTGTATTTGTGGCTTTGTGTATCTGCCTGTGGCTTCGTAGCTCCTGAACGGGTGGACCGATTTGGATGCGGTTTTTCATGTTCTTTATTTGAAAGCTGTATATCTGTGTATTTGTGGCTTTGTGTATCTGCCTGTGGCTTCGTAGCTCCTGAACGGGTGGACCGATTTGGAAGCGGTTTTTCATGTTCTTTATTTGAAAGCTGTATATCTGTGTATTTGTGGCTTTGTGTATCTGCCTGTGGCTTCGTAGCTCCTGAACGGGTGGACCGATTTGGATGCGGTTTTTCATATTATCTATTTAAAAGCCAGGTTAATCGAGATGGTTCTTAGCTTTGTTTCATTAAAATCGGTTTTGTAGTTTAAGAATATTTGAGTATACGTAAACTTGGTCGGAGGAAATCCGACTTTTTATGCCGGTTAGGTTATTTAAACAGAGTTTATTACCGACTGCCAAGCCCTAACTGGAAGTCCTTCGGGACACACCTCTTTCATTATTCTACATTAAAACATTTTGTCAAAACCGCCTTTTGAAGGTACCGGACCACACACGACAACTGCAACGTAATTGCATCTTTATCCCACTGTGATAAAGTGGAAATTGTAAATGCGACACGTATCTAAATGTCACTCACGAAACTCCAGTTTTAAAACATTTGCATATAACAAACAATGCTCTGGAATACAGTCATGTAGGACAGAGCCTAATCCAGGCTAGTAGACGTTTAACAGTTATATAAGAGGAAAAAAAAATATCCCCAGATAACCAGTTATCTGGCCATGGTTATCTCCAAGGAAATAAATAATATAAAAATATAATTTTTGTGCTACGCAGTGACAATCGAGCAGACAGGTCACATGATGGTAAGCGGTAAATATTTATGATTCATGCATTTGGGTTACTAAAATGCGGAACCGCATGTGCCTTGTCACTGTTGGGATTAAGATCAAATGCCTAATGCCTATAATATCTGTGACAGGTTATCCGACGTCATCGAGTACAATAAAAATTACACTTTCTAGCGATAGAACCTAGCACGAAAAAAAAATTATTTATTTATTTATTATATAAGAAATACATTTGAGATTAAATTAAATTAAATTAAATGAATACTATAAACACTAATAAATTAAAAAAAAAAAAGATACAATAAACATGTGTTTTTAGCGACCCAAACTTTTGTCTTATCGTAGCTATAAGACAAAATATACTTATCGTCTTGTGTGGATTTTATAAGTAAAAATACCGGTCTTACATCCTGTTGTCAGATACATTGGAGTCACCAATAAGTGGCTCACAAAAAAGTTACTTGTCATAACATGAATGTCATCCTTCCATCGCGCCTTTCGGCTACCAGGTCGTGCCAGTACGTGGGTGACACTCGATAATCTGCCGGCTCCAGCATCCATCTTGTCAAGTTCAATTTCAATTTCATAGGAGCCGAGCATCATGCAGCCGCTACCATTATTGTATTACCACCTTTATGTATTTATGATGACTGAATAAATAAATTATTATAATTATGATAAGGACCACTTTCCATCAGGTGGCCCGCTTGCCTGTTTGTCAACCGTTTGATATAAAAAAGAATTATGAATGGAAGGAAACTTAACGACCTTCTCCAAGAAGGCCAGGTCAGGAGTACTTCCAACTCCAACTGTAATATAATTATATATGAATGTGGAAGAGGCACCGAGGAGGATAGTGTGTCACACAGAGTACTCTCTGTCTACCCCTTTTCTTTGTTTTTTGTTTTACGCTGTGACGAACGAGCAGACGGCTCAGCTGATGGTAAGCGGTAACTGTCGCCCTTAACATCCACGATTCATGGATTTAGGTTGCGGTTACTATGATGAAATGCCTCATGTATATAATTGCGCTGGTTACCTTATCTTTCAAACCGGAACAAAACAATGTATTGTTGCTTGGCGGCAGAATTAGATAAGGCGGTGGTACCCACCCAGGCGGACTCGTCAGGCTTGACAGAGTCCTACCACCTGAAACCCCCTTTGGGATACGGGCGCAATATGTATGTAATTATGTATGTAGATCGACGGATGCCCCACGATCTTTATCAAGATTATCTGGCAACACTCCGTATTTTATTTCTCACTGGCAACACCTTGGTTCGCTGCCGGCTCATTAATAATGTAGTCCCTTAATCCCTATCTGTCGTGTCGCTTGAAACCCGCCGCCATTTTTCCAGTATTTCTTTATTCTTTGTTTCCGATTCCAACCGCTCATACAACATTATTTCATTACATACGTAGATGCGTACGGATTCAATACAGAGTTGTGTTTTTTTTTTTTTTTTTTTAAATTGGATTAGCAAATTATTTGACCGCCATTTTGTTGGTATTTATAATCATAAATGTATAAAGCGAATTGAAATTGATTATACAAAGGGATACCGCGTGCATGAGCTCGTGACGACAAACAACTTTTACTATGGCACCAACACTGAAATCGCAAAAAAATTTGCAGAATTCGTTTTCAATTTTGTATGAAACAGTACATTTTTTTTCGGAATTTCAGAGTTGGTGCTATAGTAAAAGTTGTTTGTTATCAACTGTATGTAGAGCACATGCATCTTCATCTTAAGCTAGCAACGCTATCAATAGGAAAACTTGAAAAAAAAGATACTTTTTAACTTATTCTTATCTTTCTTGCAGCAACTCTATCTCTCTATAGGCTATATGTTCTGTAACATGTAAGTCTTCTACACTACCTTGCTGTTGTTCTCTTATAAGTTATGTAATAGTAGCCTGGATGAGATGGCTTGGAGCGATATGGCCGCCTTTGTTCATTTGTATCTTATCTTATAACTGTACTGTATGGTCGTCTTATTATTATTTACATGTTATATCTTGGCGTTAATGTCCCTGTTGCGCTCTCGCGCGCGAAGGCCCGGGGTCCGCCATCACCATGATACTGGCTTTGGCAGATTAGGTAGTTATCTAGTAAATGTCCATGGTGTTTCCCCTGATTTCTGGCATCAACTTGGCCAATTTTGTTTTACGCCGTCTCCGCTTTTTGAGGTCGGGAACACTATCTTTCCTACTCCTACCTGTTACTTCTTAATTCAATTTGTTGCGGGTTCCAAGACAGTGTTAGTTTGTCCTCGGACGCGCCTGAGTGTCAAAACTCTGGGCGTTTACTTACTTATAGGTAAACGCAGGGGTAACAAGGGAGTGAGACTTACCTGAAACAAAACAATTTTAAAATTAGTAGACATTGTAGTTAGTACAGTCTAACACCCTTGGGTGTCGTACGAGGCGACTAATGTGTACGAGACAAAAAAATGTAGTCTCCATAGACTAGAAAACGGACAGCAGCGTTTTCCATTGTTATTTATTACACTGTGATCTCCAACAATAACAACAAGGGCAGTAACCTCCCCTTTCGTGGGAGTGGCTCTGAGTATTGCAGTAGACTATTATGGGCTGTGTTGATGAGTACTAGTTCAGACGTAGTCTAGCCTACATGAAATATCTCGATTACCTGGTTTTTAAACAAATTGAACCACAATAATGCCGAGACAGTTTTACAATTATACACATACTTTTGCGTCCGTGGTTTACTATAAGTAGATATTCTGTGTCAGTGGATATGAGGAGTGTCCCCCGATTACGCTCCATATGAAAGAAGTTCAAAGCAATCATAGCCAATAAAATTTTTTAGACGTGATTCAGAGACCATAATTTATGGCAGTGTTTTTTTTTCCTTTTATTTAGGTAAACAGTTGTTGTTTATCAGATTTTAGTTAAAATAAATCGTTTCAAAGCAGCACGGGTTTCAAAATTTGTATGGAAATCTGTGTCGCTCGAGGGCACTCCTCTTATTAAGAAAAGTATAGACGAGAAATATCAGATACATATATCCACAACATCATTCACCTAGCTCTATTTAGAAAACCAAGGCCAAATAGAACCGGAAGGTAGAAAGTTCGGAGTTCTCGGAACACCTATAAGTAAAAACTTAGTTCAATTAGCAACTTAGACATGCGATACGTACTCGAAGAGAGAGGCTTCGCGAAAACAAATAAAGGAAGCTTGCTAACAAACTTTGGAACTATAAGACTTTGAGAGACCTTCCAGGAATTACCTCGGAATATTGTAAGTGGAAATGGTAAAAACGTCGAAAAATAATATGCTGGGAACGGAAATTTAAATAAAAATTACATATTTTAATATGACTACCTTTATTTATCAGGTTTCACTGTTTACAGAGTCACGGAGGTCAGATGTAAGTCGCTCCACTGTAATTATCTGATCTGCTAAAGCCTGGATCATGGTCAAGACGGACCCCGGGTCTTGACGCGCGAGAGAACAACCGGGACGATAATAATTATAATTAATTGGTTGGGGGTTTTCCAACGTTTTATGGTCGATTAGGTTATTGTAGATGTTATATGCGACAGTTACCGCTCACCACCTTGTGGGCTGTCAGCTCGTAACTAACCGAGTCTAAAAAATCTAGAATCACTTTCCTACGAGCGGGCCCTCTCAAAGGATTTACCGCTGGAGCTACATTTACCGCAGCTACCATCCTACGCTGGCTATATGAAAACGATCTGTTATATTATGTATATTCCGACAGCTGCACATTGGATGACCACAAATTCTGTTCAACTATTACTGCTGCTTTGATAGTACCAGAGTGTATCATATTAATTCAGGTATTTACCTACCTAAAGCTTGTAAATTTGTAATTTTTATAATGATATACCTACATACAAATTGAATTGTTTTTAATAATAATACACTGTAAAACTGACCTATTACACTGTCTGTAATGTATATTATGGGTATATGCCTGAAATAAAAGTTTTTTTTTTTTTTTTTTTTTTAAGGAAAATTTGTACTCTTCGATACTAAATTCGTAACTGGTAGGTTGTGTTGGACGATCTGAGTGGCTCAGTGGTCAACACGTCTGCCATGCAAGAGGTGCTGGGTTCGATTCCTGGCCGGGCAGGAATTGAAATGATGAATTTTGATTTCTGTTAAGGGTCAGGTCTATGTATATACTTTGTGTACATGCACAGTAATACGCGTACATTGTGGTTGACAACCATAACCACCTACGCTTTGGCCGATTGATAACCAAACTACGCCATGGCACACATGTTTACGAAACCGGCCTCATGTCACTGTTGACAGCGCGCTATCATTATTTCTTTGATCTGAGGGGTAGATCCGCCAGTATGGATTGCAAAAGCGCAATGTATAATGCAATAGTATAAGTGTATGACTCAACTCAACTCAAAATTTCTTTATTGATTAGAACATTAAATTTCAATCGTCAAAAAGGAGGGGGGTAGGAAAGTATGAATGACAACCTTAATTATCATATTCCTTTGCAATACTGTGCAGTTGTTAAACGGTTTTTATAGCATTCATGAGTTAAAATTTTATTTATTAAATAAAAAATACCCCGCGGGTAAGGGACTGGTCCTTTGGCATAAGGGACAGCTAATACTCCCTTCTTTTAGCAAACTGATTTCGGCTCAAGATGCACCAAATGCCGTAAATGCGTTACTTCAGCATATTCATGCGATTTTAGTTACTAATTAGTTAGTCAGTAGTCCGTCATCAGTAATAAGTTTCTGCTTTTGTGTTACTTATAAGTTGTATGTGGACTTTTATATCTTTTGTAACTCCATTCCAACCTTTAAACAAAAATTGGTCGCGTATTTCATGAGTTTATACAGAACTATATAATATTATTTTCATTTTTTTTTTTTTTTAGAATTTGTGTAACGTTTGTCCAGCGTTTAATTGCATCTTTATCCCACTGTGATAAAGTGGAAATTGTAAATGCGACACGTATCTAAATGTCACTCACGAAACTCCAGTTTTAAAACATTTGCATATAACAAACAATGCTCTGGAATACAGTCATGTAGGACAGAGCCTAATCCAGGCTAGTAGACGTTTAACAGTTATATGTGAACTACTTCCTAGTAAAATAGCTAGTTATACTGGAGAAAAAAAATATTCGCAGATAACCAGTTATCTGGCCATGGTTATCTCCAAGGAAATAAATAACATAAAAATATATTTTTTTAGCTACGCAGTGATAAACGAGCAGACAGGTCACATGATGGTAAGCGGTAAATATTTATGATTCATGCATTTGGGTTACTAAAATGCAGAACCGCATGTGCCTTGTCACTGTTGGGATTAAGATAAAATGCCTCATCATCATCTTGGCGTTAATGTCCCGGCTGTGCTCTCGAGAACGAGAGCCCGGGGTCCGCCTTGACCATGATCCAGGATTTGGCAGGTCAAGTGATTACAGTGGAGCGACTGCCATCTGACCTCCAGGACCCTGCTACCAGGGGAACCTGACCAGATTGGATCATGGTTGCACATTCAGTCGCCTGAATGTGCAGGTTTCATCACGATGTTTTCCCTCACCGTAAGAGCATCGGTTAGTATTAAACTAATGTACATAACTCAGAAAACAGTCATTGGTACATGGCCGGAGCGGGATTCGAACCCGGGACCTCTGGCTTACGAGTCGGATACTGTAACCGCTCGGCCACCGACGCTCCCATTAAGATCAAATGCCTAATGCCTATAATATCTGTGAGGGCACCGGTTCTCCTACGTCATCGAGTACAATAAAAATTACACTTTCTAGCGATAGTAGAGAAGACCCACAAAACGTCTGCCCGTGCACAACCTGGCACGAGAAAAAAAAATATTTATTTAAAATCTTTATTGCACAAATTACAGCAATTGACGGACTTAAAGCCATTGAGGCTTTGTCTAACAGTCGACCAGCAGACCATGCAGAGAGTGATTAAGTAGGTGCTACTTAACAGAAAAATATTGATAAAAGTGAAAGAAATACATTTGAGATTAAATGAAATTAAATTAAATGAATACTATAAACACTAATAAATTAAAAAAAAAAGATACAATAAACATGTGTTTTTGGCGACTCAAACTTTTGTCTTATCGTAGCGATAAGGCAAAATATACTTATCCTCTTGTGTGGATTTAATAAGTAAAAATACCGGTCTTACATCCTGTTGTGAGACACATTGGAGACACCAATAAGTGGCTCACAAAAAAGTATCTTGTCATAACCTGAATGTCATCCTTCCATCGCGCCTTTCGACTACCAGGTCGTGCCAGTCCGTGGGTGACACTCGGCAATCTGCCGGCTCCAGCATCCATCTTGTCAAGTTCAATTTCAATTTCATAGGAGCCGAGCATCATGCAGCCGCTACCATTATTGTATTACCACCTTTATGTATTTATGATGACTGAATAAATTATTATAATTATGATAAGGACCACTTTCCATCAGGTGGCCCGCTTGCCTGTTTGTCAACCGTTTGACATAAAAAAGAACTATGAATGGAAGGAAGCTAAACGACCTTCTCCAAGAAGGCCAGGTCAGGAGTATTTCCAACTCCAACTGTAATAGAATTATATATGAATGTGGAAGAGGCACCAAGGAGGATAGCGTGTCACACAGAGTACTCTCTGTCTCTCTTTTCTTTGTTTTTTGTTCTTTGTTTTACGCTGTGACGGACGAGCAGACGGCTCAGTTGCTGGTAAGCGGTAACTGTCGTCCTTAACATCTACGATTCATGCATTTAGGTTGCAAGCAACAAAAAATGCAGGTGCAAGGCAAGAAATGCAAGTGCGTTGTCACCGTGCGGACTATGATGAAATGCCTCATGTCTTTAATTGCGCTGGCTACCTTATCTTTCAAACAGGGATAAAATTGCCGTTGCTTGGCGGCAGAATTAGATAAGGCGGTGGTACCCACCCAGGCGGACTCGTCAGGCTTGACAAAGTCCTACCACCTGAAACCCCCTTTGGGATACGGGCGCAATATGTATGTAGATCGACGGATGCCCCACGATCTTTATCAAGATTATCTGGCAACACTCCGTATTTTATTTCTCACTGGCAACACCTTGGTTCGCTGCCGGCTCATTAATAATGTAGTCCCTTAATCCCTATCTGTCGTGTCGCTTGAAACCCGCCGCCATTTTTCCAGTATTTCTTTATTCTTTGTTTCCGATTCCAACCGCTCATACAACATTATTTCATTACATACGTAGATGCGTACGGATTCAATACAGAGTTGTGTTTTGTTTGGTTTTTTTTTTTAATTGGATTAGCAAAGTATTTGACCGCCATTTTGTTGTCAATGTATAAAGTGAATTGAAATTGATTATACAATTATAGTCCTGCATGGACTGTTACGGGCCGTGATGATGATTATACAAAGGGATACCGTGTGCATATGCTCGTGGTAGCAACCAACTTTTACTATGGCACCAACTCTGAAATCGCAAAAAAATTTGGCAGAATTCGTTTTCAATTTTGTATGAAACAGTAAATTTTTTTTCGGAATTTCAGAGTTGGTGCTATAGTAAAAGTCGTTTGTTATCAACTGTATGTAGAGCACATGCATCTTCATCTTAAGCTAGCAACGCTATCAATAAGAAAACTTGGAAAAAGATCCTTTTTAACATATTCTTATCTTTATTGCAGCAACTCTATCTCTCTATAGGCTATATGTTCTGTAACATGTAAGTCTTTTACACTACCTTGCTGTTGTTCTCTTATAAGTTCTGTAATAATAGCCTGGATGAGATGGCTTGGAGCGATATGGCCGCCTTTGTTCATTTGTATCTTATCTTATAACTGTACTGTATGGTCGTCTTATTATTATTTACATGTTATATCTTGGCGTTAATGTCCCTGTTGTTCTCTCGCGCGCGAAGGCCCGGGGTCCGCCATCACCGTATTACTGGCTTTGGTAGATTATGTAGTTATCTAGTAAATGTCCATGGTGTGTTTCCCCTGATTTCTGGCATTATCTTGGCCAATTTTGTTTTACGCCGTCTCCGCTTTTTGAGGTCGGGAACACTATCTTTCCTACTCCTACCTGTTACTTCTTAATTCAATTTGTTGCGGGTTCCAAGACAGTGTTAGTTTGTCCTCGGACGCGCCTGAGTGTCAAAACACGGGATGTTTACTTACTTATAGGTAAACGCAGGGGTAACTAGGAGGGAGACTTACCTGAAACAAAACAATTTTAAAATTAGTAGACATTGTAGTTAGTACAGTCTTACACCCTTGGGTGTCGTACGAGGCGACTAATGTGTACGAGACAAAAAAATGTAGTCTCCATAGACTAGAAAACGGACAGCAGCGTATTCCATTGTTATTTATTACACTGTGATCTCAAACAATATCAACAAGGGCAGTAACCTCCCTTTTTGTAGGAGAGGCTCTGAGTATTGCAGTAGACTATTATGGGCTGTGCTGATGAGTACTAGTTCAGACGTAGTCTAGCCTACATGAAATATCTCGATTACCTGGTTTTTAAACAAATTAAACCACAATAATGCCGAGACAGTTACACAATTATACACATACTTTTGCGTCCGTGGTTTAGTATAAGTAGATGTTCTATGTCAGTGGATATGAGGAGTGTCCCCCGATTACGCTCCATATGAACGAAGTTCAAACGAATCATAGCCAATAAAATTTTGTTGACGTGATTCAGAAACCATAATTTATGGCAGTGTTTTTTTTTCGTTTTATTTGGGTAAACAGTTGTGGTTTATCAGATATTCGTTAAAATAAATCGTTTCAAAGCAGCACGGGTTTCAAAATTTGTATAGAAATCTGTGTCGCTCGAGGGCACTCCTCTTATTAAGAAAAGTATAGACGAGAAATATCAGATACATATATCCACAACATCATTCACCTAGCTCTATTTAGAAAACCAAGGCCAAATAGAACCGGAAGGTAGAAAGTTCGGAGTTCTCGGAACACCTATAAGTAAAAACTTAGTTCAATTAGCAACTTAGACATGCGATACGTACTCGAAGAGAGAGGCTTCGCGGAAACAAATAAAGGAAGCTTGCTAACAAACTTTGGAACTATAAGACTTTGAGAGACCTTCCAGGAATTACCTCGGAATATTGTAAGTGGAAATGGTAAAAACGTCGAAAAAGAATATGCTGGGAACGGAAATTTAAATAAAAATTATATATTGTAATATGACTACCTTTATTGATCAGGTTTCACTGTTTACAGAGTCACGGAGGTCAGATGTAAGTCGCTCCACTGTAATTACCTGATCTGCTAAAGCCTGGATCATGGTCAAGACGGACCCCGGGTCTTGGCGCGCGAGAGAACAACCGGGACATTAACGCCAAGATGACAATTATTATGAAGATGTTATATGCGACAGTTACAGCTCACCACCTTGTGGGCTATCAGCTCGTAACTCACCGAATCTAAAAAATCTAGAATCACTTTCCTACGAGCGGGCCCTCTCAAAGGATTTACCGCTGGAGCTACATTTACCGCAGCTACCATCCTACGCTGGCTATATGAAAACGATCTGTTATCCGTAATGGCAGCGAAATAGCAGTTGCAGTCTGTAGATTCCGACAGCTGCACATTGGATGACCGCAAATTCTGTTCAACTATTACTGATGCTCTGATAGTACCAGAGTGTATCATATTAATTCAGGTATTTACCTACCTAAAGCTAGTAAATTTGTAATTTTTATAATGATATACCTACATAAAAATTGAATTGTTTTTAATAATAATACACTGTAAAACTGACCTATTACACTGTCTGTAATGTATATTATGGGTATATGCCTGAATAAAAGTTTTTTTTTTTTTTTTTTTTTATTATAGAAAGTTTGTACTCTTCGATACTAAATTCGTAACTGGTAGGTTGTGTTGGACGATCTGAGTGGTTCAGTGGTCAACACGTCTGCCATGCAAGAGGTTCTGGGTTCGATTCCTGGCCGGATCGGAATTGAAATGATGAATTTGATTTCTGTTAAGGGTCAGGTCTATGTATATACTTTGTGTACATGCACAGTAATACGCGTACATTGTGGTTGACAACCATAACCACCTACGCTTTGGCCGATTGATAACCAAACTACGCCATGGCACACATGTTTACGAAACCGGCCTCATGTCACTGTTGACAGCGCGCTATCATTATTTCTTTGATCTGAGGGGTAGATCCGCCAGTATGGATTGCAAAAGCGCAATGTATAATGCAATAGTATAAGTGACTCAACTCAACTCAAAATTTCTTTATTGATTAGGACATAAAATTTCAATCGTCAAAAAGGGGGGGGGGTAGGAAAGTATGAATGACAATCTTAATAATCATACTCCTTTGCAATGCTGTGCAGTTGTTAAACGGTTTTTATAGCATTCATGAGTTAAAATTTTATTTATTACATAAAAAATACCCTGCGGGTAAGGGACTGGTCCTTTGGCATAAGGGACAGCTAATACTCTCTTCTTTTAGCAAACTGATTTCGGCTCAAGATGCACCAAATGCCGTAAATGCGTTACTTCAGCATATTCATGCGACTTTAGTTACTAATTAGTTAGTCAGTAGTCCGTCATCAGTAATAAGTTTCTGCTTTTGTGTTACTTATAAGTTGTATGCGGACATTGATATATTTTGTAACTCCATTCCAACTTTTAAACAAAAATTGGTCGCGTATTTCATGAGTTTATACAGAACTATATTATATTATTTTCATTATATTATTTTTTTTAGAATTTGTGTAACGTTTGTCCAGCGTGAGTTAACATGAGTATTGTCACATCGAGCGAGATCAGTAGAAAAACAGATTTTAGTTAGTTCGAAATATAAGTTATTGAATTATAAGTAAGTGAAATATGAATGTTGTGTAATACGTAAGTTTAAAAACAAAATGTTATTATATTTTCATATTTTGTTGGCTTCCTAATAAAAAAAAAAAAAAAAAAATGTGTATGTATGGAGTGCCAACTAAACTTTTTCTATTCTATTCTAAATGTTGCTACAGCGGCAAAGGAAACTTTTCTCGAAGCAGTAATCAACTTATGCTCTTACTGTACTGCGATCCGTATCATTTGGACTTAGACTAGAACAAGAACGATTCCCGCAAAGAATGCTCCAACAATACGTGAACAAATTGCAGAACAATTGTTTTCGAAACGCCGCGCGGTACCGTTCTATATATGTCTACGTGGCTTAAGCCCTCGTCTGTACAAATGACCGCAAAACATCGTCCTGGGGCAAGTGGACACATTCACACCGAAGCGTAACAGTTCAAACTTTATGAGGGAACTCGGCGATGTAGGTCAGATTGCAGGACGACAGATTTTGAGGAGGTCAGTTTCTTATTTAGTCAGATTTGGATAACGTCAGATTCTGATTGGGTCAGACATTTGCTAGAGCTAAAGACAAGACTCCGGGAAAAAATATAATTACTTAGGTTTTATATATTTTTCAAATCACCTAGCGCCCTCTATGTCAGCTGTCATCTGAAATGTAGATCTCGACGAGTGCTATCATTTCTCATTAGGAACTAGTGTTTCAGGACCGAAAGTTTCAGAGTTGGAACGGTTTTTAGTTTGACAGCTGTCATCCGAAATGTAGATCTCGATGAGTACTATCAATCCTCTTTATGAAATTGTATTCTAGAACTAATAGTTTTATATAGTACTTAAGCGCCTGTGAACCTTTAAACTGTTTACATCTGAAGTTTAATTATGTCCCGTCGCGCGTCGCTAGAATAACGCAACTTGCATTGATATAATCCGCGCCCTATACGTTTCTACCTTAATTGTACTAGAGCGCGCCTGACCTAATCAGAATCTGACGTAGTCCGAATTTGACTAAATAAGAATCTGACTACCTCAGAATCTGTCGTCCTGAGAATTGATCCACACCGCCGAGTTATATTGAGGGTAGACGCAGAAAGTTTTCCGAGTTTTAATCGGGTACTAATGTCGAGTAATGAGACTACGAAATCTGTTTCCGAAGCCGAGTCGGGTCTGTTGGCTCGGATAACATTAATTTAATTACAGGCTCTTAGCTTTGTGGTTCTACTTTATTGCTGGATCTGAAGTTAATTGCAGACATTACTTCACAACAGACACGAATGATATGCGTGCCAATTAGTTCACCACCAAGGATGCCGAAGACTGAGCTTGTGGGCCAGGAGTAGCAGGAAGGCGGACCCTGGGCCCTCGCGTGCCGCGCCGGGGCGCAACCGGGACTTAACGCCAAGATTATCATGATGACTTCTGATATATTTTGCATGTCGCTTCCTATATGACTAAATATGTGATTTAATGTTATTTATACTATAAGACCTGTAATGTATGTACCATATTTAATGCAAATAAATAATTGAATTGAATTGAATTATCTCCACAAATACATTACTTACATCTGGTTCTCGATACGCTCGTGATTCTGGTACACTACTGAGGACAGTGAGTGATTTAAAGAGGTGTACAAAATTACTCACTTCACACTCAACTTTTGGAGACCAACTTGGCTTTCTTCTGCAGTTGATCGCAAAACTAGAGATCTCTAGATATATAATTGCGATATCTGACATGTAGAACAGCTATAAGCTGTCACTTATTTTACAACAGCTTTAACTTATTTTAAAAGAGTGCAATGGAAGGTAGGTAAACTATGCTTTGTCTAAAATAGGATGATAATTTTGACAGCTCACTAATTGTTGGTCCTTGGCGCACGCCTATGAAGTTTCGTATTTATTTTCGGTAAAATGTACTGCGGATAATGACGTACTTTATAGAAAGGCACCGCACCTTTAGTGAAGTGCCTCGAATTAAGAATAATAAAAGACAATCGAAAATCGGTATTCAAATAAAATAATCGATCATTTAAAATTAACATTTAGGTAATTATATTATTTTTTGTAACTAAACTCTTATTCCTTGTTTGGATTTCACCCTGAGAGACCTTTCACAACTACGAGTTCGACTCGCGCGTATTCTACGGAATAGGCTGACTGACCGAACAACTATATGCACGTGTCCAAATCGTCGTTGTGGAAGGGTTTTTAATATCGTATTAATAAATTATTAATTGAAAAGAAAATAAATAGTTTCTTTTGTATAATACTCTGTATAATATCCTTTATAAGCCGTCCGCTCCTTTATATCTCTCTGATCGGTTTCATTTCTCCCGTCCACTAGACAAACCTCGTCGCCCCAGTGTACGAACCTCGTTAGCAATAGCTCCTCACCATTCCGATTTCTATTCCTACTCCTTCACTGTTCATGCTGCAAGGTTGTGGAACTCTCTGCCGTATGAAATACGCGATAGTAAATCTGTCGGTATTTTTAAGAAACGTGTAAAAGAGCACTATCTCTCTCTTAGTTCCTGAAAATGCAGGGTACAATGCCTATAGATAATTTGTAGGTATTTATGTATTTTATGTATTAGTATAAGATGTAGGTATATGTAGTTTATTATTTTAGTTTATTATATGTGTATGTATATTTAGTTAGATATTGTGCATGTCTGATCTGCGACTACTTATCACATATCTCTTTGATAGGCCTGCTGGAAGAGATTTCTTTAAGAAATAAGTAGCGCCTGTTGTGTCATCTATAACTATGTATTTTTCCTCAAACTTTCATGTGTACTATAAACTGAAAATAAATAAATACGTACAGAATAACCATGCAACTATCTATTCGAAATTCTATGAGAATGAATATCGACAATCGAATAGATTCATTAACGATTTTACACTACCCGATCCCTACTATGAGCTGTCAAAATTATCATCCTATATTTGACAACTATAACGTAGTACATTACGTCCCTCGAACGAAGATGACCTAAGTACTAAAAACATTACTCAAGATTGTCTCAAACGAAAATACTGCCTCGCCATAAGGAAATACACACTTTCACCACACATATTATCGTGTATGTTACCATATATAAAAATAAAACTAGGAAACATAACTTTTCACCTCGTTTTGTCGGTAAAAACTAGCAACACAGCTTTTCACTGCATGTTTTCACGCATCAACGCGCCCTTTCCGTGCTGGCGAGGAGATAAATATGTTCCTGTCTGTGTCACAGTCAGCCACAAGGTCCTTAGTCACCGGGCGTCGCCTCGCACAATATTCCGGCTAAGTTCGGGCTAAATCGATGTCACCATTGACAAATTACACCCGATGCACTGCCCCATAGCACCGACAGACTTGGTTTAAATATTGTGCAGCCATTTTAACTTTTACATGGGTTTAACGAGTGCCAAGCGTGACTTGATTATGGAGAACCTCCACTGATGTGGAGGACAATAAAATCTGGATCGCTGTATTATAAAATTATAAAGGTGTGCATTGTGAGTGCTGTAGTTCTGGAATTTTCTCTGATTTTAATAGATCTGTGGGTATTTTATTGTGGAATTGTGAGTATTTTTTTTTGTCGTTGTAAGTGTTGCTTTTGTGTGCACTACCAGTTTGCTGTCATAATCCTGTGCTTCTCTCCATACCAAGGTTGTCTGGAAGAGATCACATTAGTGATAAGACCGCCCTTTGTACTACCTAGCATATTTTTTGTATCTGTACTTGTTTCCTCTGGTGTGCAATAAAGAGTTTTGTATTGTATTGTATTGTAAAGGTGATGACGGAAACTGAACAGAAATATTAAGTACACTTACGCTACTTCCTCTTATTCTCTCCCTAGAAATAAATCCCGGCTCAGAAAAGAAATAAAATTACCCTCTTGGGGTCAACAATATCCCGATCGTGCTCTCGCGCACGAAGACCCGGGGTCCGCTTTGACCATAATCCAGGATTTGACAGATCAAGTAATTACAGTGGAACGACTGCCATCTGACCTCCGTGACCCGTCACATGGGAACGTGACCAGATCGGATCGTGGATCCTGTCTAGCGCTAATTCTGCAGCAACGGTCCGCTCAACTACCTATACAGTATGGGATTTTGAATTTTAACGTGTGGCGACTCCCATCTAACCGGGAAAGCCCGTTAAGGAAAGCTAGTTCGCCAGAGCCTGATCCGTCTGGCAGCAGGGGGGCCGCGAGCTGGTGAAGTTCACTTGGGCCAACCGTAGTGGTGGACAACCGTAACTCCAACATTTACTGTACCTATTAATTACAATTGAATATATGTTTCTTATAATTTCGGTATAAGAAGCTCACTATCACCCAAAGGGCAATGGAAAGCGCTATGCTCGGAGTCTCGTTGCGCAATCGAATCAGAAATGAGGAGATCCGCAAGCGACCCAAGCTCAACGACATAGCCACGGTCGTTCGACCATTGCCAGTTAGGACAGCGCTTGTATGTGTAGATATGTTTGTATTATGTATGTATGTATGTATGGACGAGTATGTATGTTTAGTAGAGAAAGTAATAAAAACAAAGCGAACGAACTCACTTTGAATTACATCCATTAATTAGTGCTTGTGATGGAAATACATTACGTTTAATGGAATAATCTACTAAAGTAGAAAGAAAATGTGAAATTCCCAAACGTCTTACCATTATGACAATGGTGTTTAAATCCTATCTATGATTCCATGATGGGAAAATCTAGAATCAACTTCGTTTTTTAAGAAAAGGCCAAGTGTGAATCTCTTTCATGCACGATGGGTGTCCGTTTACTCTGTTGCTGACTGTACTAATTGCACATGTAATTTAAATTAAAATTAAACATTGTTTGTTAGTAAATTACATTCACATTCAACTTAAATTAAAATAAATCAATTTTTGTTGGAAAATGAAATCCCTGCAGTGCGGCTGAACCGAACCGAAAACCGAAAAAAAAAAATATTTATTGGTAATTATCGGATGTAACGAACCGTACTTTATGTAAGTAGTTATTTTAATGTGAATAAAAAAATACGGATTCTGGAGAGTGGATATATCGGCAGAGTAAGAATATGTATCGAAAATGCAGAACTTTGGTAGTACCTAAGTAGTACCTAAATACCTACCAGAATGTCTAAAATATTTCCACCAACGCTACTAAAATACCTGAAAACAGTTTACAAAATACAATAACACTGTAAAAATGTCGGAATGGGAACTACGTTGCAGTGAACTGCATGCTCAAACAAGCTGAATTTGTGAATAAAAAACAAAAAATTCGGCCAAGACCGAGTTGAAATCAATGCAATGGTTCCGTAGGTACGTACGCTATGTTATACGAGTTACCTGGCCAGTCTTTTATCGTTTTGTTTTTACTCGTATGGGGTCAGCTATCTACTACCTGCGTAGATACTACGTATACCTACTATTAGGTGTTTGATTAAGAAGGAGAACACAACCACGACATTAACTCCAAAATGATTTTTATTCTTTTTATTTAATGAAGAGTCGGAGTTCTTTAAGAAAGAGGTGAAAAGATATTCACGAGGTCGGCAACACGATGGTGATGCCCCTGGTATTGCAAACGTCCGTAGGCTGCGGTGGCTGCTTACCATCAGGCAGGCCGTAAGCTTGTTTGCCACCTTAGTGGTATAAAAAAAGGAACTAAGAATCGAACGGAGCGGTTACCAAATAATCTATGTTAGTAAAATAAATATTGACGCCAATCGGCTCTTGAGACTAATCAACTGTAGCGACATCTATCGCTCCAATAGGGAAACTTAACGGTACTCACATTACGAATACACGAATACAAGGTTGGCAAGCATACGCACATTGATGGCGTTAACTTTCCTGCATCGCGCTAACGGAATATGCCAACTCCACGGCATGTATACAACTTCCGACGATCAACCGTCGGACCCTTGGTCCCCTGGTCACAACACCCGGCCAGGTGGGTAATTACCCTTTTCCAGCACTTCCATCTTCGCTTGCCAACATTATATCCTTCACCGCCAAACAACCAGTCTCATTGTCCACACCGAAAGACCTTGGTCAACCTCGGTTCGCCTACGGCATTAGGAGGTCCACCTAACGAGTAGCGAACTCGTTGCGGTGCTAAAGGCCGACTAGCTTCAAACCACGACACGCGTACCCATCCAGGGGTCCGACCGCCTAACTTGAATTGAGCGTTAAATGATATAGCATCAAAAGCTGACGAGTAAAGAAAGAAAGAAAGAAAGAAGAAAGAAAATACATTTATTACACATAGCACACCACGACACAATAACAGTTACAGAATGGCGATGTATCTTAACAAGATGGCGACGTTTAATTTGAGTTAGGCGGCCGCTTCCCAGCTCTCTGAATCTGCGAGCGTTGCATAACTAAAGTAGATAAATTTCTTACGACCCACCCCGGCTTCTCACGGGTTTTCTCGGCTTTTCTTTACAATAAGATGCACGTACTATAAACTAAACATTCCAGGTAGAAATTCTCTAACTTATGGTGAAAACCGCATCAAAATCCGCTACGTGGTTTAGAAGGAATTCGCGGAAATACAATACAGACGGTGAAAGCAACCTTAATTATGCTATATATAGAAGTAACAATTGAATTTTCTGGCGGCGGTACAAATAAAACCTACATAAAAAACCTAGATAAAGGTATTTTCTCGGGTACAGTTTCACAATTATAAAAACATCAGTCTATTACGTAAGCATTATTCGCTTTCCGAAAACCCGCTTTATCCGGCGGTGCCCTAAAAAAACACCGTTACAGAATTCAAATCGTCCGGCGATTCGAAATTCGAAACTATTGGATTGAAAACTTGGCAGCGGGCCGCAACTTGCAAATGATGGCCATTGTTACTGGGACTAGGCTGGGTAAGTGAATTGGGGTCTGAGTAGAATTGGGATAGCAAATTGCAGTAGGTACCTAGGTACAGAAGAGGAATTTCCATTGCAGCCACATTAACACCCTTATTCTCATACAATACATGTTTAAAAAAAGCGTTAGCGACTGTACGTTCTCACGGTGCATTTTCCGATTTTAGGTTCTTACTGTTAAACATTGAAAAAAAATATAACTTTTTTGAAAGTAAGTTTATTCGAGATATCGGATGTTTTCGACAGGTGGAAGGGTGGGTCCGATTAGTACCCCGAGGTACCGAGTTCGAACCCCAGCGCCGCCATGAACCACTGACTGTTTTCTAAGTTAAGTAGGTACATTAGTTGAACACTAATCGATGCTCTTACGGTGAGAGAAAACATCGTGAAACCTGCACATTCAGGCGACTATTTAGACATATTTATGTCATGATCCAATCTGTTCAGGTTCCCCTGTTAACAGGGTCTCGGAGATCAGATGGCAGTCGCTCCACTGTAATTACCTGATCTGCCAAATCCTGGATCAAGGCAGACCCCGCGTGAGCACAAACGGGACATTAACGCCAAAATGGCCGACCAATTCCGAACTCATACTCATTGTAACGCATTTGTGCAACAAATAAATAAAACAGCTAAGTATCAAAGTTTCCAGTTTCAAAGGAAACCGTTAGAATTCGAGGTAGCTTCTCGACCCGGATAAAGTTTACGCGTCTTAAGAAGTTTTCGAGAAACCTCTCGTAGGAGGATTGCGATCCGGATAAAAGATATTATTTCAGTCCTGGCTTACTATAATAATAAAACAAGTAAGGAACGATAGGGATTTATTCGAGTAATGAGGCCGAAGCGATGGATTGATATCGATGAGTCGGATAACATCCGGTTTTCTTTTTAATATGAACCGCTGCCTCCTCAGAGATAGGGTGAGAAACTCAAGTGAAATTTACCTTACAATTTTTAAATAATTAAATATTTTCATGTATTTAGCAGGCCGTGTGGTGTCCGGCAGAGTAGAATAGCACCAACCCCTTACATTCATGGGCGTCGTACAAGGCGACTTATGTTTTCGAGGCAAAAGATCAAGAGTCTCCGTGGTCTGGAAAATGGGCAGCAGCATTTTCCATTGTTATATTTAAACACTGCTATCTCCATCCCGCCTGCCAAGCGTGGAGATTATGACAATAACCTCCCCTTTAGTGGGAGAGGCCCTAAGAGTTTTATGTTTGCTGATGATGTGGGGGGAGTCATTACAGATGACTCCCTAAAAGGCCTGGAAGCGAAACTAAACGTGGTTGCTCAGCAGTTGGGCGATTGGTTTAGACAAAATGGGTTAATATTAAATCTAGCAAAGACTCAATTTATACAATTTGACTTGTCAGGTCGCGCGCGCCGGCCGTTGATTGTAAATGTCGACGGAGTGGCAATTGAGCAGGTTGAGGTTATGTCATTTCTTGGTTTCCTAGTTGATCAAAGTCTCACGTGGGATTTTCACATCGATAAGCTCTGTGAAAAGCTTGGAGGGGCGTGTTTTGCTTTGAGCCGTCTAAGCTCAACTCTCCCACAAGAATCGGTGCGAACCTGTTATTTCGCGACAATACAGTCCCTTCTACAGTACGGCGTTGAGCTGTGGGGCCACGCGGCAGAGTGGGAGCGAGTGTTTAGGATGCAGAAGCGTGCAGTCCGAGTAATAGCCAAAGTGCCGTATGACGCACCGGCCAGGCCACTCTTTGTGGAACTTGGTATTATGATATTGACTTGTCTTCTGATTTTTCAGATAGCTACATTCGTAAGGGAAAACCTAAACGATTATTCGTGTATGGGCAGATGTCATAAGTATAGTATTAGGCATACAAATCGTGGAAGCTCTGAGTTCTGGATCATTTAGGCAAAAGCTTCACCAGTGGCTCATTACGCAGGCGTTCTACTCACTTGCTGAATTTCTAGACCTTAAGTTGACTGTGTTTAAATAGATGCTTGTGACATGGCTGTGAATCAGTAATTTAATGACATTTTTCTTTAGCTTTTTTTTTTTTTTTACTATTCTTTGTTATATAAATTTATTATTGACCAACGTTTACTATATTAATACTGACATTATGAATATCATTATTTATTTAATTAATGACATGTTAAGGAATTATTATTATTTATGTTAAATTATTGATTGATTGCCATAATTATTTTTATGATATTTGTTGATATTATGATATGATCATGATTTGTGAATTTAAATGACCTGTAAATTATTTTATCAATAAATAAATGTCTAATGTCTAATGTCTAAGTCCTGCAGTAAACTGTTACGGGCTATGATGATGATGATGAGGATGTATTTAGCTTCATATCATTCTAAAATGACTGTAAGCATTATAAATACTTAATGAAATAATCTTATATCGAAATATCTTGTAATAATAAGTTGACATGAGATTTTCCCACTCACAGCTCACGAAGAGCAGGAAAAAGGACCCTGACCGCTTGGATAGGCATGATGAGTCTGCCTAAGCATTGTACAAGATTATCATAAGTTTCATCATTACATAAAACTTTTCTAGCTTTGCTCTGGACGAAATTTTATATTGCTTATGTAGGTCTTTATAGGCAAAAGGCAAGTCTAAACATTATTTTGAGTTTTTCCCTGCCAGTCATTAAAACATTATGGGTACAAAGCAACTAAATTTAGTATATTTAATATTTCAGAGAGCTTACCCTATTAAAAATACATCGCTATCTTCGAAGAGTCAATCAGACTTGGCACCCTCACAAATTGAAATACATAAAAATGAAGATAAATTTTACCGTTCTACTGAAGGAAAGTAGGTAGTCCGGTATAAAATTTCATCCGGGTATCCGAGTACAGATTGAAATGTCCCGTTAAACTTTGCCTTTGACTACAAGTTAAACTATCAATTAGTTTAAAATTCTGTCTAAGCTAAAATTTCATTGGTGGATCCGGATATTGAAAATTCCAGTTAAACTCTGCATTTTACCTACTTGTAGTGAAATGCTTGTACTGGAAGTATAAAGTTCAGCCAAAACTAATATTACTTACAAAGAGGAAAAGTTTGTGTTTGATTGTAATTTTAGTAATCTTTGAAATGCTTCATGATTTTCGAGTGTCATGGCGGATACTTTTAGTCCCGGAAAAGAATGTTCAATGTAGGTTCGATATTCCCAGAGACGACCTTATAGTTTTTTTATTCTTATCACCTGATGGACAGTGGTCACCACCACCCATGGACCACCCAACACCCCCTTTACAAATCAATGGTACCTACGTGAACTCGAATTATGTAAGCACCCGGTTATCACGACCCGGATATCCGTGAACTAGACTGGATAAGATGAAAAGTGCCCAAAGCTCGTAACCCATTGGCTCGCTTCCAACTGGCTCCGACGAAGTTTTATTACAATGAGTTGGATTTTGAAATTTACATTTTCCTAATGTTGAGTATCTCTGCCAGGTTTGCTTATCTGAAGACGTACAGTTCAAGATCATGAAGGAACGTCGGTGGCCGAGCGGTTAGGGTATCCGACTCGTAAGCGAGAGGTACCGGGTTAGAATCCCCCTGCGGCCATGTACCAATAACTCTTTTCTGAGTTATGTACATTAGTTGAATACTAACCGATGCTCTTACGGTGAGGGAAAACATCGTGATGAAACCTGCATTTTCAGCCGACTGAATGTGTGACCATGATACAAGCTGGTCAGGTTCCCCTGGTAGCAGGGTCATGGAGGTCAGGTGGCAGGCGCTCCAATGTAATTACCTGATCGTCAAATCCTGGATCATGGTCAAGGCAGACGGAGGCGGATGGCTCGAGAGCACAACCAGGACATTAACGCCAAGATGATGATGATGACAGTTCAAAAACATAAGTGCATTACCACTTTACGAACATTTTCCTTTGCAGCTACGACTAGTGTTGTAAATAACGAGAGTCGATGTATTGAGCGCATCGAATTTCCGAAAGACTCGAGTTCTAAATTAGTGTTCGAGTCTATTTTGACGACCTGAGTGGCTCAGTGGTCAACATGCCGGTCTGCCACGCAAGAGGTCCCGGGTTCGATTCCCGGCCGGGCAGAAATTGAAATGATGAATTTTAATTTCTGTTACGGGTCTGGGTGTTCTATGTATAATAAGTATGTATTTAAAAAAGTATTTAAGTAATATATCAGTAATCTAGTACCCATATTAAAAGCTCTGCTTAGTTTGGGGCCAGATGGCGCTGTGTGAATTTGTCCACGAATATTTATTTATATTTATTTTTATTTATTTGTGCGTTTGATGATGAGGTTAGAAGTAGAGTAGGATAGAGTCAGGACACCACGCGAACGAAGTTTATCATAATTTTATTAGTTTGAATTTGAAACTTGCTAGTTTTAATTAGGTACAAAGTTTAGGTTACATATTTCATACACATTCTAGCCATACTGTGAACTGTTTTCGGCTGAGAGTATGCAAAATAATATTCGTGCATTTCGTATTGCCTGCTCAAATGTTTGCGACCGTTACCTTGTTTCGTGTATTTGTTTTGTTTATGTAGAGGTAGGTATTCTTTTCGGCGTTATTTTTAAGGTGCTTTCTGTGACACGTCGACTGAAAGTTTTGAGTTGGTACTGTAAGTACGTAATGATCAAATTGCTGGCCATGGCCGCCCGCGCCAGGCACGGGAAGTAGGGGCCGGCCCAAGTAGCGATGGCTGGACGTCGTTAAAAATGACATTCGTGCCAACAAACTCACCACCAAGGAAGCCCGAGACCGAGCGGGCGGCCGATGTGGGCTAAAAGGACTACCTACTAGTTTTTCCATTAAAAATAATCATCTTGGCGTTAATGTCCCGGTTGTACTCTCGCGCACGAGCGCCCGGGGTCCGCCTTGACTATTATCCAGTATTTGGCAGATCAGATAATTACAGTAGAGCGACTGCCATCTGGCCTTTGTGACCCTGCTACAAGGGGAACCTGACCAAGTTGGATCACGCTTACACATTCAGTCGCTTGAATGTGCAGGTTTCATCACGATATTTTTCCTCACCGTAAGAACATCGGTTAGTATTTAACTAATGTACATAGCTCAAAAAAGAGTCATTGGGTACATGGCGGCAGTGGGATTCAAATCCGGTACCTCTCATTTACGAATACAATCCGGACACCTTTACCGCTCGGCCACCGACGCAGCAAAAATCTATTCCAACCAATGACAGGGCTTTATTTTGAGAACAGACCTTACGTCACAGTAGCGCTATCTCGTGGATTTTGGGATCACGAAACTCCTCGCGAAAAGCTAAAAATATTGAATTCATTTACTGAATATATTAATATCGGTTAGTATTCAACTAAAGTACATTTCTCAAAAAGAGTCATTGGTGCATGGCGGCAGTGGGATTCGAACTCGGTACATCTCATTTACGATACATTTACCACTAGGCCACAGACGCTCCTACTTAGTTAAGCTCGAACTATCATTCACAAACGTATCTGAACCGTTTAAAGCTGGAACTGTAGTTCACCGCTCATCAAAGGTCTTCTCGGCCTACCAAAGGTAAGCTGGAAGAAATCCCGTTGTGGGACAAGCTCGCCTTTGCATTATAAACTATATTTTTATTTCCTGTAATGTTATAAATTGATGCAATAAAGAGATTACATACATACATACATACCGTAAAAAAATGGCAACACTTCATTTGTATTTGAAATGACATGTCGATGCCAACAACAGCGACGCCGTCACCGGGTCGCATAACTTTGTAATGTAAAACCCATACATCCTCACGGATCAAAAACACCACTAAATAATGTAGTAGGTACCAGGACTCCATAAGGACGCGAGCGTTGGCCGAATACCAATCTATTTTCCTATTTAGGAGACGTGCTTGACCCATTTCCGGGAGCTGCGGCCGACACAGCCATAGAAGGCTTTAACTGAGTGCCCTGTGTGTAATCTTGTGTTGTCTACTATTTATTTTTTGTCACAAGTTGGGCTGAGAAAATGGAGTAATAGGTTCCGTAAGAAGAATGTCAAGTTCTTATGGTAAGATGGAAATGAAACGAAAGTTAAACGAAAATCAAACCAAAAAGAAATGAAATGAAATTACCACATCACAAGTTCACAACACAAAATACAATAGAAAATATTATTTTAAGTATTTTCGACAGTCGTATATTGTCGAAGATCATTTCAGTGACGTTACGAATTTGTGATGTCACAGCGGGAGAATCGCCCCCCTGGTCTTCCGCGAGTTCTATTGCGTGATGTCCGGATTGCTGTGCCCAAAGCTCGGAATTGGAGATGTCTGATTTTCGGGTGTTGTTCAGTATTGACACGTGTCAGTGTTGTCAAACCTTCAGGTGCCGCCATATTGCGAATTTTTAGAATTCCTTTCTTGCAATGGTAACAGCAACAGTGGAGGCTACAGGCACATCATATTAAGTGTATTCTTGATAAGGCTTTAGGACGTATTTTGTTTGCATGAAAATACCATTTGAAATAGAGAAAGGTAAGTACAGTGTCACAAACGTATCTGACACGATGGCCAATCTGTAACCTTTTTTTATTGGCTAGGGAGACACATGGACGGAGGGTCCACCAGATGGAAAGTGGCCACCGTCGAAAACTTTGGAAACTGAACTGGAACATAGGGAACTGGGGAAAAATGGCGGCACTTCTTTTTGAACGTGTATCATTTTGTGTACGTGTATTCATATGTATGTATTTGGAATGACAATATGTCAAACCACCTGTTATGTGTACCTATAAGCCCATAGAATACCAACGCTGTGAGTCGCTTCTTGTGCCTCACAGCACATGCTGAGTGGGTACCATTTATGTGTGGCAATGGTATGGAAGGCTACGCATTGTTTTACATACATACATACATAAGGCTCACGCCTGTGTCCCACAGATGGGGTAGGCAGAAACTATGGACCGCCACTTGGCTCTGTCCTGACACAACTCTCTAGCCTGGCAGATATCCACAACTCTTTTTATAAATCTTCTTTTATTCTTACCAATTCGGACCCCAGCTTTTTTGAGAACATTACTGATCTGATCAGTGAATGTTTTCCTGGGTCGTCCCAGGGTAGGTGTTAAGATGGTTCGGGCATGTAGACCGAATGGATGAAAGAAGATTGACAAAAGAGGTACCTATATAGCGCGAATCTGGAAAACCGGCCCTTAAGAGGACGGCCCAGGATTGTTTTAAATATTTTAATTAATAATTATGTTATGTTTCCTTTGGGCAATTATGTAACTGTTATTGTGTCGTTTTGTGCTAAATGTATTTATTTATTATTTATTTAACAATTTAAATGTTTTAATGTAATAAATGTTTTTTCTTTCTTTCTTCATTCTTCTTCCTTTATGCCAAGAACAGTGACGCCGTTACCGTGTTAGATAACTTATTGACACTGTAGTAGGTGAATTTCGAAAGTCGTATGTATTAGTTATGATTGTTACAAAACTAGTTTCGCTCACTTCGTCCGCGTTGACCTTTTTCTATTTCCATACAAGATTCTCGGCGACTTCTCGTGGGAAATTCTGAGATCTAAGTGCCCCATGTCACTGGGGACAACGTAGCTTCTCTGTCATGGTTAGGTATTGTATTTACATCAGTCTGTATTCACAAAAAATACTTATCTGAGTAGCGTTGCTATGCGTTCTCACAGTGCTCGTCTGCTAAGAGAACGTATTCCGTTGATTGAACTCTGTAATTGGCCAATCTCAGTTATTTGACCCAAAGAATGAGTCAAGATGCTTACTCACAGCTAAAGTGACAGTCTATATTTTGTTTCTTTTTCTAATGGTGGATATAACGTGTCTAAAGGGGACGGCTATAAGTTGTCAAATACCCTTCACAACTACTGCTATTGTCAAATTTGGTGGCCTTGGTCTTCTTAATGACATTGAGTCGTTTGTATAGAGTTGTGGCAGATTGACATTGTACATTTCTATAGGTCCAGGCTCCATGTATGTTCTATGTCAAATATTTTTGGACTTAATAACGATTCTGAATACGGGTGTTGCTATTTTATAAATACACAACCTACCAACAAAATAATGCATCCTCAAATTCCATCGAACTCTGTAGCCGACGGATCACACTCCGTAAACGTTCGAAGAGACATTTTCCTGGCAACATTGTATTCCATGGCGCCAATCTATTTTCCAATTTCCCGCAAAATGCTTGACCCACTTCCCGAGGGCGACATTATCGACTGCTTTATGGTCCATTTGAATATTAACCATAGCCTGTTTATGGGCAACACATAACGAGGACTATTAGATATTTACATATGAATGTTCGATAAAATCACTTAAATACCACTATAAAAGTAAACCCAAGGGATAAATTAATTTAAATCATTGAAATATTGATAAAAATCGTATAAATTTGTAATAAAACACTAATTTAAATAATCCCTTGTGTTTATTTTTTGTAGGAACAATTTGTTTACACTTTTGATCTTAAATTTTATCTCCGAGTTTATCAATCCAAGTAGGGCTTAGCTGAAAATCAGCGCTGTGGTCTTACTGCCTACAGCATATGCTGAGCTGAGCACTACAATAATAGTGCTCAGCTCTTTAATAGTAAGAAATATTTTGTTTATTTACATTGTAGAAATTACCAAATAAACATTAAAGTCTATGCCTACCTACGTGCTCGTACGGTGAGGGAAAACATCATGATCAAAACCTGCACATTCAAGTGACAGAATGTGTAACCATTATCCAATATGGTCAGGTTCCCCTAGTAGCAGGGCCACGGAGTTCAGATGGCAGTTGCTCCACTGTAATTACCTGATCTGCCAAATCCTGGGTTATGGTCAAGGCGGACCCTGGGCCCTCGTGCGCGAAAACATAACCGGGTTAATCAACGCCAAGATGAGATGATTTATGTCTACCTACGTAGAATAACACTCTTTGGCGAAGCAATTCGATAAAAGTTTTAAATTTAGATAAAAGTTTATTTCGAACATGAAGGTATTTTAGATTTCTAAGGACGTCATTTTCTGGGCTTGTCTGGCAAACTTTTAGACACTTCGTAGTGTGACATTGACGGAAAATGAGTGACGTTAAAAAATTGTTATGGCGAGTGTTTCAGAGCGCGCTCCATAAAAATGTTGTTTGATAATCTTTAATAAAATTAGTCTTTTAAACTTTGTAGACATGATCCAGAAATCAAACAAAGCTTATGGTTTGTCAGATATTCGTTAAAATATATATATGTCGCACATATTATGTCGTTTCAAAGTTTGCAAGGGATTTTAAATTTGTATGGAAATCTTAAAGCCCTTGTAACATTGAAACAATATATTTTTAAGGAAAATCTGACAAACCACGGCAATAATAATGGCTTTAGTGTAGTACGTCCTGATTTGATAAGTGATATACATTTTACTAACTTGAATGTTGTTTAATTTTATTACGTAGACTTAAGTTTATACAGGCGAGGACAATGACAAGTTTTCTTAACAAAAATAATTAAATTTAAAAATGGTGGACAATGGGTTTTTTTTCCCGTTGTCCCCCATTTCAGAATACGGGGGACAACGAAACTAAATTTCGGGAGATAGCATTCGGGGGACAACGGGAATGATCCCGTCTACAAAGTTCCATTGACTTTGACAGCGTAATATTGAATATATGATCAAACTACGGTTGTATTGAGCGTGCTCCAGAAAAAATCCTATTAAGTTAATTCTTACCACGGGTTATTAGCCCTGCCTAACCATGCAATAAATATAAGTTTATATCCGTTTCGTACCGAAAACCAAAAAGGCTGACTGAGAAAGGTTTTAAGCACCAATATTCGCCGAGCTCAAAAAATACGGTGTGAAATCCTGTACGTTCAAAATACTCATCGGGGCCGCACCCAGCCACATCCACCAATATTTTTAGGCTAATAACGTAACTTTGTTACTAAAAATTATATGATTTCAATGATCGAAATTGTTACTTTTGCGATTCCGTGTCATCGATTTCATGAATTCAGTTGCTAACAAAGTTCCATTGCAATCAATTGAAACTATTAAATCGGTGATACGTAATCGCAAAAGAAACAATTTCAACCCATTGAACCATGACATGACCCTTGTTGGCCCTACCTACCCTGTCTCCCTGAAACCCAGCGTTGTGGTCCGCGTCAAGCGGCCACAACATTATGCTGAGGGGGTCCAGTTGCACTGAAAGCCGCGACACGGAGATTAAACAATGTTACTGGGAATAGATACTCGTAAACTGTAGGTAGGTAGGTACAGTTATTATTGTTATTCCTTTATACCTTTTTATTTTTTATTTTTATTTTCAAATATCATTTGTATTTTATGTTGGTATGCTCAGTTTGTTGTTTTTATGTTGTTGTACCTAATGATCGTGTCGTGGTGTCTACTGCAATAATTTTCTAACTTTATTTCTTTCTTTCTTTCTTTCTCCTGCTCGCTTAAGACTTATAGGTACGCAGCCACAAGCAACCCCGTCCACGTTGCTCAATTTTGGAGTAATAAGACGTAATCCACGACCATTGACACGATAAGAAGAACAGGATTATACTGTAGCCCACAACCCCATTTTAAATAGTATTATTTCCTGCCTGTAAGTAAGGTCGACAGTGCTCCATGCAAGGGGTGGGGATTTGGGAAAACGTGGCTTTAGTATTTGCCTTTTGAACCCTCGACGAAAAAAGGGGAGTTATCAGTTTAACGTGTGTATCTGTGGCTTTGTGGCTTTGTGTATTTGTGTGTCTGTCTGTGGCATCGTAGCTCCCGAACGAATGTATTGATTTGCGGTTTTCCATATTTGAAAGTTAGTTTAATCGAGTTGGTTAGCAGCTTCGTTTCATTAACATCGATTCAGTAGTTTATTTATTTATTTATTTATTTAATCGTTTATTGTACACAAAAATAGAAACAAATACAAAGCAAATGTAAACATGACACAAAAGGCACTACTTATTTCTATGAAGAAATTTCTTCCAGCAGGCCTACAGCAAAGAAAACGTGATGATTAGAAGCAGCTAGGACGTGCACAATAAGAAAATAAGATACAGATAATTACGTAAATATGACTAACTAATATAAAAAAAAAACTCAATAAATACTTATATACATACATACCAATAATATAAATATATACATATATAATACAATATTAGACAGATAGAGAAAGAAAATGCTCTTTAACTCGCTTCTTGAATACGGTGACAGAGGAGCTATCACGTACTTCATGTGGCAGAGAATTCCACAATCTCGCAGCATGAACAGTGAAAGAGTAAGAGAAAAAGTCAGATTGGTGGGGAGGAATAGCCAGCAGCGACTTGACGCTAGGACGGCAAGGCTTGTCTTGCGACCGGGAAAAGAGGAATCGTTCACGGAGGTAGGAGGGAGCGAAGGGGTTGTGTAGGACATTGTAAAATGTTTATAAAATTGTAGTTTATAAAATGTTTAAGATTAAGTTAACTTGGTCGGGGGATATCCGACTTTTTCTGTGGGTTAGGTTCTTAATAGTGTTGTGTTCCGGCCAGTGAGTAAGGTCAACAGTGCTCCAAGCAAGCCGTAGGGGTTTTGGAGAACCTGGCTGTGGCAGTGACGGGGCAATTTTTTTTTTATTCCACAAAAGTGGCAAACAAGCTTACGGCCTGCCTGATGGTAAGCAGTCGCCGCAGTCCATAAACGTTTGCAATACCAGGGGCAACACCCACGCGTTGCCGACCCCGTAAAAACCATTTCACCCCTTTCTTGAAGAACTCCAGGTTGTGTTGCCTTTTTGCTATCATAGCGACGTGTCCCGGGGTTTTAGAGGCAGGCAACGCATTGCCCTCGCATTGCTATGTCAATAGGCAATAGCGCCTTTTATAATATTTTTTTTTATTTAGACTAGCCAGTTTTTTGATCGCCATCTCACCTGGTGGTAAGTGACAATGCGATCGAAGAAGGAGCATGCCTGTCTAGGAACATCCTATTCTTTCTAACCAGCAGGCAACGTGTTCCATTCTGTAACCATACGCATTATAAAGGTTGAACTAAAGCGGCTCGTGCAGATAGCTGGAAGATCCACGACATAAGAATGAAGCGTTCGCCCGGATCGCGTCTCCCGATGGCGGAAAGGGGCTAGTGGAATGAGGTCGTTCAACTGCTTCGCACACTCTCCGAAATACAAGCTGTAGAAGACCGACAGACGCGCCACCCTACGCCGATGCTCGAGGCTCTGCAGCGTCGCAAATTATCTTCTTTCAAGCATTTTCCATAAGGTGGAACGCGTGCATATTTGTCTACCTCCAGACATAAAAAAATGGGTATAAACAGGGAAACAAAATAGCGCAAGCAAAGTCACGGGCAAGTATAAACATGTGAAATCGCCGTCCTAAAACGCACAATGTTTGATTTTTCCCCCGGAACCAAATTTCACGCTCCAACATGTCTCATTAACTACCGGGCGATAACCGTAAATCTTTGCAAATAAATCCTGACGAAGACACTACCCAGGTATACCCGGAACCCAGATATACCCCCGTAATATTACCCGGGTTACTGGTTTTATGAAAAATGGGTTTCGTTAATGCTATTGGCTTCTGCCTAGTCATAACCCGTTTTAGATTATAGCTGAGTTTTACCTTTTATAGAACACCATGTATTTACTCTTATCAAGCGAGATATTTAGTGTTTTTATAAAATCCTGGGGCCTTACTTTTAAAACCGCTAGGAAGTAAGAAAGGTATGTTGCTAGTGTTAGAAAAGACAAACATTAGAATTAAATTGGTAACACCGAAAGCTATCGTTTCAACGATTGGAAATATCACCGTCATGCGTCAAAATATTGAATTTTCCATGCCGAAAATCAAACTTAAAACTGTTTGACTCGAGACGAGTCGTTCATAAATAGAGCTCCTGATTTTGTTCAACTAGGAATAATAGATACCTACTCGTTAGTATATTCTGTGCTCTAGCTTTTAATTAGGCACCTACCTACAGAAACTGTAAAACCTTTCCACGAACGTTAACAGCGCCTATTAATCGCTGACACAATACATAAACCTTCAATCGAACATTGCTGTCGCTATTTTTCACGGGCCAGAGACGGGAACTGACGGTACCGGGATATATATACCCGGGTATATCCGCTGACTGATGGTCCGGATTAAAGCCGCCGGCGCCAATACTGGCACTATTAGCGGTGACAAATTGGAACACCCGCCTTTCATTATGTTGGCACTAAGTGAATTAATGCCTGAGATAGAAGCGTCTCAGATTCACTTTGGCTGTAGATGAATTTGCTTAATTGAGACTTAGAGCGGGGCCCATGGTTTGCTGTGATTTGCTGTATCAATATAATATTATTCGGATGTGGAATAAGCTCCCAGCCACAGTGTTTACTTTGGACTATGACATGGGATCGTTCAAGAGGTATATTAGAGGTTTCCTTAGAGGCGGGCAACGCATTGGTAGCACCCCTGGTGATGCTGATGTCCATAGGCGGCGGTGACCGCTTTCCATCAGGTGGCCCGCATGCCTGTTTGTCTGCCGGACAACATAAAAAAAAAAAAAAAAATTTAAAGATAGATAGATACACTCTTTATTGCACACGAAATTACAAAAAAGAAAATTTAACAGGTCTTTTCAAACATTGTGTGCAAAGGCGGCCTTTAACAATAACAAGTCAAGATGACATTACTAGAAATCATGGTGGATTTTATAGATGTCATTTACACTGTACCTTGTAAATTTTGTTTTTTATTAAAAAGTAATTGAGAAAAATCTCTCATACAGATGATATAATTGCAGTGGAGCGACTGCCATTTGACCTTCGTGACCCTGTTAGTAGGGAAACTTGACCGGATCATGGTTACACATTCCGTCGTCTGAATGTGCAGGTATCATTACGGTGTTTTCCCTCATCGCAAGAGCATAGGTTAGTGTTCCGATGCTATTTAGTAGCAATACCCTAACTCGACTGTTATTTTTAGAATATTTTGAATGTACAGATATACGCTAAACAATGACACGAGATTCAAGTTTCTAAGACTAATAGTTTTGCAGTTATTAAGGTAAGTATTTATAGACCTTTTCGTTACGGTCCAGTTTTCTGACTTAGTACTCAGTACGATTTTAAAGACGTTTCACGTCAAAACTGATGAAGGAGTGGGTGTGTAACCTCTATTCCTCTACTCCTAAGCTCTACATTTCAGAAACCGGATTAACAAGTTATGAAAAGTTTAACAAGAAAAATGAGTCAATGTGCTAAAGAGTTCCCTTTCAAAGGAATCAAGACGGCTCATTATAAAAGCCCGTTCGGATTTGCCGACTCACTGATCAAAGGGGCCGCGAAGACGCTCGAACCGGTTCAAACCGGTTACAGTTTGAAGAATATAACATTTTTTTTTAAACTTGACGGATAGGGAAAAATCTCCAGAAGACTTTTATTTGAATCCTTTTGTCAGGAATGTTTTAATTTGAGCAGCATGACTATTGCATGACGATAACTTGTCAATCGAATTGTAATTCAAAGAATTCAAATGAACATAAACTCTGTTAAAGGATTTCCTTAACATTAGTAATTATTTTCTACTCAATTCACTTCTTCGTTCGTTAAGTCTTCGTTCTTAAAGATAAATTGGAACAAATCCGCTTACATTTCGAATCCAATTCATTTTCCGGATAATTCCCACCGGGCCCGGGTATCATTTAATTAAATAAATCTAGCAGCAAACTAGTCCATATAATTTTAAATCTAGATTGTAGACCAAAAGGTCTGTAGAGAAAATCCGGTTATCCGGCGACCGATTAATTTTCCGGTTCAACAAACATCCGGGTTGCTTTAACAGTTTTATATTTGAACTGGAGTGGAAGTAGTCTAAACTAATGTTATAAAGAGAAAAGACTTGATCGTTTGTTGGTTTGTAATGGATATACTCAAAAACTACTTAACAGATTTAAGAAATTTCTTGCACTTACAGAAAGCTACATTATCAGAAGTAATATATTCATATTCATATTCATTTATTGCTTCACATGGTAATATAATAACATTGGATCTTAACAGTAGATAAGTATGTCATGTGACCCTGTGAGGGCACTGCAAAATAATAAAAAATATAGTGAACAAATTATCCTTACAATTAATCTAGATTCCATATTGCATAAATTATTACATGTTCATTAATAATAAATTAATTAAATAATCAACTAGCTATACGTCAAAAATAAGAGTATGAGTATGTCAATTAATTATCAAAATATATAATAGTTTTTACCCAAGTTTAATGTGTGGTGGTAGTGGTAACGGATCCGAAACGTGGTAACCGTATTCTACGCGGACGAAGCCGCAGGCAAGAAAGCTAGTCGAATAATTCAAATAAACTAGGAAATATTTATTCACAACTAAGGAAAAACATAATGTTTTAAACTGTCGCGCATATTATCACAAATTAAAAAAAAATGTCTACGGATTTAAGCGTAGACATCGTCGTATCTTTATTTGGTCCAATAACACATTAAAAAACTTAAAGCTAACAGAATAAGTACATGGGCGATGCGTAATCGGACCAAATTGGACCAGCCTCAGCTTAATGCTATGAATGGCAGCAGCCAAACACAGCGCTGGTTTTCAGACTGACCCATAATAGAGCTCGATGCGCGCACGACGCGAACGACGTTACCGCTATTTACCGCGTAGCTCTTCCATGTCAAGTCGTCTGTGACCATAATGCATAGAAATAAACTAGGATATGAATTTCAAGATCAAAAGTGTAAAAGGCCTCTACAACAAATAAACCCATCCAATAGATGGGTTATTTAAAATTATTGAAATATTGATAAAAAATATTGACATTTAAAATAAACTAAAACCTATAATATTTGAAAAAACACTATTTTAAATAATCAGTGTTTAAGTAATTCGTACTTATACCTATACTTTTTGAGCACAGTACATCGCTATTTAGAACTTCGAGATTTAGTATTACACTCTCCCGATACACTGAGGATAGTTGGTACCTACCTATTATATTATCTTTTATTAAGATTATCTATGTCAGCATTACTCAACATATTAACATAATGTGTTAAACTACCGCGGTTATTATCACACATTTTAAGGGTATGTTTCGGGTTTCCTATCGCATACCTTTGTTGACGAGTTCTAGTTCCTGTAGTAGCCGATAACTTTTGCGAAAGCGGGTACATCGGATTCGGTCGCTTTATCGCTAACCAACACCGTCCGGCGCCCTCAGTTCTCCAGTCGTCCCGTGACCATGATGGATGCAACTGCGTCGAAACATCAGGCTACTCATCAACAAAGGTACATAGTAGGAAACCCGGAATATACCCTTAAAATTGTGACTCAACATTTTGTTATGAAAATGATTTACATGAACGCCTAATAAATGAGTGCCTTGCATAGTTATAACTGAACTTCACTTGAAAACTTTCTTTTGAACGAGAGGAACACGTTGCAGCTACGCTGACAACTGTTTTATGTTGAAAACCAAAATTGTATTCGTGCTGTGTGCTCAAAAGTTTGGAGTTACCTTGTTTGACGTAAAATTTGTTTAGTTTATGTATACCTAGTTAGGGTTGCCAAAAATTTTCAATAATAATAAAAAATTTTTGGACGAATTCACATAGCGCCATCTAGCCCTAAAGTAAGCAAAGCTTCTGTTATGGGTGTTAGATTACTGATAAAATACTCATACTTTTTTTTTAAACACATACTTGCGGAATCTCTTAATACAAGCAAATTCAAGCTTAAAAAGAGATTCCAGACACTCAATATTGTAATAGGTTAAACTTGCCGAAATAAAGCTTTTTTATGATTTATCATCATCATCATCGTCCTAGCGTTTATCCCGGCCTCTGCCAGGGTCCGCTTTCCTGCTCATTCTTCTCCACTTCGCCCGGTCTTCGGTATCCTCGCGTAACAAGCCCACAGAGCCTCTTTCCTGATCTCGGCCAACCAGTCCACAACTCGGTTAACCAACTGAACCACTCGGGTCTTCATCAGAAGAATATAGGGTGTCAACAAAAATAGTATTCATATAAAAAATACAGCATGCTTTATTTATTTTTTTTAATTTCTATAACATCCTTGTCGAAGTGGTTGGTGCTGATATACCAAACACCACATACTACCTACGCAATTTAAAAAGGTAGGATCTTTATATATACTTAATGAAAAACTGTATTTTTTATCAAATGACTCTTATTATACCTGAAGAAAGTGTTAACGCTGTATTGCTAAAATAGAGATTTGGCTACTATATATTTTCCCAACACTACATAATACGTTGACCCAACAATTTTTTTTTGCGATTGCCGCAGCGGGTTAAGGGCACCCTCCAGGCTAAAGGGGGAGGGAGGAGGTGAACACTCATGTGTACCAGCGCGGCCGGCTGGCTGGTAAGGCTGGACTCGCTATGCAAGCGCCTACCAGCTAATCACCCCCTTGGGACTGCCTGTAGCCGGGAGCTCTTTACAGGCTTCGTCGGATGCGACACCCCATGGGGATGGGGTGTACACATGGAGATAGGGTAGTAGAATACTATATTCTATAGTAGAGTTGGCAACCCTACCATCAGGTCACCTGCTCAATCCTTTTCCTCCCTGTAATAAAACTTAACAGTTGTGTTTTCGCGCGTAAGGACCTGGGGCATTGACTAAGGACCGCATCGAAATCGGTCCATTCGTTTGGGAGCTACGATGACATAACCAGCCACACACCTCCACATATACATAGAGCCACACACACATGTCACACTTATACCCCTCTTTTTTAGACATAGGTAAGACATAAAGACAAAAAAATGATTTATTTTGACATCACAAAAATCCATAAGCGACTGTCAAAAAAACAACTTACAATGGCAACACAAGTAATTAAATAGTGTGAGAAATGTTAAATTCGTGAACGTAGTTCCATTTCCGTCTTTCCACTAACTAATCGGGCATTTAATAACAGAGCAAAGCAATTATTACACTGTAGATAAACTGAAAAACCTGTGAGAGAGCAAAAATCCGGTTTGAGCCAGCATTTTCCGGTTTAAACCGGCCACCGATTCATTTTCCGGTTCACCAGGGCCCACTCGGCGTAATAGAGTTTTTAAAATGAAACATAAACCTGGGAACCGCTTGGTCTAGCTGATTTATTCTCTTTGTGGGGGACATAAAGACTATTTTCAATTGAACTGAAAATAACAGGTTAATATTACAGCTGGAAATATTGATTTGAGATACCTATAAGGCTTCTATCTTTTGCGTTGTGCGCATGGGGAGTCAGGTAGATAAATAGATAAATTCTTGATTGCTCACACAAGAATAATTGCATAAAAAAGTACAGAAAACCCTTAGGTAATCTTAGGTATTACTTGTGGGCAAAGGCGGCCTTATCGCTGCAAGCGACCTCTACCAGGCAACCTTTGACTAAAGAACCGCTTATTGTTCAGGCAAGTAAAGTGGAATATTACACCAACTTGTGCAATAAATTGTCTTAGCGTCAATATCCCGGTTGTGTTTGTGTTGGCTCGGGATCCGCCTTGACCGTGATCCAGGTTTTGGCAGATCAGGTAAATAAAGATGACTGATTTCAGTATCACTTATCAGTGTAATCACATGTATGTCGTGCTTAAATTTGCATGATAAAATATCACTTCATTGGGAGAAAAAAGTCAGTGATCAATATAACCCCTACACATTAAAGTAACCTCATTCTACCAATAGCTTCTGTGGCTGAGCGATTAAATGATCCGACTCGTAAGCAAGAGGTACCGGGTTCGAATCCCACTGCGGCCATGTGCCAATGACTCTTTTCTGATTACGTACATTAGTTGAGTACTAACCGATGCTCTTACGGTGAGGGAAAACATCGTGATGAAACCTGCACTTACAGGAGACTAAATGTATAATCATAATCCAATCTGGTCGGGTTCCCCTGTTAATATGGTTACGGAGTACTAATGGCAGTTGCTCCACTGTAATTACCTGATCAGCCAAATCCTGGATCATGGTCAAGGCGGACCCCGGGGCCTCGTACGTGAGAGCACAACCGGGATATTGATGATGCTTTTTTTTCTACCAGTACTAGATATTATGGATTATTGCACACAAATATTACATAGAATGTCCAATGCAGCATTTACATTTCCCGGTAGCTGCCATCAACATTCAAATAGCTAGTCTTCCTCGAAATATTTACAGTGAGCGAACCGGGAATATTCCTGGTAAACCCGGTTATAAACCGGTTGGAACCCGGGCGAAATCGATCACCGGCTTCACTATCTTACCCGGAACGTTGTATTTGGTTTCATATTTTGCGTGAGAATGCAGCAGGAATCCCTGAGGCACGATTGTAAGCTATATAGACGGGGTTTCAAGAATTTCCGTACAGAAACCAGTATCACAACCTACCCTGTTAAGATTTTAGACCGTCTCCGGTTTGTACGCACGTCTATAGTGATGCTAGCTTACTTAATGCTGGTGGTAGGTAGGTTGATGCGCTGCGTTCTGTACTAGAAAGTACCTACTGTATCCGCATATCATAAAATTAGTAATATACATGTTCAGGCCTACTTTATTCGGTCATAGACTTCAGGGTAAGCGGGTTAAAATAATTAACAGTGGACTGCAGTTTTAAATGAACTTAATGTGTTTGAGCAATTAATTACAAAGGTAATGAGAGGCTGCTGATCCTCGTGAAAGGTAGGTTAATAATTGAATGGTGAATACGTTTAAGTATTTGAATTTTTAATACGATTGGCAATAGGTTTAGAATAAGAATAAGAATAAGAATAAGAATAAGAATAAGAATGTTTATTTTTCCACACAAGAATAACATAATACATTTTATATATTAGGACCTTCTACCTAGGGTACATACAAAATAAAATAATAATAATAATCAAAAGCTTTGCGTGGAAGGGCACAGTCTCAGTTTACGCTGAGGGCTCACGCCCTGCAGCACTGATTTTCAGACTGCCCCTGACCTTATCAGTGATATCTATTTCGAAAAGCACAATACTATTTGCAAGCAAACATAAAATACGTGAACAAACATAAAATAAGTGATACCTTGAATTTAAAATTAATTCTAACTAAACAAAGAAACAAAAATATTCTAACAGATATCCTATATTAAACAATTTTTGTAATAATTTTAATAGTATAATGTTAGAACTACAGTAACTGGTATTGAGGTTATTGCCATAATCTCCACGCTTGGCAGGCGGGTTGGAGATCGCAGTGTTTAAATATAACAATGGAAAATGCTGCTACCCATTTTCCAGACTAGAAGACTCTTGATCTTTTGCCTCGAAAACATTAGTCGCCTTGTACGACACCCATGAGTGTAAGGGGTTGGTGCTATTCTACTCTGCCGGACACAACACGGCCAAAGGTTTGTATATAAAAATATATACATACAACTAGTGCAATGGGTGCGACTTTAGGCGTCCTACCCCTACATACACCCACTTTACCCCTACCTACCCTTTCTTTTCTTACTGAAACATGATTTTATCTATGGTTGAAACCGCATTAAAATCCGTTAAGTAGTTTAAACGGTCTAAGCGTACATAGATACAGATTGCGAGAAGCGACGTTGTTTTAGACTATGTATAGATAAAAAATGAAATTATCAATATAAATTAATAGTTTTACTAAAATCTGAACTGGTAGGTCCCATACTAGTTTTAAAATTGAACAGCCGCCCATTTCCGTAACCAAACACATTCGTGAATCGAGTCCAAACATATCTATCCAATATCATCGCAAACAGCTGCCTATCTGCCCGCTTTACCCAATACCGGGTAAAATAAAACTGGGACAAGTCTATCAAATAGTCAATCTACAACTTCGGAAAGCGAAGGTTGCTCTGTGGGGAAAAGAAACGGACAGAAATCCTAGATATCTACAAAATTACATTTTAAAAATAGTTACCAGACCAAGCTTTATTTGGACCTATCTTTGGCCCCAAAATATAGCGAACTAATGGGCATGGCGCGACTTCGTTCGCATGCAACTACCTATGCTTTTTTTCTTGCATAAACCTTCCTAATAAATCACTCTCATTATAATTGAAAACTGTATTAAAATCCGTTGCGTAGTTTAAAAGATCTAAGCATACATAGAGACAGACGGCGGGAAGCGACTGTGTTTTATACTATGTTTTATACTGTGTTTTATACTGTGTTTTATACTGTGTTTTATACTATGTTTTGTACTGTGCTTTATACTGTGTTTTATACTATGTTTTATACTGCGTTTTATACTGTGTTTTATACTATGTTTTATACTGTGTTTTATACTATGTTTTATACTGTGTTTTATACTGTATTTTATACTATGTTTTATACTGTGTTTTATACTGTGTTTTATACTATGTTTTGTACTGTGCTTTATACTGTGTTTTATACTATGTTTTATACTGCGTTTTATACTGTGTTTTATACTATGTTTTATACTGTGTTTTATACTATGTTTTATACTGTGTTTTATACTGTGTTTTATACTGTATTTTATACTATGTTTTATACTGTGTTTTATTCTGTGTGTTATACTATGTTTTATACTGTGTTTTATACTGTGTGTTATACTGTGTTTTATACTGTGATTTATGTATGTATTATAGATAGTAGCAGGAGTGTAGAAGTAGTTTATCAGTTATCTAACACCCATAACACAAGCTTTGCATACTTTGGGGCTAGATGGCGCTGTGTCAATTTGTCCAAGCATATTTATTATTTACATTTACATTTTGAAATTTATTCTTTATTGTACACAAACATGACATGATGATACAGTACGGTAACAGAGATGTACAAAGGCGAGCTTAACTCATTAATTGAGTTTTCTACCAGCAAACCTTGGAGTCATAGGAACAGGTTTAACTTAAATGCAGGTACTAAAAGGGTACACTTAAACAGTAAAGTTTACATTTATTTTTATAGATGGCAAATCCCATAAAATTTTCGCAAACATTTTTTCCCCTTAAAACTTCCCCTTCCAAACGAGCTTTGTGTTGCGGTAAAACAATTTAGCTAGGAGATTATGGTAATTTCTCAAAGGGGATTTGGCTGTGACTGGCATCAGTATGCCCGGTCATTTGACGGAGTGACTAGACATTTAGCAAGTGACCTAGTGTGACCTCGTGAAAATTGGGAAATTGATTTTATTATTAAAAGGATAACAATTTTAAAGTAGTAGGTACCTACGATTTAGTTAGGCAGGCAACCCATAGCAATGTAAGCTGGTTTTATAAAAAAATCGGTTGTCTGTAAAGTCGGTTTACTGACGATAGTTGAACGTGACAACGTCAAGTAGGAGAGAGACGAACGCGAAGGCCGATTGTGCCTCTTTGTTGCTCGTTCCGCGCTCTCGCTTGCACTTCAAGCCTTAAATGGAACGCCTCAGAGCGAGGTAACGCCGCATGAGTCATGTTTTTTCGTGCGTGCAGCCGGATCTATCGAATTATAAGACGTTGTCACGTCAAACTACCGACGCTCATTTTTGTGCCATTTGCAAAGACTTGGTTCATGCCAAATGGATTAGCAATAGCGGACATTAATCTCCTGGTCAGCATCTTTTGTCTCGAAAACATTAGTCGCCTTATACGACATCCACGAGTGTAAAAGATAGTGCTATTCCACTCTAGCGGACACCACACGGCTACTTACCTATTTGTACTATTGCCGAAATATCTCGATTGAACTGATTTTTAAATACAGAAAACACAATTTTTCATCCTGCATTCCACCAATGGAGTAATAAAAAATCCTTTTTTTTCGGGAACGCAGCCAATTTGTGTCAAAACGGCGCCGACACTCATTTCCGACGCGTCCGGATGTGGTTATCTTTGGCGCAGGTGGAGATAAATACTGTTTATGAAGGCCCCTGGCAGCAGGGTCGTGGAGGTCAGATGGCAGTCGCTACACTGTAATTATCTGATCTGCCAAATTCTGGATCATGGTCAAGGCGGACGATTATTTTTATTGATTCTGAAATGGATGTAAGTCCACTGAAGGACGTGAACCCCCTCCACTTTAGTGGAGGGTTTTGTCATAATATGCACGCTTGGTAGGACGATTGGAGATCTCAGTGTACCACAGTGGCCCTAACACCAACCGACGTAGAAAAATTGCCAGCGAAACCTATTTATACTATTGTTGAAATATCTAAATTTTTTTATCCAGCATTCCACCAATGGAGTAATAAAAAATCCCTTTTTTTCGGGAACGCAGCCAATTTGTGTCAAAACGGCGCACCACTCATTTCCGACGCGTCCGGATGTGGTTATCTTTGGCGCAGGTGGTGATAAATACAGTTTATGAGGGCGTCGTATTGCGCCCATTATTGAGCTATGGACAGGGGTCTTTTGACTCTTTAAAGATTTTTACGGCTTTTTTAAAGTCGGGTAATAGCTGAAAGGCCAGTAAAGAGCAGTAGAATTCTCGGAACTAAGTGACTAGGGAGTAGGGGGCATTTGCCTGTTTGCTGACTCTGGATTTTTCCAAATCGGTTGGATGCGGTTTTCTGTATTTGAAACGTAGGCACAGACAGACACACAGATACATAACACTTTTTATCAAGGTGTAGAAACTAGAGTATTGTACCCAATTGTCTACTTTTTCTTTAAACTCGCGTGTATCCGAAATATATTGTCGGCGTCGGGCCTCCTTCCGCACCGGAAGACCCTTCGCCACCTGGCTGACCACTAACCGGAAATGGAGGGATCGCATATAGTAGTAAAAGCTAGGGCAAGAAGAACAGTATTCGAGATAACGTTATCTATCTCATCTTGGCGTTAATGTCCCGGTTGTGCTCTCGCGCACGTAGGCCCGGGGTCCGCCTTGACCATGATCCAGGATTTGGCAGATCAGGTGATCACTGGAGCGACAGCTGGAGATAATGTTATCTATACATAGTATAAAATACAGTCGCTGGGAGCGTCTGTGTCCTTGTCTAGAAGTATTTCCGCTAAGTCCTCGTAAATCACGTAACGAATTTTGATGCAGTTTTCATCATCAGATCGATAATATCTTCCGAAAGGTTTATACGTATAATACATAGATAATTTAGTAAAGAAAAGCTGAGAAAACCCGTACAAAGCCAGGGCGAGAACCTATAAATACCTAACCATCAGAAAAACGTAGGTTATCCCCCGACTCAGTATAGGTATGTAAATATTTCCCAAACTACTGAATTGATTTTAATGAATCAAACCTAAGAACTATCTCTATTAAACTGGCTTTCGCATAAATAAAATCGCATCACAATCAATCCGTTTGTTCGGGAGTAACGATCGGGTTGATTTTACCTCTCTCTTTTGGGTAGCAACGAGTGGGGTTTTGGATGTTTTAATTTCGGTAAAGGACTTGTGGTTTACGTGCGTGGGGTCACGGCCGTGTGGTGTCCGGCAGAGTAGAATAGCACCAACTTCTTACACTCGTGGGTGTCGTACAAGGCCAATAATGTTTTCGAGGCAAAAGATCAAGAGTCTCCGAGAGAGTGGACTGTTACGGGCTGCGATCCACCTACATATTTCCTAGACATTTCCTCGTAACTAATTTACGATTACGATCTTTAAGGCCCTACGAAAAAAGATCTGTGAATCTGTAGGTGGATCGCAGCCCGTAACAGCTGTAGTCCACTGCAGGACTTTGGGCCTCTCCCACGAAAGGAGAGGTCATTGCCATAATCACCACGCTTGGCAGGCGGGTTGGAGATCGCAGTGTTTAAATGTAACAATGAAAAATGCTGCCACCCATTTTTCAAACTACGGAGACTCTTGATCTGTTGCCTCGAAAACATTAGTCGCCTTGTACGACACCCACGAGTGTAAGGGGTTGGTGCTACTCGTATTCTACTCTGCCGGACACCACACGGCCGTGACCCTACGCACGTAAACCACAAGTCCTTTACCGAAATTAAAACATCCAAAACCCCACTCGTTGCTACCCAAAAGAGAGAGGTAAAATCAACCCGAGCATCTGATAAGTGCTCTCCCTATTCCGAGCTAATACCTAACCCCGGAATAACTCTGGTAATAAAATAAAGGCAGATGTTATCTGATACGTTCCCTAGAGGGCTTTAAGGATGCATACTCGTACATACCCGGGTCGCTACCCGGGATTGGGATGAGGGATAAGTGTACCCGGTTCTGATGTGGGGTCGTGGGAATGTGAAGGTTGATTTTTTAGACTTTTAGCTTTATAATTGGACTCTCTGCCATTAAACGCAACGGTTGGAGAGAATTTCAAATCATTTGAACATGCTACGAGAGATTTGTGTTAAGCATGTATCAGGCAGGATCGTAGGTTTTTTGTTCCGAAATACTGCTGCACAAAGCTTGTTCCAAAACGTGATCGTACAGTCAGCTGCAGAGTGAATGGTCCCAGCACATATGAAACGGACGTTCAGTAGGTCAGTTCTGTCTGCAGCTGACCCCCTTAATGGCAAAAAGTTTCGTTACAATCATACGGTGTCGCCACTTATCTAGGTTGTGCTAATGGATTTTCAATTTGCGAGGGGTTGTATAAAGGCACTGTCTCATACAAAATATGGATATGAATATATCGTAGCTTGTGGCGTTCGATAGTCGCTGCCTATCCAACAGAGTTTACTCGCTACTTGTCTAAGTAAAGTAACTTTACTATGCGTTCTCATCACAGAGAAAAAAAATTGCTTAACCAAGGCAGCTAACTTTCCAATCTCTTTGGTTCTCACACTGCTCTATGATTGATTAATTTCCTTCATTTTGACGGACGCATAGTGGTGACCGCTACTCAAATATTGTCAGTTGGAACTCTGTACGTTCGCACGCATTGCGAGATCATAGCAACAGGAAAATATTGTGTTACACACAAGTATAACATTGCATATCAAGCATGTTATGTTCAAATACTTAAACAATAAGACAACTCAATCATTTCAGCTTTCTCACTAAAGCGGTGGATACACTCACATTCTGACTAGGTAGGAAGGACGTAGTCGTGAACCAGGCTTTAAATCTTTTCGGTAATAAATTAAGTAGTTTCTCATCGCAGGTTAAAAACAATACAGGCCAAACAACCAGAAAGCCATTTAGATTCACCGCAGTGTAGTTTGCCGCGGTTAGCTCGTCGAGGCCTCCAATCGACCATGATGGGTCTGCGTAAACATATATCCCAGTGCGTGTGCCTGAATTTGATGTAGTGTTGGCTTTACGCCGCAGACTTGAATTATAACTGGCTCGCCTCGGACCTGACGAAAATACGGACGGATACCCTCTAAAATTGTGAGTGAAGCATGAAAATAGCCGCCCGTTTCTGGAGGTGCGTTTTACACTGTCGCACTGGTGTGACAGCGCGGTAAAAAAACAAAATGGTGGTGTTTTTAAGCTATTGCATAGCTTTTATCGCGGGCTTTGAGCGCGGCGACCGAATCAAGAAATTCCGTAACGAAAAAACCTAACACCACCCACTCCGACCGGCACAGCGGTGCGGCGTTGAAAGCCGTGCATCGTCTAACGTCGTTTCAGTTCGGCAGACTTCGACACGGTGTTTGTGTGCGTGCGACTAGACGTATGCGTGTAGACTAGCTGCTAACTGCTCGTAACTGATTCTATCTCTTTTAGACACAATGCTAGGTGAGACAGCGTGCTTTTTGGCCGCGTACACGAGTGAGTTCGATAAGGTAATCCAAAAATTGTTAGTATTAAAGAAACATTATATCTATATAAATGTACATCGCGCGAAATTCGATGGTCAAACTCTTAATATCGTTCTTTTTGTTCAAATTTTTTGAATGGAGGTACTTATTATAATTGCATAAGTTGATAAAAAAATGCTATGCAATAGCTTTACCGCGGCAGTCCCCGAATGCCACACGTATTTTTTTCTATAAGTAGACTAGCCAGACATTTGACCGCCATCTCATCTGAGGGGCTATTAGCTATCTCACTGAACAACTGAATTTGACATATAAAATCTTACACTACTTTTAATTGGAGGACGCTGTAACCAGTGGCCAACATGGATGACGTAGTGTAAAAGTTTTTAATGTCAAATTCTGTGTCCACTGAGTTAGCAAACAACCCCACTGGTGGTAAGTGACGATGCGGCCATGATGGAGCATACCTGTCTAGGAATATCCTATTCACTCTAGCCTTCATTTTGGCGTTTATGTCCCGGTTGTGCTCTCGAGAACGAGAGCCCGGGGTCCGCCTTGACCATGATCCAGGATTTGGCAGGTCAAGTAATTACAGTGGAGCGACTGCCATCTGACCTCCATGACCCTGCTACCAGGGGAACCTGACCAGATTGGATCATGGTTACACATTCAGTCGCCTGAATGTGCAGGTTTCATCAAGACGGTTCATTCACTCTAGCCTTGAAGGCGTCTATTTAGTGAAAAGCTTGTTGTAGGATGACGGAAGTTGGACGAGGTGGCGTCCCGCCGACCAGCTAACAAGACACGTGAAGGTGCCAGACGCAAAGCTCGAAAAAACATTGACATACCTGGTGCATCGGTGTACTCACACCGTGTAGGTTATGTACAACAAAATAAATTATCAATAAATTGTCGTGCCTTGTATGTTTCACTTCTCTTTAGTATGGAACAGCGTCCGTATTTCTCTCAGCTCCGTGTGGCCTGGAAATATGGACGGTGCAAACAAGGTTTCGCTGACGATGGGTTCGTGTGCACAACGCCGCTGTAACACGAGATGTAGGTACCTACAGCAAACTGTAGAATTGCATTGTCGTGTTATACACAACATAACTGAAACGCAATTCGGTCTTTCTGAACTTCCAACCAATAATATGATAGTTGGCAAATCATCGTTGCCTGGGAGCTGTGAAATATTGATATCAAAGGAAATCCTTAATTGTGGTGTTCAAAAGCAGCGAAGAATAAAATTATTTCACAGAAATTCTTAAATTAGATTGAATATTCAATAATTGGACAAATACATAATCAGATATTTTCACCGAACTTACATGAGTGTGCAAAATTTCAACTCAATCGGAAACCGGGAAATCGGTGAAATTTAACTTGCAAGATTTTATTACGAACAACCATGGGAACATGTGAATTAAATAAAAGCCTCTAAAAATAACGGAAACCATTCGACCAAGTTCACATTTATACTTAAATATTATAATTTTTAAACTACTAAACCGATTTCAATGAAACAAAATTAAAAACCATCCCGATTACACTACCTTTCAAAAAATACCTTTTAAAAAATTATATTTTCATATATTAGTTAACAATTTATAATAATTTGTATGTAGGTATAGGTTTTATCTTTGTCTGTATTTTGTATTAGTTTATTTTTGTATTTATTTGTGTGTTAATAAATAAATAAAATAAATCAAGAAAACCGCGTCTAAATCGGTCCATCCATACGGGAGCTACGATGCCACACACCCTCCACACATACACAGAGCCACAGACACACACGTCAAAACAACACCCCTATTCTTTCGTCATGGGTGGATAATACCCGCAACCACATCCCAACGTAGCCGTCGAACATATTTCGGCGGTGGGTACATATGCATACATCGTTTCCCTGACACCGTATACCATATTCGTGTATACACAAGACCCTGCTGAAACGAAAAATCTATCATCATTAGCAGACAGTGCGCACTGCAATGCAGTAGCAGTAAGCACTAGCAGTAAGAAGTAGCTAGTACAACCTGCAATCGGGGATGGTGTGTCACAGTTATTAATGATTGCAAAACTCTTACACTCGTATTCGGAAACGATACTAAGAGATCTCACAGAGCGCGCGATTGAATAAATCAATGAATAAATAACACTTCAATGCACATTGAAAAGAATACAATGAGTACTTAGAAATGAACAAAATAAAAAGCAACAGGCAGAAAAGATTTTAGAAAGATAAGTATCAAAGCAAATATACTGAGAGTAGGTTGGTCATCCTGAAGACATATTGGTGTAATTAGCGAACGCACAGGGTTCCAACTGACAATACTTGAGTGGCGATCGGCACTATGCGACCCTCAAACAAATGAAAACATAATGCACGTTCGTAGGAATCAATCTATGTTTGCCAAGAATTGTGACATTCACAAATTAAATTTAAGAAATAATAATAAACTGTTCGTACCAAAATATCGCCTAAGTAAAGTAAATTCCGCATGGATGGGTAACTGTATACGTTTCTACAACAAAATACCAGATACAATTGTAAATCTGTCAGAAACGAAATTTAAATGTACCGTAAAACGAATTTTGATCTCGAAAGGGTATTATAAGATAGATGATTATATTCATGATAAAAGCGCATGGTGTGATGTCAACTGCAATCTATAATTTATTAGTATATAACTTATATATTCACAATAGTAATAACACACATCTTTATAATATTGTTAAATGAATTGTAAATTTTCCATTCGCATTTTGTCCAAATATATATTTCTAAGAATCGTCGCTTCCTTGTAGCATATTATCCATCCGTATTTTTCCCAATGGCATCATTTCCCAGAAATGCTATTCTCTTGTACCTCGCTTTTCATCCAATCCAAAGCCAATATTTTTGGCATCTACTATAAAAGTAGCTTTGTTCGAGAACCCAAGAAATAATGTCCGAGATAGCCACAGTAAGCACTAGATGATCGAACTCGGTACCTATCTCTTACGAGGCAGACTCTCTAACCATTACGTCACCGAGGCTCCTGTAGGCACTGTATACCACTCCGATGTTATTGCATTGTCCTGTGGTATCCTTTGATATTAAATACATCGTGAATCTAAGCAAGGTCAAAAACATTCTATTGTATAAGGCATAATGGAGCGAAAGCCTTTCACGCTACAATTTGGTTAGTACAGGTACGTACTCAGGGGGGTTGTGGGTGCATATCTTTTTTATTTTATTTTTAACTTCGTGTACACAAGCTTCGTGACGCTGGATACAAGGCTCCCTTATCGAAGAGTTGATTCACTTTATTAAAGTGAAATTGTCCTAAAACAGCAAATAAATTATTTATTGATAATTATTATGAACGGTGAAAAATTTCTCAGCTCTTTCTCCGGCTCTTTCGTAGCGCGAAATTAGAAAACAGACTGTCTCTCTGTAGGCGATCCCTCATGACTGAGGATCGTGGTCTGATGAGCACATCTTCCAGCGCACGGAATGCCTCCAACCGTTCCTATCCATCGCCAGCCTCACCGCGTCGCAGAATCTGTTGGATGGCGCAACCTTCAACTGATCGGTCCATCTAGTTGGTGACCGTCCTCTAGGGCCCGGATTATAACAAGCGTCGCCGACGCAAGGAGCGTCAATAACGCAAGTAGCGTCGTCGATGCTCCCTGCGTCGCCGACACTCCCTGCGTCGCCGACACGCCTTGCTGTCAGCTGTCAACGCAAGGAGCGTTGATAACGCAGGTTGCGTCAATAACGCAAGCAGCGTCGTCGACGCGCCTGGCGTCGCCGACGCAACCTGCGTCAGAAACTCTACCTGCAACGGCGCGCGCATTAGAAATACATACAATTTTGAGTTGACAACTGACAGCAAGGCGCATCGGCGACACTTGTTATAATCCGGGCCTAGGACTAGTCCGTCCACTAGAAAATAGACTAAGGGCATACATTTGTTTTACTTTAAATCATCCACCACCACTTGTCATTTAGTTGTAGCGTGGCAGGTATTCTCAGGAGAACTGTATATTATGTGGAAGGGGACTATACCATCCTAATTCAACTCTTGTGAGGAATGTGTTTATAGGATGCTGGCATGCGACTGTCGGAAAGTAAATTTATGTAACCTAATTGAACAAATACCTTTTTTTTTTTTTTTTTAAATGATACAAGGCAAGCATTTGGGTGTTGATGAGGGTAGGGAGTTGAGCTGAATTGATTAAGAATTGATGCTACGTACATTGCATGGTACAGTTATTCAACAAATCAGTTGACCCCCCATTATTATGATAATCTATGGGGCCAGCTAAATTTTATTTCAAAACTAAACTAAATACCCAGCCACGGTGTTTCCTTTGGTCTATGACATGGGATCGTTCAAGAGGTATATTAGAGGTCTTAGAGGCGGGCAACGCATTGGTAGCACCCCTGGTGATGCTGATGTCCATAGGCGGCGGTGACCACTTTCCATCAGGTGGCCCGCATGCCGGTTTGTATGCCGGATATCATAAAAAAAAAACAAAAAAAAAACAAAAAAACACGTCTAATTAGCTGTAATTGTTTGCCGTGTGGTGTCCGGCAGAGTAGAATAGCACCAACCCCTTACACTCGTGGGTCTCGTACGAGGCGACTAATATTTTCGAGGCAATCTAAGAGTCTCCTTAAACTGGAAAATAGGCAGCAGCGTTTTCCATTGTTATATTAACAACACTGCGATCTCCAACCCCTGCCAAATGTGGACATTATGGCAATAATCTCCGCTTTCGCCGTAAGTCCTGCAGTGGACTATTATGGGCCGTTATGATGATAATAAAAAAATGACATTGTTGTAATTTTCTACCCTGTTTATTGGCCTATCAGTCCTAACTCCCGCCCCGTCTAATATATCTCCCATTGTGGGTGTTAGGGATAAAACGTTGTTTTGTTATCCCCCCCCCCCCCCCCCCCCCCCTTCCAAGGCGTCTTTGTAGCATCGAGATCGCCCTGGTTCTCAGTTTTTGATAAATGTTTCCACCCCCGCATCGAAGACTTATGTATTTGTTTCGTAAATACCTCCAGAATTGTTTGAAAGCTTTAATCTTTTATTGCGTAAGTGTTCTTTTAAGATTTAAAGTTATTTATCACTAGTGGACCCGGCGCAACTTTGTTTGCGTACACCTACTTTACCCTACACATTCTTTTTTTGCTTGCTTGTAAACCTACCTCTTGAATCACTCTATCAATTTTTGAAAACCTCATTACAATCCGTTGCGTAGTTTAAAATATCTTAGCGTACATAGATAATATATAGATACGTAGGGACAGACGGCGGGTAGCGACTTTGTTTTGTAATATTTTAAAATGTAACTCTACATCAATTACTTACTTTCGCTAGTAGTTTGTGCTTAGGTAATGCTGGCACTAGTACTTTCACTGCAGTAGCAACCTAAAACAATCTAATCTTTGCGTCAATATACCCGTTAGGCTCTTGCGAGAAACATGGTAAAACACATTCAGGCGACTATGTGTAACCACGATTCAATTTGGTAAGGTTCCCCTGTTAACGGGCTCACGGAGGTCAGAAGGCTGTCGCTACAGTGTAATTACCTGATCTATTAAATCCTGGATCATGGTCAAGGCGGACCCCAAGCCCTCGCGCGCGAGATCACAACCGAGACTTTAATGCCAAGATGACGATGAGTTTAACGAAAATCTGACAAACCACAGGCATAGAAATTGATTTGTGGATCATGCCTATAAAATTTCAATGGCGTTAATAGCGTAATTTTAAAACTATGATCAAACTTGGTTTGTATGGAGCGCGCTCGGGAAACACTCTTCTCAAAAACGCGCTATCCTTTACTAGAATAATTTGTGAAATGACAATATGTGTTCATCGCACTCCCATCCCAATCGTATTAACATTCCAGCAGACAGGACAGTCAAGGTCAACACGGCCATCGTTGAGGCCCCCGGGGCCTCTATCGACCTTGACCGTCCCTGTCAAATATCCCTTCAACTGTGCAATACCTCTATATACTCCTAGGGTCTTTAGTGCTCCATGGGGACAAGTAGCATTGATTGTAGGGGACCAGCGTATTTATTGCCAGAACAACGATCACTGAACAACGAGAGGACAATCAGTGGCCTAATGGTTAAGGGTCCGACTCGCACCCCGAGTTACCCGAGACCAACTGATAGATTATTCACAAAAACATTTATTTATAATTTGCAAAATATTTACAGGGATATTAAAAAACACTGTATTGAAAAAATTCGTCCACACCACTGCCACCCTCAATGTTGCCAAAAAACGAATGTTAATCCGTGTCTAGACCCGCCAGTGGCGCCACTGTCAGATATAGTAAATTTGTTGACAGTTCTATAGAATTTTCTCGCAACACGGGCCCAAAGTTTCCACCTATAACTTTGTATCTCTGCATACCAAATGGAAACAACTAAAATCCAACCCGAACCCGCTAGCAACAACAGTTAGTACAGAAACCCATTAAAATATTTTAATTGGATTTTCATTGAGGACTTTCCCAGAAATTAGCATTAGCCAAATAAAAGAGACCCCTGAACTTGAGAAGTCCCAAAAAGTGCCCCGAAGTCCCTCAAAGCACCCAGTGGCCCATTTCAATTTTTCTCAAGTACTCCTTTGTAGGCACTTCTAACAACTTTTACGTGGAATTGGACGTAATTTTTTATTGCTTCGCGAGGTAGGTGCGCCGCAGAAAGATTTCTTTTTAATTAAATGGGTTTCAGTTGTGGAGTTTTATTCGGAACTAGCGGTTGCCCGCGGTTTTCAACCGCGCGCTGTGGCTCTTTGTACACATTTAACTAGGTATCGCGTTACCTATTATCTTTCCGTGATGAGAATCGATGGCACTCAGGAATAGTGTAGCTTCCAGTGAGTGAAATAATTTTTAACAGTGGGTCGAGAGAATATCTCCACCATACAAAACAAAAACATAAATACAAACTATCTATGTTCATGGTCAGTTTCCATACTACGTTACTAGTTCATTTTCATACATTTGAGCGCCTTTGAGCCGAGAGCAATCAGGGGCGGGTTGTTTGATTTTTTGTAATTATATATTTAATTTTTAATTAGGCTAATCCTTTCATTTATTCACTTCCTTCTTATTAAATAAATCTTCTTATCTTTTGAAACCTGCTCCGTAGGAATTTGAAAAACATGTTTTACGATATAGGTATCCTATTGATCGGATTGCCAGATTTCAGCATGTTATGCGCGTTGTCTGAGATATGCATTGATTAGCTAGAGACGCAAAATGACGGGTGTTAATATCAAGTGAATTGTGGTTCCCACAATATCTATAACGTCTAGGATCGTCGCCGGCAAAATGGCTACGAGAATTTTCATACTTTTCCTTAGAAAATTATGACAAATGATCTGTCAGCTCCAGCGTTCCAGAGACATATTGCACTAGAAACACGACGACATAATTACCACCTAGAAATTTTCATTTTAACTAAGAGCTTCTGAACAGGAGCGTCGGTGGCCGAGTGGGTAAGGTATCCGACTTGTACAGTGAGGGAAAATCTCGTGATGAAACCTACAAAGTCAGGCCACGAAGTATAAAATAAAGTCGCTTTACGCGCCCGTAAGTATGTATTACCAATAACTCTGCCTAAATTAGGCAACCGATTTTGATGCTGTTTTCACCATTATAAGTAATAAAATGAAAATTAACGTTTCGTGCCCAGAAAGAGATTCTCTGAAGATCACGATGGCTCGCTTAAATAGTATTAAAAATGATAAACTTTAATATTAAATTAAATATTACTAACAAATATTTAAAAAGTGGCGCCCACAATGGGACCTTTCTGATTTGTATTGACAACGGGATTGTCATTAATACTGGAATATAACACAATAGAAATTCGTCTTTAACGTTAACGTAGGTTTATTTTTTTACGTAATACGGCAGACAAACAGCCATGCAGGCCACCTGATGGTACGTGGTCACCGCCGCCTATGGACATCAGCAACATCAGGGGCTGCCCGCCTCTATAGAGACCTCTAAAATACCTCTTGAACGATCCCATGTCATAGTCCAAAGGAAACACTGTGGCTGGGAGCCATCAGGAGATATGGGAGTTTCTTTTGTTTTTATTAAACTAGCCAGGCATTTGACCGCCATCCTGGTGGTAAGTGACGATGCAGCCGAAGGTGAAGCATGCTTGGCTAGGAACAGCCTATTCAACTAGTCTTGAAGGCGTCCAGATTATAATGATCAGGGAACACACTCGCAAGTAACGTGTTCCATTCCTTAGCCGTACGCATTATAATGGTTGAACCAAAGCGGCTCGTGTGTGCAAAGATCCACGACATAAGGATGAAGCATGGATGGGTACTTAAGCAACCGTTCGGATGAACAAAGTCACATGCACGCTTTATGCAAACGTAGTTTGGTCTAATTTTCAATGTTTATTTTGTACAATATTTATTTAAAAAAATGTCTTGATTATATTTTTAGGTACAATAGTTCGGGGTGTTAAGACGGTGGGTTTCTTATTCTCTTTTAAATTGTAATTTCTGCCTATAGGTGCAACGTTCTGGACCTCACTCCGCGGGACTCGCGGAAGATCAGCGCGGGGCGGTTCCAGCCGTGGCTCGTGCTAAGGTACTTCTGTTGGCAGGGAGTGCCACAGCACAGCAATTCCGAATCGATAGATATTTCAGTTTATATTGTATTATTTTTGTATGTTTAATGTGAATGTTGTTGTGATGTGGTGTCTTTATTATTCAATAAATTTCATTTCATTTCCTTTAATTATATTACACTATCAAAGCCAATTAAATAAGACCTAGACATATATTTTAATTGGCAATTAGTACAATTATATCAAACAGGTTGTAATAATATCATCAAATATAGCCAAATTACGCCAATTAATACGTGATCTAGAAACTAATATCTATCTATGCTTGTGGTTTCTTGGATTTTCACTAAAATATGATGTTTAAAAGTTACACAGGATTTAAAATTTGTATGGAAATTTTGAATCTTAAACTCTTAAGCGCTGTCTTAATTGGCAACGGTTTTGCTACCATGGCCCTGCGACTGACGGTTTTGCGGTCTCCTCTTCAAAAACTCAAAACGCATATTGGTCTGGCGACGTCCGTCGTACGACCATGGTCGCACGACTGTTGCCAATTAGGACAGCGCTGTGAGCTAGAAGTGTAATTCTAATTAGTATAATGAAGTACCTTATTTACTTGATACGACATTACTTAATTAATTTGTACGTACTTGCTACCTTTAATTAAAATTAACGGTATCCAGACAAAGACAACGAGTATTTAACAAGTTTCAGGTTTGAGACTTAAGAACCGTAGTTGTTTCAGTCGAAAGACACCCACTGCTGGGCATAGGCCTCCCCCAGAGATCTCCACAAAGGCCGGTCCTGTGCCTTCTGCATCCAGCTGGTACCTGTGATCTTTATCAGGTCGTCGGTCCACCTTGTGTCGGTTCGTAGTTGTTTATTTAATTATTTACTTGGATGTAGAGTTTTATTTCACTTGTCTTTACTTCTATACATGTACGAAATTATGGCCTCTCCACAGAATGTGAGGTTGGCTGGAAGATATCTCTTTTAGGGATAAACTCCCCTTTGTACTTTGTATTGTAACTATGTTTCTAATGTGTTTTGTGCAATAAAGAGTATAAAAATAATAGTAAAAAACAAAGTCGCTTTCTTAGTTCCGCATCTATGAACGCTTAGATCTTTTAAACTACGCATCGGATTTTAATGCGGTTTTCAGTAATAGATAGAGCAATTCAAGAGGAGGTATATAATCAAGAAAAATTGTAGGTAGAGACAAAGTAGGTGTGAGGGAACGAAGTCGCGGCGGGTCCACTAGTAATATCACAAAGATAAAAGATTTGTATTTTTATTTATAATAAACTCTAAAGCTACTGGACGGATTTAAAAAATTCTTTCACTAATTGGAAGCTACGTTATTCCCGAGTGACATGGGCTACTTTTTATCCCGGGAAAACAATATGGTCCTGCGGGATCATTTAATGTGTACAGAGATCCGGACAGCTCTCAGGTGAAAGGTGCTGGGAACGGCTAGTAGTTATAATATTTTATACCTACCTAAAAATACTTTCGGAAACTATTTCATTGACTTACATGTATTTTAAAATACCATCTGAGAAATTAAACATAAAATCTTGTTAAGGAAATTAAAAAAAAATACTTTTGAGGACTAAATTTTATCTAGACAGATACACGAGTTTTGGCCAGCAACTTAATTTTAACCTAACATACATGATATTTAATATACTTCATGTGTTTTATCTTAAACTAAACTGTAATGTAATTACAGTATTATGGAGTCTTTGTTACTTGAATAAATAAATTAAAATTGAAATTGAAATTTATAATCCTTAAAATAATTACCGCATGCAAAACGCGGATGTGTTAATAAAACAAAATACTCCAAAACACGGTACACAACCCGGGTACGACGCAAACAAGAACCGTGTACCTGGTACAGCGACAAAAATTCCACATCCCGCTTACCCGGCTGTGTTATCACGCGAAAACCGACCTTATCGTCTTCCGGAATCAATTAGAAAAATACTGAAAACGGTGTAAAATAACACTTACCGATAACCAGTGACATGGCGAGCAGGATCGCGAAGAGAGTGTGTTTGGACATCTTTCGGCCAATCACGGTTCACTATTCAAACGCGGAACAACATGGCGGGCGACCGTCCCGCGCGAGAGTCCGCGCGTTCTGAAAGGCCCCTCCCGGGCGCGGGTAGTGGGGACACACCGCCGGGAAAGGCGGAAAGCGAAGGGAAATTCGGTACAAGTTGTCGATACTTGTTTTGTGCGGCGCAAAATTTGGTTTGGTGAGGCGTGGGTCTGTGGCGTCGTAGCTCCGAGATGGATAGGCCGATTTTAATGCAGTTTTCTTTATTTGAGAACCAGGTAAATCGAGATGACCCTTAGCTTTGTTTTATTAAAAACAGTTTAGTAGTTTGGGAAATAATTGAGTAGTTAATGTCACTTTCTTTTTCATAATCCTTTTTTTTTTTAATTGTTTATTTTACGGCTCTGGAGTCGAGCCGCTGACCTCAAAAATACCTTTTTGGAGGTCAGTGATTCATCCCTTTTGAGCCATTATGTTATGTGTTTGTGGTGTTATTGTGTGTAAATAAATGTTTCTATTTCTATTTGTATTTCTAAATATTGACTTTGTCGGAGATTTTCCGACATTCGTCGATGATGTCATGTAATACTAGACTACGCCCACGTAAAATTATTAATGATAATATACCTGAATTTTAGTAAAACAAATAAACATTAATTAAATCTAAACCTTAATCTAAAACCTAAATAATATGATGTCCTCAATGTCGCTGCCACTGGGGAAAGTTCCCATAAGGCTGGCTGCATTCCCCCGCTGGATGAAAATACTAATACATTGGCCGAGAAATGAGCCAGCCTGTGGGAACCCCAAAAAGCTTATCACAGCAAACGTCGTAAATACGCAATCATTCGAAATATTTGCATATTTACGGTATTTCAATGACGTTGTGCCAATATGGGACGCCGCTAAAGAAGCTACGCATGTGTCGTCCCATACTAAGGGCCGCCCAAGTTTCCATGGCACAAGAGTCATACCATCTGGTCCCTTGCCTTGAAGAAGAAGAAGATCTCGCACCAAGCCCGATTCTACTGTTGTGTCCCCATTGACACTAGCAAAAGCCCGACATATAATGTCATCGAGGTTGGCAAGGTACCATAAGCGGCCGACACGTTTAGAGGAAGAAAGGCCGTGGTGTCCTAAGCGATGTACCGCAGCGCCGCAGAGGCAGCATCATAGCAGTATCAAAGGTCCATGCGTTCTGGAGCTATTGTGCCACAAACAGGATACACAGACCTCCACCTCAGACTTATAACACCCGTCGTTTTACATCAGGGTTAGCAATAGTAACTGTCAGAATATCGTGTAATTATTGCTGTTCTAATTACAAAGATCGTTTCCTGTATAGGCAATGCGGGGTTTATAATTAGCGCATGCCTGAGGAGTCTATTTGGTTACGGGCTACTACCGCACGCTCAACAATGTGCTACCAATTCTAAAGTTAAATAATATAGGTCGTAATACACGCGAGTACATGAATGATACTGAAATATCGATCGCCGTACGTTTCAAGGCAGAAAACAATACATTTCCAGGCGCAAGAAGAAGAGGCCGGCCCAAGAAGCCATGGCTAGAGGTCAATAAGAATAACATGCGTGCCGACAAACTCACCACCAAGGATGCCGAAGACCGAGCAAAGTAGAATAAGAAAAGCATGAAGGCGTGTTGCGCGGGAGCGCAACCGGGATTTAACGCCAAGATGATGATGATGATCTATCTAGTTTCGGCTCCGTAATAACATCGGCTATTTCAGCTTCGTAAAACGTCGCGTCGTTCTGTCGCACGTGTATGAGTAAATACGAAGCCGTAATTAGATGAGGTGCTTTATTTACGGCCCCCAGTAGTGTAAATAGATAAGCGGTTTTTGTTACATCTTAGTCTGCTAGGCACCTCACGGTCAAATTAGTACCCGAATTCACAAACAATACAGACCTACATGGTTAAGTTAAGTAGCTTTACTATGCGTTATGTGCTAAGTTAACACACTGTTTTCAAAACGGCTCTATAATTTGTCAATTTCGTCCATTTTGACGGACACGTAATGCCGATCGCCACTCATATATTGTCAGTTGAGACTCTGTGCATTCGCGTACACTTTTCTTTTAATACCACTAAGGTGGCAAAAAAGCTTACGGCCTGCCTGATGGTAAGCAGTCACCAAATTGCGACACTGTGCGACCTCATAGCAACTTTTCTGAATACGATTGTAAGTTAGCCATCCTCTGGAGCCCTGTGTCGAGCAGGGTACAAGGGAAAAGTTTAAACGGCACATCTTCAGATGTTTGGAGGTCAGACGGCTTGGCCCGTTTTGTCTCCAAACTGAAGGAGGCAAGTCTACATACTTACCGTTTTAATAGGTAGCTGTTCGAGCGCAAAGAACATTCTTTTGACCTTTGTAAAGTCAAACAGGACGTTTGTAGCGAACTGTACTGGGAAAATATGGCGGTAGGTATCTAATTATAACGAAGCTTTACTGCTGGGAGAACTGTCGTCGACCTGACGAAGCATAGGCGCTAGGTAAGCGAGATGCACCGTGTTCGAATTTCACTGCGGCCATGTTTGCTGAGGTGTTCGAAAATCGGTTTTTCTAAGTTATATGTACATTAGTTGTATAATAACCGATGCTCTTACGGTGAGGCAAAACATCGTAATGAAAGCTACACATTGAGGCGACTGAATATGCAGGCGCAATTCATCTTGGCGTGTTCCAGGGTCCGCTTTGACCATTATTTAGGATTTGGCATATCAGGTCAATGACAGTGGAGCGACTGATCTCCGTGACCCTGTTACCAGGGGAACCTGACCAAATTATTTTATTTGTTACATCTGAAGTCAACATCATAGTTACAAACATGTTAAGCGAAACATCATTACTTAATCATAGGCCAATTACAGACTTCTATTATATTACTTAAACTAATACAACAAATAAGGTAGGTAGGAGTAGAACTAAAAAACAATTTGACGTTAATCTACCCTCCCGAAGAAAATTATAAATGATTTTGTTTGCATGGAGCACAGTGTGTGATGTGATCTGTGAATGTGATTGTATTGTGTTAATGTAAGGTGGTGTGAGTGTGAGTGTAATATCCTTCCGAGAGTATTAGAGATTAAATGGCAACACATCCAGTCGCCTGAATGTGCAAGTTTCATCACGATAATTTCCCTCGCCGTAAGAGCATCGGTTAGTATTCAACTAATGCAGATGTTGTCTTGATATTATTATTATTATTTATTCACATACATATTGGCGACCTGAGTGGTTCAATGGTCAACATGCCGGTCTGTCACGCAAGAGGTCCCGGGTTCGATTCCCGGCCGGGCAGAAATTGAAATGATGAATTTTAATTTCTGTTACGGGTCTGGGTGTTCTATGTATAATAAGTAGGTATGTATTTAAAAGTATTTAAGTAGTATATCAGTTATCTAGCACCCATAGTACAAGCTTTGCTTAGTTTGGGGCTAGATGGCGCTGTGTGAATTTGTCCACGAATATTTATATTTTTTTATTTTTTTATATTATATTAATGATTATTTATTTCAGACCAATTCCAATACAATTTTCAACAGTCCATATTATATTGTGTTAGTAAAATTACTTATAATATATGTAGGTACTTATATTTATGTACTTACCTATATTATAATGAACACGGCTCTCATTGTATGTGGACAATAATTTGTACATACATGATACATCCCTTGGTACACTTTTTAAACTTTCTTGTTCTTAGCAGAAAAAGAGCCAAAATCATGAAAGGAAAAATTGAGGGAATACTACATAGAGGGAAGAACGTCCGAAAACATCCAACAATGACATTTATTATTCCGCTGACATTGAACACTAAAAAATATGGCCCCTAGTCGACTGTCAGTGAGTTCAAATAAAGAAAACTGCATCGAAATCGGTCCAGCCGACCGATTGGTCGCCTCCTGCATCCATGGGCTCCCTGCGAAATTCCACATAAAAGTACTTACTCGACTATATCCCATGCTTACCCGTGATGATTCTTAGCTTTGTTTTATTAAAATCGGTTCAGTAATTTAGGAAATAACGAAAACCCCTGACCAAGTACACATAATACTTGGTCAGGGGTTGTCCGAGGTTTTTCTTCTGGTAGGTTATCAATTAAGAAAACCGCATCGAAATTGGTTCATCCTTATTGAGCTACGATGCCATAGACAGTTATCACATCAAACTCATGACACCCGTCATATTCGGGGATTAAAAAAGCTCTGGAGCCTGAAGCTAATTAATGTACCGCCTCTTGTAAGTCCTGTCCAACACTAGGCCCCAGACCACCCTTGCTCGATCCCGAACTACCCAGTAGTAACCAGCCGGCAGCGAGTTAAAAAAAAAGAACCTCTCGTGATTTGGACTATCAAATACAATAATAAATTCTTAAATCCGACAGGCAGGTCCGAAGATTAGGGCGTTCAAACAAGAAGGGCCCAAGCGATGGGTTGACATCCCCGACGCGGATGCGATAGCCAATGGCTTACGACACGGGGATGCCCAAGAAGTGGGCGAAGCGGAGGTCGGAAAGCGGACCCTGGCAGTAGCTAGGAACAACAGTTTGGAAGATGATGATCATGATTCCTCATCACCAGGGGCGGCCTGATCGCTTGCGAGACTCCGGACGGCAGATCTTTGTCAGACGCTTGCCCTTAGCGGAAACTATATAAATTGATATTAGTTATTTCTGATGAGTCAAATGGGGGATGTTCAGACAGCTACTTTAAAAAGTAAAAGGTGTGGTTCCGCCGTGCCTCACTGGATGGCGCTGCTTAGATAGGATTCTCAAGTATTAAATTTGGTAACCGAAGTTACTCGGAAAGGTGTTTCGTGAAAAGATTCTTAGTTCTTATGCATCTTACGGTCTAATTTTGATCTATTTTTGAGAATCGTGTCTTATTAGCGCCATCTGTTACAATTACAATAAGTACTATTATTTCTTTTTAATTGGATCTGGCAAAATCTCCCATTTCTTCTACAAGTACGTACAATTATAGACATTCGCAAGTAGCTGCATGCTTCAAAGTTCACAAGCACTAGTAATAAACCTAAATCAATGAATAAGCGAGCGCAGCGAGTTCAGAATATTTGGCATTTGTGCGCTTGGGTGATGAAAAAAGAACTTAAAGCATGAGAGACGTCGAGGTAGGAATTTTTGGCGTTTTACTCTATAAAAGCTGGAGTACATAATCGTAATACAATGATCTGACTGCAATTAGTAACAGACGTTCCGTTTTGGCTGGAGCCGACCAACCGTCGGATGCAGTCGATACAAATCCTAACGAAGTATAAAATAAAGTCGCTTTTGGGTGCGATCGAAGCGGTCGGACATCCGAACAAGGTCGTCTCGCCTGCGCATCCGAATTAATACAAAAGCCAACGTAAATTTTAAACGTAAAGCTACTTTATTTTGTACATCGTAAGGATTATTATCGACTGCAACTGACGGTTGGTCGGCTCCAGCCAAATCGGAGCATCTGTTACTAGTTTTATGACAGGTACATTAGGTACATTATTTTAGGTGAAATGATTTAAAGTTTTAAAACAAAAAAATTTCTACTCGGATTGTTGCGCAAGGCCCTGGGCGGGGGCCCTGCTAGCCACCCCCTAAGGCCGCCACTGCTTATCAGCATCACATCAACAGCCTGAACAGTTCACTGGACTTGTGCCTCTTCCACATTAAACATTGAATGATTCAATGTCTTCCACTAATGTGGAGGAGGTTGATATTTTTCATAATACATAGTCCGTCTAACCTTAGTTTCACTGTAGGCGATTTGAAAGAACTAAGGAAGGAAGGTAAAATATGTCTTCCTCTGCAAAAATTTATAATTAATAATATTAGACATGTAGGTTCAAATTTAAGGAACAGGACAAACGGCCTAATCGCGTAATAGCGCGTTCTTATCGACGTCTAGCGCCATCTCTCGAACACGGAATGCAACAACATGCTGTGCCCACGGGCGAAACTTCGATGAAATACGTTCAAATAGTTTATCAGTAAGAGACATGGTAATAGTAAGTTGGAATCAATTAAAATGGTCTCCATGCCAAGACTGTATCGTGGAGGCAATGAATATCTGTCACGATGTTTTCCCTCACCGTAAGCATCTGTTAGAATTCAACTAATGCACATAACTCAGAAAAGAGTTACGAGTCGGATAACTTAACCGCTCGGCCACCGACGCTCTACTATGAATAAGTATCTGGGCGAAATAACCTGATATCAAGGCGTGGATCTTGCAGTGGTGTAGACACGGGTTGCAGACTACGTGATGATAGCGACAAGGAATTCAGCGAGGCACGAGCTATAAATCTTCTGTTTAATCATAAACCAATTTATGCATCACTTTAAATTGGTTGTACCTACATATTATACCTACCTACTGTCCCGTAAACCGACAAGGAACAAACTATTGGGTTCTTGGGAACTATTGGGAAATTGGCGTTCTTTTCGATGACATGAACATGTGCATGACCTGTACATGAATACATGATTTCAAAAATACAATATATGTAGATGCCGATATGTCACTAAAATGAAAATTAAAAAAAAACATTTTTTTTATAAAAGAGTTTGAAAATAGATAATAATATAAAAGAGTTTGATAATTTTCAGTTGTCGTCAATTTTGCCCCTTTAACTAGGTGTGATATTAAAAAGAGGGTAGTTATCACAATAAAATTACCTAAAAAGTTTCATTGTAATCGGATTTGCCATTTCCACATATTTGATAACACAATAGAAAATAACGCCCTCTCACGTGTTCATTGAAAACCTTGTCGTACTGCAGTTGTTACCTGCTACAGACAGTTTGCGTTCGGGGTTCATAACGTTGGGTTTTGTAAGGTCCCGTGCATTCCCTTAGTCCCAGTTGGCCGCGTCCTCCGGTAGATTGCACTGCCTGTATTTTACATCGCGTTATTGCTACGCGCGCTCGGTTGGTATATGACTGGTAGTTTAGATAACTTACTTGAAAAATGATAAAATTTCTGGACAGACGTTACTTTATAACGTATAATACGAGGGGTTGGCAGTCTACGTTCTTTTGTGTAATCATCATCGTCGCAGCCCATAGCAGTCCACTGCAGGACTAAGGGCCTCTCCCACGAAAGGGGAGGTTATTGCTGTAATCTCCACGCTTGGCCGGCGCGTTGGAGATCGCAGTGTTATAAATATAACAATGGACAACGCTGCGGTCCATTTTCCAGCCTGCGGGGACTAGATCTTTTGCTTTGAAAACATTAGTCGCCTTTTACGACACACCCGACACCAGTATAAGGGGGTGGTGCTATTCTACTCTGCCGGACATTAAACGGTCTATTCATATTAATTTGTCCGTTCCGTTCCGTTCAGGTACAACACCAGCCAGAAATGGTTCTGCAATTGTGAATGTAGGTCATATCAGCAAGAACCAGGTACGGCGTCACCATCATCGGTGGTTCCGTCGTCTGTACTTGTATTTTGAGCATCCAAGCCCAGTGAATGTCACGGGTCTCACTCAAAGAGCTGGTTTGCGCCAGATACAGCATCAGACGTGGGAGTTGTTGATTTTAGACGACACCAGACCTCGTCCTCCACTGATTTGCGCTACCACCAGCCCGAGATACCAGTGCGTACGTAGATACGAAGGGGAGTGTAGGGCTGTCTTAGTCAGGATGGGAGCGAAGGATTTGGAGCCGACAAGAATACCAGCATCGAGTCAGTTTGAAGGAGGATAGATACTATACTTTTTGTATGAAATAATAGAGAAGGATGGTGAAAACTGCTGTGGTTGTTCGCTTGATCTGTTCTTGTTTTGTCTTGTCTTCGGTGTTGGGTATTCTTGAGGTCATGTACCGGGTGGCCTTTACGGTAACCTATCATAAACTTTGCGCAAGTGGTACCTTCTTTCCACCGGTGTGTTGTAATATTTAATCTGCATTTCACCGATATCATCTGCTTAAAACTTGTTAGTACTCATGGTCGATCTTGCTCGTATTCTCCAATGTCAGTCGTTATGTTGTGTGGGCTCTCTACCTCCGACTCGGATTCTGTCTCCGGTGCTTGGTATATTTTCCGGCTTCGTTTTTCATTTCACTGCTATTACCTGCCATCACCTGCCAGTCTTCTTTCGACTTCGTTGTATCTATGTCGTGGTTCAACGAGTCTTCCCAGTTAAATATAGGACGACCAACTTTATGCTTAGTTTCTGAATGTTGTAGGGCTGCCTGCAGTATATGTGGGATCTCGTTCCTCATTATGTGGCCGTAGTATGTAAGCCTCCGTACTTTTATTATTTTAGTTATAGTTTTTCCATCTAAAATCTGCCATATTTTCTTATTGGGTTTGTCTCTGGATAGATTTAACATACCTCCCAAGATGAATCTTTCGTATCGTCGTAGTTTAGATCGATTAACCTTTGTTGAGACGCCACGTTCAAACCGTAGGTCATTGTAGGGCATATGATCATTTTGTAGATTAGTCTTGTAATTTTCCATTCCAGTCTGTTATTTTTTATAAACGCGTTTACCATTTTGGAGTTTGTGGCGGCTTTATCGCACCTGTGTTTAACGGGTTGGATTAACACTCCCCCTAGATTGACACTACTAGGAGTGTTGCTAGGTGAGCTATCTCTGATTATTAATTTTGTTTTGGAACCATTTATAACAAGTCCTACGAATTAAAGTAGAACTTTCGATCTTGTTATTGTCTGGTCCAATTTGACTATATCCGTTCCAATTAGAATCAGGTCGTCTGCAAATGAGAGGATGAGCGGCATCGTAATTTTCTGGTCCTGATCCAAATTTAGCTCGTCGTCTTCCTCCTCGAGGGTTCGCAGAACTTCGTCCATGACTAGCGTAAATAGTCTGTGTGATAGTGGGCATCCCTGCTTAACTCCTTTTCTTTTGTTTATGATATCGGAGTTCTGGCCGCACCATGAGGCCTCTATTATCCTATTGGTTAGATGTGTTCTAGTTCGGGTGAGGAGCATATCCCTTCGTGCTTCGAGATTGACCGTGTCGAAGGCTTTTTCTATGTCGAGGGCTGCGACATATAGTACCCTTCTTATAATAAACATGTTGTCATCCATCGAACGATCTTGTAGGGAAAACGCTTGATAATTTCCTGACTGGATTTTTCGTCTAATTTCTTTAATATGAAGTTAGCGTATATCCTGTAACCGACATTGCATATTGATATTTTCTGGAAGTCGGACGCCCTTTTAGGGTTTTTGATCTTTGGAATTGGAAAATGTCTTGTGAGTTTCCAATCCTCTGGTATTGAGTTCTAAACCCAATCCTCTTGCATAACTTTTACGAGTTTCTCAATAAAGGTAGGTGGTGCCTCTTTGTATAATTCTACGACGACTTGATCCGTTCCCGGGACGGTACCACTCTTCATGTTTTTTATAATTTTTGTAATTGTCGCTTCGTCTGGGTGATCCGTTTCAATTTTGCCTTTTTCGGGGACCGTGTGTATGGTGGGACCTTTCATTTTACTTGACTCGCCAATCCAATTGGACATCACAGTTGAAAACTAACCGAGTTTTTACGGAGAGGGAAAACATCGTGATGAAATCTACACTTAGGCGACTGTAACCCCCCTTTTAATAGGGTTACGCAAGTCAGATAGCAGTCGCTCCACTGCAATTACCTGACCTGCCAAATCCTGGATTATGGTCCAGGCGGACACCGCGCTCTTTCTTTTGCGCCCTCCGCAACGGGTGTTGGGCACCCCCGGGCTAGCGGGGGAGGGAAGCGGAGAATCCTCATGTATTTTAGCGCGACTGGCCGTGATGGTGATGCGTGACTCCCAATGAAAACCTAAGCGCCTACCCGCTAAACACTGGCTGAGGATGCCAATAGCCGGAAAGGCTTTTAAGGCTTCATCGGAGTGACACCCCATGGGGATGGAGTGCACACAGCGTCACTCTTCACGGTGCAGCTCCAATAATATTCACAGGGGAAAAGGTTTATTACTTTAACATATACTTTACAAAATTGTTTTAGGATGATTTTTTGTAGGTAATAGACATAGGCTAATTTTATTAGTTAATAACAATTTTTACATGTCATTATTTAGATCAGTCACATAATCAGTAGGTATTCCGTGGATATGGTTCCACATTGGATTCGCTGATTTGACGCTGTGCAATTATCGTGTACTTAAAATAAATAAAATAAAAATCTCTGTATGGCAACTTATGACAAGTTTTTTAAAAGTAATAGAACATCATTAATAAAAGTCATTACAAACAATTTGATTAAATTTTTCTTAACTAGTAAAAAGTTTCCAAAAAATTTCCGACCTTCCGCAACCTTGCTTCCAAAAATCTCTGCACCCTCTTTTTTCAGTCACTTTTCAATCCCTAGTTTTTGAACCCCAAGTATTACTGAATATTGGCATCGATAAGGATCATCCAGCAGCCAATGCCTTGTTTTCAAAAATTGTAAATTCCCATTGGAGTGAACATATTCATATTTTCACTGATAACTGATCCCCAAATATCAGATTCTTTTAAATTTTAAGTGCCCGCCTCTTGCTTCAGTTTTTACAGGTGAGGCTGTCGCCATATTGGAGTCTATTAGGTACATTTCGTCACATGAAATTTCCAATTCTGTTATCGTCTCTGACTCTTTTAGCTGTTTACAATCAATTTCATCTAATTCGTTTTGCTCCAGGAATTTTCCTATAGTTTTGGACATTAGACTGTTACTCTGCTGGTTTCGACGTGACATTGGCCTGGATCCCAAGTCATTGTGGCATCCAGAGCAATGAGACAGTGGATCGTTTTGCTAAAGAGGCGGTTAATTTAGGTTGTCGTGATCATTACTACTTATTCCCACATGTTCACCTCTGCTCTTTAGCTAAGACGGATTTAAATCGGCTTGGCTGACAGATTGGACGCGTTCTTGGCACTTTAAGGGCAGGCACTATGGCTACATCCAACCAGATATTCCAGCAAGACCATGGTTTTTTAACTTCCAAAAGGTTGATAAAAGAGCCACTTCGGTTGTCTGTAGACTTCGACTAGGTCATACGTGTTCCCCTGTGCGTCTGCATCAATTTCGCATTCGTCCTTCCCCTGTCTGTGATTGTGGTGCGGATATTGGAACCGATGATCACATCCTTTTCAACTGCCCATTACAACCAGTTTCCCTTTATGACCTGCTTCCTTCTAAAGTACCAAGGCCAACCAATATTAAATCGTTACTTATTCATACAAATACTCCATTAATTTGATTAATCTGTAAATATATATGTTCTTATAATATTAAACTCTAATAAAGTCGCAAAACATAAATGTTAACATTTATGTTTTGTGACGTCCTGTGATGTCTCTACACCACAGTATATTTTGTATGTTATCTAAATTATCTATATTTCTTGGCTTCAGGCAATGCCACAGATGGGTAATGCAATGTTTTTTTTTTTTTTCTCTTAAACAGGTCAAACTTTTTCAGTGTGTTTTCCTTGCACTTTGACACTGGCAATAATGGTTGTCAAGCTGTTGAACGACCCGTAGCCATTTCATAAAAAAAAATGAAATGAAATGAAAACAATTTGATTTATGTAGGATTGTTTATTTTCGTGAGTTTTGAAAAATATTATTAAATAATTGTCAAAACAATTAAAAAGGAAGTGAGAGTGATAATTCTGAGCGTGATTAATAATTTAGTCAAACTAAAAGTACAAGTTCAAGCCAAGTATCTGAATGTTTACAAGAAGTACTGACAAGGACCGATTATCCCTAGATTATTGCCATATCCACATTTTATAATTTTTACTACTGTCAGTCAATTCGGACTTATCATTTTCCTATTATATAGGCAATCTACGTCCACATAGTTCAGGAAAATGCTACTAGAGGCGCTGGTCCACCTGTCTCTTTATGCCTTGAGCGCACGCATTACAGGAAAATTCCGGTAGGTGGAGACATTTTAGGTAACCATCTTTCACATTTTTCATATTTTATGCTAAGAAGCAGTTTCGAAAATGGATTTCTGTTTGTTGTTATTTAGTAAAACACCTTTTTTAACTCCCGACAAAAAAAGAGGGGTGTAAGTTTGACGTGTGTATCTGTGTATCTGTCTATGGCATCGTAGCCTCCGAATGGTTAGGGCAATTTTGATGCGGTTTATTAAATATCATATAAAGAATTAGATATTATCGCCAAGCTGATGATAATGATGATCTGTGTGCCATAGCTTAATGTGTGGTGTACCGTAGTGAAATCAATTAGATGTAACTATTGTAGTTACATCTAATTGGTTTTAATATTGTAGTTACATCTAGTTAAGGCCGTGTGGTGTCCGGCAAAGTAGAATAGCACCAACCCCTTACATTCATGGGTGTCGTACAAGGCGACTAATGTTTTCGAAGCAAAAGTCAAGAGTCTCCGTAGTCTGGAAAATGGGCAGCAGCATTTTCCATTATTATATTTAAACACTGCGATCTCCAACCCGCCTGCCAAGCGTGGAGATTATGGCAATAACCTCCCCTTTCGTGGGAGAGGCCCTAAATCCTGCAGTGGATTGTTACGGGCTGAGATGATGATGATGATTGTAGTTACATCAATTAAAAAGGCCTCTTAAAGTGAGGGAAAATATCGTGATGAAACTAGCACATTCAGGCGACTGAATGTGCAACCATGATCCAACCTGGTCAGGTTCTCAGGTGTTATGGATGCCAGAAAACTGATAAAATATTTTCATATTTTTTAAATACATACTAATACATACGACACCCAGAACCGTAACAGCAATTAAAATTCATAATTTCAATTTCTGCCAGGCCGGGAATCAAACCGGACCTCTGTGTAAACCGTCATGTAAACCACCTGAACCACTCAGGTCATCAAGAGGAAGAGGCTGGCGCCCAGCGCAGTCCACAGCTGGGCGTCAGCCTCCTTGTTTTTTGTAGATACTGGGTCGCTTCCCGCCGTCTGTCCCTATGTATCTATGTACGCTTAGATCTATTAAACAACGCAACGGATTTTAACGTGGTTTTTAGCAATAGATAGAGTGCTTCGAGAGGAAGGTTTATTAGCAAGAAAAAAAGGGTAGGTAGGGATAGAGTAGGTGTACGCGAACGAAGTCGCGCTGGATCTACTAGTTGTTTAATAAAATTGTCAATATCCATGTAAAATGTTATATTTAAAGAATAAGTTACTAAAGTATCACAATGACATAACTATGCTAACCCTGATTTTATACAACTTAATACCCGCGCTTAATATCTTACTTTCAATTTGCTATGACTTATAGGTAAGTACAGTCGAGGAAACTTGATATGCAGCTTAGCGTCAGTGGCCGAGTGGTTAAGGTATCCGACTCATAAGCGAGAGGTACCGGGTTCCAATCCCACTGCAGCCATGTACCAATGACCTTTTCTGAGTTATGTACATTAGTTGAATGCTAACCCAAACTCTTACGGTGAGGGAAAACATCGTGGTGAAACCTGCACATTCAGGCGACTGAATGTGTAACCATGATGCAATCTGGTCGGATTCCCCTGGTAGCAGGATCACGGTGGTCAGATAGCAGTCGCTCCACTGTAATTACCTGATCTGCCAAATCCTAGATCCGGGTCCTCGTGCGGACAGAACACCCGGGACATTAAAACCAAGAGGATTATTATTGAATAACATTAATACACCACACGCCGGAAAATAGCAACACGGCCAATTTCAGACTTATGTCAATTTGCTAAACACTCAGTTTCCTCGACTGTACTTAAATTATCTAAGTGCCTCTAAGTCGTAGGATAATCAGATATATATGGTCAAGTCATAAAACGGACGATTGCAATGTACAGCAGGTTTTCGCAAGCATTCGAACTAGGTCCGAAATATGTGTTCGTTCTAAAGTGCCTGCATCAATTTGAGACCATTCAATGTGAGGATTACCTACGATCCTCTATGTAAATAGAATCTCTATGTAAGTAGAATAGAATCCTCTATTTAAATAAATCTTTGACCACGATGCTAGATAGTAATTATCTATAGGTATACGTGAATGTTAGCCGTGTGGTGTCCGGCAGAGTAGAATAGCACCAACCCCTTACACTCATGGGTGTCGTACAAGGCGACTAATGTTTCAGAGGCAAAAGATCAAGAGTCTCCGTAGTCTGGAAAATGGGCAGCAGCATGTTCCATTGTTATATTTAAACACTGCGATCTCCAACCCGCCTGCCAAGCGTGGAGATTACGGCAATAACCTCCCCTTTCGTGGGAGAGGCCCTAAGTCCTGCAGTGGACTGTTACGAGCCGTGATGATACGTGCCTGTAGTTAATTTACTACCTACCAACCTTCAAATCGAAACCGAACTATGCATGACGAAGCACACTTTCTTTTTTGTTTAAAACACAATTTCACTTTCAAAAGTCATGGAAAGTAAGTATTGGAAAGTAGGGTGGATACGCACAATGGCATTATTAGCCCAAAGCCACACCACGCCAACCCTACGCCAATTGCTGGCAGACCAGAAACAGACCATGTCGGACAATTCCAGGCCGAGTCGGACCACGTATTTGCTTAGGCCCAGAATCCTATGATTCTTGCAATCGGCCATTTTATGACGAATAGTTTAAAAGTAAAATGTACTTGGACGTACCTCACTAGATGGCGTTGCTTAGAGAGGCAAAAGCTTTATACTCGTATATGATGTCAAGAAGATATTTGTTATGTTTTAAAATTTATATTATGTTGTAATTTTTGTATAATGTCACTACATTATAAAACAATTTATACAAATTATACAAAGCTCCTTAAATTAAGATTGTCTTGTTTTAATTATGTTTTGATAATATCATGCTGTGAAATTTTGTTTAACCAACGCCACCTATTACAATTATTTGTACAAGTTTTTTCTTTTTAATCGGTTTTTTCAACCTAGGTACTAACTAACCATCTCACCTGATGGTTATAAGCTGTCTGTAAAAATTCCTTTTTCTGATTTTTCCTACGACCCTACGACAGGCATACCTAACTCAAACCCTTATGCTTAGTGCCACAAACTCATCTGAACCGGTTACAGCATCGCTGTTGACAACAAAGTGACATTTCAAAATGGCGACACTCAGTTCCAGTTTTGGCCACCGGCAGCCGTCCGCCAAACTCCGATAGCACGCCGCCATCTTGATGCAATAGAGTTTGGACCAATCGCAGCAAACCAGAGACAGCGCTGTCTTGCTGCGATTGGTTTGAACTCAATTGCATCAAAATGGCGGTGTACTATCGAATATAGGCGGTACCACTTTACGCCAGATAAATTTGTGCCACACTACGTGAATATCTCTGTCTCGTTCCCATTATTGGCATTAGTTATCCTCCTCCAATAAGCGTATTCCGGCTTCAATCCTTTCTCACCCAAATAGAACGGGTACATAAGGTCAGTCGACAGATAGAAGGCTCCAGGCTTACTCCTGTCAACATTTGGTCCCATAACATTCGTAATTAACGGCACATTTTTGTAACAATCAGCGTCCCTAGCTTCCTGGACACTGTTGCATTTTATCGCGATGAATTTCTCCGAATTCCTCATGGCTGTTTGCCACAGCGCTAGAACAAGGAAATGGCTACAAGTGGTGGTACAAGGATATATGTTCAAGTCTGTCGGCTGGAATTCGCCGCCGTTGATGTAAAAATCGACGTGACCCATCCTCTGGGCCATACCGAAACCGTCGATGTTGGTGTGAATGACGTCGACAAAGTCGGCGTTGGAAGCGTGTAGGCGGTCGTCGGGACCGAGGGTCCTGAAGCAGGGACCGGACGGTTCTAATGCGGTGATTCGGGACAGGTTCCGTCCGGTTAACTGTTGGAAGTGACGGCCGATGTAGCTGGAAGGGGAAGGAAGATGGAATATTTAGTTCTGTCCCGTATAATTATTCAAGATGGCTAGATCTTTATTGATGGAAGGCTGTTCAAACGAATAATACTTAATAGATCCGGGTCATTTAGAAATACATTACAAACAAAAAGTCATCTTGGCGTTAATGTCCCGGTTGTGCTCTCGCACACTGGGTCTGACCACGAATATTTTGCAGATCACATAATTACAGTTGAGCGACTGCCATCTGACCTCCATGACCCTGCTACCAGGGGAACCTGACCAGATTGGATCATGGTTACACATTCAGTCGCCTGAATGTGCAGGTTTCATCACGATGTTTTCCCTCACCGTAAGAGCATCGGTTAGCATTCAGCTAATGTTCATAACGCAGAAAAGAGTCATCGGTACATGGCCGCATTGGGATTTGAACCAGGTACCTTTCGCTAACGAGTTGTACCTTATACCTTAACCACTCTGTCACCGACGCTCCTTTTGCACTATTGCCTTATATACTTATTATAGGTACATATAACACCCAAACCCGTAACCGAAATAAAAATTCATCATTTAAATTTCTTCCCGGCCGGGAATCGAACCCGGGAGCTCTGCGTGGCAGACCGGCATGTGAACCAACTGAGCCACTCAGCTCGTTGGGACTTTGGGTTGCCGCTGTACATCCGTCCTAAACAGCAGTTTAGGACGGAGATGCAGCGATGAGAAAGGTTTTCTTTTTGCCCTCACACACTCTCATGCACGCTCACCTAACAGTCTGCCCTCCTAGGCTGAACCCCAGCAGCTCTGTCTTCCCAGGGTCCAGGCCGGCGTAGGTCAGCGTTTGTAGGACTTCAGCTATGTGCCGACCCACTGGACGCATCAGGCGGGCGGCTCTGCGGGCAAAGTAGGACAAGAAATTTATTTTTCTACATAACGAAATCAATTGATGTTTATTTGTCTCGCTAAAACTGGAAGACGGCTAGACCGATTTCTATAATTGTTTTTTGTACGTCAGAAAAAAAAGGATAGGTAGGAATAAAGTAAGTATAGGTGTATGTGGAGAGTAGGTCCTGGTGTAAAATAGATGGAGGGTAGGTCCTGGTGTAGGATAGGTAGAGCGTAGGTCCTGGTGTAGGATAGATGGAGGGTAGGTCCTGGTGTAGGATAGATGGAGGGTAGGTCCTGGTGTAGGATAGGTAGAGCGTAGGTCCTGGTGTAGGATAGATGGAGGGTAGGTCCTGGTGTAGGATAGATGGAGGGTAGATCCTGGTGTAGGATAGATGGTTAGTAGGTCCTGGTGTAGGATAGGTGGAGGGTAGGTCCTGGTGTAGGATAGATGGTTAGTAGGTCCTGGTGTAGGATAGGTGGAGGGTAGGTCCTGGTGTAGGATAGATGGTTAGTAGGTCCTGGTGTAGGATAGGTGGAGGGTAGGTCCTGGTGTAGGATAGATGGTTAGTAGGGCCTGGTGTAGGATAGGTGGAGGGTAGGTCCTGGTGTAGGATAGATGGTTAGTAGGTCCTGGTGTAGGATAGGTGGAGGGTAGATCCTGGTGTATAATACGTGGAGAGTAGGTCCAGGTGTAGGATGGGTGGAGGGTAGGTCCTGGTGTAGGATAGGTGGGGGGTAGGTTCTGGTTTAGGATAGGTGGATGTTAGGTTCTGGTGTAGGATAGATGGAGGGTAGGTCCTGGTGTAGGATAGGTGGAGGGTAGGTGCAGTGGGTGTAGAGTAGGTGTAAGGTGCGTGTAGGGTAATTTTAGGGCCCTCCTAACCTATCCTCCACTCATGCAGGGTAGGTGTAGGCCCGCTCAACCCCCTGCGCAGCACTTCATACTTGATTTAAGTACGAAGAGAATTTTGCGCAAAATTGCTGGTATTTGTTGACGTTGCTCAGCCAGTTTATTGACAGATCAGGTAATTACAATGGAGCGACTGCTATCTGACCACCGTGATCTTGTTAACGGGGAACTTGACTACACATTCAGTCTGAATATTCAAATTGGATCACGATGTTTTTCGTCACCGCAAGAGCATCGGTTAGTATTCAACTTATGTACATAAATCAGATACACAGCGGCACTTGGTTTCGAACCCGGTGCCCCGGAGTACGAGTCGGATCCCTTAACCATTAGGACACTGACGCCCCTGCTGATGATAACGTGTACCTCTCGGAAATGGCACATTTGCAGCCAACGATTTTAATCCTCGGCAAGTAAACATGGGCGTCAAAAACTTACAAATGATAATGCACGGTTGCGAACCGCTGGTTGTCAACCAGAATCACGTTGTAACCTCTGGCCTCGTACTCGTTGGCGAGCATGGTGCCAATCGGGAAGATCGGCGAGTCCAGATAGCCGATAGCTATCACCAGCGTCCGCCTGGAAAGTGAAAATAGGGTCAAATGGGAATTACCTAATGGCCGATTCTCCTTGAGTGAGTAGTTAGTAGATAAGTATCTAGTTAATACTAAATATCGATTAAATTTTTATATAAAAATACCACTAATAAGATCGTCATCAACAGGTTAGTTTTTCGACAGCCACATAAGTCACATGGGTAGGTGCTATTTCAACTCTGTCAGAACCACACGGCGTACACTGCAGATAGTTATGTTTAAAATCCGGCGAATAAGGAACCATTAATATTGTATCATAATTTTTTTTCTTCACGGAGCGCGAGCCTTCTCTAGACGTTCAAATGGGGAACATCCAGTGAGACATCCTAGATTTACGACCTGAGTGGTTCCGTTGGTTAACATCTCTGCCGTCTGCCATCTGCCAGGCAGAGGTCCCGGGTTCGATTCCCGGCCGGACAGAAATTGAAACAATCTCGCATCCAACTCAGCGATGTCAATCCATCGCTTCTTGGGTCCCCCACGGAGCCTCTTTCCTGATACCGGTACGTTCAGGCACCTATTTCCCACCTATCCGTGGGGCTTACGCAATACGTGACCAAACCAGCGCACACGAACCACCTCGAACCTCCTCACGCCAAAGCTGCCACATTTTATCGATTAATCACACAAATAAATACCGCACACACGACTTATAAAATACATTCTACCTTCTGAAATCGATTCTGGGATCCTTGGCAATATTCTTGGCGGTCCAGTAGGAGTATTTCTGCCGCGACTTCGCCTTTCCCTGCACCAGAAATAGCAGATACTTGAGCTGACTCCGCGGAATCGTGGATGGCTTCTCCGACCCTGGACCTGAAATGTGAGGAAAAGGCCATTTATCAGATGGTAAGACTCTGCCAAGCCTGAGGAGTCCGCCTGAGTAAGTACCACCGCCTTATCTATTTCTGCCACCAAACAATAGTGATTGCATTGTTGTGTTCTGGTTTGAAGGATTCGGCAGCGCAATTACTGGCATGAGGTATTTCATCTTAGTCCTTACAGTGAGAACGCACCTGCGGTTCTGTATTTGTGTTGCCTGGAATCTAAATGCATGAATCGTAGATGTTGCGGGCGACAGTTACCGCTTACCATCAGGTGGGCTGTCTGCTCGTTTATCACTACGTAGTATAATAAAAGCTTTAGGTAGATACCTAGCGGGCGTAGTTTAGTTTAGTTTATTTTATTTATCAATGGAAATTTGATTGACATTATGTCACACAAATTGTACATTAATAAACAATTATATCGTAAACAATTTTCATCTCTCTTCAACAATTAACAGCTCTAAAACTCTATACCATTACAAAAGATGCCCAATCACAATAAAAGTGTACTATCGTCAACATAAATTTAAATAATGTAAAATGTCATCACCATAAACGAAACAGTTCAAATTAAATAAAAATATCTTTTAAATCATCTCAAATCATAAATATCATTTTCAATGAACGACATAACAATAATTAAAATTATGTACTAACCGCAATAGGTATATTTACTACCTGTAAACCTAAGTACTATGATTATTGACTATCCGCTTTTGTGTCAACAGACGTTTATGACAATCAAACAACATACGAGTAAGTTATTGGTCCGAGACTATGCACCTATACTTAACATTGCGTATTTCCTGGCACAGACTATAACTCATGGTTAGCCATAACATAGGGATATAATGAGGCTATAATTTTATATCTTTCATCATGCCGACGGTGTTTTGTTTTGTAAACAAATGACTATTAGTACCTATAATTATAGACGACAAATTGTTTTCAATTCCTTGTAATTTATTGTTGTGTCTACTAAGTGGGTGGAATAGAACGAGGTACTATGTTTACTGCTTTTTTTAGACTAGCCAGGCATTTGACCGCCATCTCACCTGGTGGTAAGTGATGGGGCATGCCTGTCTAGGAACAGCCTATTCACTCTAGCCTTGCCGTCCACATTATAATGATCAGGGAACACATTCACCGTATTCCATGTTCAAAGTGGGACCGATTTTGTATAATTGGAATTTGTATAATTTTTATGTCGTAACGCAATTGACGTTTGTATTAGTTATGGTGTGCTCTCTGCTTCTTCACGTATGGGTTTTGTTGGGTTCCAACAATTTAGCCTATAAATACTAATGAAACTGATTGTCGTCTACATATAAGCTTTTTCTTTTTTTAATCATTTATTCTTTTCACATTTTTAATAAAAAACTTATACTACTAAAATTACGTGAAAAACCAAAGAGGTTTGTGCCCGTAACATAGCAATGAGTCTTATCTAAATAACATACATATAAGTGTTGTGGCAACATTACTTATTCCTAGGTCTAGGTTAGTCTTTGCGTAAAAACTGACGTAACTACGACAAAATGTAAACAGGTAGAAAAAGCACGTATTACAATTTCATAAATTTGTTGGAATAGGTTGATTCCCATGTTAAGAACCTCGTGACTGCATTTCTAATCATACTTTTAGCCTTTCGAGTTCTTGGGCAAAGTGTATTTTTAGTTTATTCTTAATGTTTAGTTCTGTTATTGAGTGAATTAAATCGGAGGGTAGATTGTTTATAAAGCGCGGCACGAGGAACGCCGCTGTCCTCTCGCCGTAGGCATTGTTCGCCGCCGGCGCAACCAGCTGGCGCTGAGTCACCGCCCGCGTGCACACAGGTGATTCAAAACTGTCTTCAGATCCTCATTGAAAAATTGCTCCTTTAAAAGACAATATTTGACTTTGAAGTGCACAGGTAAGACATTACAATGTTCAAATATTTTGAATTCGTCGTCTTTATATTTATTTTTTATTGTAGGTGAAACAATCGTTTTCAAAATTGAGGGAAAATTGACGTGCTCAACATGCTGGAACCAGATAAATCTTTTATCAATTATTACACCAAGATAAGTCTGAGCATCCACCATTTTCAAGTAAGGACAACCACAAACCCCACTTCGCATGGTATGTAAACAACTATGGTTGTGGGCCACTAAACCTCTAATATTGATTGTCTTTAGGCGTGGCGACTTAATTAGTAATAACTTGGTTTTTAGTGCATTTATTACAAGGCCGGCATCATGGCACCATTCTGTCAGGGCATTGAAGTCCGCCTGAAGAAATTCGAGCGCCTTGGCAGGATCCTTGTCCGCAATTACAAGGCACGTGTCATCAGCAAATTGGTAACACGTACTATTCCTTAGGCATAAGTGCATTTCGTTCACATAAGTTAAAAAGTGCAGAGGCCCTAAAACTGATCCCTGAGCAGTACCTTGCGTTGAATCTACATAGTCACTGTAGGTGTCATCCACTTTGACGGTGAATCTTCTGTTAGTGCAACTAAATGACTGTATAATTAATAAATAAATATACTTGGACAACTCACACAGCGCCATCTAGCCCCAAAGTAAGCAAAGCTTGTGTTATGGGTGCTAGAAAACTGATAAACTACATTTATACTTTTTAAATACATACTTATTATATAATAACACCTAGACCCGTTACAGAAATTAAAATCCAAATTTCAATTTCTGCTCGGCCGGGAATCGAACCCAGGACCTCTTGCGTGGCAGACTGCCATGTTAACCACTGAACCACTCAGGTGTATGTATAACCTATATGCATTGCAACTAATAAACGCAAGTTAACCAAGTTGTAAGCGTTACTGTGGTATCAGTCAACGCTCCAACGCCTCAACGCAAGCCACCTCCACGATCCACGTGTCTCTAGATCCCATTCCTTAGCCGTACGCATTATAATTGAACCAAAGCGGCTCGTTCGGAAATCAGCTTATATTAACTTTAGGACTACGGCAGTAAGTCCCGAATTGCTGTGGGAAAACATTATGCCTAAGTATTGGACCAGACAATCTAGCATTTATGAGCATTAGCGTTAATTAATTGCGTCGTTAGAAAGGTTTTTTTAATCTTATACGGCTTTTTACTATGGCGGCAAGTCTCGAATCTTTTTAAGATTTTTTATATCTCTAAACGATAATTGTTGTCCATAACGTTTACGATTCATGCATTGCTACTGAAATTCATCGTCATCCGAGCGGTTCATCCCCTGCCACTAAGGGTGATCAGGTCCTCCGGTGGGCCATTTGTAGTTGAATGTGTTTCTCGTATATTGTATTTTTGCCATACGAATAAATAAATAAATCCCCTGCCACCGCCAGGGTCCGCCGTTTACGGTTTGTATTGGTGAACTAGTGGACCTGGTGTGACTTGTTTACCTGTCTGTAAGAGTAAGCATTTGTAACAGACGTTCTGAAATTATACGGTAGCATTCAATATTATGATTCAGCAGAGCAGAGCGTTGGTGGCCGAGCGGTTACAGTATCTGACTTGTAAGCCAGAGGTCCCAGGTTCGAATCCCGCTCTGACCATGTACCAATGACTGTTTTCTGAGTTATGTACATTAGTTGAATACTAACCGATTCTTTTACGGTGAGGGAAAACATCATGATGAAACCTGCACATTCAGGCAACTGGATGTGTAACCATGATCCAATCTGGTCAGGTTTACCTGGTAGCAGGGTCATGGAGGTTAGATGGCAGTCGCTCCACTGTAATTACCTGACCTGCCAAATCCTGGATTATGGTCAAGGCGGACCCCGGGCCCTCGTTCTCGAGAGCACAACCGGGACATTAACGACAATATGTTTTTTTTTTATTATTCAATATTATGATTAAATATATGAAAAGTCTATGTTACTCGCAGATAATGTCGCTTTCTATAGAGATAAATGATTTTTTATGCACCGGTTCAGTATTTTTTGAATTTATCAATTACAAACATACAATCAAATCTTCCCTCTTTATCATATTAGTATTGATAATAGATATTTACAATTGATTATGCATCGCTTGACGTTATTAAAACCATAACGAGTTTATTGAATCGTTTTGTCTTTTCGAGTCTGCACTTTGCAGGCTAGACTAGGTCACCAAGAAGGAAAAAACCTGAAATGCAAATGAAGTGAAGAAAAAAATTGCGTCATAATTTAAGCCTTAGGACATCTACTGACACTACTCTACTTGTATAGGTCAAGAACGTAAACGTGGAAACAAATAAATAATTTTTAGCACTTTTTGGTAACTATAGACGCAGGCTAGATATTTCTCAGAGATAGGTATTGTAACGATCACTATGTACAAAGAGCTCGTCACCGTACAATTTGTTGATATATCGTATGTTTATAGTTGATAGACTTAGAAATGAATAGGCATATCATACACAGAGCAGTGTGTGTCAAAATATGTTTACTTATCATGATTTCTTGTAGCAAATGCTCTCAAATACTTTACCAAAACTTGGTTTTGTAATAAACTCAAACAATTTATTTGACGTTAAGTGAAATATTTTACTTCAAAAGTACGTAATAAATTTACGCTATTGATTAGCTGAACGACAGGCAGAATATCGGGAATATTTTAAATGTTGGGCGAAAAGTTATGCGACCCATGAAAAAATACCCACAAGTGATAGTGATGTGAATATATAGATAAGTTAAACGAAATATCGAAATTAATAATTGAATTAAAGTACAACCAAATCGAGTCTAGAACTTAATTTTAATCTACTTGTTTGATGACTCAAATTTAATTTCTTCATGGAAATTAAACCTCGGTATTAATCTATACTCGGTCTAATTTAACATTACGTCGAGTTTATAGTACGTAAAATGTTACTCATACTTCCCTACACTATAACTTTTGGTCTAAAGGAATTCCACATCGAACTCATTTGCTTGCGTATTTATCTTTGCGTTATTTAAATTTAATTGACTCGTTGAATAAATAAAACAGCGTGTGTAATACATCCCTAGCTGTTGTAACATTTAACTATTTTCGGTTTATCAGGAACAGTTTGTAAACTCACAGTAGGCACACAACGAACGCGCGCAAAAAAAAAAAAAAAAAAAAATTGTCTCTCCGTGACTTGTGAGTCGATAGGTAGGACCATAGTAAGGCTTGACGAGACGATCGGAATAAGTGTGATGGTTTGTGATGGATTAAAAATAAGTTATTGGGTCAATTGATGTCAAAGGTTTCGCTGGAACGGCACGTAGACTGGAAATGTAGTCCAGCCACGATGCTGTAGGCCTGAGATGTTAGGATGGATGGGAGTCTCAGTTTTATCCTATCGATTAGGTAGGTTTCCGAGACTTAAAGGTCCTAATTCCATATTATTTAGGTAACTTTAAGGTTTCGCAAAAATAGGGTTAGAGTGGCTACAGAAGAAAGAAGAATCCTGTTTGCCGTTTCGAGAGCTTTTTTTTTTTTTTTTTTTTATATTATACAAGGCAAGCATTTGACCGCCATCTCACCTGTTGGTAAGTGACGATGCGGTCGAAGATGGAGCATGCTCGTCTTGGAACAGCCTATTCACTCCAGCCTTGAAGGCATCCAGATTATATTGATCAGAAAACACACTCGCAGGCAACGCGTTCCACTCCTTAGCCGTACGCATTATAAAGGTCGAGCCAAAGCGGCTCGTGCGGATAGCTGGAATATCCACGACATAAGGATGAAGCGCTCGCCCGGATCGCGTCTCCCGATGGTGGAAAGGGGCCGGCGGAATGAGGTCGTGCAGCTGCTTCGCACACTCTCCGAAATGTAACCTGTAGAAGACCGACAGACGCGCAACCCTACGCCGATGTTCGAGGCTCTGCAGCCTAGCCTCAACCAACTGCGGGTCACAAATTATCTTCTTTGCACGTTTTTCAACCGAATCCAAAGCCGCTAGTTGATATTTGGCTGATCCATCCCAGAGGTGGCAGCAGTACTCCATGCAGGATCGGACTTGTGCTTGATATAACTGAAGCAACTGCTTTGATGTAAAGGACCGCCTAACCTTCGAGAGGACACCAAGCTTTTTTGCTGCAGTCTTAGCCTTGGATTCGATGTACGGACCGAAGTTGAGATTTGCAGATAGCTCAACGCCAAGAAGCTGTAGGTTGTCGGTAATTTCCACAGGAACATCCCGAAAAGTTGGAGTTAAATGGAATGGACTCCTTTTGGCGGAAAACAAACACGCCTGTGTTTAGCTGTCAAAGCTAAGTCGCATGTTTACTTTATACCTTGTTTGATTTCTTGTGCGGAATTTATAAATTGTATGACTATTTCAATTTGCGTGGATTTAATTTTAATCAACTTATTTACGCGGATTTATATTTCATTTTACTTTTATTTATGCGAACTGAATCTTATTCATTTGTGAATATTTCCGAATATTCATGCGGTTGATTTGAAGAGTATTGCTATAAACTTACATATTCCTTGTGACTTTTTGAAAATTTATACACAACGTAATGGGTCCGAAAATTTAAATCGATAACTAGACGATCACTCGCTTACGGCCAAATCACAATATGTGAAATGATGTTTATTATGTCTACTCTTCATAGGTGTATGTGTTTATTTATACAGATAAATACGTATTAGGGTGACTGAAAAGTTACAGTATGTCATAATCACGAGGTATTGAAATAACTGCAATTAAAACATCTAACTAACTCTATTTCAAAACATACATTTGAAAGGGATTTCATTATGTTCAGTTACCTATTCTTTTCTATTATTACACTGGTAGGTAAATCATTGTGTGAGTTTGTATGTTGGGAATATAATACGAAACTACTGAACTGATTTTCAAAATTCTTACACTAATCGAAAGCTACTTAATTCCCGAGTGCCATAGGGTACTATGATCTCGGAAAATAAAAGGATCCGAACGATTCGGAAATATGTCCGCGCATAGCTTCAGAACGTTGGCACGCACTATAATACCAAATTCTTTTCTTGATGTGTTTCTTCTTTGTTGTGTCGTAGGGGTAGGGTAGAGCAGGGTAACGCAAGGATAGTAGGTACACCACGCAAAGGAAGTCACGCAGGGGCAGCTAGTAGGTACTCCATAAAGTTGAATATACTTTACCGCTGACATTTGTACAGTACCTATTAAGCGATAACCGATTAAATTTAAATGTCCAAATTCCACAGCCAAAATAAATAAATAAATCATTTATTATCAACTGGACGCCACAACACAACATTGAAACACAAAAATTACATACATATCAACACACACAATTATACAAAATCAAATCAAATTATAAAATACATAATGTAATTTTTAAAATTAAACACTTTGGTATTGCCGTGCTGTGGCCCTCCCGGTCGATAAAAGGACCTCACTCAGCATGAGCCGTGGCTTAAGCCGCGGTATATTACAGGTCATATTTACCAAACTACTAAACCGATTTCTATAAAACAAAGCTGTGAACCATCTTGATTAAACTGGCTTACAAATTAGACAAACAGCATCGAAATCAGTCAATTCATTCGGAAGCTACGATGCCACAGAAACCACATCTACAAATAATAATAAATAATCATCTTGGCGTTAATGTACCGATTGTGCTCTCGAGAAAGAGGGCCCGGGGTCCGCCTTGACCATGATCCAGGATTTGGCAGATCAGATAATTACAGTGAAGCGACTGTCATCTGACCTCCATTACCCAGCTACCAAGGGAACCAGACCAGATTGGATCACGGTTACAAATTCAGTCGCCTGAATGTGCAGGTTTCATCACGATGTTTTCCCTCACCGTAAGAGCATCGGTTAGTATTCAACTAATGTACATAACTCAGAAAACAGTCATTGGTACATGGCCGGAGCGGGATTCGAACCCGGTACCTCTGGCTTACGAGACGGATACTGCAACCGCTCGGCCACCGACGCTCTAAACCACATCTACAAATACACACGTCTAATCTGTTATCTCACCTGGTGTAGTGTCCGACCGGTGCTTCGGCTTCGGCCACCTTCGGCCACCTTCGGCCAAAAAAAACACCTGTTCCCTTAAGTTTCCCAATGTGTGTAATAAATTAAGGGCTGTGTTGCTGAAGATGACTACTCTTAAATATGTAGTTGGTAGGTCAACGCTGAATATGTTATACCACTCGATGGCCGATGCAATCCTAAGTTATGGTTTATGTGCTTATGGCCGCACCTTTAAAACATACCTTGATAGAATTTATTATTTACAACTCCGATTTTTAAAATTATTAGTAAGTAGGAAACAAAAAGATAAATGTAACGGAAATTATGGGTTATTGTTCAAAAAATGTAATATCTTACCAGTGCACGAAAGAGTTAAGTATTTGTTATTGTTAGAACAGTTTGGCAAATCTGAATTTAAAACCAAAAATATTATTAATTGTAAACTAAGAACGAATATTAGGAAAAAGTATGAGCAGCCTAAAGTGAACAATTACTTTGGCCAGCGACAGAGATTGTACCTGGTGCCTGGTATTCTGAATGAAGTTGATATCGAAGCAACCGAGAGCAGACATACTTATAAGTCAAAGCTGAAATGCCTGCTAATATATAGCTTCATTCGGAGTCTATGCCCAGGTGCACATTAGGTATAAGTATTTATTATTGGTGTTAGTATTATTTTTGTTTTTTTTTTGTACTATGTTGGTAGGGTAAAGACATTGAAAGCATAGAGTGCAAACCTTCGCCAACAAACTGTTTTACAGTTTGGCGAATTATACAAATAAATACCTATGTACCACATTTATGATAAATAAATAAATAAATAAATAAAATAATAATAAGTGTCGCGATAGCCGATTAAGCAGCTTCGACTTAGGCCAAAAATTTACCATCGGTCGGACACTACCTGGTGGTAAGTGATGATGCGGCCGAAGATGAAGCATGTCTGTCTAGCAACAGCCTATATATTCATTCTATCCTTGAAGGCGTCCAGATTATAATGATCAGGGCACACACTCGCAGGCAACGAGTTCCAGTCCTTAGACGTACGCATTATAAAGGTTGAACTATATGCAGTTTGTGCGGATAGCTGGGAGATCCACGAGATAACACAACATGCATTGCATCCGAGTGTATGTCATGGAAAATGATCAATTATCAACATTGTATACTTACTTAATTAACTATAATAATTTGTAACAAAGCTGTTGTATAAGCGTCGGTAGCCGGGCGGTTGAGTATCCAACTCGTAAGCGAGAGGTACCGGGTTCGATTACCGCTGCGGCCATGTACTAATGACTCTTTTCTGAGTTATGTGCATTAGTTGAATACTAACCGATGCTCTTACGGTGAGAGAAAACATTGTGATGAAACCTGCAAATTGAGGCAACTGAATTTGTAACCATGATCCAATCTGGTCAAGTTCCCCTGGTAGCAGGGTCACGGAGGTAAGATAGTAGTCACTCCACTGTAATTACCTGATCGCCAAATCCTGGATCATGGTCAAGGCGGACCCCGGTCCCTCGTTCTCGTAAGCACAACCGGGACATGAACGCCAAGATGATTATTTTATATAGTTTGTAACAAAAAGTGAGGGGCCAGCTAACCTTCGCACGAAAATAAATTACTACATCTTACCCTATCAACTTTACGAAGCCCATAAACAAAATGATCTTAGTAATCTTTACTTTGCACAAATAATGTATCTACGCTTCAATTTACCGACAATTTAAATTGTAAAAATGTAATTACATATCCATGCAACGCAGTAACTCGATGGTTAATTTACTAACCTACATTAAGAACATTGTTGTGTTGAAACGCAACAAAGTAACAAGTAATGTCAGTATGACATATCTGTATCTGACCATCGCGAGACGGAGTATAATGTAGACGCCGCAAATTACGAATGTTTAGAAAAATATAAGTAATAATGAAATTATCAGTAAAAATAGGCATTATAATATAGCTTCCTTATTAATAAGGAAGAACAATAATACGACTTCCTTTTTAACGCCCGAAGAAAAAAGAGGGGTGTTCTATGTTTGACCTGTGTATCTGTTATTGTTTGAATGCGGTTTACTCTTTTTGAAAGCCAGTGTATTCGAGATGGTTATTAGCTTTCTATTTTCACTAAAATTGGTCCAGTAGTTTCGAAAATATTTGAGTATTTATATGCAACTTGGTCGAATTTTTATTTATTTATTTCATAGTTTATTGCACACAAAAATGGTAACAGAGACATGGCAAATGTATACATGACACAAAAGGCACTACTTATTTCTAAAAAGAAATTTCTTCCAGCAGGCCTACAGCAAAGAAAATGTGATGACTGGAAGCAGTTTAAGACGTGCACAATAATAATAAATAATTACGTACATAAATATTTAATTATTAAAACTAGACTATACCATCGATAAATTTCTACATAAATACCATATACCTAACAAAATACAAACATATATACAATACATACATATATACAAAATATTAGACAGATAGAGAGAGATAATGCTCTTTTACTCTAATTTTTTAATTTTTCTGTCGGCTTGTTTATTACTTTGATGAAATACACTTCAATGTTCTTAGACTTCATAGAGCATAAGTTGTTCATGAAATATCATCATGTAAGTGACTATGTAAGTGACATGTAAAATAATAAGGCGTCTACAAGCTGTTAGCTCTGTGCGCTTGCGTGACGAATGTGGGGGCTTTAATTTAATAATGTGGTCACATCGCAAAGCAGTTACCGTTACTTCACTTTCATTCACAACTGGGGCTCTAATTTTGAACTACGCGCCTCAATTCGTTTCCATTATTGATTTTCGGTATGGAAAAATAATTTTCCTATTTTTAACCGCCCACGAAAAAAGAGAGGTGTGATAAGTTGCACGTGAGTATCTGTGGCTTTGTGCATCTGTTTGTGGCATCGTAGCTCCCGAACGGATGGACCGATTTGGATTCTGTTTTCTTTATTTGGAAGCCGGTTTAATCGAGATATTTCTTAGCTTTGTTTCATTAAAATCGATTGGGTACTTTAGAAATTGTTTTAGTTTAAATGAAACTTGGTCGGGGGCTGTTCGAGTTTTTGTGTCGGTAAGGTAATTGAAACGTTCGCCTCCGGCGTTCCCGATGTAATTTTAAAAATATTGAATTTTTCATGCCGAAATTAAAAATTTAAACCGTTCGACTCGAGGCGAGCGGTTCAAAAATAGGCCCCTGGACTCCATCTTGTGAATGTTTGTGAGAAGCGTGACCTTGCTTGACTAAAACTTGCTCATGCAGTAACTATGATAATTATATTTGTGGCATGTTAGGTTAGTAAACGACTGTGTAAGATAATGACTGGTAAATTTTAGTAATTAAGTAACTTTTTAAACGTTGGCCAAGATCTCCCGCTGGGAACTTTGAGAATGATTGAATAGTTTGGGAGCGGATTGGCACCCCGTAATGGTACTACCTATATTTTAACGATTAATGATGGGTTTATGATTATGACGAACAACGAATATGTTAAGCTATTTGACATACACATTAATTTTACAAACAACATTGTACAGAAAAGAAACAAAACCGTAATTTATATTATTAACCTCGGTTTTATGATGTTGAGCGTCGGTACCACAATTTGGGTCTTAGTTATTGAGAGAAACGATGACATCGTCATCTTAGATAGTCTCACCACTATGGATAAAAATACATACATATATACATACATAAAGCTCACGCCTGTGTCCCACAGGTGGGGTAGGCAGATGGATAAAAATAATAATAAAATAATAATAAATTTTCGTTGACAAATTCACACAACGCCATCTAGCCCCAAACTAAGCAAAGCTTGTGCTATGGGTGCAAGATAACTGATAAACTACTTAAATACTTTTAAATACATACTTATTATACATAGAACACCCAGACAGAAATTAAAATTCATCATTTCAATTTCTGCCCGGCCGGGAATCGAACCCGGGACCTCTTGCGTGGCATGTTGACCACTGAACCACTAGGTCGTCAGGATGACGAAGACTGAGTAAAGTGGACAAAGAAGAGCAGGAAGGCAGACCTCGGGCACCCGCGTGTTGCGTGGGAGCGTAATCTGGATTTAACTCCAAGATGATGATGATTCTTTATTTATTGATTAATTAGTAGTTTATTGCACTCAAAAATGGTTAAAAGACATGGCAAATATATACAAGCAACAAAAGGCACTTCTAAAAAGAAATTTCTTCCAGCAGGCCTACAGCAAAGAGAACGTGATGACTGGCAGCAGTTTAAGACGTGCTCAATTCTAATAAATAATTACTTACATAAATATTTAATTATTAAAACTTGACTATCGATAAATTTCTACATATATATCATATACCTAACAAAATATGTAAATATATACAATACAATACTTAGTGTAGTATACCAACTTCAGATGGTCATGTAGTGTATAAACTGTTTGTGAACCTAATAAATACATTTTTTTTTAAATAAAAAAATACACAATATTAGACAGCAGCGTGTGACCTCTTTGTTTCAGAGATCACACGGAAGATGAGACCACATGGCAGGGAAGCTTCAGCTTCAAAACAACATTGATGTCTTTTTTTATTTATATTATACAAGACAGGCATTTGACCGCCATCTCACCTGTTGATAAGTGACGATGCGGCCGAAGATGAAGCATGCCCGTCTTGGAACAGCCTATTCACTCTAGCTTTGAAGGCATCCAGATTATATTGATCAGGGAACACACTCGCAGGCAACGTGTTCCATTCCTTAGCCGTATGCATTATAAAGGTCTTGATGATGATGTCTTTGATGAAGTTTCTTTTTGAGCTGCAATCGCGCCACATACGCAATTACTATTAGTAAAGGTCATGGTTGTTACAAATTTCAATTTCATTTGTACTGTATACCAGGGATGGCCAAAAGGTCGACCGCGAAGGCGATTTAAGTAGCCTGCAAGAGTTAATTAAAATAAATAGAATATTATGTAAAAATTTTCACGATTATTTATTTATTTAAATCACATTATTTTAATATAGGACAGGATAAAGTTTGAAATTGAATTATTGTGCCAATAAAGCCTGCTAAAAGCTGCCGTCAATCCCGACTTTTTTTCTCTACTGTTTCTTTTCTTCTTCACGTCGTCTGGTCTTGGGCATCCACTGTCGCAAGCCGTTATCTCTCGGATTCGTCTCGGCGCCGTCAATCCATCGCTTCTTGAGCCTCCCTTGGGACATCTTTCCTGATACCGGCAGCATTAGGTACCTATTTCTCACGAAACCCTGGAGCATACGCAACACGTGACCAATCAACAATAAACTGCAGTCGACCTCAAGAAATATTTTTGGCCATTAGTAGACCTCACAGGTCAAAAGTTTGGCCTATATATATATATATCTACTTAATAATTGACTTGTACTTGAAAACAAGCATCTTCAAGGTCTTCAATCTCAAGCCAATGCGTCTGTCATAAATTGTTACTGGTTCATGCAAAATGTTGCACCACATTAGTGAATGTATACAGGTCCGCTGGTTAAGATGATAGTGACGCAGCCAGCTTGTTTGAAGGCAAATGGTTCTATCCCCACACAATATTTCGACGACCTGAGTGGTTCAGTGGTCAACATGCCGGTCTGCCACGCAAGAGGTCCCGGGTTCGATTCCCGGCCGGGCAGAAATTGAAATGTTGAATTTTAATTTCTGATACGGGTCTGGGTGTTCTATGTATAATAAGTATGTATTTAAAAGTATTTAAGTAGTTTATCAGTTATCTAGCACCCATAGCACAAGCTTTGCTTAGTTTGGGGCTAGATGGCGCTCTGTGAATTTGTCCACGAATATTTATTTATATTAATATCTAATATGTATCCGTGCGCGAAAAAAATGGGATGTCTTGTTGCAATAAATCGAATGTGCCAAAGATTGGCAATAGCAAACGTTGACCTCTGTTTGAACTAATTTGTAATGGCTGTAAGTAATTTGTTAATGGTCACAGCAATTGCTATAATGATCTAATAATCGTTTTCGTTAAAATTTGATGTAAGTACGGTTTATAATAATTTTCATATTATTTTCTTGAAATGCCTTCAGTGAAATGTTTATTAAACGAGCATTGATCCCCCATCTTTTTTTTTGTACCACCAAGGTGGCTTCAAGCTTACGGCCCGCCTGATGGTAAGCAGTCACCGCAGCCTATGGACGTTTGCAATACCAGGGGCATCACCCACTCGTTGCCCACCCCGTAAGAACCTTTTCACCCCTTTCTTGAAGAACTCCATGTTGTACTCTCTGCCATTACTAGTCGTTATAAAGAAAGTAAGGCAGTAATTCACTAAAATGGTTCTTTTACAAAGTTCTACATAAAATTTTGACGAAACCCTTTGAAGTATTATACCTATAGGGAGCGTCGGTGGCCGAGCGGTTACGGTATCTGACTCGTAAGCGAAAGGTACCGGATTCGAATCCCGCTGCGATTTTATGCCAATAACTCTTTTCTGAGTTATATATGAACTAAATACTAAACGATGCTCTTACTGCGAGGGAAAACATCGTGATGAAACCTGCACATTCAGGCGGCTGAATGTGGGTCAGGTTCCCCTGGTAGCAGGGTCACGGCAGTCAGATGGCTGTAATTACCTGATCGGCCAAATCCTGAATCATGGTCAAGGCGGACCCCGGGCCCACGTGTGCGAGAACAGACATTCTCTAATAACATTTCTTGATCGCAACAATGAAATGTAGGATGATAACAATAATTCAATAGTAATTTGTGCGTCGCAGGACAACCTGGCAACGATCTGTCACGTTTCATTGCGCACATGTCGAGTTAAGAGAATAACAAAGCTGACCACATACGACTTAGTTCCGACCGGAAAGTCAACGACCGCAATTGCTAATCTATTTGGCACTTACTACAACCGATGTACATTATTTACAGAAGACATAATATGAGCAGCAAAACACGCGCTTTTAGCGAAGATGTCTACAATGAAGGAATGATAGTACTCATACAGGCCACAAACTTTTTTGACCCGGCGACGGCGTCGCTGTTCTTGGCATTGACATGTCATTTCAAATAGATTTCATAACGCATGACCCTCTGTTGGTGTCCACGCAAGATTCGAAAGAACGTTTCTCGCTTGTACGATTCGGATGTGGAATGAGCTCCCAGCCACAGTGTTTCCTTTGGACTATGATAAAGAGTTATATTATAATTAAAGGTCTTCTTAGAGGCGGGCGACGAATTGGTAGCACCCCTGGTGTTGCTGATGTCCATAGGCGGCGGTGACCACTTTCTACCAGGTAGCCCGCTTGCCTGTTTGTCTGCCGTATTACATTTGAAAAAAATTAAGTGCCGCCATTTTTCCACAGTTCCAGTTTCGCCACCGGGTCAGATATGTTTGTGGCACTGTAGAGTCTACGACTTTATGGACCTATCTAATTGAATGTGCTGGCGTGCGAGGGAATGTAGAGTACAAAACAATTTCTGTTTCGGTTATAAATAACGATGAATAACGAGTAATTTAAAATGGTCGCTCTTTAAAAAGATGAACTGCCCTAAAATGATTTTCACGTGGACGAAGTCGCAGGCAAAAGCTAGTCGATAAGGGTATATTTAGGGTGAGCTATGTGGTGATGTTATTAAATCCTATCTACCTAAGGGCCGATTTTTCAATCCTCGGTTAAAATTGATCTTCCTGAAAAAGTAATATACTGCCAAATTAAAACAATCTGTAATCCTTCACTTATTTTATTTATTTTATTTTATTGTATTTGGATGTCTCACAGCTTACAACAATAAGATAAGTACAATAGCATAATTTCCATCAGCCATTTACGAGACACCACAGATAAATTTCACAAATTGACTATAAGAGGTCTAGTACATTGAAATGTTTAGCGTAGGTAGGTACTTACACGAAATTAACACTGTAATAAACATACATTAAGTAGATATATCGAACTTAGAAATATAGATCTTAATCATAATGTTCCTAACTTGCGTAACGCTACTGAAAAACAAGTCTATATGCTCATCAGCATATATGAAGTAATAGACCATTTTATTTTAGTCGCTTAATAGTTTACCAGACTGATATGTTTTATCTGAGGATTGAAAAATCTGTCCTAAGTAAGGTGTTAGAAGGAACGTGCCACGCATTATTTACCAGTCAAGTGCTCGATGCGCCTAAAGCAATTAAATTTAATGGATCGTCAGAATTCAATATTTGCTTTCAATAACTGCTTCTTACAAGACGAGTTTAACTCCGAGTTATATCGACCTTTTATTTACTAGCTTTTGCCCTGGCTTCGGCCGCACATAATTAACTCGAAACTTAAGAACTGAAATCAAGAAACGTCATTTTGACGACCTGAGTGGTTCAGTTGGTTAATATCCGATCTGCCACGCAGAGGTCCCGGGTTCGATTCCCGGCCGACAAGAAATTGAAATGATGAATTTTAATTTCTGTTACAGGTCTGGGTGTAGTATGTTTAATAAGTATGTATTTAAAAATAGTTTCTCAGTTTTCTGGCAGCCACAACACAAGTTTTGCTTATTTTGGGGCTAGATGGCGCAGTGTGAATTTGTCAAAGCATATATATATTTTTTATACAAAGATTACTTTGGGTATATGAGCAAAAAGCAGCCAGCAGTTGTGTACAATTAAAAATATTTGAGCAAATATATAATCGCCAAAAAACTAAAGTAACTTGACTTCTAGAAACAAGAACTAGTGACTTGACGCGAAGCAAGGCAAGGAAATGAATTCTTTTATAGAATAGTATTGTGTCGTCTATTTTACTTTTTCTATTATCATTTTTTGTAGTAGGAGCCACTATTTTAATAACAGTTAATTAATTTGACAGACTATAGGGTACCACAAACTCAACTGACACGTTCAAAACTGAAACTAAAGCCTCGTCAATTCGAAATGTCTTATTGTTATCAACAACAGCGACGCCTTTACGGTCAGTTAAGTTTGTGACTTCCATCTTCCGTGCAATACTCATTGAACCGTGAATTAGGTATTTTATAGGACACACATACATACTGACATGAATCCTCGAGGTATTCCAACATCCTTTACTCTGTCGAAGCCACCACAAACACTGAAAGTCGCTGTTGAAAACACTATGCAACATACACTGAAATATAGTTTGAAGTCCATTTTTCTAGATACTGTAACAGATCTCACACTTTTAGATGATTTGAGTAACTAGGTCCCACTTTTATGTTATGTTTCTGATGAATTGCGTCGATGAAATTCCTCGCGCGTGCCTATGATGGGTACTAATATTTATAGTTATTTACTAACTTAACAAATCAAACATTACAAAGATATCTATCCTTAGTCCTTTCTAAAGTAATTTAAGCACCTAAAAGCTACATTGTAATTTATTCAAGTACTTGATCAAAGATGATACACATGATCACAAAATAGGGTTATCTTCAAATTTAAAAATTAAAACATTCGCGCCGAAAATAGTTTGGCTGTACAAATTCGCGCGTAAGTTATGCTTCCTCTTTGGCAAGGCAAAGGACTGCGCGCAAAGGCTGCCTCTTACTGACTGGTGAATTAATTTGCCTCGACATTCGAGGTCTCGAGTAATGTTGTAGGCCAAAAGACAGCGGTTGCCGTCGCCATAATGACAGTGATAACTTATAATTCAAGTTGAAGTAATGTCAAAAGAGCAAACGGAAAATTACCGTAGGAAAATTGCGACCCTTTTAAAAATAAACGTAACTCTTAAGTACAACCTCAGATTACAACTAGGTGCACGTTTAACAACTGGAGAAGCGCAGTGATCAACATGCCATTATACTATGCAGAGAATACCGGGTTAGATTTTCTGACAGGCAGAAATTCAAGTGATAACTATGTCAGGTATACACCAGGTAGATCGATTATGCGCGTGCGATAAAGTTTTCATGAACTCAAAGCGCTGGAACACATTGAAGAGGTGCGCCGCGCGGCGCACTGCACAATGTGGCAAAACTTGTTCCACGCCGAGCAGTTTGTATGCAAGTACATTGACAGGTGGCGAAATGCCCCACTGTGCAGCGCGCCGCGCGGCGCACTGCATGATGGGGCAAAACGCGCAATCCAAGCCCGAAATGTCAGTTTGTATGAATTTTGTCCACATTTTTTCAATTTGGCCCCATCGTGCAGTGTGCGGCGCGCTGTCAGCAGATGTCAACATAAGACGTCACACTCGACTGTTTCTTTTTACCAACAGTTCGAATCTCTCCTCTTTATGTGACACAGTTTACACACATATATCTGTCTTCTTCTTTTAGTACAGATTCAACGCGTATGAATGAAATAGGAATTCGACCTTGTTAAAGAAATTTTGACCGCTCATGCGTAAACCCCGCCCCTTTTTGTGATTCTGCAACATTATCGTAGTTGTTTCGCTTTCGTGATCCTTTCGTCATTTTGTTCTCAGTTCCTCCCGAATAATAAATACGGCATGTTTTGTTCTAGAACACAAGTTTCTAAAATGAAATGCATTCGTCGAGATCTACATTTCGGATGACAGCTGTCAAACTTAAGACTAATAACTCTGTAACTTTTGGTCCTAGAACGAACTTAGTTCCTAAAGAAAAATGATAGTGCTCGTCGAGATCTACATATCGGATGACACCTGTCAAACTTAAAACTGTAATAACTCTGAAACGATCGCTCCTGGAACATAAGTTACTAAAGAGAAATGATAGTGCTCATCAAGATCTACATTTCGGATGACAGCTGTCAATCTTATTACTGTGATAACTTTGAAGCGATCGCTCCTAGAACACTAGTTCCTGAAGAGAAATGATAGTGCTCGTCAAGATCTACATTTCGGATGACAGCTGTCAAATTTAAAACTGTAATAACTATAAAACTATTGGTCCTACAACACTAGTTCCTAAATAGAAATGGTAGTGGTTGTCGAGATCAACATTCATTGATACAACGAACAATGACACACATTCATTCGGTTACGCCTTTCTCCCGTAGCGATAGGCAGATACCACATTGTTCCACTTGCTACGGTCCTGACAAATCTTTGTGGCTTCTTCATACTTACATAGACTGTTAACTTCACTACCCATCGTCGCTTTCCATCAGGTGAGTTGAGGTCAAATGCAAACCTATTGATAATAAAAAAAAAGCTTCCTTCCTTGGCTTCCTCGTAGTCGGGTAAAAAGGAAAAGTTATCATAGTATTCGAGGTAGACCAATCGAGGTGGTCCAATTTCTTTACATAGTGGTGGTGGTGGGCGTACAGGTTTGGCACCATAGTAAAAAATTATAAAAACTGTATGCTGTATCTGAAAATCGCATAATAATTTTCGGGCCGGCACTGAAAGTGTTTTAATCTACTTTCAGTGTTTTAATGAATGATATCCTTTTCGTACGTTTCTCTTGGTTGCATTTGAGTCGGCAGATTTAAAAAATCTCTATTTACTTTTTACGCCTGGGTGTGAACACACAGTCGAGAAGACATATGGTCAATAATTATGCGAGTCATTTCAAATAACGCGCGTAAAAGTATCAAAAAGGTTCTCGTGCAAACTTTGCCTAACTTAAAATCCCTCGTGCGAACCTTGCCTAATTTGAAAAACCAGAATAACACCACCGTTTCTTTGGTTGTCACCGTGACGTGGCACCGCGCGGCGCGCCGCGCAGTGCACTGCACCGCGCCAATGGAGTTCCGGCCAAATAGTTCGTAAACAACTGAGTCGATTTTTATGAATTAAGCTAAGAACCATCACACTGAAATTGTTTTCCAAATGAAAGGAATAACATCGAAATTAGTCCAGCCGTTATGGAGACACATTGTCATGTCAAAGTAAAAACATTTATCTTTTCCCGTCGGAGGTTAAAATGTGTGTTATTATGGTTGGACTGGCCAAACAGTACATAAAAAATAAGATAATGACCTTGGCGTTAATGTCCCGGTTGCCCTCTCGAGCACGAGGGCCCGGGGTCCGCCTTTACCATCCTCCAGGATTTGGCAGATCAGATAATTACAGTGGAGCGACTGCCAACTGACTTCCATGGAACCAAAACACAAAATTCAAAATTACACATTCTGTCGCTTGAATGTTCAAAATCACAATATTTTCCCTCACCGTAAGAGCATCGGTTAGCTTTCAACTAATATACGTAACTCAGAAAAGAGTCAATGCGACTTCAGGCTATCATATTAGTCACTGATTGATAATACATAAATCTCTTAATTGACTGAGCACATAGCAGACTGGTCGGTAATCGGAAACTGATATCAACTTCATAACCGTGATGTAGCTTTGTATGTAGCAGTTCGTTGGACAGCGCCATCTAATGGTTGGTAAATGAACTACATAATTTTTTTCTCCCAGTAATTATCCACAACCAGTCATTTCACTATGGTAGGATTAGGTGTTTAAAAGATGGTGTCATAAATCATCTGTCTAATTTCACGATATGAGATGTCTTTTTACATTTCTGTCTGTGGGCTGTTGGCATAATTAGTACGTTTTTGGTAAAGCAATTTTTTGTGCGTCGTTTCCCACTACTTATCATAATGAATTGTGTAGATAATATTTGAGTACTTAATTATTGTTATTTATTTTATAATTTTAGATAGACTTACATTGTTATTGCAAGGTTATCCAGCATCCTTGCAATTAATTAGGCGTACCCAAAATGAAATATTATGAGAAGCTAGTGTCCCAACATGAGTCAGCATGTTTTTAGGTACGGCGCCCCTGTCATTGTGTTTGTCGGAAGTTACTCTTGTTTGCTGTCTGCCAAATTTAGTTTCTATTTCGGCCGTGAGCAAAATTATCTTACGCGTCTTTCTGAACTTTTAAATCCGTAAGGCTGGGACAATGCCGTCGAACGATTGTATGTAAATGAGTTGTTCGGACTTTACACATTAGACAATAACCTTTTATGATGAGCATTATACTAATTACCTAGTCGGTTATGGAAAATTATACACGGATGCAAAACCATATTTCTTTACTTCTAGATTAAAGCGAAGTGGGTATGAACTTATGAATTGGCCTTTGACATCTATTGTAACGACCTGAGTGGTTCAGTTGGTTAACATACCGGTCGCCACGCAGGGGTCCCGGGTTCGATTCCCGGCCGAGCAGAAATTGAAATGATGAATTTTAATTTCTGTTACGGGTCTGGGTGTTGTATGTATAATCTGTAAGTATTTAAAAAAAAGTATAAAAGTATATAGAACCCCTAACAAAATCTTTGCTTACTTAGATGGCTGTGTGTGAATTATTCCAAACACATTTATTTATTTATTTATTGTAGATGATATAAACAGCATCGTCGTTAGGGGTTTGTGTACGGCACTTTCTTTGATGGCTGTAGAGCCCAACACGGAAAAAACAGATTCGGTTACACAATAAGCAAACATTAGAATCCGCCATGGATGGTACATATACAGCGTTTATTATTGTCTAAGTATGAAGGCACACAGTCAGACTGTCCACCTGATGGAACGCAGCCACTGTCGTCAGAACATCTGCAACCTAAGGGGAGCGGATGCGGTGCCGGTCTTTGAAGTGCCTGTAGAGATGAACCCCAAATTATAGAGCAAAGGAAAGTCTTCGGGAGGGATCTCGCAGTACTAGTACCTACGATCCTTAGATGCCAGGCATTTAGATAATGTGGATGAAATCCCATCGTCGTAGGGTGTGGTGGCGGAACGGTGACGATATCCATTAATCAAAATGGCCCACATTCAGATTAATCACCCTGTATATAAATCGTCACTATTTTAGGAGCGACGGTGGCCGAGCGGTTACGGTATCCGACTCGTAAGCCAGAGGTCCCGGGTTCGAATCCCGCTCCGGCCACGTACCAATGACTGTTTTCTGACTTATGCACATTAGTTGAGTACTAACCGATGCTCTTACGGTGAGGGAAAACATCGTGATGAAACCTGCACATTCAGGCGACTGGATGTGTAACCATGATCAAATCTGGTCAGGTTCCCCTGGTAGCAAGGTCATGGAGGTCAGATGGCACAAACACGATGGGGTTATCTTATTGCGTTCATTAGTTCCTATGACCACCTTCCGACTCCATCATCAGACTAGCTTCATGGTACCATATGTACATAGGTATATTTACAAAATTTCCGTCGGATACCGTCAAATGATCGAAAAATGGTTTGCAAATTTTGAAGGACAACTGGTGTTTTTAACATACATACGAACAGTGCAAGTTAAATAAAACATTGTAAAAAGGCGACCGTACACATACAGGCCAACTCCTCTTTAACAATAAACCAGTTTATTTTTTAAATGACAAAAAAGTAAACTTAGGAGAAACATAAAAACTTATCTTACCTATTTCAAGTTTATTAAGTAAGTTGGTTTGTATATTGTGGAAGTGTAGTCTCAATGTACGCTGAGGGCTGATGCCCTGCTAGCCTGCAGCACTGGTTTTCAGACTGCTCCTGGTCAGTCCTATCTCCGTCAGCGACTCAGTCATAGTTATAGGCCTACTAGGAATAAGTAGGTACTCTTTACGGAGGTATTATTGGCTCTCTTGAAGGTGAGTACCACCGCCTTATCTATTTCTGTCGCCAAGCAAAAATGCTTGCATTGTTGTGTTCCGGTTGGAAGGCTAAGGTAGTCAGCGCAATTAAAGGCATGAGGTATTTCATATTAGTCCTCACAGTGACAACGCACCTGCCGTTCTGTATTTTTGATGCCTGCAACCTAGATGTAGGCATTGTAGAGGTTATTGGCGACAGTTACCACTTACCATCAGGTGGGCTGTCTGCTCGTTAACACTGAGTAGCTTAAAAAACCTCTCGATTTATTACTCTACACAAGTTCTTCTGTATCCAACAAGCTTCACTTTAAAAAGAAGGTAAAGCTATCAATCTAATTAAAAGCGGATCACAAGGAAACAAAGTCTGTTTTTTTTGTTTTGTAAAGTTTAATCGTAAAATATTGTTTTCTATTTACTTTAACTTGATTAACTGCTTAACAATATATTATTTTAAGTGCATATTACGTTCCTCATCATCTTGGCGTTAATAGTAATTACAGTGGAGCTACTGCCATCTGACCTCCGTGACCCTATTAACAGGGGATCCTGACCAGATTACATCACGTTTACATCTTACGTTTCGAACGACCGTAAAGATTTTTATAGCAAAGGAAGACAAACGAGCAAGCTTATCACCAGCACTGCTAACATAAACGTGCTCTGGCGCACCACAAGCGAGAAAAGGCGCGACAAGTAGATATAGCAGTATCTAACTGCTATGTCTTTGATCTTAGTATTGAGGGAAGCGAGCTATGTCGCGAGCTTATTTGTGCTAGGCGTACTGATGAAAAGTAACTCCCGATCTCGGATCTCCCAACTAAACGCCGCGGCGCTCCTGCATCACCACAATGGAGGTGTCATGAGAGCAGAAGCATTGTTTCTAGTATCTACAGATACATCATCATCATCACAGCCCATAGCAGTCCACTGCAGTACTTAGGACCTCTCCAACGAAAGGGGAGGTTGTCGTCACGCTTGGCGCGTAGGAAAATGCTGCTGCCCATTTTCTGGCCTACGGAGACTCCAAATCTTTTGCCATGAGAACATTAGTCGCCTTGTATTTTACTCTGAACACCACACGGCCAAAAAAAAGTTAATTTCGTATAAATATTTGTTACGATATACGACGATGTTGGCCGTGTGGTGTCCGGCAGAGTAGAATAGCACCAACCCCTTACATTCATGGGTGTCGTACAAGGCGACTAATGTTTTCGAGGCAAAAGATCAAGAGTCTCCGTAGTCTAGAAAATGGGCAGCAGCATTTTCCATTATTATATTTAAACACTGCGATCTCCAACCCGCCTGCCAAGCGTGGAGATTATAGCAATAACCTCCCCTTTCGTGGGAGAGGCCCTAAGTCCTGCAGTGGACTGTTACGGGCTGAGATGATGATGATGATGATGATTTGTTACGAATTCTTTTTTTCAACTTCAATAGGTAATATTTTTATCGTAATAACAAATAATTAGATTATATTTAAAAATGGGAGAGCATGTACGAGGTGCACAGTTAGGACGAACAGGGGCCCTATTTTTTAATCGCTCGGCTCGATTCGAACGGTTATCAGTTTGGATTTTCGGCATGAAAAATTCGATAATTTAAATGAATAAATGAATATGAAGCATTTATTAGAGCTGATGTCCACTCATGCGGTGTAGTGCACTGCGCAACGCACCGCGCGGTGCCACGTCACGGTGACAACAAAGAAAACGGTGGTGTTATCATCATTCATATCAGCATCAGTTATATCAGCCGGTTTTTCAATTTAGGCAACGTTCGCACGAGAGATTTACGAGAGATTGTGAGGTCGGCAACGTTTGCACGAGAGCTTTTTTTACGCTTTTACGCGCCTTATTTTAAACGACTCACACAATTATTGACCATATAACTTCTCGACTATGTTTTCACAAGCGGGTGTAAAAAATTGACCAAAGATTTTTTTTATGTGCCGACTCAAATGCAACGACGGGAAACGTACAAAAAGGATATCATTTATTTTGGACTAAATAATATTAGTGCCGTCCAAAAAATAATTATGCAATTTTCAGAGAGACCATACTATTTCTACCATTTTCGTGAGCGATCGTTTGGTAGTTATTGCAGTTTTGAGTTTGACAGCTGTCATCCACAATGTAGATCGCTACGAGAAGTATAAATTATCTTCAGGAACTAGTAATCTCGGACCAATAGTTTCAGAGTTATTACAGTTTACAGTTTGACAGGTGTCACTCGAAATGTAGATCTCGACGAGCACTATCATTTCTCTTTAGAAACTAGTGTTCTAGGACCAATAGCTTCAGAGTTATTACAGTTTAAAGTTTGATAGGTGTCACCCGAAATATAGATCACAACGAGCACTGTTATTTCTCTTCAGGAACTAGTGTTCTAGGACCAATAGTTTCGGAACTATTACAGTTTTAAGTTTGACAGCTGTCATCCGAAATGTGGAGCTCGACAAGCACTATCACTCCTCTTCAGGAACTAGTGTTCTAGGAGCAATCGTTCAAAAGTTTGACGAGCACTATCATTTCTCTTTAGAAACTGTGTTCCAGAAACAAACATTCCTTATTTATAATTCGGGATGGCGAAAGGACCTGGAAAACGAAACGAATACGATATTGGTACAGAATCAGAAAAAGGGGAGGCACATCAGCAGTGTTCAAAATTGTTTTGACTAGGTCGACTTCCTATTTCATTCACACGCGTTATATCTGTACTTAAAAAAAGTAGACAGATATGTGTAAGTGAACTTTGTCACATAAGGAGGAAAGATTTGAACTGTTGGTAAAAAGAAACAGTCAAATTTGACGTCTCTTGTTGACATCTACTGTAATCGCGCCGCACGCTGCACGATGGGGGCAAATTTGAAAAAAAGTAGAAAACGTTCATACATCAGAGCCAACGTTTCAGGCTTGGACTGCGGGTTTTGCTCCCTTCCTTGCAGTGCGCCGCGCGGTGCACCTCTGCAATGTATATCGCACTTACACTAAATCACACGACACATGGGATACATTTATATAAAGAAAAGGAAATAATCATAAACTACAATGACAGCGGTAACGACGGTATAGTGTTGTATCGTTACCCGTGCCATGACATGACATAACATGACTGCTGCCATAGCGCTGGTTTTCAGTGTGCTCCTCAGTAATGCTGATTTTCCCTATTTTTTAATCGTACTCTTTCGGTGTTACCAAAATTAAAAATTGAAAACCGTGCGTATATAAAATAGAGCCTCAGGTTGTAAACGCCGCAGCGCTCATGTCGCGTGAATGGAGGTGTCATGAGAACAGAAACATTGTATCTACACCTACACTGTATCTAAACCTGACGTGTAAAACCCAATGACAAAGACCCTCTGATACAAAGGTCGTGTGTTTCGTGTGAACCTCGCATCGCGAACGTTAAGGAAAATGCCACGTTCGCGAGATAAACACATTTTAGATTCAAAAGAGAGCCTAATGTGTTGGGCTACCATACGGTAGAATTCACGTCTTTTCATTCCTCTTTTTAGGTGCTATGCTTTGACAATCTTTTGTAACGATTAGTGATATAGGTACTTTGTAAGTATTCGATACTTACAAAGTACCTATATTAATGACTGAAGCACCCATTCATTATTAGCCCTTCAATGACAAGGTATTGCAACTGCGCGCGCTTACCTATACCTATACATTTTGGTCGATAAATCTACGTTCGACCGATATTTTTATACGGTAGACTAACAGGTAAGCGGGCTACCTGATGGAAAGTGGTCACCGCCGCCTATGGACATCAGCAACACCAGGATAGTCACAATGCGTTGCTCGCCTCTGATGAGACCTCTAATATACCTCTTGACCGATTCCATGTCATAGTCCAAAGGAAACACTGTGGCTGGGAGCTCATTCCATATCCGAATCGTACGAGTGAGAAACGTTCTTTCGAACCTTCGCGTGGTGTCCGACAGGTATACGCAGTGAGGTTGAGTACCTAGCCCACGGCTGGTGGTGCGATTCGAATATGGAGTAATGCGATGTCAGAAAGGGCCCGACTCAGCATTAGCTGCAGCAGAACGATGCAACGATTTCGAAAAGTTCCTCAGAACACTCCCCATTGTACAGCCAACGCTGAGTACAGGTGGTGGAACACACTTGGTAGAGCACAAAATAAAATATGTAGGGCAGGCCTAACCTAACCTAACCTAACCTAACCTAACCTAACCTAACCCGACCCAGTATGAGTGGTTATAAGTCTCTTTCGGGTAGTGTGATCTATGATATCATCCTGTCTTTCGGGAGCCCGAGACACGTAGCATAGTAAGTAGTATCTTGACTCTGGAGATATAGACAACAATTTTAAGCTGTGCTGAATATTTCTTTTATGTTTTCATGTATTTTACAATATTGATGAATTTATAATGTATTTAAAAAAAACGTCGAAACTTGAATGTAAATTTCAAATAAGTGACTTAAGTTATTTAATTTAACAATTTTTACTAATTTCAATGATATTTGACTATTGTTTGTGTGACATTTGTGAAACATTTGACGAGCAATTCCAAGTTGATAATCCAGGGTTTGTGGAGGGTATGAAGGGTTAAATGGCCAAGCTAAGGGTTATAACCGTTATTTAATTTAATTTTTTATATAATTTTGACATATTTAATTATTTTCTTTGACATGTATTTGATTTGTTTTTTATTGTTGTTTGGGATTATCTCATTCCATTTTGCATGCCAATTGATGTGCCTTGCCTTTATGTGTGATACTAAATACTCTGTCATATCATACTTACCACTGGTATTTATATATTAGAAATATGTGTATTTTTGAAACATAATAATGAATATTTTGTTAAAAAATCAGCACATCGAAGCAACTTAGGTACGTAGCAATTACAGTCATGATAATTGTATCCCTAAGTCAAATGGCTCAGTAATGTTTAAAAGTGTTTTTGTCTCTGCTGTAAGAATTTTCAATAGTTTGCCCCTTGACATTAAAATGCTTGAAGGCAACGCATTCAAAACTACAGTTTAAGTGAAATTTTCAATCTATGACATTAATTGGATATTATAATGACATTATTACTTGTAATAAAATTGACATAATCTAAATATTGTTATAACATTATTAATTTAATTGTTATGGAAATCGTAACATTATAACATACTATGGTACACCCAAATTTGGGTAAACTGTTATAGTTCTGCTCTAAATTAAATACCACCTATAATGTACCTACTACAGTTTTATAATAAATTATTTCTGATTTCTGACCACATTTAAAGCAATAATTATTTTTTTTAATATTGACATTGGTTTGCACTCTTTACCACGATATCTGTGAAAAATAGAAAGACCCACTATGACTAAGTAGCTACCAATCTTAAGTAAACTATGTTATAAAGAATAGAATACCAAAACAATCCATCAAAACACTACCAGGAGCCCATAACACAATTTCGCATTGTATTCTTAACTGTATGACCGCATGGCACACTGTTTTCCACCCTAGCATAATCACGCTTATTACCAGTAAATACGGTCTACAATGTATACCTTTGAATCTGGGGCGTAAACGGTACATTTCGAATTCGGATTGTATTTATACGGGAAGCGAACATCGAGTGAATACTAACACACGGTGGTTCTTAGTCGGTGGCAGGAATTCGTTAATAAGGTGCTTTTAGAGGCTAAGCAGACGGCAGCATGAATATGTTGGTGAGTAGCCCGTAGAAAATCAAATTACGCGTTTTATTTAGGAAAGTAAAGTTAAACTCCTTAATTGCACTCAGACACACGGCGCAACATTCAAAAGTATTCATAGAGAAAGATAAAAAATTAAAACAGAGACATAAGAATAAGAATAAGAATATTTATTTTTCCACACAAGAATAACATAATACATTTTATATATTAGGACCTTATACCTAGGGTACATACAAAATAAAATAATAATAATAATCAAAAGCTTTGCGTGGAAGGGCACAGTCTCAGTTTACACTGAGGGCTAACGCCCTGCAGCACTGATTTTCAGACTGCCCCTAATATAAATTTACTTTAATTTACTACTAGTGGACCCCCGTTTTATATAGTAAAGTAAAGTAAAATAAAACACTTTAATTCCACTTAAACACACGGCACAACATTCAAAAGTATTCTTAGAGAAAGAGAAAAAAAAACAGAGACATAAATTTTCTCTAATTTACTACTAGTGAACCCGGCGCGACTTCGTTCGCGTACAACTACTTTACACCTACCTACTCTTTTTTACTTGCTTACAAACCTTCCTCTTGAATCACTCTATCTATTGTTGAAAACCACATTAAAATCCGTTGCATAGTGTAAAAGATCTACGTCCATAGATACATAGGGACAGATGGCAGGAAGCGACTTTGTTTCATACTATGTATAGACTAGCCATTCCCAGCAGCTTTCACCCGCGCGCAGTTCGGATCTCTGTAAACAGTCGACTTTCCCTCTGGACCCTATTATTTTCTCGGGATAAAAAGTAACCAGTGTCACTCGGGAATAATGTAGCATCGTATTAGTCAAAGAATTTTCGAAATCGGTTAACTATAGTTTTTCAGTTTATTCGTTACAATCAAACGAACCGACGCGCGACGTCCAAATAAAATATATTTTTTCGTTATAACATTAGTATAGAGATTTATAAAATATGGTTGGACAATTCAAACAGAGCCATATAACCCCACAGTAAGTAAAGCTTATACTGGACACTGTCCTCGATGGTGCTAGATAACTGATTAGATAAATTACTTAAATACTTTTAAATAATACTTAAATTACACACCCAGACCCGTAGCAGAAATTAAAATTAAAAAATTCGAAAATGGCGTTTTTTATTTACCACTAAGGCGGCAAAGAAGCATACCTACCGCCTACCTGATGGTAAGCAGTCACCGCAGCCTATGGCCGTTTGCAATACCAGGGGCATCACCCACGCGTTGCCGTCCTCTAAAAACTTATTCACTCCTTTCTTAAAGAATTCCATGTTGTACTCTCCAAGGAACACCTCCAGGGAGCTCATTCCACAACCTCAGTGTGCGTGGGAGAAAGTTCCTTTGGAACCGTCCAGTTCGCGACCAATTTTAGCCCCACACAAAAAGAAATAGTAGGTAAATTGAGGTAGTATTTTAGTGATAGACCGATTTCAATGAGGCTTTTCTATTAGAGATGGTTCTTAGCTTTTTATAATTAGTAGCAGTTAGCACCAGCGCTGTGAAAGGCATGAATCCTAACAGCATTATGCTGATGTTGGTCCACTTCGGTTTCCGTTACATTACTGGCGACCAGGCACGTAAGTTACGTAATTTTTAATAATTATAATTTACTGTACTCGCCTTAGGTAAAGGATGTAATGTGGAACCGAGTCTGTACCGGTTCTTCTATGGTCTATGTCTATGTTAGAATTAGATCAGCTGTTTATAAAAAAATTAAGTTGAAGCTGTGCCGTGCCCTCGTCTCCGTCCACATGAACTCACCCATGACCTGTTACTTATAAAACAATATCTTATCTTGTCTATTCACACTGACGAATAGACTAATGTAGTTGTTGATTAGTCAGGTTAGACTTGTTTCGATAATGACCTACGTAAGTGTAGCCTCAACCTATGCTAATGTAGCTCTGTAACTGTCTATAATCTACAACGATGCTTCTCCGTAAACTATACTAGAGGGCCCGACGCGACTTCGTTCGCGTGGCAATCTACCCTACCCTACTCTACACCTACTTTACCCCTACCCTACACCCACTTTACCCTTACCTACCCTTCTTTTTCTTACCTATAAACCTTCCTCTTGTATCACTCTATCTATTGATCAAAACCGCATTAAAAACCCTGCATAGATTAAAAGATCTAAGCGTACATAGATACAGACTGCGGGAAGCGACTTGTTTTATACTGTGTATGAAAATCCGCCTTCCTACTTCTCTTAGTGCACTTAGCTTGGTCTTCGCATCCTTGATTGTAAGTCTATTGACACACATATCATTTTGACGACGTCTGGCCATTGATTCTTGGGTCGGCCTCACCTTTCCATGCTTGGCGGGGGTGGCATGGCCAGACATTTGTTTCTTACGTAATTTTCCGATTGTTGATGAGAAGTCAGTGAGTCAGTGAATCAGTCTGTGTCTATACGACCTACTTTTTGGTGTTCATAAAATTCAAAGTATCAAGATAAATGAAATAGGAGTCTGCTACGATCTTATCCTGCAAGTTTGAGCTTTCAAACATCGAAGATTCGATTGTTTGAAAATTGGACGAAACGTTTCGGGAAAAGATCGGTTTGCTACTTACTTTTTTGCTCAGCTTGGCTTTAGATGATATGAGATTAGTTATCTACGTAAGAAGTGAACTCTTGTGCGATTGGATCCAAGCCAACTTTACAGTATCAAGGTGACAACATTTTGGTACTACGTCCATTTTATTACATACAATACCTACATATGACGACGCTTTTTAGTAACAACTTTGCATACAATACCAATTTTTCCGCCATATTCGTCGAGTAAGATCTTGACAAAGCCTTGGTTCGTCTTAGGTACAGTTATTTGCATATTAATATGAACTTTGATTGTCGAGGGTAAGAGAAGGTTGTTGGGGCTAAAGACAGAGGCGTTTAAGTATTTCCGTGTTATTTCCTAGCGAGTACTTAGAAGCAAAGAGCACTTTACACTGACTTTATCTGGCCGGGACCGAGAATGCTACCCTGAGGAAAATAGCCATTAGGCCACCAACACTCCACAGCCAATAAGTTGAAGACATTGATGCAACATTCTTTTTTCTGGATAGCCCTACACCCACAATACCTAACTAAATACTTCGTTTTCTCCACAGATACCCTTCTTCGTCGTAATCCTCAGCATCCAGCTCGCAGCATCAGCTCCATCATTGACTCCCCGGGAGAAAGAAATGCTGGACAGACTACATAAGCCCCTCTATGGAAAGATTCCATTGAAACCCCACCAGTACCCCGTAAAAGGCGAAGAATGTAAAGGCGGGAAATGTAAACAAATTCAACATGGCGGACAAAATGGCGATTGTGAGGACTGCCAGTTCCCAATGCCGATTCATTTTAATTTCGACTAATTATTAGAGTTAAAGGGATAAGGGCTAGTGTTAAGACAAACACCGCGCACGTGCAAGATGTGAATTGAATTCCGAAGAGTTTCCTTTGAACCCTACACATGGGGTTCTTCAAAAGGCATATTGTCTACAGGTACATCAAATGCTAATATTTTGGTTGACCGTTTGTCCGTTTGCCTCCTACTAGACAATAAAAGAAGAAGAAAGAGGGCAGACCTGTATTGCCTTGCTTGTCGACAACTACTAATTGTGGAAGCAAATAAATATAATGTATTTTTTTTAATGTTGTGTACAATTGTAATTGGGCAACAAATTTGTAACGGTTCAGAGTCTAGAGATGTTAGATATAAGATGATAATTTGTTGTCTGTTATTGTACCTACTTATCTAAAATAAAATTAAAATAATATAAAAGGTGGCAGACATACGCCAACGTGTAGGCATGATAATTTCTTAATCTTTGAAGAGTACTCTTTCCATATAATGATTGTATTTATTAAATAGATCTAAGTATTTATTAAATAGGTAATTACTTATAGGTTATAAAGCTCACGCCTGTGTCCCATAGGTGGGGCAGGCAGAGACTATGGACCGTCACTTTGCTCTGTCCTGACACAACTCCCTAGCCTCGCATATATCCACTACTCTTTTCATACATCTGCTTTTATTCTTGCCACTTGCTACACAGTTCAGACCCCAGCTTTTTGATAACATGATCTGATCAGTAAATGTTTTTCTGGGTCGTCCTCTCAAGGCTTAGTTTTTCATATTCGCGCTATAATAATAATAAATAATAATAAATATTCGTGGACAAATTCACACAGCGCCATCTAGCCTCAAACTAAGCAAAGCTTGTACTATGGGTGCTAGATAACTGATATATTACTTAAATACTTTTTAAATACATACATATTATACATAGAACACCCAAACCCGTAACAGAAATTAAAATTCATCATTTCAATTTCTGCCCGGCCGGGAATCGAACCCGGGACCTCTTGCGTGGCAGACCGGCGACCAGATGTTGACCATTGAACCACTCAGGTCGTCGAATATATACCTCTATTCGCTATATACCTCTATTGTCAATCTTCGCTCATTCGCTCTACATGCCCGAACCATCTCAACATCCCTCCTCCTGTTTTAGCTACTACATCATCTTAATAGGTAATTCCTTTAAAAATAGTGATAACTATAATTGTGGATTAAATAAAAGACAATTTCATTTGCACGTGGAATCTATTTATTTAATTCTTTCAGTCCTTTAACATAGCCATTGTCATTATTAGTTTCCTTTTGTTATAAAGCATTTCATTATTGTACAATTATTGTTGTTATTTTCACATTTGACACCTATTCTTTTGTCGACAATGTTGAGCAGATCCGAGGAGTTATTTAAATTGTAAAGCCTAGTATTTAACCCGTGAGAAGGCGCGGCTTAAAAAGTTACACGGATAGGCGCGCGGGAGCAAAATACTCACGCTATTTAAATCGTTTTTAAAATAAAAAGGTGAAATTAGATTGTAATAAAAACACATGTTTTAGTAAATGAAAGGCATTTGGTTACGTAATAAAAGTAATTAATTAAAATTAAGTGATAAAATGCAGTCTTATGCATTAAATTAAAACTCTTCTAAACTTTGGCCTTTACTTTTGGTGACGTTCTTTTGGTTCGGGAACACGGCGATTTAGCAAAATAAGTCCCCAGAGTCATCTTGCTTTTCTTCGCCGTCAAGGGTCGCCTGCTTACCCCTTTTTTTTTATGCACAAATCGCCAAAAAATGGATCTAGGCGCATACGTGCTAAACACCCCCTGGGAGCTCCTCCAGCCCGGAAGGCTTTCCATGTTTCATCGGATGCCCCGTACGGACGGGGTGCGCACAGGGCTTCCTCTTTGCGGGCCTATACCTATATTCAATGTATATTCAACATATGAGCATTGGTTAGTATTTAACTAATGTCCATAAGAAAAGAGTCATTGGTACATGGTCGCAGTGGGATTCGAACCCGATACCTCTCGTTTACGAGTCGGATACCGTAACTACTCGGCCAACCGACGCTTCTATTGAGTGATCGAAATATTTTTTTAATTTTTGTTTTGGTTGGATCTTTTTATTTAAATTTCAATAGCATCTTATTTAGAAGATCTCCGCTTTAATACTCTTCCTCCTCCACATGATCATGGGTTCAGCATCCTCGTATCACATCTCGTAGGTACCTACAGTATTAACCTAACCTAAAGGTAGTTATTTATAAAAAAATAAAAGGTATTAACCAAAATGTGACCATGCGATTGCAAACATCGATAAACACTTTGATAATTAAAAGTGATTGTTTTAATTAGCATTAGTTTGTGACAAATGCAGTAACCAACTGAAATTTTTAAAATTGTTCCAGTGGTCAGCGTTAGATTTAATTTATTTCAGCCTAATAATTAGGGCGCTTTCCTAGTGGTGTGTATTCCAAATAACTGCCTACAGAACTGGCTCAGTAGCTACGGTCGTACGTACAAGACTTACCTTGATCAAATATACAAACTTCAACTAAAAATTTTAAAAACGATTGTGTCACCTATAATAAAAAATAAATATAAAGACGACGAATTCAAAATATTTGAACATTGTCTTACCTGTGAACTTCAAAGTCAAATATTGTCTTTTGAAAGAGCAATTTTTCAATGAGGATCTGAAGACAGTTTTGAATCATTCTGTGTGCACGCGGGCGGTGACTCAGCGCCAGCTGGTTGCGCGGGCGGCGAACAATGCCTACGGCGAGAGGACAGCGGCGTTCCTCGTGCCGCGCTTTATAAACAATCTACCCTCCGACTTAATTCACTCAATAACATAACTAAACATTAAGAATAAACTAAAAATACACTTTGCCCAAGAACTCGAAAGGCTAAAAGTATGATTAGAGATGCAGTCACTTCTTCAGTCAACAGAGGTTCTTAACCTGGGAATCAACCTATTACAAGAAATTTATGAAATTGTAATACGTGCTTTTTCTACCTGTTTACATTTTGTCGTAGTTACGTCAGTTTTTACGCAAAGACTAACCTAGACCTAGAAATAAGTAATGTTGCCACAACACATTTATATGTTATTTAGATAAAACTCATTGCTATGTTACGGGCACACACCTCTTTGGTTTTTCACGTAATTTTAGTAGTATAAGTTTTTTTTTTAAATGTGAAAATAATAAATGGAAAAAAAAAAAAAACATCCGGCTTCCTTTTAATAATCTTCTACGTAGGTATTGTTTTTTATTATAAATAGAGTCAAACGGACAAGCCGGTCACCTGATGGATATTAGATCATCATCATGATCATAGCGTTAATGTCCCAGTGCCCGAGGGCCCGGGGTCTGCCTTACACATGATCCAGGATTTGGCAGATCAGGTAATTACAGTGGAGCCACTACCATCTGACCTCCGTAACCCTGTTAACAGGGGGACCTGACCAGATTGGATCATGAATGAGCAGGTTTCATCACGATGTTTTCCCTCACCGTAAGAGCAGCGGTTAGAATACAATTGGTCTTTGGTCTGGCCGCAGTGGGATTCGAACGCGGTACCTCTCGTTTGTGAGTCGAATTCTTTAACCACTCCGCCACCGACGCTCAAGATATCTGTAAAATAATACTTGGATAATAATAGTATCAGGACAACTGGGAATAGGGAAGAAACATAAATGTTTTTTTTTTCTAAAAAAAAATTGACCTAATTTTGTTATCAAATGTTACAGCAATATGAAACGAGCTTTGCTTTTTCCCCCACCCTATAAAAGCAATGGGGTTCGATTTCAACCCATCATTCTGATCTGGGGTTAGACAGGAGTCGACATGGGGACCTATTTGGTTTTAGTTTTGGCGGTCGCCTTGGGGTGCAGCACTGCCTACGTTTTGGGTGAGTACTAGCTTTATTTGAATTTACTTGATATACTTTTTTTGTTCGTTTTCAGTCATACTCTAATATTAGTAGTACGTAGTATTTCTTTGCCTGGGGCCTCCTATAGCAATTAAGTGAAATCTCTATTTTTTAGACCCCTAAATAAAACTTAAACAATTTATAAAGTATTTCAGTGCACTTGTCATTTTTAATAATAATAATAATAAGAGTTACCAATCGGCTCCGAGGCTGTTCAAACAGTAAATTTTTTTAAGGTTAATTTTGGTTTATTATAAAGATTAATATTATTTAAACTTAAAACTTAATAAAATTAAAGCCTTCATTTAAAATCTAAATCTAAATATCGATGCCGCTGAATGGCTATCCGTTGGTCGAGAGGAATGAGGCATCCCTGTGGTCACCAGTCTAAAATGAAAAGCTTTGGTCATTGATTTTCCGTTAGAATTTTCGTCTGACAAAAAAAAATGTTTCTTTATTTTTCTATTCCATTTCGGTACCGATGTTCGAAACTAGGAAAGCACGGCACAAAGCAGAAGCTTTCACGACGAATGGGCTGTCAATTTACCTATTCGGTGATCTTTCATGGTCTCCAAGGTTTTTTTCACAGGCAATTATTTTAATTAACTTGCAATGTTTGTATTATAACCTGTTTGACCCACGTCCTGGAGTTCAATTGAGCTGTTTGGTATACTCATGTAACTTGGATAGTAATGCATTAATATGGTACCATCGAGCTGGTCTGATGATGGGGTCTGAAGGTGGTCATAGGAACTAATTTATGAACAAGATAACCACATCATCTTTGGGCTTCATCGTATTGATGAGTACTATACGCGCGATCAAAGCTAAATGAAAATATGTTTTTCATTTCAGAACTTATTTTATCTAAGCTACCTCATTGAAGAAATTTATCAAATACAGAGGTAATCTTTGTCTTACTGGCTATATTTCCGCGAAACCCTAATTAATTAATGAAGTTAAAGACTGATTTGTACCGCCAGAAATGAATGAGCGTACATAGAAAAATATGGGGTGGGCCGATAATTATGCCCGTGAGTGTTAAAATGTCGCAGGTTTTTGATGAAATCGGGTATTTGGTCAAAAACCTAGGTTTTTGATGCCGCTCTACGATGCCGAACTGGCCGATATGACATTAATTACCGCCACAAAGGTCCAATGTACTTAAATTAGGAGTTTACCGCGGACTTCTGTACAATGCTTTATGTCAGTTCGCTATATGATTTCAGACCCATCCATCGAATGGCCGACCGAGTACCACTTCAACGCGGAGGAGATCGACTTGGGCAGCGGCGTCGTCAAAGTATTCGAGATCTGGTAAGAAATAACTATTTATTATATAGCTTGTTCTTTCTAGAACTTTCTAGAATACCTTTGCATCATTATCATCATTAACAACCTGGGGATCTATTTTTGAAACCGCTCGCATTCACGCGAGTGCTCGCCTTCTAATTTAGTAGTGAAGTATTTTCTATCTCTAGCAACTTACCACTCCCGTGGATGCGAGAGTCACAAATACGGGAGTCCTACCTTCTCATTGTCCACTATTCCGTTTTTGGTGTCCTTGGTTGGTGAGTGGTAGTACGGTTGTAACGGAACTTCGCCTCCGCCTCTGCAATAAATCATACCTCCGCCTTCGTTTCCGCAAAACGTTACGGAGTTGTAACGGAGGTTTATTTACGTCATTATACAACGCGCGAGCAGTGACGTTGAATTAAACTGAAACATAATTTGCCTCTCCTTAATTTTGATTACTAGTAGGTAATGTTTGTGTTTTTAAAACAGTGATAAAGATTTTTGACTTTCTATTACGTCGATAAACCATGAATTACAAATTTTTCCACTTCCACTTTCTTCTCTGCCTCCGCCTCCGTTAACCTCGGCATTCGCGGAGGAAACGCTCTTCACCTCATCATGTGAACTTATGGCTTGTGGTGGAATTTAGTTATGGACCGTATTCCCATAGGACGCACAATTTTCGAGATATTCACGAAAAACCATAAAATGAGATCTTTCGGGCCCCCTCACACCAAAAGCAGCAAAAGCTACAGATGTAGATTTTTAGTATGTAGATTAGAAAATTAAGTAGTAAATTAGGTTGTGCTCTCGAAAAAGAGGGCCCGGGGTCCGCCTTGACCATGATCCAGGATTTGGCGATCCGTTAATTACAGTGGAGCGACTACCATCTGACCTCCGTGACCTGACCTGATTAGACCTGACCAGATTAGAACATGGTTACAAATTTGCGGGTTTCATCATGATGTTTTCCCTCACCATAAGAGCAACTTAGAATTTAACTAATGTACATAACTCAGAAAATAGTCATTGGCACATGGCCGCAGCGGGATTCGAACTCGACGGTACCTCTCGCTTACGAGTCGGATACTCAACCGCCCGGCCACCGACGCTCCCTCTCCACGCCGTATTACGATATAAACGGTAGCATGATACCAAATACGACTAATTAGTACTTTTTTCAATTACCGTAGTTTTTTCAAAATGGCGACCAAAAAAGGTATTTTGCGCAACGGTCACCTCATCATCTTAGCGTTAATGTCCCGGTTGTGCTCTCGAGAAAGAGGGCCCGGGGTCCGCCTTGACTATGATCCAGGATTTGGCAGGTCAGGTAATTACAGTGGAGCGACTGCCGTCTGACCTCCATGACCCTGCTACCAGGGGAACCTGACCAGATTGGATCATGGTTACACATCCAGTCGCCTGAATGTGCAGAATTCACCGTAAGAGCATCGGTTAGTATTCTGCGCAACGGTATCCTACCATTTGTCGCAATAATAATGTCGATTACAATTAGTTCCACCTCAATACCACTACCACCACTATAAGCACTGAGTCGTAAACTCTACGCTTCTAGAGTGCCACAATATCTGACCCGGTGGCCAAAGCTAGGAACTAAGTGTCGCCGTTTTAAAACATCCTATAAATTCCAACAACAGCGACACTGTCACCGTCAGATTCCACTATAGAATTATCCACCACTCACGTGACATTTCCCGCCAACAGGTACAGTGATATAAACAATCGTTCCCGCATCGACTTGTACGGCGGTACCATCAAACGGTATTACTACGGGTCCTCCGGAGAAAGGCACCACTGGCAACCTGGCAAAATTTACATGGTAAGCGACTATAATAAATCATCATAATCCGAGTAGTCATATCGATATCAGGTGGTAGGACTCTGTCAAGCCTGAGGGACTCCCCAGGCTTGATTTTTAAACAGCTCGCCTCAATTCGAACGGTTCTCAATTTTAATTTTTGAAATTAAAAATTTAATGCTTTTAAAATCACATTGGCAACATGAAAAGAGTACGGTTCAAAAATAAGGAAAATCAGCATCATGCATCAACATATTGAATTTTTCATGCCGTAAATCGAGGCGAGCGATTCAAAAATAGGGCCTCTGGTTTGAACTTTTGTTCTTGAAACCAAAATGCACGAATTGTTGATGACATGCGGGACATCAGGTGGTAAGGACTCTGTCAAGCCTGGGGAGTCCGGGTGAGTACCTGGGTGAGTACCACCGCCTTATCTATTTCTGACGCCAAGCGATGCTTGCATTGTGTTCCGGTTTGTAGGATAAGGTAGCCAGCGAAATCACAGGCATTAGGCATTTCATCTTAGTCCTCACAGCGACAACGCACCTGCGGTTCTGCATTTTTTTTGCCTGCAAACTAAATGTATGAATTGTAGATGTTATGGGCAACAGTTGCCACTTACCATCAGGTGGGCTGTCTGCTCGTTTGTCACCGACTAGTATAAAAAAAGACAATCCTGGTTTCTTATTCTTCTCCACTTCCCCGCGTGCTAGGGTGACCAACATTATGTGTTCACACAATCAGCACTGGTCTAGGGGCATTGTGCTGTGAGACCGAAAACTAAGGTTAATAAACAACGTTCACAGGGTAACTGGATCCTAATTCTCGCGCTGTGACAACTTGAATTCGAAATATTTTCTAGCCATGTGGCATCGCCATTATTAATAACATTGAAATGTCTATTAATTGCAGCCATAAAATATTTTCTCTACTATCTTCGAAAGTCGGATATTGTCGAAGATCAATTTCAGTGACATTTTAATACCGTTTTTTGGCTAGGGAAAATGTTGAATTTAAGATGTCACAGCGTGAGAATCGCCCCCCTGGATGTAACCGATCTTCCTCACCGCAAGAGTTCGCCACTATTCTGGTGTGCCTTCCAATACCGTTGGCGAAGCGAGGTTGACCAAGGTCTTCTGCTGGGGATCCTGAGACTGGTTTAACGGTCTCGGGAGCTGATTGGCACCCCGTGCGTAGCCGGTTGACCCTGTGACGGTATATTATTATTGGAAAGCTTGAATTTTTATCACCGACATTTCTCATCAATTATTTATGTTTTTGTTTGGCCGTGTGGTTTCCGGCAGAGTAGATTAGCACCGACCCCTTACATTTATGGGTGTCAAGGCGACTAATGTTTTCGAGGCAAAATATCTAGAGTCTCCGTAGGCTTCAAAATGGACAGCAGCGTTTTCCATTGTTATATTTATAACACTGCGATCTCCAACCCGCCTGCTAAGCGTGGAGATTATGGCAATAACTTCCCCTTTAGTTGGAGAGGCCCTTAGTCCTGCAGTGGACTGTTATGAGCTGTGATGATGATTTATGTTTTTCATCTGCAGTACCACCCGGAAACAGACGAGAATGACGACCCAGTCATCAAGTGCGACCAGATGGAAAACTACTACGGGGATAAGTTTGATTTCATGCCGACCATTGACGACTTCGAATTCGCCGGTGGGTATAAGTAGAGGCCTGAAGACCTAAAAGGCTGCATAGTCTTTTGGCGGTGAAGGAATAATGTAGCCACCTATATTATCAAGCAAAGATGGAGAAGGTTGAAAAGGGTAATTACCCACCTGGCCGGGTGTTGTGACCAGGGGATCACGGGTCCGACAGTTGATCGTCGGAAGTTGTACATATGCCGCGGAGTTGGCACATTTCGCTAGCGCGATGCAGGACTGTCAGCGCCATCTATGTGCGGATGCTTGCCCACCTTGCATTCGTGTACTCGTAATGTGAGTATCGTTTAGTCTTCCCTATTGGAGCGGTAGAGCTACAGATGTCGCCACAGTACTCCCCCCGGAGACTGGAGGTCGATACCGAAGCGAGAAACGTCGAAGCTGTCTAGAGTAGCGTAGTCGTGGCGAAGCTCTAGCGTAAGCTGTGCCGTAGCGAGACTGTTTCCAAGTCTATCGTCGAGACTGGGTGGGGACAGTGAGAGTAAGCGATCAGGGAGCAGCACGCGTCCGTGCAGTCGAGGGTCGTAACGGGAAGCACGCGTCCGTGCCGCCTATGGTCGTAGTAAGGTAGGTAGTTTGGTAGGGAAGACGTAAGCGCTGAGACACATTGAAGAGGTGCGCCGCGCGGCGTACTGCACAATGTGGCAAAACTTGTTGCACAGCGAGCAGTTTGTATGCAAGTACATTGACAAATGGCGAAACGTCCCAATGTGCAGCGCGCCGCGCAGTGCACTGCGTGATGGGGCAAAACCCGCAATCCAAGCCCGAAATGTCAGTTTGTATGAATTTTGTCCACATTTTTTCAATTTGGCCCCGTCTTGCAGTGTGCGACGCGATGTCAGCAGATGTCAACAAGAGACATCAGACTTGACTGTTTTTTTTACCAACAGTTCGAATCTTTTTTCCTTATGTGACACAGTTTACACGCATATATCTGTCTTCTTGTTTTAGTAAAGATTCAACGCGAATGAATGAAATAGGAATTTGACCTTGTCAAAGAAATTTTGAACGCTGATGCGTAAGCCCCTTTTTGCGATTCTGCAACATTATCGTACTTGTTTCGCTTTCGTGATCCTTTCATGGTGGTAAATCGATTACCAGTCATTGTAAAGCACACTGGAAAGTGTGCGTAATACATAACCATTTTGTAAATAAATACATTCGATAAAAAAGGTTTTAAACCTCTGGATAGTCTCTTTGACATTGACAGTTGAGTGTTTACGTTTTTGATCTTTAATTCCATATCAAACCTTCAAACACAAGTTTCTAAAAAGAAATGCTGGTACTCGTCATTTCGGATGGCAGCTGTCAAACTTAAGACTAATAACTCTGAAAATATTACTCCCAGAACACTAGTTCCTAAAGAGAAATGATAGTGCTCGTCGAGATCTACATTGCGGATGACAGCTGTCAAACTTAAAACTGTAATAACTCTGAAACTCTTGGTCCTAGAACACTAGTCACTAGAGAGAATTGATAGTGCTCGTCGCGATCTACATTTTGGATGACAGCTGTAAAACTTAAAATTGTAATAAATCTGAAACGATTGCTGTTAGAATGCTTGTTCCAGAATATAAAATATAGATCTTGACGAGTAGATACTGTAATTTCAATTTAGAAACTACTTTTCTAAAGTGGCTGATAGACGTGCGAGTAAGTACGCGTACTTGTGGCTTGACGACCTTGCTCGCTCGTGTGTCAGCCTAAGTACGCGTACTTTAAAACCGCCGACTAAGTTCGCCGACATGTTTGAGTTTTGCTCATAGCTCGTGGCTCGTGGCTTCGGCTCGCTCGTCTGTCAACGCCGCGAGCCGAGTGCCGCCATTTTGTTTGTGATGTATCTCGTGCAGTTGTGTTTTATGCATAAAGTTAGTTTAAGCTTAATTAACTTTATGCTTTTCTGTTGCAAAAGTGACTGATTTTTTAAGCAATTGACTTGAATTATTTACTGGATTCATAGAAAAACGTGCCAAGTAAGTTCGTGAACCTAATAACCGCGTACTTTAAGTTTATACGTCTATCACCAAGGTCGGGCCGAGTAAGCTCGCGAACCTAAAAACCGCGTACTTTAAGTACGTACGTGTGTCAGCTACTTAAGAATTATGGTTTCCGAGTTATGAAATTGAAGCTTCAAGTTTTATACACACTCTCATCATACTTCATGCACCTGGTGACCGGCGGAGTCCAGCGGGGCTATCTCAGTGGACAACTGAATTTGGCAAAACAATTTTACACTACTCTAATTTGGTAGATGCTTTAGACAGTGGCCAACGTAGATGACGCAGTGTAAATTGTTTTAATGTCAAATTCAGTTTCCAACTGTCGCAGTTCGCCCGCCGCACCGATACGACGCCCCGAGGACTTCTGCTATCGATCGATAGCCCATTCTTTGAAAAAAAAAACTTTGGATGACATACGAATGTATGTTCATACTGTCACGCCTTTCTCCCGTAGTGGCAGACAGAGACTACATTGTACTACTTGCTACGGTTCTAACAAATCTCTATTGCTTCTTCATACATACATAAATAAATAATTATGCGAGTCGTTTAAAATAACGCGCGTGAAAACGTCGAAAAAGCTCTCGTGCGAACGTTGCCTAATTTGAAAAACCAGAATAACACCACCGTTTTCTGTGGTTGTCACCGTGACGTGACACCGCGCAGTGCACTGCACCGCGCCAGTGGACATTCGGCCTAAGGATCTCGTCGGGATCACGTCGGGGTCACCAATATGGGCGCAGGTTAGTGAACCCTCGCCCGATAAGTAATGGAACTGTTATAATTACTTAAGGCAATTACAACAATAAGCGGCAGGCTAGAAGTGTAGGCTAGTAGTTAGCTGAAGGCTAGATAGGTGAAAGCTTATTGATGAGAGGCAAATACTGAATGAAGATTGTTAGAATAATTTAACAGTAAAATTTAGTCGAATTGTAAAAGCTATTACAAAAGCGCTTATTCAAAAATGAACAGCGAGTAAGCAAATTATAGTAAACAAGCGAATGCGTCAAAGTCCAGTAGCGGTGTGTCGATCTGCGCGGGCGCATAGTGACGGCGACTAGCAACAGCCGCGCCTCGTGATTGGCCGCGCGCCGCTGCGCGCTTCACTCCAGTCCTTTGTTCTCGTGCATCTTGCGTTTGGTACAAGTTGCACAAGCGGAGCGTTTCTCGTCAAATTGTAAGGCGGTTGCTCAAGTGCAATGAAAAATATGGATGAGGATATGGTCTGATAAATATTTTGTATGTTCGCCACAGTCTTTTGAGCGCCTTAATGTTGTGCCTAGCACTGAAAAAAAGTTAGATATTTTAAAACCTAGAAGGCGATTAGACATGATACGCAAAACCTTGAGAGCTTTTAATATGTGGTCTAGTCCTAAAAAAGATAAAAGGTTCTGTTGCGACATCTATCGCTCCAATAGGGAAACTTAACAATACACACATTACGAGTATCTATACGAACACAAGGTTGGCAAGCAGCCGCATATAGATGGCGCTGATCCTACATCGCGCTAGCGAAGTGTGCCAACTTCCGACGATCAACGATCAACCCATGGCACAAAATACAGAACGACCCGCCCCAAGCAGAAGGTCCTGGAAACAATGCGCCATTTCCGTCACGCACACATTGACATTACGTTTACAGGTATTCTCAAGCAGTTTCAAGCAGTGCTCGGTCGCGTTGTTAACGCGAGAATACGTTGTAGTCTCGACTTAAATTGAATATTATTTAATTAAACCATATTATTATTTATAAAACAAAAGTACTTGTACGTAACTAAGAACTGATTGGTGGCCTTTGAGGCTAGTCGAACTTCGGCAATGTTACGAGTTCTAATGCCGATGGTAAAGCGAGGTTAACCAAGGTCTGAGACCCTAGGAATAATTGATCAGTTTCAGGGCCCACGTGGCAGTTTTTAACAGAATAAGAAGCCGTAATAGCCACCTTAATGGTTTCTAGTCGGAAATGCCTATCTAGTCTAATATTAAAAAAATCGGTGACCACCTTCCTTCTCCATCTTGAGATCAACTGACTAATACCATAATATTGCATTTTCATCAATTTACAAGTGTGTGAAATTTTCAATTCAATTTATTACCGGGAAGTGGGTCAAAGCCCAGGTCAGGGAAAGGTTATTCTCAGGGTCTGATGATATAATCAGGTGGCGATGAATTTTTAAAAAGTGAATAAACAGTAGGTTATTATTACGCCTACTAAAGGCATCATGTCTGAAGCTGGTATGGAAAATCTAATACACTTGAACAGCTTGGGAAGCAATTATGATCACATTATGGTCCTTTGCAAGGGACATGTTATTGTGAACGATCTTTAAAATTCTATTCCATCTTTTAATTACTCTTCAAAATTCAGAATCAATATAGTAGCAACCCTAATGAGTCGACAACTTTAGGTAATAATTTTCGAAGACGACGGAAGTGGACCTTCTGTTAGTTTTCTATTTTGTGCCCATGGTCCCCTGGTCGCAACACCCGGCCAAGTGGGTAATAACCCTTTTCCACCTTTTCCATCTTTGTTACAGCGGCTACCCTTACCCGCCAAAGTTCTATCATTTACACACACATACACACACAAATTTTACTTTATGCGAAAGCGAACGTACATTATAAATTACGCCTACCAAATTGACGAAGGCAATACCATTTTCTTGTTAGCACATAGGCTACGGTAACTGCTCACCATCAGGCGTTTCCTATTCTTGTTAGTAGTTTAATAATATTGTTAACATACCAATACAAACAAGTACTTTCAACAGAGACCAGCGAGTACGGTGGCAAGGAGTTGCTGACCTACAAAAAGGAAGATATGTTGAACAAGTTTTTAAAATCCGAGGAATACCTCTACGTATACAATGAGGACGGAGTTGGCATTCCTGTACAGTAAGTTAATCACCAACCTCAGCCTATACTAGTCCAGCTGTATGTCATCTTGGCGTTAATGTCTCGGTTGTGATCGCGCGCGCGAGGGCCCGGGGTCCGCCTTCCCCATGAACAAAGATTTGGCAGATCAGGTAATTACAGTGGAGCGTCTGCCGTCTGACCACCGCGACCCTATCAACAGGTTACCTGACCAGATTGGATAATGGTTACACAATTCAGTCGCCTGAATGTGCAGGTTTTATTTGTAAGTTTATAAGTAAACTGAATCTGCTGATGTTACATAATTAACCTATCCCCCAGGCATGTGAAGAAATCTTTCAACTTGCAATCCGGTGCCTTGCAGGGGCACAGCATCATCAACTATTACAACTACAACAACGAAATCAGCCCGAAGATCCTGGAAGCTGAAGGTAATTAGAATTACAAAGCACACTCACATCTACATCCAATAGTGTTGGATATATACATACCTACATAAAGCTTACGCCTGTGTCCCACAGGTGGGGTAGGCAGAGACTATGGACCGCCACTTTGCACTGTCCTAAGACTCTGTCCAGCTTTTTTGACTGTTTTGCACTGTTTTTGAAAGTTTTCTGAGGCGTCCTCTTAGGGACAAGTTTTCCAAATTCGCTCTATATACCTTTTTCGTCAAGCGCTCGATATGCCCGAACCGTCTCAAGATCGCTCTTTCTATTTTTGCCTCCACATCATCTTGCATGCCACGCCTTCCACGGATCACTGTATTATTTTTTTATAGATAGAGAGACAATTAATTCTAGTCAAAGGGCTTTTAATATAATAATCATCTTGGCATCAATATCCCGGTTGTGATTTCGAGCGCGAGGACCCGAAGTCCGCCGTGGCCATGATCCAGGATTTGGCAGACCACGGTATTTACTGTTTACAGAGGAAGCGCAGATTAGGTTATGCCATCTCATCTGGTAGTAGTGACGATGCGACTGAAGATGGAGCATAACCATCAAAAAGACTGAACTGTAAGCTACCTTGACGCTGGCAAATGTATTTTTCTACTCTGTGAAGCCTATCAAGGAATGCTTATTCACGCCTTGACGGCGTAATTATAATAATGAGAGAACACATCATCATCATCATCATATCAGCCAGAAGACACCCACTGCTGGGCATAGGCTTCGCCCAGAGATCTCCACAAAGGCCGGTCCTATGCTTTCCGCATCCAGTTGGTACCTACGATCTTTACCAGGTCGTCGGTCCACCTTGTGGGAGGCCTACCCAGAGAACACACTCTTAGGCAATGTGTTCTATTCTGAGAGACTAAACAAGCTTCTCACAAGCTATGATACAGATCCCGACACATCTCTTTTGCCTCCTAAACAATTTGATAGTTTTAAGTTTGACCTGTTTATCTGTCTATGGCATCGTAGCTCCCGGACGGATGGACCAATTTGGATGTGGTTTTCTTTACTTAAAAGCCAGTTTAATCGAGATAGTTCTTAGCTTTGTTTCATTAAAATCGGTACAGTACTTTAGAAAATATTGAGTTTAAACGTTTGCCGCTTGCCTGTTACCTGCCGTATAACATAAAAAAAGCTTGGGAGGTTATCATGGATGTACTACCCAGTGACTAGTAAGTTTTTATGTCGGTTAGGTTATGTCACTTGCTCGATGGTCTGGTTTTTGGGCAGTTTATCTTTTTCCTGAACGACCATATTAAATGAAAGCTAGTACTACAGAGACGTCAAGCCGTAATTCTACATAACCGAATTAGATGAGATATGGCCTAGATTTTGTGTTGGACCCCAAACTACTAAACTATCAAAACCGAATCAAAATCCGTTTAACAGTGTTTCCATATTTCTTTGACGGTTCTATATCATGTGTTCTAGTTTCCAAAATAAATTATTTCCAAAATAAAATATTATACCCTATATGTTGCCCAGGCTTAAGAGCTATACAACAAAAAAAGTCTCATTCAAATCCGTCCAGTAGCTCCGGAGATTAGCGTGTACAAACAGATAAACAGAAAGAATTTTTTTTTTTAAATTCCTTTCCTATTATTATTTCTTCATTGCCCTAAATTTTTTATTTTTATTTATTTACTGTTTTATTATATGTATAGATTGTTATTATTATGTTTTTGTGTAACAGAAGAAAAATGCACCGACTGGGCCTACGGATTCGAAGAGTCCCTGGAACGCTTGCACCCAGCCATCCCTACCGATGTGGACATCGTTTTCAAGGGGTAAGTCCGATTCTGTGGCACGTTTCCGATTTGTGATCATCGATTTGTCTTGTCTATAGCGACATCTATCGCTCGAATAGAGAACCTCAACAATACTCACATTACGAGTACAACGAACACAAGGTTAGCAAGCATCCGCACATAGATGGCGCTGACCGTCCTACATGTCGGGCCTGGACCCTTGGTCACAACACCCGGCCAGGTGGATAATTATCCTTGTCCACCTCCTCCATTCTCGCTTGCCAATATTGGCGGCTACGGCTACCTATACCCTTCACCGCCAAATTGTCGAGTTTTGTGATTTCCCGTATGCCATGTCGAACGCCACCAGGCAAGGTATTTCTACTAGTAACAGACGCTTTGATTTGGCTGGAGCCGAGCAAACGTCAGTTGCAGTTGATACTAATACTTACAATGTACAAAATAAAGTCGCATTTGCATTAATTCGGATGCGCAGGCGAGCCGACGTAGGTCGGACGTCCGACCACGACCCCCATACCCAAAACGACTTTATTTTATACTACGTAAGGATTAGTATCGACTGCAACTGACGGTTGGTCGGCGCCAGCCAAGACGGAACGTCTCTTACTAGTTTTCGCTTAACTCAGCAGTTAAACCGGGTCCCTGTCAAGCCTGAGGACTCCGCCTGAGTACCGCTGTTTTGTATCGCTTTGAAGAATACGAGTATGGTAGCCATCGCAATAAAATACCCGAGGCATACTACCTTATTACGTTAGATGCAAGTGACAGTATAAAAAAATTGGCCGTGTGGTGTCCGGCAGAGTAGAATTGCACCAACCCCTTACATTCATGGGTGTCGTACAAGGCGACTAATGTTTTCGAGGCAAAAGATCAAGAGACTCCATATTCTGGAAAATGGGCAGCAGCATTTTCCATTATTATATTTAAACACTGCGATCTCCAACCCGCCTGCCAAGCGTGGAGATTATGGCAATAACCTCCCCTTTCGTGGGAGAGGCCCTTAGTCCTGCAGTGGACTGTTACGGGCTGTAATGATGATGATGATGATGATTAGAAAAATACCCTACATTCACGGAGAAATCTTGCTAGTATGGACTACTTGTGTTTTTTTCTATAAAATATGCAGAGTCTCCGTAGGCTGGAAAATAGGCAGCAGCGTTTTCCATCGTTATATTTATAACACTATGATCGCCAACCTGCCAAGCTTGGAGATTATGGCAATAACCTCCCCTTTCGTGGGAGAGGCTCTAAGTCCTGCAGTGGACTATTAAGAGCTGTGATGATAATAACATATTAATATAAGATTATTGTTTTTCTTTCTATAAAATATGCGTAGCCGTCTGGGTAAGGTTAATAAATGATGATCGATGACTTCAATTGCAGCTTCAAGGATCATCACAAGAGGACTTATCAGGACAAGGAGCATGAACTTAGGAAGCAGATCTTCCAAAGGAACTGGGAGTAAGTAAAAACAGAGTAATTCAAGAAAGGGGTGATAAGTTTTTACAAGTTTGGCAGCATGTGAGCGACAACCCTGGGGCTCTATTTTGGAATCGCTTGCCTCGATTCGAACGGATTTCTATTCTGATATTCTGCATGAATAATTCAATATTTTGATGCATGATGATTTGACCTATTTTTGAATCATGCTCTTTCGGTGTTGCTAACGTGATTTAAAAAACATTGAACATTTTGTGCCGAAAATCAAAATTAAAAACTGCTCAAATCGCGGGAAGTGATTTAAAAATCGAGCCCGAGTGGCCTTTTTTTTGAATCGCCTCGCCTTCTAATGCCTGTCTTTTCTATATCTAGTAACTTACCACTGTTGTGAAAGAGATAGGTAGCGCACACGAGTTCAAAAAAAAGGGCCTCAGTATAGTACACTTGTATCATTATAGTGCACTTGAATTTTTCTCATACACAATAAGTAAAAGAAAATTAAGAACCATTTAAAAATACAATTAATAGATGTCACCCCTTTTATTCTAACTTTGCTAAAGAATACCATCAACAATAATGGACGTAAATAACCTGTGACTTCTGATTTCGATAAATGGTAATAAGGGAAAGTTAGCTATCTTCATGGCTGAGCCACGACTATGACAATCATGTTGGTAACGATCAAAATAACAATATTAATGACGGGAACCCACAGCATCATCGTGGAACACAACAAGAATAACTTAGGCTCCCGATTGGCCATCAACAAGTTCTCTGACCGCACTAAGGACGAGTTAAGATACCTCACCGCAACCAAGTACGACGGACCAATCAGGGGCACGCATCCTTTCCCCCACTCCCTGCAAGAAGTCAACAAGATGGTGGAGAGCGAAGAGGTGCCGAGGAACTACGATATGAGGACTGAGGGCTTCGTGACACCGATCAGGAGTGAGTATCCTTTTGGACCAAGTTGTCGGAGGTTGGTGGAGCTACAAGTTAGGTTCTGGAATGAGCTCCCGGTTATGCTCTCGCGCGGCGCTATTGGCGCGGAGGTCCGCCTATATCACTACTTCTCCTTGGTCCAACTCGCTCGGTTTGACATCCTTGATTGGGAGTTGGTTGGCACGCATATCATTTTTAACGACGTCAGGTCAATGAACTACCTGGAAAGTACAACATAGAGTTCTTCAAGAAATGGGTGAAAAGATTTATACGCGGTCGGTAACACATGGGTAATGCCCCTGGTATTGCAAACGTCCATAGGCTGCGGTGAATGCTTACCATCAGGCAGGCTGTAAGCTTGTTTGCCATCTTAGTGGTGTAATAAAAAAGCTTCTTGGACCGGCCTCTTTTCCCATGCCTGGCGGGGGTGGCATGCCCGGACCTATGTTCCCCATGTTATGTGCTGAGTCGTGGCCATATACCATCAAAGACTACACTTTTCTTTATTGTACACAAAACAGTAAATACAAATTAACAGAAGGTAACTTAAGTACAAAGGCGAGCTTAACTCAACAGTTGAGTTTTCTACCAGCAAACTTTGGAGACAAAGAAACCGTAAGTCAGCATTTAGACATAGGAAGTGCACACAAGTAAACTAAATAAATACTATAAACAAATACTATAATTAATAATTAATACAATAAATGTATACTTACTATAACTGTATATTAGAGAGAGATAGATAATGCAATCTTGAAGCTATCGCGAATGCGGGCGTTGTGGACGCGATCTTTGCGTAAAACTTCACATATCCCCTTCGATTATATATCGTCCCTCTATATAAAAAAGCAAGTAAAACAGTAGAGCAGAGAGGAGTTATGTCTCCAATGCTCCATGGGGTGGGAATTTGAGAGATCCGTAGCTTTTGCAGTCCAGTTTGACTTTTGCTGCCAGAGCAACGGGTTAAACGTTGTGCCCACTTTCCATCAGATGGCCCGCTTGTTTGTTTTCCTATGGTATGACGTAAAAACCTATTTCCTCCAGACCAAGGCGAGTGTGGATCCTGCTGGGCGTTCGCGGCGGCGGCGACGCTGGAGGGCGCGCTGGCGCGGAGATACCAAGGCCGCCTGTTCGACCTTAGCGAGCAGTCGCTCGTCGACTGCGCTTGGAAGTGAGTTTCGAGGAGTAAGGCATACCGATGGTGAGGTGAGGTGACATTATGCGCCACGTAAAAGTGACAGTGACAGGTCTGGTTAGGTTAGGTTAGCCGTATCGCCGATCTGAAAGGTACTTACTCGTGTTTAGGTAGGAGGCATATCTCCGCAAACTATGGACCACCTCGTTTCATGCTCGGCGTGTCCTAAAACTTCTACAAGGGAGAACTTGTTCAAGGTCGCCGAAAACTGGGCTAATAAAGTGTAAGTCAGAGTTTAGTCCATCGACTCGATAAGAAGAGGAGAAGACCGCTGATCTCCGATATTACGCTGCAATCTTAAGAGCCAGAGCTGTCTTGCTGCGGTTTGGTTTAAATTTGTTTAAATTGCATAAAATTGGCGGCGTACAATCAGAGATAGGCGGTACCACTCAGGCCGGCGACGGAAAGAAGAAAGGGTTATATATGACATTCAAAGTGTTTATGAAAACCTAACCTGAATAAACGCATTTGATTTGATTGATACCAGGATACCCCGTCCGAAATGGAGCTCCTAGAATTTTGGCGTACGTACCAGAAAAATCATTTCTGAAAAAATACCTCTGGCTTTGAGAAATGGTCTTTAGACGTTACACACATCATGCCAAGACGTCCCCTAGAGAAACCTGGAGAAAGAACTAATCATTATTCAGATCAGTCTAACTTCTATCTAGGTCTATCTAGACTAGATCGTATAGCTGCTGTGGTAGGTAGTCCCAAACTCATGTTGTCCTTCGTTGACCTCAGTGTTCCAGAATAACTCCGGGTTAACACTCGGATTACAAAATCTGGAAACTTTGAGCCCAATTTATTTTTGTTGTGACTTTTGAAATAAATTTGATTCTGTACTGTCTGGAACTAAATGTATTCACTTCCCAAATTGGCCGTATGGTGTCCGGCAGAGTAGAATATCACCAACCCCTAACAACCGTGGGAGTCGTACAAGGCGAATAATATTTTCAATACAAAAGATATGGAGTCTCCATAGGCTGGAAAATGGGGAACAGTTTTTGCCATTGCTATATTTATAACACAGTGATTTCCAACCCGTCTGCCAAGCGTGGAGATTATGGTAATAGCATCTCCTTTCGTGGGAAAGGCCCCAGTCCTGCAGTGGACTGTTATGGGCTGTGATGATGATTCTCTATATTATACAGAGTCCAAACTATACAAAGTATTTTTTTTCCTGCTGGTGACGAAGATCGCCAGCGGTTCATTGGGAACCTGTTGCTTTTTCAATGAATGGGCCTTTTGTCGTAAGAGCAACATGATCAGGGGTTTTACAGTAGCAACCCATTAGAAAGAATTCTTATTCGACGACACGCAGATACAAACACATAAGTGACCTTTGGTATTGCTGATGTCGATAGACGGCGGTGACCACTCAACATCAGTTGGCCGCTTGCCTGTATGCCGATTATAAATTTTTTTTATATTGCCAACAGCTACCGGAGCCACGGCTGCGAGGGCACAGAAGCCATCGACGCAGTGTACCAGTACATTTACGAGCACGGAGTGCCCACCGTCCAGGAGTATGGACCTTACTTGATGGAGGTAGGTCATTAGATTATACATATAATCGCCTGCGAGTGTGTTCCCTGAGCATCCTGTTTCCGGGTTGCCGCATACAGCGTACATCTTTATGCAGCCTATCGCAATATAGAGTTAAGTAGAGCAAAATTGGAGCGTCGGTGGCCGAGCGGTTAGCGAGAGGTATCGGGTTCGAACCCCGCTCCGGCCATGTACCAATGACTCTTTTCTGAGTTATGTACATTAGTTGAATTCTAACCGATGCTCTTACGGTGAGGGACAGTATCGTGATGAAACCTGTACATTCATGCAACTGGATGTGTAACCATGATCGAATCTGGTCAGGTTCCCCTGGTAGCAGGGTCATTGAGGTCAGATGACAGTCGCTCCACTGTAATTACCTGATTTGCCAAATCCTGGATCATGGTCAAGGCGGACCCCTGGCCCCCGTGCGCGAGAGCACAACCGGGACATTAACGCCAAGAGGACAAGTAGAGAAAAATACAGCAGCAATCCTAGCCTTGAACTAACGGGTGTCATACAGTTATTCAGGTATTATGGGGATCGGATTACTCTGCAGCTCACTTAACATTAGGGTTGATAAGGATACCTCTTCCTCGTCCTCATAGTGCGGGACTTACTCATGTTTTGATAATCCTCATCCTCTTCCGATTCCCCAAAAATACTTAAAAAGTAATACCAGGGGCATCACCTACGCGTAACCGACCCCGTAAAAACCTTTTCACTCCTTCCTTGAAGAACTCCATGTCTTAGACGTAGAATAGAACAATGAGAATCTTCGTAGATCAGAAAAGGAGCAGTCGTTTTTTTATCTTCATGAAGTCCGTCTAGCATCAAGCTGAAAGAGACCTTCTAATACTATTCGCCCTCATGCCAGAGATTTTCCCTAGACTCCATATGTTCTCACATCTTGAAACCTATTTATGGCGAAAGAAACTTTCTCCCACGCATACAGGTTGTGGAATGAGCTCCCTGGGGGTGCCTACCTATAGGAAATCTTCTGGAGCGGCGAAAAAGCTTTTATAGGGTCAGTTACACGGAAATGATAGGTAACCCCTAATATTGCAAACATCCATAAGCTGCAGTAACTACTTACCATCAGGCAGGCTGCAAGCTTGTTTGCCACCTTAGTGGTATAAAAAATGGAATTCTTCTTGGGTTCAGTGGCGTTACCACAGAGACATCGCTCGCCGAAATGTTAGCTGCTTCTCACCTTAGGTTAAGGATGTAATGTGGAACCGAATAAAGTCCTGTCTATGTCTATATCTCAGCCTTCTTTCTCACCAGGACGGCCTCTGCCATGTCCAAAACTCGAGCCAGGTGTACGGCATCAAGGGCTTCGTGGCCGTGACGCCGAACAGCCGTAACGCGCTCAAGGCTGCAGTCTACAAGTACGGGCCAATCAACATCGGTATATGGGTCTCGTCGAAGATGACCCAGTACCAGAGCGGCATTTTCTACGATTTCCTATGGTTAGTTGCAAGCTTGGTGCTCTATTTTTTTAAAGCTCGCCCTGATGAATGGTTTCTAATCATAGTTTTCGTTGTAAAAATTATATATTTCTCTTCGAATCAGAATTGATAAATTTCGAGATCGCTACACTCGTAATTTATCGAACTATTAACACAGCCCGAACCGCGTGCTCAATCTGGATTAAAAAAAACAAAAAAACGAAATATTTCGAGCTCGCTCATTCATTGATGTTATTTTATTAGGTTCACCTCAGCTCTTTCGAGCCAAAATTCGATAAATTTCGAGCTCGCTACTCTCGTTTATTTTTTTAAACATTCACGCCGCTCGCGCCGCGTTATCTATTCGGGTTTTAAGAGCCAATATACCAACAACACCCAACCGAGCGATTCACTCCCGCTCTTTTCAGCCCAAAATCAAAAAAATTCTGAAACCTATATGGGGCAACTTAAGAGACGCCTATGTTTAGCGTAAACGAACTTTAGATGCGCATACCTTGGATATGACTTATCTAACCACAATCCTTTCTCCACGCAGCTCACCACGTGCGATGAACCACGCAGTCACCCTGGTCGGCTACGGGGAGCGTGATGGTGACCTCTACTGGGTGATCAAGAACTCCTGGGGCCAGGACTGGGGAGAAGATGGCTATCTCCTCCTCGCTGCTCAGGACAACAACTGTAACCCTATGACGGTCCCTGTCTACCCTATCATTGAATAGAATCTTTCTCAATTCTCACAAAATTCGTTGTTGATGATTTTTCGCAGTAGAGTTGGCTGTATGGATAGATATGCCTTAGCCGTACCCAAATTTTTTAGGAACAGTCGGAAGGTTTTCGATTTATGCGGCCTAGTTTTGTAATGAGTTGAATTTGTTTTGTATAAAATCTACAAAAGTCGGTTGTACTTACTTGGAATTAGACAACAAGATCTGCATGACAAATCGTATAAAGCGCGCTCCACATGTGGACAGTTTCGCGGGAACACGAGAATGTGGAGGCAGTATTCGCCTACATTCGTGTAGTCCCGTGCATGTTTGGCATGTCTCGCCTATTTCATAGACTAAGTAGAGATAGTTCGTTGTCGCCTCGATTCGATCGATTTCACATTTATATTCCTAGCGATTTTTCGAGTAACAGGTTCGGGGTACCCTTGACCATGATCCAGGATATTAGTAGATCAAGTAATTACAGTATAGCAGCTGCCATCACCTCTGTGACCCTGTTTAAAGCGGATTAGCGATATTACACCAATGAATCGATATAATGTCGACACGTTTTGACACCCACCACATCCCTAATAGGCGAGAATGTAGAGGGTCGACCAAAGTCCCGGCCAAAGTTTCGCCGAAAGTTTTGGCGGACATGTGGAGTACGCTTAACAATGCGTGTTGCGTGTTCAAGGGTGGTATAATGCCTAAGCGGTGTGTTCTAGTCAGTTTAAACGACCACAGTGTTATTAAATACTAGACTTTACAATTCAAATAACTCCTCGGATCTGCTTAACATTGTCGACAAAAGAATAGGTGTCAAATGTGAAAATAACAACAATAATTGTACAATAATGAAATGCTTTACAACAAAAGGAAACTAATAATGACAATGGCTATGTTAAAGGACTAAACGAATTAATTAATTAATAGATTCCACGTGCAATTGAAATTGTCTTTTATTTAATCCACAATTATAATTATCACTATTCTTAAAAATAATTACCTATTAAGATGATGTAGTAGCTGAAATAGAAGGAGGGATGTTGAGATGGTTCGGGCATGTAGAGCGAATGAGCGAAGATTGGCAATAGATGTATATAGCGCGAATATGGAAAACCGAGCCTTGAGAGGACGACCCAGAAAAACATTTACTGATCAGATCATGTTCTCAAAAAGCTGGGGTCTGAACTGTGCGGCAAGTGGTAAGAATAAAAGAAGATGTATGAAAAGAGTAGTGGATATATGCGAGGCTAGGGAGTTGTATCAGGACAGAGCAAAGTGACGGTCTATTGTCTCTGCCTGCCCCACCTATGGGACACAGGCGTGAGCTTTATAACCTATAAGTAATTACCCATTTAATAAATACTTAGATATATTTAATGAATACATTCATTATTTATTCACCAAGGAGGGCGCTGCGATGGCCGGCCGCAGGTTTTCCACTGACGGCATTAGCTGCAAGAAAATTACGCAAGATGGCGTGCCTGCAGTGATTTTTTTAAAGGGTTTTTAAACATTTAAAGAACTAGCTTTCCGCCCGCGTGGCCTACGCGATAGAAGGGGAATAAAAGTGCTCATCTTCTGGTGCTTAACTATTACCATACCGAATTTCAACAAAATCAATGAAGTTATTTAGCCGTGGAAGCGTATTACTACGGCTACACTACCATTGTCGTCTACCGCCTGTTACTTCCATAATTAAGGCATATTACCGCTTAAATTACCGCGTGAAATGGTGTATTATCTAGATATAAGTACCTAGATCTAACACAAACATTTCTTGTAAAATTGGTTGGACAAGCCTCGTCAAGCTCTGACCGGTTTCACTGTGAGAAAATTATCATATCTCATGAAGAGCCAAGCTCATCAAAGCTCTACAAAGCTTACCTCTACATATACTTACATTTTGGTCAGAAAGTATAGTTTGGCCGTTTCATATTAAATATAATCAAGTGATACTAGCTATAACGGTATCTATTTCTATCTGTCTACTAGACGCGTCGCTCGAGTAGGTACATATAGTTCATAGTCTGTGAGTACTAAACCCACTATAAGTGTCATGTTTTCAAAATTCTGCTTTAGAAAGCTTTGGTAAGAGCCCTTTAGATTTAATTTTCTATACGGACTTGCACCGCTTTTTTTGGTGTTCTTAATTTTCTTGTTATTTGTGTGCAAATCCTAGCCAGCAAACCAAATTGTAACTCTTCGGGAAGTGCAAAAAGATAGGAACCTTCCTTCCTAGCTACCTTCATGGTTAAGCCATAGCCAAGTGGAGCAAGAAGAGCAGGAAAGCCAAGACCTTTTTTTAAATTAGAAAATGGAAATTAAAATAAAAAAATACGTGTGGCACTCGGGGACGGTGCCGCGGTAAAGCTATTGCATAGCATTTTTTATCAACTTATGCAATTATAATTATTTATTTATTTTATTTATGCAGTACTTTTTTTTTTCTTTGATATTAATTCAAGTTACACTTTTTGAGCGTATTGACCGATAAGAAAACAATTTTTTTTCTTTTATTGAATAAATGAGAAGTTAATATTGTTTAAAAGCACGCTGTATCACCTAGTATTGTGTCTAAAAGAGATAGAATCAGTTATGAGCAGTTAGCAGCTAGTCTACACGCATACGTCTAGTCGCACGCACACAAACGCCGTGCCGAACTGAAACGATGTTAGACGATGCACGGCTTTCAACGCCGCACCGCTGTGCCGGTCGGAGTGGGGGGTGTTAGGTTTTTTTCGTTACGGAATTTCTTGATTCGGTCGCCGCGCTCAAAGCCCGCGATAAAAGCTATGCAATAGCTTAAAAATCCATCAAACACAACAATTCACAAACAATTATACCCATTGCTCTCCCACTGGATCAGCGGCTGAAATAAGTGATAGACTAGCAATTGTTTTTTTGCTTTGTGGATATGTGCCTTATATGTTTAATTATATAAAGATCTGCATCTCCCCTAGGTGGTAAAAATCTGGAAGCACATTTCAGCTTTCTAACACTTTTTCTCAAAGCGTTTCGTCGAATTTTCAGACCTTAATACCTTCGGGCCCCACAGGGGCCCCACTACCATCTTCGGGGCCCAAGCCAACCTCACCAAGTCGTGGTCTCCGTGCTAACAACAAGCTACATTCTATCGAACACTGTCTCTTAAGACACAGGATTCATTCCTAGTTTAGGAGGCAGGGTTGTTAATTTTTGCCATACTACTGTCACTTTGTAAACCTATATTATCAAAATGTTATTATTCGTGTAAGTAAAATCATTTTTATTTTATTTTATTTTATTAACAACGGACGAGGCTCTGGTTAAGCGGCTTTTCCCTAACGGGTTGTGCGGGTCGGCTCACAGTCACCACACCTAAGAAACTAATTCACCATAAAAGTTATAGTTAAAGATTCTTGCTGGAAACTGCTTTCAGCCAAAAAGATTGAAAAGTTAGCTATCTTCACTGGCAATTTATTCTGCTCTTTGCTCAAAGCGCTTTCCTAGAGCGACGCGAGCGACGGACGCCCCCGTGGATGTCTACTATAGGATTTATGTGCATACGGGCCATGACTGATCATGCATAGTCTTTGCGTGGTGGTCTTAGTTGGGGCAAACTAAGCCGTTGTCGGCTCATTCATGCGCATTCTTACGTTAGTACTCATTGTTGATTATTTCTTTATGGTGACTTTCAATAAGTGTATTTTGAATGTACCTACATTGAATTAAAATATTTGAATTGAATTGAATTGAATACGATTGTACCTAATTAACATTTATATGTGTATAGAATAAGGACAAGTGTAATCACTTGGTCTATAACACCTACAAATTCATATTGCCCGGCTATTGTAAATATCTAAATGACACGGTGCGACTTCGAGGACGTGCCATCCTATTTCAACCTACCCTTTTTTTTCTTACGTGTAAACCTTCTACTTAAATCTATAGAGATATGACATTTTTTTCACAGTGAAACCGGTCAGAGCTTAACGAGGCTTGTCCAACCAATTTTACAAGAAATGTTTGTGTTAGATCTAGGTACTTATATCTAGATAATACACCATTTCACGCGGTAATTTAAGCGGTAATATGCCTTATTAATGGAAGTAACAGGCGGTAGACGACAATGGTAGTGTAGCCGTAGTAATACGCTTCCACGGCTAAATAACTTCATTGATTTTGTTGAAATTCGGTATGGTAATAGTTAAGCACCAGAAGATGAGCACTTTTATTCTCCTTCTATCGTGTAGGCCACGCGGGCGAAAAGCTAGTTCTTCAAATGTTTAAAAACCCTTTAAAAAAATCACTGCAGGCGCGCCATCTTGCGTAATTTTCTTGCAGCTAATGCCGTCAGTGGAAAACCTGCGGCCGGCCATCGCAGCGCCCTCCTTGGTTGGTATTCATTAAATAGATCTAAGTATTTATTAAATAGGTAATTACTTATACAGGGTGTCCCGTAAGTCGACGTCAAGCCGGAATCGGGTGATAGTCCAAGTCATAATAGTTACTAGAAAAATAAAAAATAAAATCTAAGTCTTGCATTTTTTAAATTATAGGCATTTCTTTTTTTTTCGAGAAAATGTACACCATGTGATGGTTTTTTAACTCCTGTTGCTACAAATATTAACTTTTTTTCAATTTTATTTTTCTTATGTAATCCCGAATAGTGCTAATCTAACCTATTACTTAGAATTCCAAGTCAACTGCTCCAGCTTGGAAGTAAGTGTCACATTATGCCGTACAATGAATAGACAATTAATATTTCGTCCAACTTTAACGGACCGTACTGAAAAAAAAAGAACTACGCCAGGTTGGCAAGTAGCACTAAAAGTTGACGCATTTAATAAGGATTCTAAAATGGTATAATACTTGCTACATTATTTCTTTGATTACGGGGAAAAAAAAATTCCTTCAAGAAACCCAGTTTCGAAAATTTTTTCTTTACCTACTAAAAATTATTCTAGTGCGTTCAAAGCTTGCCTAAGACCGAGTGAGACGGAAAGTCATTCATGAAATGTGAGTGAGACAGGTAGTGATGCTTTCAAGTCAGAGATGCTAACTTTTTGTTAAATTTAGGACAAATTTTCCTTAAGTTTAAAATTAAACACCAATTAGATGCAAAGATTTATTATTTACAAAAGATGTTCAAACTGCCTCCCTTCAACTGCAATACAAGCTCGACATCTTCTTAAAAAAGATCGGATTATCACACGGGCAAATCTTCCGTTGTTGACAAATTCAGCTGCTTCCGTAATTCTTTGCCGAAGCTTAGCTACATTTTCGATTGGCTTAAAATAAACTTTCTCTTACACTGCTCCCCAGTAAAAAAAATCTAATGGATTTAAGTCCGGTGAACGGGCTGGCCACGAGATCGTACCAGACCGACCTATCCATCTGCCCGGATATTCTTCATTGAGAAATGCTCTAACTGAGCGGGCATAGTGCGCTGGGCAGCCATCTTGTTGATACCACATCTCTCTGTAAATACTGAGTGGCACGTCTTCCAGTAAACTAGGTAAACTGTTTTGTACAAAATCTAAATAAACTTCAGCTGTCAAGATCTCTGGCAACTCAAAAGGTCCTATGACTCTTCCATTTAAAATTCCGGTCCACATGTTTATTTTAAAACGATACTGAGATCTATCTTGTCTCATTAAATTCGGATTCTCTACGTGCCACTCGTGTAAGTTGTGTAGGTTCATGTAACCGTCTTTTTTAAATGTCGATTCATCCGACCACAAAATTTTCTCTAAGAATCGCGGATCTTCCCGGTGTCTTTGTAGCATCGTTTGACAAAACGCAACCCGAAGTTGATAATCCTGAGGATGCAGGGTTTGTACTCGCTGTACATGGTATGGGTGGAGCTCATGTTTTTGTAAAATTTGATGAGCTATAGTTTTGGGCACTCCTGTGCTTTGCTGGATTGCACGTACCGAAATACTTGGATCTTCTTCAACTGCTTGAAGTACTCGCCTTGCCTTAGCAAGGAACTTCTTCCTTCACCATGTGGTCGGTTTGGAAGTATGCCTTCTGTGGAGAGTAGACGGTGCACATTTGTAAAAACTCGGTGATCTGGATAACGATCAGCATTTGGGTACCTCTCGCGATACAGTCTAGCCGCAGCACTAGCATTCCCTCTGCATTCGCCATAAATAAAGTGCATGTTGGCATATTCCTGAGTGGTGTACACAGGCATGGTGGCACTACACAATCACACGATAGTCCAGGAGAAAGCAAAGGTCGTTGTAAAGAGATCGAAACTGTCCAAATTACAAGCAAACAAACAAGTCCAATAAACGAAGCAAAAAGTCGAAAGTACGAAATAACACGAACGAATACGGAAAGATGCGTAGTAAACGAAGGAGCGTAACGTACTGATCTGTATTGCGTGTGCCAATATTAAAAAAGTGGCGTCACTATCTATCTCGCTCACACTTCATAAAATGACTTTCTCTGTATCTGACTCATTAGCGTCACTATCTGTCTCACTCACCCATTAGAATATTTGACTCGAAAGCGTCACTACCTGTCTCACTCACACTTCATGAATGACTCTCCGTCTCACTCGGTCTTAGGCAAGCTTTGAACGCACTAGAATAATTTTTAGTAGGTAATGAAAAATTTTTCGAATATGGTTTCTTGAAGGAATTTTTTTCCCCCGAAATCAAAGAAATAATGTAGCAAGTATTATACCATTTTAGAATCCTTATTAAATGCGTCAAGTTTTCGTGCTACTTGCCAACCTGGCGTAGTACTTTTTTTTTTCAGTACAGTCCGTTAAAGTTGGACGAAATATTAATTGTCTATTCATTGTACGGCATAATGTGACACTTTCTTCGAAGCTGGAGCAGTTGACTTAGAATTCTAAGTAATAGGTTAGATTAGCACTATTCGGGATTACATAAGAAAAATAAAATTGAAAAAAAGTTAAGATTTGTAGCAACAGGAGCTAAAAAACCATCACAGGGTGTACATTTTCTCGAAAAAAAAAGAAATGCCTATAATTTAAGAAATCCAAGACTTAGATTTTATTTTTTATTTTTCTAGTAACTATTATAATTTGGACTATCACCCGATTCCGGCTTGACGTCGACTTACGGGACACCCTGTAGGTTATAAAGCTCACGCCTGTGTCCCATAGGTGGGGCAGGCAGAGACTATGGACCGTCACTTTGCTCTGTCCTGACACAACTCCCTAGCCTCGCATATATCCACTACTCTTTTCATACATCTGCTTTTATTCTTGCCACTTGCCGCACAGTTCAGACCCCAGCTTTTTGATAACATGATCTGATCAGTAAATGTTTTTCTGGGTCGTCCTTTCAAGGCTCGGTTTTCCATATTCGCGCTATATACCTCTATTGCCAATCTTCGCTCATTCGCTCTACATGCCCGAACCATCTCAACATCCCTCCTTCTATTTCAGCTACTACATCATCTTAATAGGTAATTATTTTTAAGAATAGTGATAACTATAATTGTGGATTAAATAAAAGACAATTTCATTTGCACGTGGAATCTATTTATTAATTAATTCGTTTAGTCCTTTAACATAGCCATTGTCATTATGAGTTTCCTTTTGTTATAAAGCATTTCATTATTGTACAATTATTGTTGTTATTTTCACATTTGACACCTATTCTTTTGTCGACAATGTTAAGCAGATCCGAGGAGCTGAGTTATTTGAATTGTAAAGCCTAGTATTTAATAACACTGTGGTCGTTTAAACTGACAAGAACACACCGCTTAGGCATTAGACCACCCTTGAATATGCAACATGCATAGTTATATGATTTGTCATGCAGATCTTGTTGTCTAATTCCAGGTAAGTACAACCGACTTTTGTAGATTTTATACAAAACAAATACAACTCATTACAAAACTAGGCCGTATAAATCGAAAACCTTTGACTGTTCCTAAAAAACTAGGGTACGGCTTAGGCATATCTATCCATACAGCCAACTCTACTGCGAAAAATCATCGACAACGAATTTTATGAGAATTGAGAAAGATTCTATTCAATGATAGGGTAGACAGGGACCGTCATAGGGTTACAGTTGTTGTCGCGTGCAGCGAGGAGGAGGAAGCCATCTTCTCCCCAGTCCTGGCCCCAGGAGTTCTTGATCAGCCAGTAGAGGTCACCATCACGCTCCCCGTAGCCGACCAGGGTGACTGCGTGGTTCATCGCACGTGGTGAGCTGCGTGGAGAAAGGATTGTGGTTAGATAAGTCATATCCAAGGTATGCGCATCTAAACTTCGTTTACGCTAAACATGCCTATGAGTCTCTTAAGTAGCCCCCTCAAGTTTTCTAAGCATGGGTATCAGATTTTTTTTTTGTTTTGGGCTGAAAAGATCGCTCGTTTGGGTGTTGTTGGTATATTGTACTCTTAAAATCCGAATACATAACGCGACGCGAGCGGCGTATGTTTAAATGACGGAATTTGTGGAATTTTGGCTCAAAAGAGCTGTGATGAACCTAATAAAATAACATCAATGAATGAGCGAGCTCGAAATATTTTGTTTTTTTTGGTTTTTTAATTCCAGATTGAGCACGCGGTTCGGGCTGTGTCAATGGTTCAATAAATTACGAGTGTAGCGATCTCGAAATTTATCAATTCTGATTCGAAGAGAAATATAGAATTTTTACAACGAAAACCATGATTAGAAACCGTTCGTCAGGGCGAGCTTTTACAAAATAGGGCACCAAGCTTGCAACTAACCATTCGAAATCGTAGAAAATGCCGCTCTGGTACTGGGTCATCTTCTCCGTGACCTCAAGACCGATGTTGATTGGCCCGTACTTGTAGACTGCAGCCTTGAGCGCGTTATGGCTGTTCGGCGTCACGGCCACGAAGCCCTTGATGCCGTAGACCTTGCTCGTGTTTTGGACATGGCAGAGGCCGTCCTGGTGAGAAAGAAGGCTGAGATATAGACATAGACAGGACTTTATTCGGTTCCACATTACATCCTTAACCTAAGGTGAGAAGCAGCTAACATTTCGGCAAGCGATATCTCTGTGGTAACCCCACTGAACCTAAGAAGAATTCCATTTTTTATACCACTAAGGTGGCAAACAAGCTTGCAGCCTGCCTGATGGTAAGTAGTTACTGCAGCTTATAGATGTTTGCAATATTAGGGGTTACCTATCATTCCCGTGTAACCGACCCTATAAAAGCTTTTTCACCGCTCCAGAAGAACTCCTATAGGTAGGTACTCTCCAGGGAGCTTATTCCACAAAATGTGTGCGTGGGAGAAAGTTTCTTTCACCATAAATTAGGTTCCAAGATGTGAGAACATATTGAGTCTAGGGAAAATCTCCGGTATGAGGGCGAATAGTATTAGAAGGTCTCTTTCAGCTTGATGCTAGACTTTTCTGATCTACGAAGATTTTCATTGTTCTATTCTACCTCTAAGACATGGAGTTCTTCAAGGAAGGAGTGAACAGGTTTTTACGGGTTCGGTTACGCGTAGGTGATGCCCCTGGTATTGCAAACGTCCATAGGCCGTGGTGACTGCTTACCATCAGGCGGGCCGTAAGCTTGTTTGCCACCTTAGTAGTGTAAAAAAAAAGACAAAGATCGCGATGTAAAGTAAGGATGATGAGGAAGAGAATGCGGAAAAAGAAGTATTAGACATAAATTAAGAGAATGCGGATGAGGAAGGGGATGAGGATGAAGAAGGGTGTTTGGTTTTTTTATATAAATAAAGTTTTCAAAAATATTGATGATGTGAAAGAGGAAGACCATTTTTTTTTTAAGTATTTTTGGGGAATCCCCACAATACCTGAATAACTGTATGACACCCGTTAGTTCAAGGCTAAGGTTGCTGCTGTATTTTGCTCTACTCGTCATCTTGGCGTTAATGTCCCGGTTGTGCTCTCGAGGGCCCGGGGTCCGCCTTGACCATGATCCAGGATTTGGCAAATCAGATAATTACTGTGGAGCGACTACCATCTGACCTCAATGACCCCGCTACCAGGGGAACCTGACCAGATTAGATCATGGTTACACATCCAGTTGCCTGAATGTACAGATTTCATCACGATACTTTCCCTCACCGTAAGAGCATCGGTTAGAATTCAACTAATGTACATAACTCAGAAAAAGTCATTGGTACATGGCCGGAGCGGGTTTCGAACCCGATACCTCTCGCTAACCGCTAGGCCACCGAAGGTCCAATTTTGCTTTACTTAACTCTATATTGCGAAAGGCTGCATAAAGATGTACGCTGGATGCGGCAACCCGGAAACAGGATGCTCAGGGAACACACTCGCAGGCGATTATATGTATAATCTAATGACCTACCTCCATCAAGTAAGGTCCATACTCCTGGACGGTGGGCACTCCGTGCTCGTAAATGTACTTGTACACTGCGTCGATGGCTTCTGTGCCCTGGCAGCCGTGGCTCTGGTAGCTGTAGGCAATATAATTTATATTTTATAATCGGCATACAGGCAAGCGGCCAACTGATGGTGACTGGTCACCGCCGTCTATCGACATCAGCAATACCAAAGGTATCACTATCACCGATGTGTTTGTATCAGCGTGTCGTCGAATGAAAATTCTTTCTAATGGGTTGCTCCTGTAAAACCCCTGATCATGTTGCTCTTACGACAAAAGGCCCATTCATTGAAGAAGCTACAGGTTCCCAATGGACCGCTGGCGATCTTAGTCACCAGCAGGAAAACAAATACTTTGTATAGTTTGGACTCTGTATAATATAGAGAATCATCATCACAGCCCATAACAGTCCACTGCAGGACTGGGGCCTTTCCCACGAAAGGTGATGCTATTGCCATAATTTATACGCTTGGCAGACGGGTTGGAAATCACTGTGTTGTAAATATAGCAATGGCAAAAACTGTTGCACGTTTTCCAGCCTATGGAGTCTCCATATCTTTTGTATCGAAAACATTAGTCGCCTTGTACGACACCCACGGGCGTTAGGGGTTGGTGCTATTCTACTCTGCCGGACACCATACGGCCAATTAGGGAAGGGAACACATTTAGTTCCAGACAGTACAAAAACAAATTTATTTAAAAAGTCACAACAAAACTAAATTGGGCTCAAAGACAGCTCTGACTCTGTCTTGCTGCGATTGGTCTCAACTCAATTGCATCAAGATGGTAGCGTAATATCGGAGATCAGCGGTCTTCTCCTCTTCTTATCGAGTCGATGGACTAAACTCTGACATACACTTTATTCGCCCAGTATTCGGCGACGCATGCAGCGTTCGAACTGACCTTGAACAAGTTCTCCCTTGTACAAGTTTTAGGACATACCGAGCACGAAATGAGGTGGTCCATAGTTTGCGGAGATATGCCACCTACCTCAACACGAGTACCTTTCAGATCGTCAGTACGGCTGCCAGACCTGTCACTGTCACTTTTACGTGGCACATAATGTCACCTCACCTGACCATCGGTATGCTTTACTCCCTTCGAAACTCACTTCCAAGCGCAGTCGACGAGCGACTGCTCGCTAAGGTCGAACAGGCGGCCTTGGTAGCTCCGCGCCAGCGCGCCCTCCAGCGTCGCCGCCGCCGCGAACGCCCAGCAGGATCCACACTCACCTTGGTCTGAAGGAAATAGGGTTTTTACGTCATACAATAGGGAAACAAACAAGTGGGCCATCTGATGGAAAGTAGGCACAACGTTTAACACGTTGCTCTGGTAGCAAAAAGTCAAACTGGACTGCAAAAGCTACGGATCTCTCTAATTCCTACCCTATGAAGCATTGGAGACATAACTCCTCTCTGCTCTTCTGTTTTACTTATACTTTTTTATATAGAGGGACGATATATAATCGAAGAGAATATGTGAAATTTTTACGCAAAGATCGCGTCCACAACGCCCGCATTCGCGGTACTCTAAGAAATTCAGCTGCAAGAGTGCATTATCTCTCTCTCTCTCTAATATACAGTTATAGTACCTATATATTTATTAGACGCAGCACATAACATGGGGAACAAAATGTCCGGGCATGCCACCCCCGCCTGGCATGGGAAAAGAGGCCGGTCCAAGAAGCTTTTTTATTACACCACCAAGATGGCAAACAAGCTTACGGCCTGCCTGATGGTAAGCAGTCACCGCAGCCTATGGACGTTTGCAATACCAGAGGCATTACCCATGTGTTACCGACCGCGTAAAAACCTTTTCACCCCTTTCTTGAAGAACTCCATGTTGTACTCTCCAGGTAGTTCATAGTCCTGACGTCGTTAAGAATGATAAGCGTGCCAACCAACTCCCAATCAAGGATGCCAAACCGAGCGAGTTAGACAAGGAGAAATAGTGATATAGGCGGACCTCCACGCCAATAGCGCCGCGCGAGACTCAACCGGGAGCTCATTCCAGAACCTAACTTGTAGCTCCACCGACCAGCGACAACTTGGTCCAAAAGGATACTCACTCCTGATCGGCGTCACGAAGCCCTCAGTCCTCATATCGTAGTTCCTCGGCACCTCTTCCCTCTCCACCATCTTGTTGACTTCTTGCAGTGAGTGGGGGAAAGGATGCGTGCCCCTGATTGGTCCGTTGTACTTGGTTGCGGTGAGGTATCTTAACTCGTCCTTGGTGCGGTCAGAGAACTTGTTGATGGTCAATCGGGAGCCTAAGTTATTCTTGTTGTGTTCCACGATGATGCTGTGGGTTGCCGTCATTAATATTGTTATTTTGATCGTTACCAACATGAGTGTCATAGTCGTGGCTCAGCCATGAAGATAGCTAACTTTCCAATCTTATTACCATTTATCGAAATCAGAAGTCACAGGTTATTTACGTCCTTTATTGTTGATGGTATTCTTTAGCAAGGGTAGAATAAAAGGGGTGACGTCTATTAATTGTATTTTTAAATGGTTCTTATTTTTCTTTTACCTACTATTGTGTATGAGAAAAATTCAAGTACACTATAATAATACAAGTGTACTATACTGGGGCCCTGTTTTTGAACCCCTCGCATCCACGCGAACGCTCGTGTGCGCTACCTATCTCTTTCACAACCGTGGTAAGTTACTAGAGATAGAAAAGACAGGCATTAGAAGGCGAGGCGATTCAAAAATAAGGCCACTGGGGCTCAATTTTTTAATCGCTCCCCGCGATTTAAACAGTTTTTAATTTTGATTTTCGGGAAAAAAAGTTCAATGTTTTTTAAATCACGTTGGCAACACCGAAAGAGCATGATTCAAAAATAGGTAAAATCAGCATCATACATCAAAATATTGAATTTATCGTGTAGAACATGCCATGCTACCAAACCTGTAAAAACTTATCACCCCTTTCTTGAATTACTCTGTTTTGACTTACTCCCAGTTCCTTTGGAAGATCTGCTTCCTAAGTTCATGCTCCTGGTCCTGATAAGTCCTCTTGTGATGATTCTTGAAGCTGCAATTGAAGTCATCGATAATCATTTATTAACATGAACTCCACTGAAACTTAAAAATAATCCCTTACCCAGACGGCTACGCATATTTTATAGAAAAAAAAACAATCATCAACATGCAGTCGCAAGATTTATCTTCTCTTATATTTATATGTAATTATCATCACAGCTCGTAATAGTCCACTGCAGGACTTAGAGCCTCTCCCACGAAAGGTGAGGTTATTGCCATAATCTCCAAGCTTGGCAGGCGGGTTGGAAATCGCAGTGTTATAAATATAACGATGGAAAACGCTGCTGCCTATTTTCCAGCCTAAGGAAACTCTACATATTTTGCCTCAATAACATTAGTCGTCTTGTACGACACCCACGAGTGTAAGGGGTTGGTGCTAATTCTACTTTGTGTTATAGTAGCTGTCAAATAGATTTGCAATATAGGTCGTTCACCTCTCGGTTGGAACTGATCTGTAAATGGTCACAGCAATTGCTATAATGATCTAAATAATCGTATTCGTTAAAATTAGATGTAAGCAGTAATATTTTGATAATAGTAACAGATTGTAATATTTATCAAATAATTTTCATGAAATAGTGCCAGCAGTAAAAATTTTATAAAAATTCCATTGACCCCCATCTGCCATTATAAAGTAGAAACGAAGTTAGGCAGTAGTTAATTACAACGGTTTTTTTACAAATAAGTTCATAAAAAATTGACCCTTTGAAGTATTACAACAATCGCTCTGACCACATACGACTTAGTTCAAGAGGTCAACTATCGGTATTATCAATCTATTTGGCAACGACTATAGTCACAAACGAGCAGACAGTCCACCTCATGCGAAGCGGTAACTGTCACTTGCATCTGACGTAAAAAGGTAGTATGCCTCGGGCATTTTATTGCGAAGGCTACCATATTCTTCAAACCGATACAAAACAGCGGTACTCAGGAGGAGTCCTCAGGCTTGACAGGGACCCGGTTTAATGGAGGAGGTGGAAAAGGGTAATTATCCACCTGGCCGGGTGTTGTGACCAAGGGATCAGGGGTCCGACATGTAGGGCGGTCAGCGCCATCTATTGGATGCTTGCCAACCTTGTGTTCGTTGTACTCGTAATGTGAGTATTGTAGAGGTTCCCTATTCGAGCGATAGATGTCGCTATAGACAAGACAAATCGATAATCACAAATCGGAAACGTTCCACAGAATCGGACTTACCCCTTGAAAACGATGTCCACATCGGTAGGGATGGCTGGGTGCAAGCGTTCCAGGGACTCTTCGAATCCGTAGGCCCAGCCGCTGCATTTTTTTTCTGTTACACAAAAACATAATAATAACAATCTAGACATATAATAAAACAGTAAATAAATTAAAGTAAAAAATGTAGGGCAATGAAGAAATAATAGTAGAATAGGAATTAAAAAAAAAAGTGACTTTCTGTTTATCTGTTTGTACACGCTAATCTCCATAACTACGAGACTTTTATTATAGCTCTTAAGCCTGGGCAACATATAGGGTATAATTTATTTTGGAAACTAGAACACATGATATAGAACCGTCGAAGAAATATGGAAACACTATTAAACGGATTTCGATTCGGTTTTGATAGTTTAGTAGTTTGGGGTCCAACACAAAATCTAGGCCATATCTCATCTAATTCGGTTATGTAGAATCACGGCTTGATCTCTCTGTAGTACTTTATCATAGCTTTCATTTCATATGGTCGCTCAGCAAAAAGATAAACTGCCCAAAAACGATTTCCACGCGCAAGTCGCGGGCAAAAGCTAGTATCTCAAATACCGTCACGTGGTGCCAATTGACTCTCAATACCATATATCACCATGGACCAATATCACATATTGGTAGAAACCAATAAGCCAGACCATCAAGCAAGTGACATAACCCAACCGACAGAAAAAGTCGGATAACCTCGATGGACTTACTACTTACTGGGTATCTGGCTATGGCATCGTAGCTCCCGGACGGATGGACCAATTTGGATGTGGTTTTCTTTATTTAAAAGCCAGTTTGATCGAGATAGTTCTTAGCTTTGTTTCATTAAAATCGGTACAGTACTTTAGAAAATATTGAGTTTAAACGTTTGCCGCTTGCCTGTATGTATACAAATATATATCCCTATTGAATGTAGATGTGAGTGTGCTATGTAATTATAATCACGGTCAGCATCCAGGCTCTCCAGGCTGATTTCGCTGTTGTAGTTGTAATAGTTGATGATGCTGTGCCCTTGCAAGGCACCGGATTGCAAGTTGAAAGATTTCTTCACATGCCTGGGGGATAGTTTAATTATGTAACATCAGCAGATTCAGTTTACTTATAAACTTACAAATAAAACCTGCACATTTAGGCGACTGAATTGTGTAACCATTATCCAATCTGGTCAGGTAACCTGTTAATAGGGTCGCGGTGGTCAGACGGCAGACGCTCCACTTTAATTACCTGATCTGCCAAATCTTTGTTCATGGGGAAGGCGGACCCCGGGCCCTCGCGCGCGTGATCACAACCGAGACATTAACGCCAAGATGACATACAGCTGGACTAGTATAGGCTGAGGTTGGTGATTAACTTACTGTACAGGAATGCCAACTCCATCCTCATTGTATACGTAGAGGTATTCCTCGGATTTCATAAACTCCCTCAGCATATCTTCCTTTTTGTAGGTCAGCAACTCCTTGCCACCGTACTCGCTGGTCTCTGTTGAAAGTACTTGTTTGTATTGGTATGTTAACTATATTATTAAACTACTAACAAGCATAGGAAACGCCTTATGGTGAGCAGTTACCGTAGCCAGTTACCGTAGCTAACAAGAAAATGGTATTGCCTTCGTCAATTTGGTAGGCGTAATTTATAATGTACGTTCGCCTTCGCATAAAGTAAAATTTGTGTGTGTGTGTGTGTGTGTGTGTGAATGATAGAACTTCGGCGGGTAAGGGTAGCCGCCAATGTTGGCAAACAACGATGGAAAAGGTGGAATCGGGTAATTACCCACTTGGCCGGGTGTTGCGACCAGGGGTCCATGGGCACAAAATAGAAAACTAACAGAAGGTCCACTTCCGTCGTCTCCGAAAATTATTACTAGGGTTGCTACTACATTGATTCTGAATTTTGAAGAGTAATTAAAATATGGAATAGAATTTTTAAGATCGTTCACAATAACATGTCCCTTGCAAAGGACCAATATCTAATCCTTGCCATAATGTGATCATAATTGCTTCCCAAGCTGTTCAAGTGTATTAGATTTTCCATACCAGCTTCAGACATGATGCCTTTAGTAGGCGTAATAATAACCTACTGTTTATTCACTTTTTAAAAATTCATCTCCACCTGATTACATCATCAGACCCTGAGAATAACCTTTCCCTGACCTGGGATTTGACCCACTTCCCGGTATTCAATTGAATTGAAAATTCCATACACTTGTAAATTGATGAAAATGCAATATTATGGTATTAGTCAGTTGATCTCAAGATGGAGAAGGAAGGTGGTCAGCGATTTTTTTCATATTAGACTAGACAGGCATTTCCAACTAGAAACCATAAAGGTGGCTATTACGGCTTCTTATTCTGTTAAAAACTGTCACGTGGGGCCTGAAACTGATCAACTATTCCTAGGGTATCAGATCTTGGTTAACCTCGCTTCACCATCGGCATTAGAACTCGTAACATTTCTGAAGTTTGACTAGCCTCAAAGGTCACCAATCAGTTCTTAGTTACGTACAAGTACTTTTGTTGTATCAATAACAATATGGTTTAATTAAATAATATTCAATTTAAGTCGACACTACAACGAATTCTCGCGTTAACAATCGCGACCGAGCACTGCTTGAAACTGCTTGAGAATGCCTGTAAACATAACGTCAATGTGTGCTTGACGGAAATGGCGCTTTGTTTCCAGGACCTTCTGCTTGGGGCGGGCCGTTCTTTATTTTGTGCCGTTGATCGTCGGAAGTTGGCACACTTCGCTAGCGCGATGTAGGATCAGCGCCATTGTATAGATACTTGTAATGTGTGTATTGTTGAGTTTCCCTATTGGGGCGATAGATGTCGCTACAGAACCTTTTAAACTTTTTTAGGACTAGACTACATATAAAAAGCTCTGAAGGTTATGCCTATCATGTCTAATCGCCTTCTAGGTTTTAAAAAATCTAACTTTTTTCAGTGCTAGGCACTATATTAAGGCGCTCAAAAGACTGTAGCGTACATACAAAATATTTATCAGACCATATCCTTCTCCATATTTATCATAGCACTTGGGCAACCGCCTTACAATTTGGCGAGAAACGCTCCGCTTGTGCATCTTGTACCAAACGCAAAATGCACGAGAACAAAGGACTGGAGTGAAGCGCCCTATGCGCCCGCGCAGATCGACACACCGCTACTGGAGTTTACTAATAATTTGCTTACTCGCTGTTCATTTTTGAATTAGCGCTTTTGTAATAGCTTTTATAATTCGATTAAATTTTACTTCTAAATTATTCTAACAACAAGTAATTATAACAGTTCCATTACTTATCGGGCGAGGGTTCACTAACCAGCGCCCATATTGTCGACCCCGACGTGATCCGGACGTGATCCTTACGTCTTCCCTACTGAACTACCTACCCTACTACGACCATAGGCGGCACGGACGCGTGCTTCCTGTTACGACCCTCGACTGCACGGACGCGTGCTGCTCCCTTATCGCTTACTCTCACTGTCCCCACCCAGTCTCGACGATAGACTTGGAAACTGTCTCGCTACGGCACAGCTCACGCTAGAGCTTCGCCACGACTACGCTACTCTAGACAGCTTCGACGTTTCTCGCTTCGGTATCGACCTCCAGTCTCCAGGGGGAGTACTGTGGCGACATCTGTCGCTCTACCGCTCCAATAGGGAAGACTCAACGATACTCACATTACCAGTACACGAATGCAACGTTGGCAAACATCCGCACATAGATGGCGCTGACAGTGACCGCGCTAGCGAAATGTGCCAACTCTGCGGCATATATACAACTTCCGACGATCAACTGTCGGACCCGTGATCCCCTGGTCACAACACCCGGCCAGGTGGGTAATTACCCTTTTCCACCTTCTCCATCTTTGCTTGCCATAGGCGGCTACATTATCCCTTCACCGCCAAAAGACTATGCAGCCTTTTAGGTCTTCAGGCTTATACTTATACCCACCGGCGAATTCGAAGTCGTCAATGGACGGCAGGAAATCATACTGGTCCCCGTAGTAGTTTTCCATCTTGTCGCACTTGGTGACTGGGTCGTCATTCTCGTCCGTTTCCGGGTGGTACTGCAGATGAAAAACATAAAGCATCATCACAGCTCATAACAGTGCACTGCAGGACTAAGGGCCTCTCCCGCTAAAGGTGAAGTTATTGCCATAATCTCAAAAACATTAGTCGCCTTAACACCCATAAATGTAAGTGGTTGGTGCTAATCTACTCTGCCGGAAACCACACGGCCAAACAAAAACATAAATAATTGATGTGAAATGTTGGTGATGAAAAATACAAGCTCTCCAATAATAATATACCGTCACAGCCAAAAAACTGTATTAAAACGTCACTGAAATCGATCTTCGACAATATCCGACTTTCGAAGATAGTAGAGAAAATATTTATTGGCTGCAAAAGACATTTCAATGTTATTAATAATGGCGATATGTGGATAGAAAATATGTCGAATTCGAGATGTCACAGCGCGAGAATTAGGATCCAGTTACCCTGTAAACGTTGTTTGTTAACCTTAATTTTCGGTCTCACAGCACAATGCCCTAGACCAGTGCCGATTGTGTGAACACATAAGGCTGGTCACCCTAGCACGCGGGGAAGTGGAGAAGAATAAGAAACCAGGATTGACTTTTTTTATACTAATCGGTGACAAACGAGCAGACAGCCCACCTGATGGTAAGTGGCAACTGTTGCCCATAACATCTACAATTCATACATTTAGTTAGCAGGCAACAAAAATGCAGAACCGCAGGTGCGTTGTCACTGTAAGGAATAAGATGAAATGCCTAATGCCTATGATTTCGCTGGCTACCTTATCCTACAAACCGGAACACGGATGATGATGATGATTTATTATAGTCGCTTACCGCTATTAAATAACAAAATTAATTGGCTGGACATTAATAATCTTAAAATTAATATTGACAATACAAATTTAATGCAATTCACACAAAGGAAAAGGAGAGATTCACTAAAAATTAAATATAGAGATCAAGCAATAACAAAAACACATAGTACTAAGTTTTTAGGAGTTCACGTAGACTACAACATGACTTGCGGCATGAACAGCCTTAACGGCATACCATGGTTTTGTGGTTTCAACTTTACAATATGGTGTGATTTTTTGGGGCAACTCTTCGGAAAGAGAAACGGTATTTAAGGCGCAAAAAAGGAGCATTAGGTCAATATGTGGCATTAAACCTATAGAGTCCTGTTAGCCACATTTTATGTCCATGAAACACGGAAAAGTTAGTAAACATTTCCGTGCCTGTACATTTTGGAGTGTTGCATATTTGTACATTGCAACCCCAATTTATTTAATAAAAAGCCTGCTGTTGACTTTATTAACCTTAGGCCTAGAAATACTACAATTGAAACACATTGTTGCAAAACCGCAATTATGTGCAAAAATGTTACAGAAATGGGTCCTAAATTATATAATAAACTGCGAGAACTAGTAAAACACATGGATGTTAGGAATTACAAATTACATTTAAATAAATGATTAATTGAAAAATGTTATTATGACATTAGGGATTATTTAAATTACATTTTCAGAAGTTCTTGACTACATATTATTTTTGGCGGTAATTGTTTCATGTTTCTTTAATGACATTGACTATAACAAATAATTCAAATGGACATCACAAATTTTAATTTATTTAATTTATTTTTTTATTTTAATGACATAGTTTTAAATATATCATATTTTAATAAGGATTGGACTGGACTTGGTAAGGATCGCAGGTACCAGCTGGATGCGAAAAGCACAGGACCGGCCTTTGTGGAGATCTCTGGGGGAGGCCTATGCCCAGCAGTGGGCGTCTTCTGGCTGATATGATGATGATGATAATGATATTTTAATGACATTTTATTATGATTGACTAATTTGAGTTATTATTATTTGTTTACCAATGGACATTACATTATTTAAATTTGTAATTATCTTTCAGGACCTTGTATCGCTAGTGCTATAATTTATTTATATTTTTCAATTGAATTTAATTACTTAAATTTGCATTAACATTGAAATTTTAATTTTGTATTTTCTGATATTTAATTATTTTAATTTTATTGACATCGATTTATTGAATTTTTTTATTTTTAGCTGACGTTTTATTGTTTTAATTTTAAATAACAATAATATATTGAATTTTTAATTATTTTAATGAAATGTGTAACTAATATTTAGTATGCCAAGAGGCACATCATGGAGCCACTATTATATAAGACCACCTTTATTCACCTATGATGACTAAATAAATGATTTGATTTGATTACCATGTAAATTTTGCCAGGTTGCCAGTGGTGCCTGTCTGCGGAGGACCCGTAGTAATACCGTTTGGTGGTACCGCCGTACAAGTCGATGCGGGAACGGTTGTTTATATCACTGTACCTGTTGGCGGGAAATGTCACGTGAGTGGTGGGTAATTCTATAGTGGAATCTGACGGTGACAGTGTCGCTGTTGTTGGAATTGATAGGATGTTTTAAAATGGCGACACTTAGTTCCAGCTTAAGCCACCTTGTCAGATATTGTGGCACTCTAGAAGCGTTTATGTAGAGTTTACGACTCAGTGCTTATAGTGGTGGTAGTGGTATATTTAGGTGGAACTAATTGTAATAGAAATGATTATTGCGAAAAATTGTAGGATACCGTTGCGCAGAATACTAACCGATGCTCTTACGGTGAAACCTGCACATTCAGGCGACTGGATGTGTAACCATGATCCAATCTGGTCAGGTTCCCCTGGTAGCAGGGTCATGGAGGTCAGACGGCAGTCGCTCCACTGTAATTACCTGACCTGCCAAATCCTGGATCATGGTCAAGGTGAACCCCGGGCTCTCGTTCTCGAGAGCACAACCGGGACATTAACGCTAAGATGATAAGATGACCGTTGCGCGAAATACCTTTTTTGGTCGACATTTAGAAAAAAATACGGTAATTGAAAAACATCCTAATTAGTCGTATTTGGTATCATGCTACCGTTTATATCGTGATACGGCGTGGAGAGGGAGCGTCGGTGGCCGAGCGGTTCAGTATCCGACTCGTAATCGAGAGGTACCGTCGAGTTCGAATCTCGCTGCGGCCATGTACCGATGACTATTTTCTGAGTTATGTACATTAGTTAAATTCTAAGATGCTCTTATGGTGAGGGAAAACATCATGATGAAACCCGCAAATTTGTAACCATGATCTAATCTGGTCAGATTCCCCTGGTAGCAGGGTCACGGAGGTCAGATGGTAGTCGGTCCACTGTAATTACCTGATCGCCAAATCCTGGATCATGGTCAAGGCGGACCCCGGGCCCTCTTTTTCGAGAGCACAACCTAATTTACTACTTAATTTTCTAATCTACATACTAAAAATCTACATCTGTAGCTTTTGCTGCTTTTGGTGTGAGGGGTCCCGAAAATTCCCATTTTATGGTTTTTCGTAAATAACTCGAAAATTGTGCGTCCTATGGGAATACGGTCCATAACTAAATTCCACCATCACAAGCCATGAGTTCGCATCATGAGGTGAAGAGCTTCACCTCCGCGAATGCCGAGGTTAACGGAGGCGGAGGCGGAGAAGAAAGTGAAAGTGGAAAAATTTGTAATTCATGGTTTATCGACGTAATAGAAAGTCAAAAATCTTCATCACTGTCTTAAAAACACAAACATTACCTACTAGTAATCAAAATTAAGGAGAGGCAAATTATGTTTCAGTTTAATTCAACGTCACTGCTCGCGCGTTGTATGATGATGTTAATAAACCTCCGTTACAACTCCGTAACGTTTTGAGGAAACGTAGGCGGAGGCGAAGGTATGATTTATTGCAGTGGCGGAGTCGAAGTTCCGTTACAACCGTACTACTACTCACCAACCAAGGACACCAAAAACGGAATAGTGGACAATGAGGAGGTAGGACTCCCGTATTTTTGACTCTTGCATCCACGGGAGTGGTAAGTTGCTAGAGATAGAAAATACTTTACTACTAAATTAGAAGGCGAGCGCTCGCGTGAATGCGAGCGGTTTCAAAATAGATCCCCAGGTTGTTAATGATGATAATGATGCAAAGGTATTCTAGAAAGTTCTAAAAAGAACGAGCTATATAATCAATAGTTATTTCTTACCAGATCTCGAATACTTTGACGACGCCGCTGCCCAAGTCGATCTCCTCCGCGTTGAAGTGGTACTCGGTCGGCCATTCGATGGATGGGTCTGAAATCATATAGCGAACTGACATAAAGCATTGTACAGAAGTCCGCGGTAAACTCCTAATTTAAGTACATTGGACCTTTGTGGCGGTAATTAATGTCATATCGGCCAGTTCGGCATCGTAGAGCGGCATCAAAAACCTAGATTTTTGATCAAATACCCGATTTTATCATAAACCTGCGACATTTTAACAGTCACGGGCATAATTATCGGCCCACCCCATATTTTTCCATGTACGCTCATTCATTTCTGGCGTTATAAATCAGTCTTTAACTTCATTAATACTAATTTATTAGGGTTTCGCGGAAGTGAAGCCAGTAAGACAAAGATTACCTCTGTATTTAATTAATTTCTTCAATGAGGTAGCTTAGATAAAATAAGCTCTAAAACATATTTTCATTTAGACATAGACATAGACATAGACGTATCTTTATTTGGTCCAATAACACATTAAAAAAAAACTTAAACTAACATGATAAGTACATAATAAGGAAGCAGGGCGATGCATCATCGGACCAAATTGGACCAGCCTCAGCTTAATGCTATGAATGGCAGCAGCCAAACACAGCGCTGGTTTTCAGACTGACCCATAATAGAGCTCGATGCGCGCACGACGCGAACGACGTGCTAATACAGAAATGATACTAATACTAATATATATAATACAAAATAAAAGAAAAAAATATATATTTATAGATGTAGAACCTGTAACTTAATATGGGATAAATAATTATATATACCTTATTTTTTATGAAAACCAATAAATAATATATGAGTATAATTTAGTGTAATAAAAGCAAACATTAAACACTACCTTTTTATTACAAAACGCTGTATTTAACTGGACAAAAATGGCTAAAAAGACAAATAAATGAAAATAATAAATAAGCGATAAACGCAATCACATCCTGGCCAAGTAAGTGGGACGTACGCGCTTACCAGGGACCAAATCTTTTTGATAGTTTATAAGAAAACTTTTTGTATGTTTTAAAAAATAATACCTTGACTTAAAATTACGAACAGGAGGTGGAACATTGTTCCAGCACCGAGTTGCTGAATACCAAAAACTGCCACGGAATGCCATAGTATGGTGCTGGTATGCAACTAATATACTGCCTGTAGTGCGCACGATCGAGAATGAATTTAAAATTTTAATTTGCTAAATAAGTAATTCGGTACCCCATGCTTCACTATACCAAAGATTAAAGTGGCTACATGGAGTTCTCTTCTAAGAGTCTTTTCTAAAATGTTAGCGCTATTAAGAAACGGGGTCACATGTGTTCGAGGAGGAATACTGAAACAAAAACGTGCACAGGCGTTCTGTACTCTCTGCACCACACGTTCAGTGCGGGCCAGCAGACACGGGCCAAAGACAGTGTCAGCATAATTTAACTTGGACAGGACTAATGCGTCATACAAACGTACCCTGAGTCCAACCGAAAGATAATCGCGGATACGGTACAAAATTTTAAGACGGTAGAAACAATTTCAAGCAATTTCTTGTAGATGACTTTCGAAATGCAAATTTTCATAAAATAAAAGGCCTAAGTTACGTGCTTCAGAAACGCGCTCCACCTTTACTCAACATAACGTCACACAAAAGTTACGACTGGCTATTTTGCTGATCTGAGACTTGGACCCTAGAATCATATATTTAGTTTTAGTAGGGTTAAGTACCAAAGCATTAGCCTCAGACCAGACAGCAATTCGTTGTAGATCCTCCTCAATTAATGAGACTGCATTTTCTGTGTCTCATGGATGAAACGATGTATAAATTTGGGTGTCATCGGCGTAGAGATGATATCTACAGTTCAAAACTTCGCCCACAAGGTCTGCCGTATACAAAGTGAACAAAACAGATCCCAAAATGGACCCCTGTGGCACGCCTCTGTTCATTAAACATGGATCAGAAAAGGAACTGCCGCCTCGTTCACATGTTACCTTTACCATTTGCGTTCGATCACAGAGATAGCTGGCGAACCAATTGATTGCGTCAAAGTCAAAACCATAGCATTTAATTTTTGCTAGCAAAAGGGGAATATTGATCGCGTCAAATGCCCTAGAAAAATCCAGCAAGACTAACATTGAACACTTGCCCTCATCTTGTGCAGCTAATATCTCATCAACGACGTCAATAAGAGTATTTTAAAAATATTACAATTAAAATACTTAATTTTATAAATTATAAAAACATTTTAATAATTTAATTACTGTGGATGTACTGTGGATTTAGCTTTGATCGCGTGTATAGTACTCATCAAGACGATGAAGCCCTAAAACGACGCGGTTATCTTGTTCGTCCATTAGTCCCTATGACCACCTTCAGACTCCATAATCAGACCAGCTCAATGGTACCATTTTAATGCATTGGTATCTAAATTACATAAATGTATCAAACAGCTCAATTGAACGCCAGGACGTGGGTCAAACTAGGTTACAAACATTGCAAGTTTGCATTAAAAGCTTGCAAAAAAACATTGGAGACCACAAAAGATCACCGAATTCGTCGTGAAAGCTTCTGCTTTGTGCCGTGCTTTCCTAATTTCGAGCATCGGTATCGAAATGAAATAGAAAAATAAAGAAAAGTATTATTTTTTTGTCAGACGAAAATTCTAACGGAAAATCAATGACCAAAGGCTTTCATTTTAGACTGGTGACCACAGGGATGCCTCATTCCTCTCGACTAACGGATAGCCATTCAGCGGCATCGATATTTAGATTTAGATTTTAAATGAAGGCTTTAATTTTATTAAGTTTTCATTTTAAATGATATTTTTCAGTTAATTATCTTTATAATAAACCAAAATAGACCTTTAAAAAAATTACTGTTTGAACAGCCTCGGAGCCGATTGGTAACTCTTATTATAATTAAAAATGATAAGTGCACTGAAATATTTTAAAGTTGTTTAAATTTTATTTAGGGGTCTAAAGAATTTAGATTTCACTGAATTGCAATAGGAGGCCCCAGACAAAGAAATACTACGTACTACTAATATTAGCGTATGACTGCAAACGAGAAAAAAAAGTAAATCAAGTAAATTCAAATAAAGCTAGTACTCACCCAAAACGTCGGCAGTGCTGCACCTCAGGGCGACCGCCAAAACTAAAACCAAATAGGTCCCCATGTCGACTCCTGTCTAACCCCAGATCAGAATGATGGATTGAAATCGAACCCTACTTTTATAGGGTGAGGGAAAAAGCAAAGCTCGTTTCATATTGCTGTAACATTTGTTGCTATGCTAATTTTGTATATCAACGTATTAGTGTACTTATTTTATGGGCATTCATGAGCCTGAAATAAATGATTTTTATTTATTTTTTATTTTTTTTTAATTGCGATTTGATAACAAAATTAAGTCTATTTTTTTTTAGATAAAAAAATCATTTATGTTTCTTCCCTATTCCCAGTTGTCCTGATACTATTATTATCCAAGAATTATTTTATAGAGATCTTGAGCGTCAGTGGCGGAATGGTTAAAGGATTCGACTCACAAACGAGAGGTATCGCGGTCGAATCCCACTGCGGCCAGACCTGCGACAATGACCAATTGTATTCTAACCGCTGCTCTTACGGTGAGGGAAAACATCGTGATGAAACCTGCTCATTCATGATCCAATCTGGTCAGGTCCTCCTGTTAACAGGGTTACGGAGGTCAGATGGTAGTGGCTCCACTGTAATTACCTGATCTGCCAAATCCTGGATCATGTGTAAAGAAGACCCCGGGCCCTCGGGCACTGGGACATTAGCGCTATGATCATGATGATGATCTAATATCCATCAGGTGACCGGCTTGTTCGTTTGACTCTATTTATAATAAAAAACAATACCTACCTAGAAGATTATTAAAAGGAAGCCGGATGTAGGCAGTTATATGAAATACACACCACTAGGAAAGCGCCCTAATAATTAGGCTGAAATAAATTTAATCTAATGCTGACCATTGAGATAATTTTAACAATTTCAGTTGGTTACTAACTAATGCTAATTAAAACAATCAATTTTAATTAATCAAAGTGTTTATCGATGTTTTGCAATCGCAAGTTCACATTTTGGTTAATATTTTTTATTATGTTATAAATAACTACCTAAAAGTTAGGTTAATACTGTAGGTACCTACGAGATGTGATACGAGGATGCTGAAGCCGTGATCATGTGGGATAGACAAATTTGGCCTTCGGAGCCCGATCGCGAGTGACGTACTCACACTTCTACCTTTATGACTCTCACATATACAAATGAGTGAACCAATTCCTTTATACACATGTCCATGTCACATGGCTGTGACAAGGAAAATTCGTGATCAAAACTTTACGGTGATACGATTGACTCGCCTTGCAATCAAGGATCAATTCGGGAAAACGGCTGATATAAGAAAACACCCCAGGATTGACTGCAGATAATGATGATTACCTAGATAGCCCACCTACATAGACGCTCACCATACAGGTCCTGACGCAGGTGTCGCAAGGCACGTCGAACTGCCCGATGTGTATTAATCACTGCTGACTACTGTGTAGAGGCCGTGTGGTGTCCGGCAGAGTAGAATAGCACCAACCCCTTACACTCGTAGGTGTCGTACAAGGCGACTAATGTTTTCGAGGCAAAAGCTCTACAGTATCGTGGGAGAGGATTAGGTCCTGCGGTGGACTGTTATGGGCTGTGATGATGACTGTGTAGAGATAGGTCTGCTAGGATGAAACAGAAGCCGCCGAGTGCTAGCCGGGTCCAGACTGGACTTAAGTCTGCTCCATATTGTAAGGGCGCCGTAGAAGATCCTACGTGAACAAGTACAAGAAAAATTCCACTTTACCACCACCAGAAAGTAAAATACCACCTTGTATATACAGCGATAGTAGAGGACTAGGAGACCCACAAAACTTAGGACTGCCCGTGCACAACCCGGCACAACAATTTTTTAGCCCGATTTAACTTATCTTTATTCATATTAACATCCGGACATCTTTACATAGTATAAAACAAAGTCGCTTCCCGCCGTCTGTATCTATTTGTACGTTTAGATATTTTAAACTTCGTAACGGATTTTAATGCGGTTTTTAAAATAGATAAAAGTGATTTAAGTAGAAGGTTTACACGCAATAAAAATAGGGTAGGTTGGGATAGGACGCCACGTCCTCGAATTCGGGTAGTGTCCACTAGTCATTTTTAATGGTCGGGCAATATGAATTTGTAGGTGTTATAGACCAAGTGATTACTTACTTCTATACACATAAAAATGTTAATTAGGTACAATCACATTCAATTCAATTCAATTCAAATATTTTTATCCAATGAAGATACATTCAAGATACACTTATTGAAAATCACCATAAAGAAATAATCAACAATGAGTACTAACGTAAGAATGCGCATGAATGAGCCGACAACGGCTTAGTTTGCCCCAACCAAGACCACCACGCAAAGACTATGCATGATCAGTCATGGCCCGTATACACATAAATCCTATAGTAGACATCCACGGGGGCGTCCGTCGCTCGCGTCGCTCTAGGAAAGCGCTTTGAGCGAAGAGCAGAATAATTGCCAGTGAAGATAGCTAACTTTTCAATATTTTTGACTGGAAGCAGTTTCCAGCAAGAATCCTTAACTATAACTTTTATGGTGGTTTAGCTTCTTAGGTGTGGTGACTGTGATCCGACCCGCACAACCCGTTAGGGAAAAATCGCTTCGCCAGAGCCTCGTCCGTTTGTTAAAAAAAACAAAAAAAAATGATTTACCCGAATTATACCATTTTGATAGTATAGGTTTACGAAGTGACAGTAGTATGACAAAAATTAACAACCCTGCTTCCTAAACTAGGAATAAATCCTGTATCTTAAGAGACAGTGTTCGATAGAATGTAAGTTGTTGTTAGCATGGAGACCACGACCTGGTAAGGTTGGCTTGGGCCCCGAAGATGGTAGTGGGGCCCCCCGTTTGGTCTGTTACTACCCAGCCCGAAGGTATTAAGGTATGAAAATTCGACGAAACGCTTTGAGAAAAAGTGTTAGAAAGCTGAAATGTGTCTTCAGATTTTTAACACCTAGGGGAGATGCAGATCTTTATATAATTAAACATATAATTAAATAATTAAAATTGTTGTTTTTGTTGGATTTTTTATTTTAATTTCCATGGCATCTTCTAATTTTAAAAAAAGATCTTGGCTTTCCTTCTCTTCCTGCTCCACTTGGCTATGGCTTAACCATGAAGGTAGCTAGGAAGGAAGGTTCCTATCTTTTTGCACTTCCCGAAGAGTTACAATTTGGTATGCTGGCTAGGATTTGCACACAAATAACAAGAAAATTAAGAACACCAAACAAAGCGGTGCAAGTTCGTATAGAAAATTAAATCTAAAGGGCTCTTATCAAAGCTTTCTGTAGCAGAATTTTGAAAACATGACACTTATAGTGGGTTTAGTACTCACAGACTACGAACTATATGTACCCACTCGAGCGACGCGTCTAGTAGACAGATAGAAATAGATACCGTTATAGCTAGTATCACTTGATTATATTTAATATGCAACGGCCAAACTATACTTTCTGACCAAAATGTAAGTATATGTAGAGGTAAGCTTTGTAGAGTAATGAGCTTGGCTCTTTATGAGATATGATAATTTATTCCCAGTGAAACCGGTCAGAGCTTAACGAGGCTTGTCCAACCAATTTTACAAGAAATGTTTGTGTTAGATCTAGGTACTTATATCTAGATAATACACCATTTCACGCGGTAATTTAAGCGGTAATATGCCTTATTTATGGAAGTAACAGGCGATAGACGACAATGGTAGTGTAGCCGTAGTAATACGCTTTCACGGCTAAATAACTACATTGATTTTGTTGAAATTCGGTATGGTTATAGTTAAGCACCAGAAGATGAGCACTTTTATTCCTCTTCTATCGTGTAGGCCACGTGGGCGGAAAGCTAGTTCTTTAAATGTTTAAAACCCTTAAAAAAAATCACTGCAGGCACGCCATCTTGCGTAATTTTCTTGCAGCTAATGCCGTCAGCGGAAAACCTGCGGCCGGCCATCGCAGCGCCCTCCTTGGTGAATAAATAATGAATGTATTCATTATATATATCTAAGTATTTATTAAATGGGTAATTACTTATAGGTTATAAAGCTCACGCCTGTGTCCCATAGGTGGGGCAGGCAGAGACTATGGACCGTCACTTTGCTCTGTCCTGACACAAGTCCCTAGCCTCGCATATATCCACTACTCTTTTCATACATCTTCTTTTATTCTTGCCACTTGCCGCACAGTTCAGACCCCAGCTTTTTGAGAACATGATCTGATCAGTAAATGTTTTTCTGGGTCGTCCTCTCAAGGCTCGGTTTTCCATATTCGCGCTATATACCTCTATTGACAATCTTCGCTCATTCGCTCTACATGCCCGAACCATCTCAACATCCCTCCTTCTATTTCAGCTACTACATCATCTTAATAGGTAATTATTTTTAAGAATAGTGATAACTATAATTGTGGATTAAATAAAATACAATTTCATTTGCACGTGGAATCTATTTATTAATTAATTCGTTCAGTCCTTTAACATAGCCATTGTCATTATTAGTTTCCTTTTGTTATAAAGCATTTCATTATTGTACAATTATTGTTGTTATTTTCACATTTGACACCTATTCTTTTGTCGACAATGTTAAGCAGATCCGAGGAGTTATTTGAATTGTAAAGCCTAGTATTTAATAACACTGTGGTCGTTTAAACTGACTAGAACACACCGCTTAGGCATTAGACCACCCTTGAATATGCAACACGCATAGTTATACTATTTGTCATGCAGATCTTGTTGTCTAATTCCAAGTAAGTACAACCGTCTTTTGTAGATTTTATACAAAACAAATTCAACTCATTACAAAACTAGGCCGTATAAATCGAAAACCTTTGACTGTTCCTAAAAAAATTGGGTACGGCTAAGGCATATCTATCCATACAGCCAACTCTACTGCGAAAAATCATCGACAACGAATTTTGTGAGAATTGAGAAAGATTCTATTCAATGATAGGGTAGACAGGGACCGTCATAGGGTTACAGTTGTTGTCGCGTGCAGCGAGGAGGAGGAAGCCATCTTCTCCCCAGTCCTGGCCCCAGGAGTTCTTGATCAGCCAGTAGAGGTCACCATCACGCTCCCCGTAGCCGACCAGGGTGACTGCGTGGTTCATCGCACGTGGTGAGCTGCGTGGAGAAAGGATTGTGGTTAGATAAGTCATATCCAAGGTATGCGCATCTAAACTTCGTTTACGCTAAACGTAGGCGTCTCTCAAGTTGCCCCCTCAAGATATTTCTAAGCATAGGTATCAGAATTTAGTTTGATTTTGGGCTGAAAAGAGCGGGAGTGAATCGCTCGGTTGGGTGTTGTTGGTATATTGGCTCTTAAAATCCGAATAGATAACGCGGCGCGAGCGTCGTGAATGTTTGAAAAAATAAACGAGAGTAGCGAGCTCGAAATTTGTCGAATTTTGGCTCAAAAGAGCTGAGGTGAACCTAATGAAATAACATCAATGAATGAGCGAGCTCGAAATAATTCGTTTTTTTGTTTTTTTTAATCCAGATTGAGCACGCGGTTCGGGCTGTGTTAATGGTTCGATAAATTACGAGTGTAGCGATCTCGAAATTTATCAATTCTTATTCAGAAATATTTAATTTTTACAACGAAAACTATGATTAGAAACCATTCATCAGGGCGAGCTTTAAAAAAATAGAGCACCAAGCTTGCAACTAACCATTTGAAATCGTAGAAAATGCCGCTCTGGTACTGGGTCATCTTCTCCGTGACCTGTATACCGATGTTGATTGGCCCGTACTTGTAGACGGCAGCCTTGAGCGCGTTATGGCTGTTCGGCGTCACGGCCACGTAGCCCTTGATGCCGTACACCTGGCTCGAGTTTTGGACATGGCAGAGGCCGTCCTGGTGAGAAAGAAGGCTGAGATATAGACATAGACAGGACTTTATTCGGTTCCACATTCCATCCTTAACCTAAGGTGAGAAGCAGCTAACATTTCGGCGAGCGATGTCTCTGTGGTAACTCCACTGAACCCAGAAAGAATTCAATTTTTTATACCGCTAAGGTGGCAAACAAGCTTGCAGCCTGCCTGATGGTAAGTAGTTACTGCAGCTTATAGATGTTTGCAATATTAGGGGTTACCTATCATTCCCGTGTAACCGACCCTATAAAAGCTTTTTCATCGCTCCAGAAGAACTCCTATAGGTAGGTACTCTCCAGGGAGCTTATTCCACAAAATGTGTTTGTGGGAGAAAGTTTCTTTCGCCATAAATTAGGTTCCAATATGTGGTTTCCATGGTTCGCCATAAATTAGGTTTCAAGATGTAAGAACATATTGAGTTTAGGGAAAATCTCAGGTATGAGAGCGAATAGTAATAAGGTCTCTTTCAGCTTGATGCTAGACGGACTTCATGGAGATCAAAAAACTACTGCTCCTTTTCTGATCTACGGAGATTCTCATTGTTCTATTCTACCTCTAAGACATGGAGTTCTTCAAGGCAGGAGTGAAAAGGTTTTTACAGGGTCGGTAACGCGTAGGTGATGCCCCTGGTATTGCAAACGTCCATAGGCCGTGGTGACTGCTTACCATCAGGCGGGCCGTAAGCTTGTTTGCCACCTTAGTAGTGTAAAAAAAAAGACAAAGATCGCGATGTAAAGTAAGGATGATGAGGAAGAGAATGCGGAAAAAGAAGTATTAGACATAAATTAAGAGAATGCGGATGAGGAAGGGGATGAGGATGAAGAAGGGTGTTTGGTTTTTTTATATAAATAAAGTTTTCAAAAATATTGATGATGTGAAAGAGGAAGACCATTTTTTTTTTAAGTATTTTTGGGGAATCCCCACAATACCTGAATAACTGTATGACACCCGTTAGTTCAAGGCTAAGGTTGCTGCTGTATTTTGCTCTACTCGTCATCTTGGCGTTAATGTCCCGGTTGTGCTCTCGAGGGCCCGGGGTCCGCCTTGACCATGATCCAGGATTTGGCAAATCAGATAATTACTGTGGAGCGACTACCATCTGACCTCAATGACCCCGCTACCAGGGGAACCTGACCAGATTAGATCATGGTTACACATCCAGTTGCCTGAATGTACAGATTTCATCACGATACTTTCCCTCACCGTAAGAGCATCGGTTAGAATTCAACTAATGTACATAACTCAGAAAAAGTCATTGGTACATGGCCGGAGCGGGTTTCGAACCCGATACCTCTCGCTAACCGCTAGGCCACCGAAGGTCCAATTTTGCTTTACTTAACTCTATATTGCGAAAGGCTGCATAAAGATGTACGCTGGATGCGGCAACCCGGAAACAGGATGCTCAGGGAACACACTCGCAGGCGATTATATGTATAATCTAATGACCTACCTCCATCAAGTAAGGTCCATACTCCTGGACGGTGGGCACTCCGTGCTCGTAAATGTACTTGTACACTGCGTCGATGGCTTCTGTGCCCTGGCAGCCGTGGCTCTGGTAGCTGTAGGCAATATAATTTATATTTTATAATCGGCATACAGGCAAGCGGCCAACTGATGGTGACTGGTCACCGCCGTCTATCGACATCAGCAATACCAAAGGTATCACTATCACCGATGTGTTTGTATCAGCGTGTCGTCGAATGAAAATTCTTTCTAATGGGTTGCTCCTGTAAAACCCCTGATCATGTTGCTCTTACGACAAAAGGCCCATTCATTGAAGAAGCTACAGGTTCCCAATGGACCGCTGGCGATCTTAGTCACCAGCAGGAAAACAAATACTTTGTATAGTTTGGACTCTGTATAATATAGAGAATCATCATCACAGCCCATAACAGTCCACTGCAGGACTGGGGCCTTTCCCACGAAAGGTGATGCTATTGCCATAATTTATACGCTTGGCAGACGGGTTGGAAATCACTGTGTTGTAAATATAGCAATGGCAAAAACTGTTGCACGTTTTCCAGCCTATGGAGTCTCCATATCTTTTGTATCGAAAACATTAGTCGCCTTGTACGACACCCACGGGCGTTAGGGGTTGGTGCTATTCTACTCTGCCGGACACCATACGGCCAATTAGGGAAGGGAACACATTTAGTTCCAGACAGTACAAAAACAAATTTATTTAAAAAGTCACAACAAAACTAAATTGGGCTCAAAGACAGCTCTGACTCTGTCTTGCTGCGATTGGTCTCAACTCAATTGCATCAAGATGGTAGCGTAATATCGGAGATCAGCGGTCTTCTCCTCTTCTTATCGAGTCGATGGACTAAACTCTGACATACACTTTATTCGCCCAGTATTCGGCGACGCATGCAGCGTTCGAACTGACCTTGAACAAGTTCTCCCTTGTACAAGTTTTAGGACATACCGAGCACGAAATGAGGTGGTCCATAGTTTGCGGAGATATGCCACCTACCTCAACACGAGTACCTTTCAGATCGTCAGTACGGCTGCCAGACCTGTCACTGTCACTTTTACGTGGCACATAATGTCACCTCACCTGACCATCGGTATGCTTTACTCCCTTCGAAACTCACTTCCAAGCGCAGTCGACGAGCGACTGCTCGCTAAGGTCGAACAGGCGGCCTTGGTAGCTCCGCGCCAGCGCGCCCTCCAGCGTCGCCGCCGCCGCGAACGCCCAGCAGGATCCACACTCACCTTGGTCTGAAGGAAATAGGGTTTTTACGTCATACAATAGGGAAACAAACAAGTGGGCCATCTGATGGAAAGTAGGCACAACGTTTAACACGTTGCTCTGGTAGCAAAAAGTCAAACTGGACTGCAAAAGCTACGGATCTCTCTAATTCCTACCCTATGAAGCATTGGAGACATAACTCCTCTCTGCTCTTCTGTTTTACTTATACTTTTTTATATAGAGGGACGATATATAATCGAAGAGAATATGTGAAATTTTTACGCAAAGATCGCGTCCACAACGCCCGCATTCGCGGTACTCTAAGAAATTCAGCTGCAAGAGTGCATTATCTCTCTCTCTCTCTAATATACAGTTATAGTACCTATATATTTATTAGACGCAGCACATAACATGGGGAACAAAATGTCCGGGCATGCCACCCCCGCCTGGCATGGGAAAAGAGGCCGGTCCAAGAAGCTTTTTTATTACACCACCAAGATGGCAAACAAGCTTACGGCCTGCCTGATGGTAAGCAGTCACCGCAGCCTATGGACGTTTGCAATACCAGAGGCATTACCCATGTGTTACCGACCGCGTAAAAACCTTTTCACCCCTTTCTTGAAGAACTCCATGTTGTACTCTCCAGGTAGTTCATAGTCCTGACGTCGTTAAGAATGATAAGCGTGCCAACCAACTCCCAATCAAGGATGCCAAACCGAGCGAGTTAGACAAGGAGAAATAGTGATATAGGCGGACCTCCACGCCAATAGCGCCGCGCGAGACTCAACCGGGAGCTCATTCCAGAACCTAACTTGTAGCTCCACCGACCAGCGACAACTTGGTCCAAAAGGATACTCACTCCTGATCGGCGTCACGAAGCCCTCAGTCCTCATATCGTAGTTCCTCGGCACCTCTTCCCTCTCCACCATCTTGTTGACTTCTTGCAGTGAGTGGGGGAAAGGATGCGTGCCCCTGATTGGTCCGTTGTACTTGGTTGCGGTGAGGTATCTTAACTCGTCCTTGGTGCGGTCAGAGAACTTGTTGATGGTCAATCGGGAGCCTAAGTTATTCTTGTTGTGTTCCACGATGATGCTGTGGGTTGCCGTCATTAATATTGTTATTTTGATCGTTACCAACATGAGTGTCATAGTCGTGGCTCAGCCATGAAGATAGCTAACTTTCCAATCTTATTACCATTTATCGAAATCAGAAGTCACAGGTTATTTACGTCCTTTATTGTTGATGGTATTCTTTAGCAAGGGTAGAATAAAAGGGGTGACGTCTATTAATTGTATTTTTAAATGGTTCTTATTTTTCTTTTACCTACTATTGTGTATGAGAAAAATTCAAGTACACTATAATAATACAAGTGTACTATACTGGGGCCCTGTTTTTGAACCCCTCGCATCCACGCGAACGCTCGTGTGCGCTACCTATCTCTTTCACAACCGTGGTAAGTTACTAGAGATAGAAAAGACAGGCATTAGAAGGCGAGGCGATTCAAAAATAAGGCCACTGGGGCTCAATTTTTTAATCGCTCCCCGCGATTTAAACAGTTTTTAATTTTGATTTTCGGGAAAAAAAGTTCAATGTTTTTTAAATCACGTTGGCAACACCGAAAGAGCATGATTCAAAAATAGGTAAAATCAGCATCATACATCAAAATATTGAATTTATCGTGTAGAACATGCCATGCTACCAAACCTGTAAAAACTTATCACCCCTTTCTTGAATTACTCTGTTTTGACTTACTCCCAGTTCCTTTGGAAGATCTGCTTCCTAAGTTCATGCTCCTGGTCCTGATAAGTCCTCTTGTGATGATTCTTGAAGCTGCAATTGAAGTCATCGATAATCATTTATTAACATGAACTCCACTGAAACTTAAAAATAATCCCTTACCCAGACGGCTACGCATATTTTATAGAAAAAAAAACAATCATCAACATGCAGTCGCAAGATTTATCTTCTCTTATATTTATATGTAATTATCATCACAGCTCGTAATAGTCCACTGCAGGACTTAGAGCCTCTCCCACGAAAGGTGAGGTTATTGCCATAATCTCCAAGCTTGGCAGGCGGGTTGGAAATCGCAGTGTTATAAATATAACGATGGAAAACGCTGCTGCCTATTTTCCAGCCTAAGGAAACTCTACATATTTTGCCTCAATAACATTAGTCGTCTTGTACGACACCCACGAGTGTAAGGGGTTGGTGCTAATTCTACTTTGTGTTATAGTAGCTGTCAAATAGATTTGCAATATAGGTCGTTCACCTCTCGGTTGGAACTGATCTGTAAATGGTCACAGCAATTGCTATAATGATCTAAATAATCGTATTCGTTAAAATTAGATGTAAGCAGTAATATTTTGATAATAGTAACAGATTGTAATATTTATCAAATAATTTTCATGAAATAGTGCCAGCAGTAAAAATTTTATAAAAATTCCATTGACCCCCATCTGCCATTATAAAGTAGAAACGAAGTTAGGCAGTAGTTAATTACAACGGTTTTTTTACAAATAAGTTCATAAAAAATTGACCCTTTGAAGTATTACAACAATCGCTCTGACCACATACGACTTAGTTCAAGAGGTCAACTATCGGTATTATCAATCTATTTGGCAACGACTATAGTCACAAACGAGCAGACAGTCCACCTCATGCGAAGCGGTAACTGTCACTTGCATCTGACGTAAAAAGGTAGTATGCCTCGGGCATTTTATTGCGAAGGCTACCATATTCTTCAAACCGATACAAAACAGCGGTACTCAGGAGGAGTCCTCAGGCTTGACAGGGACCCGGTTTAATGGAGGAGGTGGAAAAGGGTAATTATCCACCTGGCCGGGTGTTGTGACCAAGGGATCAGGGGTCCGACATGTAGGGCGGTCAGCGCCATCTATTGGATGCTTGCCAACCTTGTGTTCGTTGTACTCGTAATGTGAGTATTGTAGAGGTTCCCTATTCGAGCGATAGATGTCGCTATAGACAAGACAAATCGATAATCACAAATCGGAAACGTTCCACAGAATCGGACTTACCCCTTGAAAACGATGTCCACATCGGTAGGGATGGCTGGGTGCAAGCGTTCCAGGGACTCTTCGAATCCGTAGGCCCAGCCGCTGCATTTTTTTTCTGTTACACAAAAACATAATAATAACAATCTAGACATATAATAAAACAGTAAATAAATTAAAGTAAAAAATGTAGGGCAATGAAGAAATAATAGTAGAATAGGAATTAAAAAAAAAAGTGACTTTCTGTTTATCTGTTTGTACACGCTAATCTCCATAACTACGAGACTTTTATTATAGCTCTTAAGCCTGGGCAACATATAGGGTATAATTTATTTTGGAAACTAGAACACATGATATAGAACCGTCGAAGAAATATGGAAACACTATTAAACGGATTTCGATTCGGTTTTGATAGTTTAGTAGTTTGGGGTCCAACACAAAATCTAGGCCATATCTCATCTAATTCGGTTATGTAGAATCACGGCTTGATCTCTCTGTAGTACTTTATCATAGCTTTCATTTCATATGGTCGCTCAGCAAAAAGATAAACTGCCCAAAAACGATTTCCACGCGCAAGTCGCGGGCAAAAGCTAGTATCTCAAATACCGTCACGTGGTGCCAATTGACTCTCAATACCATATATCACCATGGACCAATATCACATATTGGTAGAAACCAATAAGCCAGACCATCAAGCAAGTGACATAACCCAACCGACAGAAAAAGTCGGATAACCTCGATGGACTTACTACTTACTGGGTATCTGGCTATGGCATCGTAGCTCCCGGACGGATGGACCAATTTGGATGTGGTTTTCTTTATTTAAAAGCCAGTTTGATCGAGATAGTTCTTAGCTTTGTTTCATTAAAATCGGTACAGTACTTTAGAAAATATTGAGTTTAAACGTTTGCCGCTTGCCTGTATGTATACAAATATATATCCCTATTGAATGTAGATGTGAGTGTGCTATGTAATTATAATCACGGTCAGCATCCAGGCTCTCCAGGCTGATTTCGCTGTTGTAGTTGTAATAGTTGATGATGCTGTGCCCTTGCAAGGCACCGGATTGCAAGTTGAAAGATTTCTTCACATGCCTGGGGGATAGTTTAATTATGTAACATCAGCAGATTCAGTTTACTTATAAACTTACAAATAAAACCTGCACATTTAGGCGACTGAATTGTGTAACCATTATCCAATCTGGTCAGGTAACCTGTTAATAGGGTCGCGGTGGTCAGACGGCAGACGCTCCACTTTAATTACCTGATCTGCCAAATCTTTGTTCATGGGGAAGGCGGACCCCGGGCCCTCGCGCGCGTGATCACAACCGAGACATTAACGCCAAGATGACATACAGCTGGACTAGTATAGGCTGAGGTTGGTGATTAACTTACTGTACAGGAATGCCAACTCCATCCTCATTGTATACGTAGAGGTATTCCTCGGATTTCATAAACTCCCTCAGCATATCTTCCTTTTTGTAGGTCAGCAACTCCTTGCCACCGTACTCGCTGGTCTCTGTTGAAAGTACTTGTTTGTATTGGTATGTTAACTATATTATTAAACTACTAACAAGCATAGGAAACGCCTTATGGTGAGCAGTTACCGTAGCCAGTTACCGTAGCTAACAAGAAAATGGTATTGCCTTCGTCAATTTGGTAGGCGTAATTTATAATGTACGTTCGCCTTCGCATAAAGTAAAATTTGTGTGTGTGTGTGTGTGTGTGTGTGAATGATAGAACTTCGGCGGGTAAGGGTAGCCGCCAATGTTGGCAAACAACGATGGAAAAGGTGGAATCGGGTAATTACCCACTTGGCCGGGTGTTGCGACCAGGGGTCCATGGGCACAAAATAGAAAACTAACAGAAGGTCCACTTCCGTCGTCTCCGAAAATTATTACTAGGGTTGCTACTACATTGATTCTGAATTTTGAAGAGTAATTAAAATATGGAATAGAATTTTTAAGATCGTTCACAATAACATGTCCCTTGCAAAGGACCAATATCTAATCCTTGCCATAATGTGATCATAATTGCTTCCCAAGCTGTTCAAGTGTATTAGATTTTCCATACCAGCTTCAGACATGATGCCTTTAGTAGGCGTAATAATAACCTACTGTTTATTCACTTTTTAAAAATTCATCTCCACCTGATTACATCATCAGACCCTGAGAATAACCTTTCCCTGACCTGGGATTTGACCCACTTCCCGGTATTCAATTGAATTGAAAATTCCATACACTTGTAAATTGATGAAAATGCAATATTATGGTATTAGTCAGTTGATCTCAAGATGGAGAAGGAAGGTGGTCAGCGATTTTTTTCATATTAGACTAGACAGGCATTTCCAACTAGAAACCATAAAGGTGGCTATTACGGCTTCTTATTCTGTTAAAAACTGTCACGTGGGGCCTGAAACTGATCAACTATTCCTAGGGTATCAGATCTTGGTTAACCTCGCTTCACCATCGGCATTAGAACTCGTAACATTTCTGAAGTTTGACTAGCCTCAAAGGTCACCAATCAGTTCTTAGTTACGTACAAGTACTTTTGTTGTATCAATAACAATATGGTTTAATTAAATAATATTCAATTTAAGTCGACACTACAACGAATTCTCGCGTTAACAATCGCGACCGAGCACTGCTTGAAACTGCTTGAGAATGCCTGTAAACATAACGTCAATGTGTGCTTGACGGAAATGGCGCTTTGTTTCCAGGACCTTCTGCTTGGGGCGGGCCGTTCTTTATTTTGTGCCGTTGATCGTCGGAAGTTGGCACACTTCGCTAGCGCGATGTAGGATCAGCGCCATTGTATAGATACTTGTAATGTGTGTATTGTTGAGTTTCCCTATTGGGGCGATAGATGTCGCTACAGAACCTTTTAAACTTTTTTAGGACTAGACTACATATAAAAAGCTCTGAAGGTTATGCCTATCATGTCTAATCGCCTTCTAGGTTTTAAAAAATCTAACTTTTTTCAGTGCTAGGCACTATATTAAGGCGCTCAAAAGACTGTAGCGTACATACAAAATATTTATCAGACCATATCCTTCTCCATATTTATCATAGCACTTGGGCAACCGCCTTACAATTTGGCGAGAAACGCTCCGCTTGTGCATCTTGTACCAAACGCAAAATGCACGAGAACAAAGGACTGGAGTGAAGCGCCCTATGCGCCCGCGCAGATCGACACACCGCTACTGGAGTTTACTAATAATTTGCTTACTCGCTGTTCATTTTTGAATTAGCGCTTTTGTAATAGCTTTTATAATTCGATTAAATTTTACTTCTAAATTATTCTAACAACAAGTAATTATAACAGTTCCATTACTTATCGGGCGAGGGTTCACTAACCAGCGCCCATATTGTCGACCCCGACGTGATCCGGACGTGATCCTTACGTCTTCCCTACTGAACTACCTACCCTACTACGACCATAGGCGGCACGGACGCGTGCTTCCTGTTACGACCCTCGACTGCACGGACGCGTGCTGCTCCCTTATCGCTTACTCTCACTGTCCCCACCCAGTCTCGACGATAGACTTGGAAACTGTCTCGCTACGGCACAGCTCACGCTAGAGCTTCGCCACGACTACGCTACTCTAGACAGCTTCGACGTTTCTCGCTTCGGTATCGACCTCCAGTCTCCAGGGGGAGTACTGTGGCGACATCTGTCGCTCTACCGCTCCAATAGGGAAGACTCAACGATACTCACATTACCAGTACACGAATGCAACGTTGGCAAACATCCGCACATAGATGGCGCTGACAGTGACCGCGCTAGCGAAATGTGCCAACTCTGCGGCATATATACAACTTCCGACGATCAACTGTCGGACCCGTGATCCCCTGGTCACAACACCCGGCCAGGTGGGTAATTACCCTTTTCCACCTTCTCCATCTTTGCTTGCCATAGGCGGCTACATTATCCCTTCACCGCCAAAAGACTATGCAGCCTTTTAGGTCTTCAGGCTTATACTTATACCCACCGGCGAATTCGAAGTCGTCAATGGACGGCAGGAAATCATACTGGTCCCCGTAGTAGTTTTCCATCTTGTCGCACTTGGTGACTGGGTCGTCATTCTCGTCCGTTTCCGGGTGGTACTGCAGATGAAAAACATAAAGCATCATCACAGCTCATAACAGTGCACTGCAGGACTAAGGGCCTCTCCCGCTAAAGGTGAAGTTATTGCCATAATCTCAAAAACATTAGTCGCCTTAACACCCATAAATGTAAGTGGTTGGTGCTAATCTACTCTGCCGGAAACCACACGGCCAAACAAAAACATAAATAATTGATGTGAAATGTTGGTGATGAAAAATACAAGCTCTCCAATAATAATATACCGTCACAGCCAAAAAACTGTATTAAAACGTCACTGAAATCGATCTTCGACAATATCCGACTTTCGAAGATAGTAGAGAAAATATTTATTGGCTGCAAAAGACATTTCAATGTTATTAATAATGGCGATATGTGGCTAGAAAATATGTCGAATTCGAGATGTCACAGCGCGAAAATTAGGATCCAGTTACCCTGTGAACGTTGTTTGTTAACCTTAATTTTCGGTCTCACAGCACAATGCCCTAGACCAGTGCCGATTGTGTGAACACATAAGGCTGGTCACCCTAGCACGCGGGGAAGTGGAGAAGAATAAGAAACCAGGATTGACTTTTTTTATACTAATCGGTGACAAACGAGCAGACAGCCCACCTGATGGTAAGTGGCAACTGTTGCCCATAACATTTACAATTCATACATTTAGTTTGCAGGCAACAAAAATGCAGAACCGCAGGTGCGTTGTCACTGTAAGGAATAAGATGAAATGCCTAATGCCTATGATTTCGCTGGCTACCTTATCCTACAAACCGGAACACGGATGATGATGATGATTTATTATAGTCGCTTACCGCTATTAAATAACAAAATTAATTGGCTGGACATTAATAATCTTAAAATTAATATTGACAATACAAATTTAATGCAATTCACACAAAGGAAAAGGAGAGATTCACTAAAAATTAAATATAGAGATCAAGCAATAACAGAAACACATAGTACTAAGTTTTTAGGAGTTCACGTAGACTACAACATGACTTGCGGCATGAACAGCCTTAACGGCATACCATGGTTTTGTGGTTTCAACTTTACAATATGGTGTGATTTTTTGGGGCAACTCTTCGGAAAGAGAAACGGTATTTAAGGCGCAAAAAAGGAGCATTAGGTCAATATGTGGCATTAAACCTATAGAGTCCTGTTAGCCACATTTTATGTCCATGAAACACGGAAAAGTTAGTAAGCATTTCCGTGCCTGTACATTTTGGAGTGTTGCATATTTGTACATTGCAACCCCAATTTATTTAATAAAAAGCCTGCTGTTGACTTTATTAACCTTAGGCCTAGAAATACTACAATTGAAACACATTGTTGCAAAACCGCAATTATGTGCAAAAATGTTACAGAAATGGGTCCTAAATTATATAATAAACTGTGAGAACTAGTAAAACACATGGATGTTAGGAATTACAAATTACATTTAAATAAATGATTAATTGAAAAATGTTATTATGACATTAAGGATTATTTAAATTACATTTTCAGAAGTTCTTGACTACATATTATTTTTGGCGGTAATTGTTTCATGTTTCTTTAATGATATTGACTATAACAAATAATTCAAATGGACATCACAAATTTTAATTTATTTAATTTATTTTTTTATTTTAATGACATAGTTTTAAATATATCATATTTTAATAAGGATTGGACTGGACTTGGTAAGGATCGCAGGTACCAGCTGGATGCGAAAAGCACAGGACCGGCCTTTGTGGAGATCTCTGGGGGAGGCCTATGCCCAGCAGTGGGCGTCTTCTGGCTGATATGATGATGATGATGATGATATTTTAATGACATTTTATTATGATTGACTAATTTGAGTTATTATTATTTTTTTACCAATGGACATTACATTATTTAAATTTGTAATTATCTTTCAGGACCTTGTATCCCTAGTGCTATAATTTATTTATATTTTTCAATTGAATTTAATTACTTAAATTTGCATTAACATTGAAATTTTAATTTTGTATTTTCTGATATTTAATTATTTTAATTTTATTGACATCGTTTTATTGAATTTTTTTATTTTTAGCTGACGTTTAATTGTTTTAATTTTAAATAACAATAATATATTGAATTTTTAATTATTTTAATGAAATGTGTAACTAATATTTAGTATGCCAAGAGGCACATCATGGAGCCACTATTATATAAGACCACCTTTATTCACCTATGATGACTAAATAAATGATTTGATTTGATTACCATGTAAATTTTGCCAGGTTGCCAGTGGTGCCTGTCTGCGGAGGACCCGTAGTAATACCGTTTGGTGGTACCGCCGTACAAGTCGATGCGGGAACGGTTGTTTATATCACTGTACCTGTTGGCGGGAAATGTCACGTGAGTGGTGGGTAATTCTATAGTGGAATCTGACGGTGACAGTGTCGCTGTTGTTGGAATTGATAGGATGTTTTAAAATGGCGACACTTAGTTCCAGCTTAAGCCACCTGGTCAGATATTGTGGCACTCTAGAAGCGTTTATGTAGAGTTTACGACTCAGTGCTTATAGTGGTGGTAGTGGTATATTTAGGTGGAACTAATTGTAATAGAAATGATTATTGCGAAAAATTGTAGGATACCGTTGCGCAGAATACTAACCGATGCTCTTACGGTGAAACCTGCACATTCAGGCGACTGGATGTGTAACCATGATCCAATCTGGTCAGGTTCCCCTGGTAGCAGGGTCATGGAGGTCAGACGGCAGTCGCTCCACTGTAATTACCTGACCTGCCAAATCCTGGATCATGGTCAAGGTGAACCCCGGGCTCTCGTTCTCGAGAGCACAACCGGGACATTAACGCTAAGATGATAAGATGACCGTTGCGCGAAATACCTTTTTTGGTCGACATTTAGAAAAAAATACGGTAATTGAAAAACATCCTAATTAGTCGTATTTGGTATCATGCTACCGTTTATATCGTGATACGGCGTGGAGAGGGAGCGTCGGTGGCCGAGCGGTTCAGTATCCGACTCGTAATCGAGAGGTACCGTCGAGTTCGAATCTCGCTGCGGCCATGTACCGATGACTATTTTCTGAGTTATGTACATTAGTTAAATTCTAAGATGCTCTTATGGTGAGGGAAAACATCATGATGAAACCCGCAAATTTGTAACCATGATCTAATCTGGTCAGATTCCCCTGGTAGCAGGGTCACGGAGGTCAGATGGTAGTCGGTCCACTGTAATTACCTGATCGCCAAATCCTGGATCATGGTCAAGGCGGACCCCGGGCCCTCTTTTTCGAGAGCACAACCTAATTTACTACTTAATTTTCTAATCTACATACTAAAAATCTACATCTGTAGCTTTTGCTGCTTTTGGTGTGAGGGGTCCCGAAAATTCCCATTTTATGGTTTTTCGTAAATAACTCGAAAATTGTGCGTCCTATGGGAATACGGTCCATAACTAAATTCCACCATCACAAGCCATGAGTTCACATCATGAGGTGAAGAGCTTCACCTCCGCGAATGCCGAGGTTAACGGAGGCGGAGGCGGAGAAGAAAGTGAAAGTGGAAAAATTTGTAATTCATGGTATATCGACGTAATAGAAAGTCAAAAATCTTCATCACTGTCTTAAAAACACAAACATTACCTACTAGTAATCAAAATTAAGGAGAGGCAAATTATGTTTCAGTTTAATTCAACGTCACTGCTCGCGCGTTGTATGATGACGTTAATAACCTCCGTTACAACTCCGTAACGTTTTGCGGAAACGTAGGCGGAGGCGAAGGTATGATTTATTGCAGAGGCGGAGGCGAAGTTCCGTTACAACCGTACTACTACTCACCAACCAAGGACACCAAAAATGGAATAGTGGACAATGAGGAGGTAGGACTCCCGTATTTTTGACTCTCGGATCCACGGGAGTGGTAAGTTGCTAGAGATAGAAAATACTTCACTACTAAATTAGAAGGCGAGCGCTCGCGTGAATGCGAGCGGTTTCAAAAATAGATCCCCAGGTTGTTAATAATGCAAAGGTATTCTAGAAAGTTCTAAAATGAACGAGCTATATAATCAATAGTTATTTCTTACCAGATCTCGAATACTTTGACGACGCCGCTGCCCAAGTCGATCTCCTCCGCGTTGAAGTGGTACTCGGTCGGCCATTCGATGGATGGGTCTGAAATCATATAGCGAACTGACATAAAGCATTGTACAGAAGTCCACGGTAAACTCCTAATTTAAGTACATTGGACCTTTGTGGCAGTAATTAATGTCATATCGGCCAGTTCGGCATCGTAGAGCGGCATCAAAAACCTAGGTTTTTGATCAAATACCCGATTTTATCATAAACCTGCGACATTTTAACACTCACGGGCATAATTATCGGCCCACCCCATATTTTTCCATGTACGCTCATTCATTTCTGGCGTTATAAATCAGTCTTTAACTTCATTAATACTAATTAATTAGGTTTTCGCGGAAGTGAAGCCAGTAAGACAAAGATTACCTCTGTATTTAATTAATTCCTTCAATGTGGTAGCTTAGATAAAATAAGCTCTGAAATGAAAAACATATTTTCATTTAGACATAGACGTATCGCTATTTGGTCCAATAACACATTTAAAAAAACTTAAAACTAACATAATAAGGAAGCAGGGCGATGCATCATCGGACCAAATTGGACCAGCCTCAGCTTAATGCTATGAATGGCAGCAGCCAAACACAGCGCTGGTTTTCAGACTGACCCATAATAGAGCTCGATGCGCGCACGACGCGAACGACGTGCTAATACAGAAATGATACTAATACTAATATATATAATACAAAATAAAAGAAAAAAATATATATTTATAGATGTAGAACCTGTAACTTAATATGGGATAAATAATTATATATACCTTATTTTTTATGAAAACCAATAAATAATATATGAGTATAATTTAGTGTAATAAAAGCAAACATTAAACACTACCTTTTTATTACAAAACGCTGTATTTAACTGGACAAAAATGGCTAAAAAGACAAATAAATGAAAATAATAAATAAGCGATAAACGCAATCACATCCTGGCCAAGTAAGTGGGACGTACGTGCTTACCAGGGCCCAAATAAGAAAACTATAAGAAAGAAAGAAAAGAAAATAAGAAAAGAAAGAAAACTTTTTGAATGTTTTAAAAAATAATACCTTGACTTAAAATTACGAACAGGAGGTGGAACATTGTTCCAGCACCGAGTTGCTGAATACCAAAAACTGCAACGGAATGCCATAGTATGGTGCTGGTATGCAACTAATATACTGCCTGTAGTGCGCACCGATCGAGAATGACTTTTAAATTTTAATTAGCTAAATAAGTAATTCGGTACCCCATGCTTCACTATACCAAAGATTAAAGTGGCTAGATGGAGTTCTCTTCTAAGAGTCTTTTTTAAAATGTTAGCGCTATTAAGAAACGGGGTCACATGTGTTCGAGGAGGAATACTGAAACAAAAACGTGCACAGGCGTTCTGTACTCTCTGCACCACACGTTCAGTGCGGGCCAGCAGACACGGGCCAAAGACAGTGTCAGCATAATTTAACTTGGACAGGACTAATGCGTCATACAAACGTACCCTGAGTCCAACCGAAAGATAATCGCGGATACGGTACAAAATTTTAAGACGGTAGAAACAATTTCAAGCAATTTCTTGTAGATGACTTTCGAAATGCAAATTTTCATAAAATAAAAGGCCTAAGTTACGTGCTTCAGAAACGCGCTCCACCTTTACTCAACATAACGTCACACAAAAGTTACGACTGGCTAGTTTGCTGATCTGAGACTTGGACCCTAGAATCATATATTTAGTTTTAGTAGGGTTAAGTACCAAAGCATTAGCCTCAGACCAGACAGCAATTCGTTGTAGATCCTCCTCAATTAATGAGACTGCATTTTCTGTGTCTCATGGATGAAACGATGTATAAATTTGGGTGTCATCGGCGTAGAGATGATATCTACAGTTCAAAACTTCGCCAACGAGGTCTGCCGTATACAAAGTGAACAAAACAGATCCCAAAATGGACCCCTGTGGCACGCCTCTGTTCATTAAACATGGATCAGAAAAGGAACTGCTGCCTCGTTTACCTGTTACCTTTACCATTTGCGATCGATCACAGAGATAGCTGGCGAACCAATTGATTGCGTCAAAGTCAAAACCATAGCATTTCATTTTTGCGAGCAAAAGGGGAATATTGATCGCGTCAAATGCCCTAGAAAAATCCAGCAAGACTAACATTGAACACTTGCCCTCATCTCGTGCAGCTAATATCGCATCAACGACGTCAATAAGAGTATTTTAAAAATATTACAATTAAATTACTTAATTTTATAAATTATTAAAACATTTTAATAATTTAATTACTGTGGATGTACTGTGGATTTAGCTTTGATCGCGTGTATAGTACTCATCAAGACGATGAAGCCCTAAAACGACGCGGTTATCTTGTTCGTCCATTAGTCCCTATGACCACCTTCAGACTCCATAATCAGACCAGCTCAATGGTACCATATTAATGCATTGGTATCTAAATTACATAAATATACCAAACAGCTCAATTGAACACCAGGACGTGGGTCAAACTAGGTTACAAACATTGCAAGTTAATTAAAAGCTTGCAAAAAAACATTGGAGACCACAAAAGATCACCGAATAGGTAAATTGACAGCCCATTCGTCGTGAAAGCTTCTGCTTTGTGCCGTGCTTTCCTAATTTCGAGCATCGGTATCGAAATGAAATAGAAAAATAAAGAAAAGTATTATTTTTTTGTCAGACGAAAATTCTAACGGAAAATCAATGACCAAAGGCTTTCATTTTAGACTGGTGACCACAGGGATACCTCATTCCTCTCGACCAACGTATAGCCATTCAGCGGCATCGATATTTAGATTTAGATTTTAAATGAAGTCTTCAATTTTATTAAGTTTTCATTTTAAATGATATTTTTCAGTTAATTATCTTAATAATAAACCAAAATAGACCTTTAAAAAAATTACTGTTTGAACAGCCTCGGAGCCGATTGGTAACTCTTATTATTATTAAAAATGATAAGTGCACTGAAATATTTTAAAGCTGTTTAAATTTTATTTAGGGGTCTAAAAAATTTAGATTTCACTGAATTGCAATAGGAGGCCCCAGGCAAAGAAATACTACGTACTACTAATATTAGAGTATGACTAAAAACGAGAAAAAAAAGTAAAACAAGTAAATTCAAATAAAGCTAGTACTCACCCAAAACGTCGGCAGTGCTGCACCTCAGGGCGACCGCCAAAACTAAAACCAAATAGGTCCCCATGTCGACTCCTGTCTAACCCCAGATCAGAATGATGGATTGAAATCGAACCCCATTACTTTTATAGGGTGAGGGAAAAAGCAAAGCTCGTTTCATATTGCTGTAACATTCGTTGCTATGCTAAATTGCGATTTGATAACAAAATTAAGTCTATTTTTTTTAGATAAAAAAAACATTTATGTTTCTTCCCTATTCCCAGTTGTCCTGATACTATTATTATCCAAGAATTATTTTATAGAGATCTTGAGCGTCGGTGGCGGAATGGTTAAAGGATTCGACTCACAAACGAGAGGTACCGCGGTCGAATCCCACTGCGACCAGACCAATGACCAATTATATTCTAACCGCTGCTCTTACGGTGAGGGAAAACATCGTGATGAAACCTGCTCATTCATGATCCAATCTGGTCAGGTCCCCCTGTTAACAGGGTTACGGAGGTCAGATGGTAGTGGCTCCACTGTAATTAGCTGATCTGCCAAATCCTGGATCATGTGTAAAGAAGACCCCGGGCCCTCGGGCACTGGGACATTAGCGCTATGATCATGATGATGATCTAATATCCATCAGGTGACCGGCTTGTTCGTTTGACTCTATTTATAATAAAAAACAATACCTACCTAGAAGATTATTAAAAGGAAACCGGATGTAGGCAGTTATATGAAATACACACCACTAGGAAAGCGCCCTAATAATTAGGCTGAAATAAATTTAATCTAATGCTGACCACTGAGATAATTTTAACAATTTCAGTTGGTTACTGCATTTGTCACTAACTAATGCTAATTAAAACAATCAATTTTAATTAATCAAAGTGTTTATCCATGTTTTGCAATCGCAAGGTCACATTTTGGTTAATATTTTTTATTATGTTATAAATAACTACCTAAAGGTTAGGTTAATACTGTAGGTACCTACGAGATGTGATACGAGGATGCTGAAGCCATGATCATGTGGGATAGACAAATTTGGCCTTCCGAGCCCGATCGCGAGTGACGTACTCACACTTCTACCTTTATGACTCTCACATATACAAATGAGTGATCCAATTCCTTTATACACATGTCCATGTCACATGGCTGTGACAAGGAAAATTCGTGATCGAAACTTTACGGTGATACGATTGACTCGCCTTGCAATCAAGGATCAATTCAGGAAAACGGCTGATATAAGAAAAAGCCCCAGGATTGACTGCAGATAATGATGATTACCTAGATAGCCCACCTACATAGACGCTCACCATACAGGTCCTGACGCAGGTGTCGCAACGCACGTCGAACTGCCCGATGTGTATTAATCACTGCTGACTACTGTGTAGAGGCCGTGTGGTGTCCGGCAGAGTAGAATAGCACCAACCCCTTACACTCGTAGGTGTCGTACAAGGCGACTAATGTTTTCGAGGCAAAAGCTGTACAGTATTCATAGCCTGGAAAACGGGCAGCACCGTTTTCCTTTCCATAATTATAACGCTGCGATCTCCAACCTGTCTGCCAAGCGTGGAGATATATGCAAAAACTTCTCATATCGTGGGAGAGGATTAGGTCCTGCAGTGGACTGTTATGGGCTGTGATGATGACTGTGTAGAGGTAGGTCTGCTAAGATGAAGGCACAAGCCGCCGAGTGCTAGCCGGGTCCAGACTGGACTTAAGTCTGCTCCATATTGTAAGGGCGCCGTAGAAGATCCTACGTGAACAAATACAAGAAAAATTCCACTTTACCACCACCAGAAAGTAAAATACCACCTTGTATATACAGCGATAGTAGAGATCTAGGAGACCCACAAAACTTAGGACTGCCCGTGCACAACTCGGCACAACATTTTTTTAGCCCGATTTAACTTATCTTTATTCATATTAACATCCGGACATCTTTACATAGTATAAAACAAAGTCGCTTCCCGCCGTCTGTGTCTATATGTATGTACGTTTAGATATTTTAAACTTCGTAACGGATTTTAATGCGGTTTTTAAAATAGATAAGAGTGATTTAAGTAGAAGGTTTACACGCAATAAAAATAGGGTAGGTTGGGATAGGACGCCACGTCCTCGAATTCGGGTAGTGTCCACTAGTTATTTTTAATGGTCGGGCAATATGAATTTGTAGGTGTTATAGACCAAGTGATTACACTTGACCTTATTCTATACACATAAAAATGTTAATTAGGTACAATCATATTCAATTCAATTCAATTCAAATATTTTTATCCAATGAAGGTACATTCAAGATACACTTATTGAAAATCACCATAAAGAAATAATCAACAATGAGTACTAACGTAAGAATGCGCATGAATGAGCCGACAACGGCTTAGTTTGCCCCAACTAAGACCACCACGCAAAGACTATGCATGATCAGTCATGGCCCGTATGCACATAAATCCTATAGTAGACATCCACGGGGGCGTCCGTCGCTCGCGTCGCTCTAGGAAAGCGCTTTGAGCAAAGAGCAGAATAAATTGCCAGTGAAGATAGCTAACTTTTGAATATTTTTAGCTGAAAGCAGTTTCCAGCAAGAATCCTTAACTATAACTTTTATGGTGGTTTAGCTTCTTAGGTGTGGTGACTGTGATCCGACCCGCACAACCCGTTAGGGAAAAGCCGCTTCGCCAGAGCCTCGTCCGTTTGTTAAAAAAAAATTATTTACACGAATTATACCATTTTGATAGTATAGGTTTACGAAGTGACAGTAGTATGACAAAAATTAACAACCCTGCTTCCTAAACTAGGAATAAATCCTGTATCTTAAGAGACAGTGTTCGATAGAATGTAAGTTGTTGTTAGCATGGAGACCACGACCTGGTAAGGTTGGCTTGGGCCCCGAAGATGGTAGTGGGGCCCCCCGTTTGGTCTGTTACTACCCAGCCCGAAGGTATTAAGGTATGAAAATTCGACGAAACGCTTTGAGAAAATGTGTTAGAAAGCTGAAATGTGTCTTCAGATTTTTAACACCTAGGGGAGATGCAGATCTTTATATAATTAAACATATAATTAAATAATTAAAATTGTTGTTTTTGTTGGATTTTTTATTTTAATTTCCATGACATCTTCTAATTTTACAAAAAGATCTTGGCTTTCCTGCTCTTCCTGCTCCACTTGGCTATGGCTTAACCATAAAGGTAGCTAGGAAGGAAGGTTCCTATCTTTTTGCACTTCCCGAGGAGTTACAATTTGGTATGCTGGCTAGGATTTGCACACAAATAACAAGAAAATTAAGAACACCAAATAAAGCTGTGCAAGTCCGTATAAAAAATTAAATCTAAAGGGCTCTTTCCAAAGCGTTCTGAAGCTGAATTTTGAAAACATGACACGTATAGTGGGTTTAGTACTCACAGACTACGAACTATATGTACCTACTCGAGCGACGCGTCTAGTAGACAGATAGAAATAGATACCGTTATAGCTAGTATCACTTGATTATATTTAATATGAAACGGCCAAACTATACTTTCTGACCAAAATGTAAGTATATGTAGAGGTAAGCTTTGTAGAGCTTTGATGAGCTTGGCTCTTCATGAGATATGATAATTTTCTCACAGTGAAACCGGTCAGAGCTTAACGAGGCTTGTCCAACCAATTTTACAAGAAATGTTTGTGTTCGATCTAAGTACTTATATCTTGATAATACACCATTTCACGCGGTAATTTAAGCGGTAATATGCCTTAATTATGGAAGTAACAGGCGGTAGACGACAATGGTAGTGTAGCCGTAGTAATACGCTTTCACGGCTAAATACCTACATTGATTTTGTTGAAATTCGGTATGGTGATGGTTAAGCACCAGAAGATGAGCACTTTTATTCCCCTTCTATCGTGTAGGCCACGCGGGCGGAAAGCTAGTTCTTTAAATGTTTAAAACCCTTAAAAAAAATCACTGCAGGCACGCCATCTTGCGTAATTTTCTTGCAGCTAATGCCGTCAGTGGAAAACCTGCGGCCGGCCATTGCAGCGCCCTCCTTGGTGAATAAATAATGAATGTATTCATTATACAGGGTGTAAAAAGACCGCTAGCATTAATTGAAACCTCATATTCTACCCATGAAACTGAACAACTTTCTCCAAGAAACACACCCGCGGAAACTCTTAGTTTCGGCAGAAATCGAGATTAAAAATAAAATAAAAAGTTGTATTTTTGTACTAAAAAATATCAAGTATCGATAACTAAATCGTTCACAATTAATATAGACTCTCAAAGTTCAAATTTAAGTTAAAATAAATTCACTGTAAGTAAAAGAACGCAATGTAAAGCGCCGCTCGGCCGCACACGTGCGCTCACTACCTACCTACTCGCTGCCGCGCGCCCGGAGGTAGGTACTAGCTACAGCGGCCGCGCCCGCGCCAACCGCCACCGGCCGCCCGTGGGCCTATGCCCATGGGACAGCAACACTGCCATGCTCCCACTCGGTAAACTTCAACACGACAGGGGTACGCATACCTTAACGCATTACCTAGACGTTTGCTTACGGTCATTCACATTATACGAAAATCGTACCGAGCACCTACCTATCGTCGATATCAGCAGTAAAGTTCACGATCGAAAGTTCTACCTACCTAGGTAAATGATTGTATGACGACCATTCACATTCCATGAGAATTTAACATAGTAGGTATTTACCGCGGCGCGCACTTGCATGATCAGGCACAGGATCAGCTGTCTACCTACCTAACTTACGTACACGTTTGCTTACGGACATTCACATCATACGAGAATCGAGCCCAGTACCTACTACCTACCTACTGTCGATATGTGCAGTAAAGATCACGATCGATAGTCCAATACCTACTAGGAACATGAGAATTGAACGTAGTTCCTGTGGTAGTAACTACCTACCGCCGCGCGAACCATTTGTCATCAGCTGACAGGATGAACGGATGAACCAAACCAACATGTTTGTATTACGAATATTCCCAATTCCTATCACACGACCGAACCGTGGAGACTAAAGCAAAAAAAAGAAGATAGGTAGGAACTCAATAGTCAAGCTTAGGTATCCCTACTAGTTGGGTAGAATACGCCAGAGCGGCCGCCGCGCGGGGTCAATGGCCACTGGTCACGTGGGCGAGCGAGAGCCGTGCGCTGGACGATGTACATTGCGCGTCGCAATTAATTATTTTTTGAGGTAGCGAAATTATGAAGTCATTTCCGCGGGTATGTTTCTTGGGGAAAGTTGTTCCGTTTCATGGGTAGAATATGGGGTTTCAATTAATGCTAGCGGTCTTTTTACACCCTGTATATATCTAAGTATTTATTAAATGGGTAATTACTTATAGGTTATAAAGCTCACGCCTGTGTCCCATAGGTGGGGCAGGCAGAGACTATGGACCGTCACTTTGCTCTGTCCTGACACAAGTCCCTAGCCTCGCATATATCAACTACTCTTTTCATACATCTTCTTTTATTCTTGCCACTTGCCGCACAGTTCAGACCCCAGCTTTTTGAGAACATGATCTGATCAGTAAATGTTTTTCTGGGTCCTCCACGTCCTCTCAAGGCTCGGTTTTCCATATTCGCGCTATATACCTCTATTGACAGTCTTCGCTCATTCGCTCTATATGCCCGAACCATCTCAACATCCCCCCTTCTATTTCAGCTACTACATCATCTTAATAGTTAATTATTTTTAAGAATAGTGATAACTATAATTGTGGATTAAATAAAAGACAATTTTATTTGCACGTGGAATCTATTTATTTATTAATTCGTTCAGTCCCTTAACATAGCCATTGTCATTATTAGTTTCCTTTTGTTATAAAGCATTATTGTACAATTATTGTTGTTATTTTCACATTTGACACCTATTCTTTTGTCGACAATGTTAAGCAGATCCGAGGAGTTATTTGAACTGTAAAGCCTAGTATTTAATAACACTGTGGTCGTTTAAACTGACTAGAACACACCGCTTAGGCATTAGATCACCCTTGAATATGCAACACGCATAGTTATACGATTTGTCATGCAGATCTTGTTGTCTAATTCCAAGTAAGTACAACCGTCTTTTGTAGATTTTATACAAAACAAATTCAACTCATTACAAAACTAGGCCGCATAAATCGAAAACCTTTGACTGTTCCTAAAAAATTTGGGTACGGCTAAGGCATATCTATCCATACAGCCAACTCTACTGCGAAAAATCATCGACAACGAAGTTTCTGGGAATTGAGAAAGATTCTATTCAATGATAGGGTAGACAGGGACCGTCATAGGGTTACAGTTGTTGTCGCGTGCAGCGAGGAGGAGGAAGCCATCTTCTCCCCAGTCCTGGCCCCAGGAGTTCTTGATCAGCCAGTAGAGGTCACCATCACGCTCCCCGTAGCCGACCAGGGTGACTGCGTGGTTCATCGCACGTGGTGAGCTGCGTAGAGAAAGGATTGTGGTTAGATAAGTCATATCCAAGGTATGCGCATCTAACGTTCGTTTACGCTAAACATAGGCGTCTCTTAAGTTGCCCCATCAAGATATTTCTATAGATATTTCATAGATATCAGAAATTTTCTTGATTTTGGGCTTAAAAGAGCGGGAGTGAATCGCTCGGTTGGGTGTTGTTGGTATATTGGCTCTTAAAATCCGAATAGATAACGCGGCGCGAGCGTCGTAATTGTTTGAAAAAATAAACGAGAGTAGCGAGCTTGAAATTTGTCGAATTTTGGCTCAAAAGAGCTGAGGTGAACCTAATAAAATAACATCAATGAATGAGTGAGCTCGAAATATTTCGTTTTTTTGTTTTTTTTCATCCAGATTGAGCACGCGGTTCGGGCTGTGTTAATGGTTCGATAAATTACGAGTGTAGCGATCTCGAAATTTATCAATTCTGATTCGAAGAGAAATATATAATTTTTACAACGAAAACTATAATTAGAAACCATTCATCAGGGCGAGCTTTAAAAAAATAGAGCACCAAGCTTGCAACTAACCATTTGAAATCGTAGAAAATGCCGCTCTGGTACTGGGTCATCTTCTCCGTGACCTGTATACCGATGTTGATTGGCCCGTACTTGTAGACGGCAGCCTTGAGCGCGTTATGGCTGTTCGGCGTCACGGCCACGTAGCCCTTGATGCCGTACACCTGGCTCGAGTTTTGGACATGGCAGAGGCCGTCCTGGTGAGAAAGAAGGCTGAGATATAGACATAGACAGAACTTTATTCGGTTCCACATTACATCCTTAACCTAAGGTGAGAAGCAGCTAACATTTCGGCGAGCGATGTCTCTGTGGTAACTCCACTGAACCCAAGAAGAATTCAATTTTTTATACCGCTAAGGTGGCAAACAAGCTTGCAGCCTGCCTGATGGTAAGTAGTTACTGAAGCTTATGGATGTTTGCAATATTAGGGGTTACCTATCATTCCCGTGTAACCGACCCTATAAAAGCTTTTTCACCGCTCCAGAAGAACTCCTATAGGTAGGTACTCTCCAGGGAGCTTATTCCACAAAATGTGTTTGTGGGAGAAAGTTTCTTTCGCCATAAATTAGGTTTCAAGATGTAAGAACATATTGAGTTTAGGGAAAATCCCAGGTATGAGAGCGAATAGTAATAAGGTCTCTTTCAGCTTGATGCTAGACGGACTTCATGGAGATCAAAAAACTACTGCTCCTTTTCTGATCTACGGAGATTCTCATTGTTCTATTCTACCTCTAAGACATGGAGTTCTTCAAGGAAGGAGTGAAAAGGTTTTTACGGGTTCGGTAACGCGTAGGTGATGCCCCTGGTATTGCGAACGTCCATAGGCCGTGGTGACTGCTTACCATCAGGCGGGCCGTAAGCTTGGTTGCCACCTTAGTAGTGTAAAAAAAAAGACAAAGATCGCGATGTAAAGTAAGGATGATGAGGAAGAGAATGCGGAAAAAGAAGTATTAGACATAAATTAAGAGAATGCGGATGAGGAAGGGGATGAGGATGAAGAAGGGTGTTTGGTTTTTATATATAAATAAAGTATTCAAAAATATTGATGATGTGAAAGAGGAAGAGCATTTTTTTTAAAGTATTTTTGGGGAATCGGAAGAGGATGAGGATTATCAAAACATGAGTAACTTCCGCACTATGAGGACGAGGAAGAGGTATCCTCATCAACCCTAATGTTAAGTCAGCTGCAGAGTAAACCGATCCCCACAATAACTGAATAACTGTATGACACCCGTTAGTTCAAGGCTAGGGTTGCTGCTGTATTTTGCTCTACTCGTCATCTTGGCGTTAATGTCCCGGTTGTGCTCTCGCGCACGAGGGCCCGGGGTCCGCCTTGACCATGATCCAGGATTTGACAAATCAGATAATTACTGTGGAGCGACTACCATCTGACCTCCATGACCCTGCTACCAGGGGAACCTGACCAGATTCGATCATGGTTACACATCCAGTTGCCTGAATGTACAGATTTCATCACGATACTTTCCCTCACCGTAAGAGCATCGGTTAGAATTCAACTAATGTACATAACTCAGAAAAAGTCATTGGTACATGGCCGGAGCGGGTTTCGAACCCGATACCTCTCGCTAACCGCTAGGCCACCGAAGGTCCAATTTTGCTTTACTTAACTCTATATTGCGAAAGGCTGCATAAAGATGTACGCTGGATGCGGCAACCCGGAAACAGGATGCTCAGGGAACACACTCGCAGGCGATTATATGTATAATCTAATGACCTACCTCCATCAAGTAAGGTCCATACTCCTGGACGGTGGGCACTCCGTGCTCGTAAATGTACTTGTACACTGCGTCGATGGCTTCTGTGCCCTGGCAGCCGTGGCTCTGGTAGCTGTAGGCAATATAACTTATTTTTTATAATCGGCATACAGGCTAGCGGCCAACTGATGGTGACTGGTCACCGCCGTCTATCGACATCAGCAATACCAAAGGTATCACTATCACCGATGTGTTTGTATCAGCGTGTCGTCGAATAAAAATTCTTTCTAATGGGTTGCTACTGTAAAACCCCTGATCATGTTACTCTTACGACAAAAGGCCCATTCATTGAAAAAGCTACAGGTTCCCAATGAACCGCTGGCGATCTTAGTCACCAGCAGGAAAACAAATACTTTGTATAGTTTGGACTCTGTATAATATAGAGAATCATCATCACAGCGCATAACAGTCCACTGCAGGACTGGGGCCTTTCCCACGAAAGGAGATGCTATTGCCATAATCTCCACGCTTGGCAGACGGGTTGGAAATCACTGTGTTATAAATATAGCAATTGCAAAAACTGTTCCCCATTTTCCAGCCTATGGAGACTCCATATCTTTTGTATCGAAAACATTAGTCGCCTTGTACGACACCCACGGGCGTTAGGGGTTGGTGCTATTCTACTCTGCCGGACACCATACGGCCAATTAGGGAAGGGAACACATTTAGTTCCAGACAGTACAAAAACAAATTTATTTAAAATGTCACAACAAAACTAAATTGGGCTCAAAGACAGCTCTGACTCTGTCTTGCTGCGATTGGTCTCAACTCAATTGCATCAAGATGGCAGCGTAATATCGGAGATCAGCGGTCTTCTCCTCTTCTTATCGAGTCGATGGACTAAACTCTGACATACGCTTTATTCGCCCAGTATTCGGCGACGCATACAGCGTTTGAACTGACCTTGAACAAGTTCTCCCTTGTACAAGTTTTAGGACATACCGAGCATGAAACGAGGTGGTCCATAGTTTACGGAGATATGCCACCTACCTAAACACGAGTACCTTTCAGATCGTCAGTACGGCTGCCAGACCTGTCACTGTCACTTTTACGTGGCACATAATGTCACCTCACCTCACCATCGGTATGCTTTACTCCCTTCGAAACTCACTTCCAAGCGCAGTCGACGAGCGACTGCTCGCTAAGGTCGAACAGGCGGCCTTGGTAGCTCCGCGCCAGCGCGCCCTCCAGCGTCGCCGCCGCCGCGAACGCCCAGCAGGATCCACACTCGCCTTGGTCTGAAAGAAATAGGGTTTTTACGTCATACAATAGGGAAACAAACAAGTGGGCCATCTGATGGAAAGTGGGCACAACGTTTAACACGTTGCTCTGGTAGCAAAAAGTCAAACTGGACTGCAAAAGCTGCAAAATCTCTCAAATTCCTAACCCATGAAACATTGGAGACATAACTCCTCTCTGCTCTCCTGTTTTACTTACTTTTTTATGTAGAGGGACGATATATAATAGAAGAGAATATGTGAAATTTTTACGCAAAGATCGCGTCCACAACGCCTGCATTCGCGGTACCCTAAAAAAATTCAGCTGCAAGAGTGCATTATCTCCCTCTCTCTCTAATATACAGTTATAGTACGTATATATTTATAAGACGCAGCACATAACATGGGGAACAAAATGTCCGGGCATGCCACCCCCGCCTGGCATGGGAAAAGAGGCCGGTTCAAGAAGCTTTTTTATTACACCACTAAGATGGCAAACAAGCTTACGGCCTGCCTGATGGTAAGCAGTCACCGCAGCCTATGGACGTTTGCAATACCAGAGGCATTACCCATGTGTTACCGACCGCGTAAAAACCTTTTCACCCCTTTCTTGAAGAACTCCATGTTGTACTCTCCAGGTAGTTCATAGACCTGACGTCGTTAAGAATGATAAGCGTGCCAACCAACTCCCAATCAAGGATGCCAAACCGAGCGAGTTAGACAAGGAGAAATAGTGATATAGGCGGACCTCCGCGCCCATAGCGCCGCGCGAGAGCGTAACCGGGAGCTCATTCCAGAACCTAACTTGTAGCTCCACCGACCAGCGACAACTTGGTCCAAAAGGATACTCACTCCTGATCGGCGTCACGAAGCCCTCAGTCCTCATATCGTAGTTCCTCGGCACCTCTTCCCTCTCCACCATCTTGTTGACTTCTTGCAGTGAGTGGGGGAAAGGATGCGTGCCCCTGATTGGTCCGTTGTACTTGGTTGCGGTGAGGTATCTTAACTCGTCCTTGGTGCGGTCAGAGAACTTGTTGATGGTCAATCGGGAGCCTAAGTTATTCTTGTTGTGTTCCACGATGATGCTGTGGGTTGCCGTCATTAATATTGTTATTTTGATCGTTACCAACATGAGTGTCATAGTCGTGGCTCAGCTATGAAGATAGCTAACTTTCCAATCTTATTACCATTTATCGAAATCAGAAGTCACAGGTTATTTACGTCCTTTATTGTTGATGGTATTCTTTAGCAAGGGTAGAATAAAAGGGGTGACGTCTATTAATTGTATTTTTAAATGGTTCTTATTTTTCTTTTACCTACTATTGTGTATGAGAAAAATTCAAGTACACTATAATAATACAAGTGTATAGTACACTGGGGCCCTGTTTTTGAACCCCTCGCATCCACGCGAACGCTCGTGTGCGCTACCTATCTCTTTCACAACCGTGGTAAGTTACTAGAGATAGAAAAGACAGGCATTAGAAGGCGAGGCGATTAAAAAATAAGGTCACTGGGGCTCAATTTTTTAATCGCTCCCCGCGATTTGAACAGTTTTTAATTTTGATTTTCGTCATAAAAAGTTCAATGTTTTTTAAATCACGTTGGCAACACCGAAAGAGCGTGATTCAAAAATAGGTAAAATCAGCATAATGCATCAAAATATTGAATTTTTCGTGTAGAACATGCCATGCTGCCAAACCTGTAAAAACTTATCACCCCTTTCTTGAATTACTCTGTTTTTACTTACTCCCAGTTCCTTTGGAAGATCTGCTTCCTAAGTTCATGCTCCTGGTCCTGATAAGTCCTCTTGTGATGATCCTTGAAGCTGCAATTGAAGTCATCGATCATCATTTATTAACATGAACTCCACTGAAACTTAAAAATAATCCCTTACCCAGACGGCTACGCATATTTTATAGAAAAAAAAAACAATCATCAACATGCAGTCGCAAGATTTATCTTCTCTAATATTAATATGTAATTATCATCACAGCTCGTAATAGTCCACTGCAGGACTTAGGGTATATTATATACGACTTTATTTTGTACATTGTAAGTATTAGTATCGACTGCAACTGACGTTTGGTCGGCTCCGGCCAAATAGGAGCGTCTGTTACTAGTAGAAATACCTTGCCTGGTGGCGTTCGACATGGCATACGGGAAATCACAAAACTCGACAATTTGGCGGTGAAGGGTATAGGTAGCCGTAGCCGCCAATATTGGCAAGCGAGAATGGAGGAGGTGGACAAGGATAATTATCCACCTGGCCGGGTGTTGTGACCAAGGGTCCAGGCCCGACATGTAGGACGGTCAGCGCCATCTATGTGCGGATGCTTGCCAACCTTGTGCTCGTTGTACTCGTAATGTGAGTATTGTTTAGGTTGCCTATTCGAGCGATAGATGTCGCTATAGACAAGACAAATTGATAATCACAAATCGGAAACGTGCCACAGAATCGCACTTACCCCTTGAAAACGATGTCCACATCGGTAGGGATGGCTGGGTGCAAGCGTTCCAGGGACTCTTCGAATCCGTAGGCCCAGCCGCTGCATTTTTTTTCTGTTACACAAAAACATAATAATAACAATCTATACATATAATAAAACAGTAAAAAAATAAAAATAAAAAATGTAGGGCAATGAAGAAATAATAATAGAATAGGTCTGTTTATCTGTTTGTACACGCTAATCTCCGGAACTACTAGACGGATTTGAATGAGACATTTTTTGTTGTATAGCTCTTAAGCCTGGACAACATATAGGGGATAATTTATTTAGGAAACTGGAACACATGATATAGAACCGTCAAAGAAATATGGAAACACTCTCAAACGGATTTTGATTCAAGCAGTTCTTGTGTAATAGAACACATTGCCTGAGAGTGTGTTCTCGGGGTAGGCCTCCCACAAGGTGGACCGACGACCTGGTAAATATTGCAGGTACCAACTGGATGCGGAAAGCATAGGACCGGCCTTTGTGGAGATCTCTGAGCGAAGCCTATGCTCAGCAACGGGCGTGTTCTGGCTGATATTATGATGATGATGATGTGTTCTCAGATTATTATAAATACGCCGTCAAGGCGTGAATAAGCATTCCTTGATAGGCTTCACAGAGTAGAAAAATACATTTGCCAGCGTCAAGGTAGCTTACAGTTCAGTCTTTTTGATGGATATGCTCCATCTTCAGTCGCATCGTCACTACTACCAGATGAGATGGCATAACCTAATCTGCGCTTTCTCTGTAAACAGTAATTGCCGTGGTCTGCCAAATCCTGGATCATGGTCACGGCGGACTTCGCGTCCTCGCGCTCGAAATCACAACCGGGATATTGATGCCAAGATGATTATTATATTAAAAGCCCTTTGACTAAAATTAATTGTCTCTCTATCTATAAAAAAAATACAGTGATCCGTAAAAGGCGTGGCATGCAAGATGATGTGGTGGCAAAAATAGAAAGAGCGATCTTGAGATGGTTCGGGCATATCGAGCGAATGGATGAAAGAAGATTGACGAAAAAGGTACATTGAGCGAATTTGGAAAACTTGTCCCTAAGAGGACGCCTCGGAAAAACATTCAAAAACAGTGTAAAACAGTTAAAAAAGCTGGACAGAGTCTTAGGACAGCGCAAAGTGGCAGTCCATAGTCTCTGCCTACCCCACCTGTGGGACACAGGAGTGAGCTTTATGTAGGTATGTATATATATCCATCGCTATTGAATGTAGATGTGAGTGTGCTATGTAATTATAATTACGGTCAGCATCCAGGCTCTCCAGGCTGATTTCGCTGTTGTAGTTGTAATAGTTGATGATGCTGTGCCCTTGCAAGGCACCGGATTGCAAGTTGAAAGATTTCTTCACATGCCTGGGGGATAGGTTAATTATGTAACATCAGCAGATTCAGTTTACTTATAAACTTACAAATTAAACCTGCACATTCAGGCGACTGAATTGTGTAACCATTATCCAATCTGGTCAGGTAACCTGTTAATAGGGTCGCGGTGGTCAGACGGCAGACGCTCCACTGTAATTACCTGATCTGCCAAATCTTTGTTCATGGGGAAGGCGGACCCCAGGCCCTCGCGCGCGCGATCACAACCGAGACATTAACGCCAAGATGACATACAGCTGGACTAGTATAGGCTGAGGTTGGTGATTAACTTACTGTACAGGAATGCCAACACCGTCCTCATTGTATACGTAGAGGTATTCCTCGGATTTCATAAACTCCCTCAGCATATCTTCCTTTTTGTAGGTCAGCAACTCCTTGCCACCGTACTCGCTGGTCTCTGTTGAAAGTACTTGTTTGTATTGGTATTGGTATACTAACAATATTATTAAACTACTAACAAGAATAAGAAACGCCTGATGGTGAGCAGTTACCGTAGCCTATGTGCTAACAAGAAAATGGTATTGCCTTCGTCAATTTGGTAGGCGTAATTTATTATGTACGTTCGCCTTCGCATAAAGTAAAATTTGTGTGTGTGTGTGTGTGTGTGTGTGTGTGTGTGTGAATGATAGAACTTCGGCGTGTAAGGGTAGCCGCCAATGTTGGCAAACAACGATTGAAAAGGTGGAATAGGGTAATTACCCACTTGGCCGGGTGTTGCGACCAGGGGACCATGGGCACAAAATAGAAAACTAACAGAAGGTCCACTTCCGTCGTCTTCGAAAATTATTACTAGGGTTGCTACTACATTGATTCTGAATTTTAAAGAGTAATTAAAATATGGAATAGAATTTTTAAGATCGTTCACAATAACATGTCCCTTGCAAAGGACCAATATCTAATCCTTGCCATAATGTGATCATAATTACTTCCCAAGCTGTTCAAGTGTATTAGATTTTCCATACCAGCTTCAGACATGATGCCTTTAGTAGGCGTAATAATAACCTACTGTTTAGTCACTTTTTAAAAATTCATCGCCACCTGATTACATCATCAGACCCTGAGAATAACCTTTCCCTGACCTGGGATTTGACCCACTTCCCGGTATTGTAAATTGATGAAAATGCAATATTATGGTATTAGTCAGTTGATCTCAAGATGGAGAAGGAAGGTGGTCAGCGATTTTTTTTATATTAGACTAGACAGGCATTTCCGACTAGAAACCATTAAGGTGGCTATTACGGCTTCTTATTCTGTTAAAACTGTCACGTGGGGCCTGAAACTGATCAACTATTCCTAGGGTCTCAGACCTTGGTTAACCTCGCTTCACCATCGGCATTAGAACTCGTAACATTGCTGAAGTTCGACTAGCCTCAAAGGCCACCAATCAGTTCTTAGTTACGTACAAGTACTTTTGTTGTATCAATAACAATATGGTTTAATTAAATAATATTCAATTTAAGTCGACACTACAACGAATTCTCGCGTTAACAATCGCGACCGAGCACTGCTTGAAACTGCTTGAGAATGCCTGTAAACGTAACGTCAATGTGTGCGTGACGGAAATGGCGCTTTGTTTCCAGGACCTTCTGCTTGGGGCGGGCCGTTCTTTATTTTGTGCCATGGGTCCGATAGTTGATCGTCGGAAGTTGGCACACTTCGCTAGCGCGATGTAGGATCAGCGCCATCGTATAGATACTCGTAATGTGTGTATTGTTGAGTTTCCCTATTTGAGCGATAGATGTCGCTACAGAACCTTTTAAACTTTTTTAGGACTAGACCACATATAAAAAGCTCTGAAGGTTATGCCTATCATGTCTAATCGCCTTCTAGGTTTTAAAAAATCTAACTTTTTTCAGTGCTAGGCACTATATTAAGGCGCTCAAAAGACTGTGGCGTACATACAAAATATTTATCAGACCATATCCTTCTCCATATTTATCATTGCACTTGGGCAACCGCCTTACAATTTGGCGAGAAACGCTCCGCTTGTGCATCTTGTACCAAACGCAAGATGCACGAGAACAAAGGACTGGAGTGAAGCGCCCTATGCGCCCGCGCAGATCGACACACCGCTACTGGAGTTTACTAATAATTTGCTTACTCGCTGTTCATTTTTGAATTAGCGCTTTTGTAATAGCTTTTACAATTCGATTAAATTTTACTTCTAAATTATTCTAACAACCTTCATTCAGTGTTTGCCTCTCATCAATTACCTACCTAGCCTTCACCTATCTAGCCTTCAGCTAACTACTAGCCTACACTTCTAGCCTGCCGCTTATTGTTATAGTTGCCTTAAGTAATTATAACAGTTCCATTACTTATCGGGCGAGGGTTCGCTAACCTGCGCCCATATTGGCGACCCCGACGTGATCCGGACGTGATCCTTACATCTTCCCTACCGAACTACCTACCTTACTACGACCATAGGCGGCACGGACGCGTGCTTCCTGTTACGACCCTCGACTGCACGGACGCGTGCTGCTCCCTGATCGCTTACTCTCACTGTCCCCACCCAGTCTCGACGATAGACTTGGAAACTGTCTCGCTACGGCACAGCTCACGCTAGAGCTTCGCCACGACTACGCTACTCTAGACAGCTTCGACGTTTCTCGCTTCGGTATCGACCTCCAGTCTCCGGGGGGAGTACTGTGGCGACATCTGTCGCTCTACCGCTCCAATAGGGAAGACTCAACGATACTCACATTACGAGTACACGAATGCAAGGTTGGCAAACATCCGCACATAGATGGCTGACAGTGACCGCGCTAGCGAAATGTGCCAACTTCGCGGCATATATACAACTTCCGACGATCAACTGTCGGACCCGTGATCCCCTGGTCACAACACCCGGCCAGGTGGGTAATTACCCTTTTCCACCTTCTCCATCTTTGCTTGCCATAGGCGGCTACATTATCCCTTCACCGCCAAAAGACTATGCAGCCTTTTAGGTCTTCAGGCTTCTACTTATACCCACCGGCGAATTCGAAGTCCTCAATGGACGGCAGGAAATCATACTGGTCCCCGTAGTAGTTTTCCATCTTGTCGCACTTGGTGACTGGGTCGTCATTCTCGTCCGTTTCCGGGTGGTACTGCAGATGAAAAACATAAATCATCATCACAGCTCATAACAGTCCACTGCAGGACTAAGGGCCTCTCTAACTAAAGGGGAAGTTATTACCATAATCTCAAAAACATTAGTCGCCTTAACACCCATAAATGTAAGTGGTTGGTGCTAATCTACTCTGCCGGAAACCACACGGCCAAACAAAAACATAAATAATTGATGTGAAATGTTGGTGATGAAAAATACAAGCTCTCCAATAATAATATACCGTCACAGCCAAAAAACTGTATTAAAACGTCACTGAAATCGATCTTCGACAATATCCGACTTTCGAAGATAGTAGAGAAAATATTTATCGGCTGCAAAAGACATTTCAATGTTATTAATAATGGAGATATGTGGATAGAAAATATGTCGAATTCGAGATGTCACAGTGCGAGAATTAGGATCCAGTTACCCTGTGAACGTTGTTTGTTAACCTTAATTTTCGGTCTCACAGCACAATGCCCTAGACCAGTGCCGATTGTGTGAACACATAGGGTTGGTCACCCTAGCACGCGGGGAAGTGGAGAAGAATAAGAAACCAGGATTGATTTTTTTTATACTAATCGGTGATAAACGAGCAGACAGCCCACCTGATGGTAAGTGGCAACTGTTGCCCATAACATCTACAATTCATGCATTTAGTTTGCAGGCAACAAAAATGCAGAACCGCAGGTGCGTTGTCACTGTAAGGAATAAAATGAAATGCCTAATGCCTATGATTTCGCTGGCTACCTTATCCTACAAACCGGAACACAATGCAAGCATCGCTTGGCGTCAGAAATAGATAAGGCGGTGGTACTCACCCAGGTACTCACCCGGACTCCCCAGGCTTGACAGAGTCCTTACCACCTAATGTCCCACATGTCATCAACAATTCGTGCATTTTGGTTTCAAGAACAAAAGTTCAAACCAGAGGCCCTATTTTTGAATCGCTCGCCTCGATTTACGGCATGAAAAATTCAATATGTTGATGCATGATCCTGATTTTCCTTATTTTTGAACCGTACTCTTTTCATGTTGCCAATGTGATTTTAAAAGCATTAAATTTTTCTTTCCAAAAATTAAAATCGAGAACCGTTCTAATTGAGGCGAGCTGTTTAAAAATCAAGCCTGAGGAGTCCCTCAGGCTTGACAGAGTCCTACCATCTGATATCGATATGACTGCTCGGATGACGATGATGATTTATTATAGTCGCTTACCATGTAAATTTTGCCAGGTTGCCAGCGGTACCTCCCTGCGGAGGACCCGTAGTAATACCGTTTGGTGGTACCGCCGTACAAGTCGATGCGGGAACGGTTGTTTATATCACTGTACCTGTTGGCGGGAAATGTCACGTGAATGGTGGGTAGTTCTATAGTGGAATCTGACGGTGACAGTGTCGCTGTTGTTGGAATTGATAGGATGTTTTAAAACGGCGAAACTTAGTTCCAGCCTTGGCCACCGGGTCAGATATTGTGGCACTCTAGAAGCGTTTATGTAGAGTTTACGACTCAGTGCTTATAGTGGTGGTAGTGGTATTGAGGTGGAACTAATTGCAATAGAAATGATTATTGCGACAAATGGTAGGATACTGTTGCGCAGAATACTAACCGATGCTCTTACGGTGAAACCTGCACATTCAGGCGACTGGATGTGTAACCATGATCTAATCTGGTCAGGCTCCCCTGGTAGCAGGGTCATGGAGGTCAGATGGTAGTTGCTCCACTGTAATTACCTGATCGCCAAATCCTGGATCATGGTCAAGGCGGACCCCGGGCAATCTTTCTCGAGAGCACAACCGGGACATTGATGATTATTTTTTTATATCGTAATACATAAATAAGTAGCGCCTGTTGTGCCATCTATAACTATGTATTTTTCCTCAAACTTTCATGTGTACAATAAACTGAAAATAAAAAAATAAATACATTTCTAATCTACATACTAAAAATCTACATCTGTAGCTTTTGCTGCTTTTGGTGTGAGGGGGCCCGAAATGTCCCATTTTATGGATTTTCGTGAATATCTCGAAAATTGTGCGTGCCATGGGAATACGGTCCATAACTAAATTCCACCATCACAACCCATGAGTTCACATCATGAGGTGAAGAGCTTCACCTCCGCGAATGCCGAGGTTAACGGAGGCGGAGGCGGAGAAGAAAGTGAAAGTGAAAAAATTTGTAATTCATGGTTTATCGACGTAATAGAAAGTCAAAAATCTTCATCACTGTCTTAAAAACACAAACATTACTTACAGTTTAATTCAACGTCACTGCTCGCGCGTTGTATAAAGACGTAAATAAACCTCCTCTACAACGTGGAGGCGAAGTTCCGTTACAACCGTACTACTACTCACCAACCAAGGACACCAAAAACGGAATAGTGAACAATGAGAAGGTAGGACTCCCGTATTTTTGACTCTCGCATCCACTTATCCACGCATCCGTTAATGATGATAATGATGCAAGGGTATTCTAGAAAGTTCTAGAAAGAACGAGCTATATAATCAATAGTTATTTCTTACCAGATCTCGAATACTTTGACGACGCCGCTGCCCAAGTCGATCTCCTCCGCGTTGAAGTGGTACTCGGTCGGCCATTCGATGGATGGGTCTGAAATCACATAGCGAACTGACATAAAGCATTGTACAGAAGTCCGCGGTAAACTCATAAACCTGCGACATTTTAACACTCACGGGCATAATTATCGGCCAACCCCATATTTTTCCATGTACGCTCATTCATTTCTGGCGTTACAAATAAGTCTTTAACTTCATTAATACTAATAAATTAGGTTGTCGCGAAAGTATAGCCGGTAAGACAAAGATTACCTCTGTATTGAATTAATTTCTTCAATGAGGTAGCTTACATAAAATAAGCTCTGAAATAAGTATACCAAACAGCTCAATTGAACGCCAGGACGTACGTGGATCAAACTAGGTTACAAACATTGCAAGTTAATTAAAAGCTTGCAAAAAAAACATTGGAGACCACAAAAGATCACCGAATAGGTAAATTGACAGCCCATTCGTCGTGAAAGCTTCTGCTTTGTGCCGTGCTTTCCTAGTTTCGAACATCGGTACCGAAATGGAATAGAAAAATAAAATAAACAATTTTTTTTTGTCAGACGAAAATTCTAACGGAAAATCAATGACCAAAGCTTTTCATTTTAGACTGGTGACCACAGGGATGCCTCATTCCTCTCGACCAACGGATAGCCATTCAGCGGCATCGATATTTAGATTTAGATTTTAAATGAAGGCTTTAATTTTATTAAGTTTTAATTTTAAATAATATTTTTTAGTTAATTATCTTTATAATAAACCAAAATAAGCCTTTAAAAACTTTACTGTTAAACAGCCTCGGAGCCGATTGGTAACTCTTATTATTATTAAAAATGATAACTGCACTGAAATCATTTTTAAGTTGTTTAAGTTTTATTTAGGGGTCTAAAAAATAGAGATTTCAATAATAGCAATAGGAGGCCCCAGGCAAAGAAATACTACGTACTACTTATATTAGAGTATGACTGAAAACGAGAAAAAAGTAAATCAAGTAAATTCAAATAAAGCTAGTACTTACCCAAAACGTTGGCAGTGCTGCACCCCAGGGCGACCGCCAAAACTAAAACCAAATAGGTCCCCATGTCGACTCCTGTCTAACCCCAGATCAGAATGATGGGTTGAAATCGAACCCCATTGCTTTTATAGGGTGGGAGAAAAAGCAAAGCTCGTTTCATATTGCTATAACATTCGTTGCTATGCTAAATTGCGATTTGACAACAAAATTAGGTCTATTTAAAAAAAAAACTTTTATGTTTCTTCTATATTCCCAGCTGTCCTGATACTATTATTATCCAAGTACTACTTTACAGATATCTTGAGCGTCGGTGGCGGAGTGGTTAAAGTACTCGACTCACAAACGAGAGGTACTGCGTTCGAATCCCACTGCGGCCAGACCAATGACCAATTGTATTCTAACCGCTACTCTTACGGTGAGGGAAACATCGTGATGAAACCTGAACATCCATGATCCAATCTTTTCAGGTCCTCCTGTTAACAGGGTTACTGAGGTCAGATGGTAGTGGCTCCACTGTAATTATCTGATCTGCCAAATCCTGGATCATGTGTAAAGAAGACCCCGGGCCCTCGGGCACTGGGACATTAGCGCTATGATCATGATGATGATCTTATATCCATCAGGTGACCGGCTTGTTCGTTTGACTCTATTTATAATAAAAAACAATACCTACCTAGAAGATTATTAAAAGGAAGCCGGATGTAGGCAGTTTCATGGAATACACACCACTAGGAAAGCGCCCTAATAATTAGGCTGAAATAAATTTTATCTAACGCTGACCACTGAGATAATTTTAACAATTTCAGTTGGTTACTGCATTTGTCACTAACTAATGCTAATTAAAACAATCAATTTTAATTAATCAAAGTGTTTATCAATCTTTTGCAATCGCAAGTTCACATTTTGGTTAATACTTTTTATTATGTTATAAATAACTACCTACCTAACTAGGTTAGGTTAATACTGTAGGTACCTACGAGATGTGATACGAGGATGCTGAAGCTATGATCATGTGGAGGAGGAAGAGTAGGAAAGCGGAGATCTTCTAAATAAGTAGATACTATTCAAATTTAAATAAAAATATCCAACCAAAACAAAAACTGAAAAAATTATTTCAATCACTCAATAGAAGCGTCGGTGGCCGAGTGGTTACGGTATCCGACTCGAGTTCGAATCCGACTGAATCATGTAACAATGACTCTTTTCTTATGGACTTTAGTTAAATAATTACCAATGCTCATATATTGAATATACATTAGAGCGACTGAATGTGTAACCACGACGCAATCTGGTCAGATTTCCCTGGTCGCAGTCGCTTCACTGTAAATACCTTATCTGCCAATTCCTGGATCATTGTCAAGGCGGTCCCCGGGCCCTCGCGCGAGACCACTACCGTGCCATTAACATCAAGATGATTATTTTAATCCAATCACTCAAATGCAAACAAACGCGCATTAGAGCCTCGATATGACCGACCCGGATAAAGCCTAGCCGAGAAGCCCGGGCACGGAGCCCCATATAGGTATAGGCAAAGAGGAAGCCCTGTGAGCACCCCGTCCCTACGGGGCATCCGATGAAACATGGCAAGCCTTTCCGGCTGCAGGTGCTCCCAGGGGGTGTTTAGCACGTATGCGCCTAGGTCCATTTTTTGGCGAGTTGTGCATGAAAACAAAGAGGAAGCAGACGACCCTTGACGGCGAAGAAAATCAAGAGGACTCTGGGGACATATTTTGCTAAATCGCCGTGTTCCCGAACCGATCGTGGATAGACAAATATGGCCTTCGGAGCCCGATCGTGAGTGACGTACTCACACTTCTACCTTTATAACTGTCACACATACAAATGAGTGAACCAATTCCTTTATACACATGTCCATGTCACATGGCTGTGATATGGAAAATTCGTGATCGAAACTTTACGGTGATACGATTGACTCGCCTTGCAATCAAGGATAAATTCGGGAAAACGGCTGATATAAGAAAAAAACCCCAGGATTGACTGCAGATGATGATGATTACCTAGATAGCCCACCTACATAGACGCTCACCATACAGGTCCTGACGCAGGTGTCGCAACGCACGTCGAACTGCCCGATGTGTATTAATCACTGCTGACTACTGCGTAGAGGCCGTGTGGTGTCCGGCAGAGTAGAATAGCACCAACCCCTTACACTCGTAGGTGTCGTACAAGGCGACTAATGTTTTCGAGGCAAAAGCTGTACAGTATTCATAGCCTGGAAAATGGGCAGCACCGTTTTCCTTTCCATAATTATAACGCTGCGATCTCCAACCTGCCTGCCAAGCGTGGAGATATAAGCAAAAACTTCTCATATCGTGGGAGAGGATTAGGTCCTGCAGTGGACTGTTATGGGCTGTGATGATGACTGTGTAGAGATAGGTCTGCTAAGATGAAGGCCGGCGAGTGTTAGCCGGGTCCAGACTTGACTTAAGTCTGCTCCATATTGTAAGGGCGCCGTAGAAGATCCTACGTGATCGAGTACAAGAAAAAATCCACTTTACCACTACCAAAAAGTAAAATACCACTTTGTATATACAGCGATAGTAGAGGTCTAGGAGACCCACAAACTTAGGACTGCCCGTGCACAACTCGGCACAAAAAATTTTTTAGCCCGATTTAACTTGTCATTATTCATATTAACATCCGGACATCTTCACATAGTATAAAACAAAGTCGCTTCCCGCCGTCTGTATCTATATGTACGCTTAAAGCGCGCTCCACATGTGGACAGTTCCGCGGGAACACGAGAATGTGGAGGCAGTATTCGCCTACATTCGTGTAGTCCCGTGCATGTTTGGCATGTCTCGCCTATTTCATAGACTAAGTAGAGATAGTTCGTTGTCGTCTCGATTCGATCGATTTTATATTTATATTCCCAGCGCTTTTTCGAGTTACCCTTACCTACAGGTTCGGGGTACCCTTGACCATGATCCAGGATATTAGTAGATCAAGTAATTACAGTATAGCAGCTGCCATCACCTCTGTGACCCTGTTTAAAGCATCCACCACATCCCTAATAGGCGAGAATGTAGAGGGTCGACCAAAGTCCCGGCCAAAGTTTCGCCGAAAGTTTCGGCGGACATGTGGAGTACGCTTAAGCGGTAAACAGTGTCACAGCTGATTAGAGTAATTACTATTGAGAGTAATTACTTGATATAATAATATCCTGGATCATAGCCAAGTGTTACGGGAAAAAGCACTAGGAATATAAATTTAAAATCGATCGAATCGAGACGACAACAACCTATCTCTAATTAGTCTATGAAATAGGCGGGCATGCCAAACATGCACGGGACTACACGAATGTAGGCGAATACTCCCTCTACATTCTCGTGTTCCCACGGAACTGTCCACATGTGGAGTGCGCTTTAGATCTTTTAAACTTCGTAACGGATTTTAATGCGGTTTTTAAAATAGATAAGAGTGATTTAAGTAGAAGGTTTACACGCAATAAAAAAGGGTAGGTTGGGATAAGACGCTACGTCCTCGAAGTCGCGTCGTGTCCACTAGTTATTTTTAATGGCCGGGCAATATGAATTTGTAGGTGTTATAGACCAAGTGATTACACTTGTCCTTATTCTATACACATAAAAATGTTAATTAAGTACAACCGTACTCAATTCAATTCAATTCAAGTATTTTTATTCAATGAATACACTTATTGAAAGTCACCATGAAGAAATAATCAACAATGAGTACTTACGTTAGAATGCACATGAATGAGCCGACAACGGCTTAGTTTGCCCCAACTAAGACCACCACGCAAAGACTTTGCATGATCAGTCATGGCCCGTCTATATATAAATCCTATAGTAGACATCAACGGAGGCGTCCGTCGCTCGCGTCGCTCTAGGAAAGCGCTTTGAGCAAAGAGCAGAATAATTTGCCAATGAAGATAGCTAACTTTTCAATCTTTTTGGCTGAAAGCAGTTTCCAGCAAGAATCCTTAACTATAACTTTTATGGTGGTTTGGCTTCTTAGGTGTGGTGACTGTGATCCGACCCGCACAACCCGATAGGAAAAAGCCGCTTCGCCAGAGCCTCGTCCGTTTGTTAATAAAATAAAATAAAATAAAAATGATTTTATTTACACGAATTATACCATTTTGATAGTATAGTTTTACAAAGTGACAGTATTATGGCAAAAATTAACAACCCTGCTTCCTAAACTAGGAATAAATCCTGTATCTTAAGAGACAGTGTTCGATAGAATGTATGTTTTTGTTAGCATGGAGACCACGACCTGGTGAGGTTGGTTTGGGCCCCGAAGATGGTAGTGGGGCCCCCCGTGGGGTCTGTCACTACCCAGCCCGTATAAAAATTCGACGAAACGCTTTGAGAAAAAGTGTTAGAAAGCTGAAATGTGCCTCCAGATTTTTACCACCTAGGGGAGATGCAGATCTTTATATAATTAAACATATAATTAAATAATTAAAATTGTTGTTTTTGTTGGATTTTTTATTTTAATTTCTATGGCATCTTCTAATTTAAAAAAAAGATCTTGGCTTTCCAGCTCTTCCTGCTCCACTTGGCTTTGGCTTAACCATGAAGTTAGCTAGCATAAGGTTTCCATCTTTTTGCACTTTCCGAAGAGTTACAATTTGGTATGCTGGCTAGGATTTGCACACAAATAACAAGAAAATTAAGAACACCAAATAAAGCGGTGCAAGTCCGTATGAAAAATTAAATCTAAAGGGCTCTTTCCAAAGCGTTCTGAAGCTGAAATTTGAAAACATGACACTTATAGTAGGTTTAGTACTCACAGACTATGAACTACAGGGTGTCCAGTGGCAGATTTCAAAGTTTGAACAAACGTAGTTTCTGAACGCAACATGTGAGAGGGCGCGGGGGGCGTCGTTGAAAGCGCAAGCGCTGCGGATTTTTTAGTAGCCATGGAACAGTGGAGTGGAGAGCACCGCGCTTTTGCTGTCGAGGCGTACATTTCGAGTGGTTTTTCGCTGTCTGAAGCACGCCGTCGATTTAAATATCATTACGGTATTCGTCGATTGCGTGATGGACTATCGATCAACCTCATTCAGTCATGGGTAGCAAAGTTCAGAGCTACAGGATCAACATTAAATAGACCCAGACCAGGACCTATACCAACGATAGCCACGGACGAAAATGTTGAACGTGTTATGGTTTCTGTCACTGAAAATCCCCGTTTATTACTTCGTGCACGTCCATCGATATTGGGAATTACGAAATCAAGTTTACAGGTTATATTGCGAAAAAAACTCAAGTTCCATGCGTATAAAATTCAAATCGTTCAAGATTTACACGATTCTGACTTTGCATTAAGAAAAACTTACGCGGAGGAGATGTTGTTGAGATTTCGTACTGCTACTCGGATGGGTAACATATTCTTTAGTGACGAAGCCCACTTTCACATCGGAGGATATGTGAATAAGCAAAATTTCCGTTACTGGGATGTCCGCAACCCAAGACAAATGCATCAAGAACCTTTACATAAACCTAAAGTTACAGTCTGGTGTGCAATGTCTGCATCTGCCATCATAGGGCCTTATTTCTTTGAAAACCAACGTGGCCAAACTGTAACTGTGAATTCGGAGAGATATACCGAGATGATAAATGACTTTTTTAGACTGGAACTACAGAATAGTCCATACTTCAACCGAAACACGTGGTTCCAGCAGGACGGGGCCACAGCTCATACTGCTAATGTGTCTATGAATGCAGTGCGGCAGTTATTTCAAGAAAAAAACATATCCCGAAACGGCACCATACCGTGGCCACCTAGGTCACCAGATTTAAGCCCATGTGACTTTTTCTTATGGGGATACTTAAAATTCGTTGTTTACAAAACAAATCCGAGCACTGCGACACAACTTAAAGACAATATTCGAGCCGAATCAGCAGGATCCCCCAGCCTCTCTGTAAACGCGTTTTTGAAAACATGCCTGCTAGACTCGAAGAGTGTGTCAGGCTCGATGGCCGCCATTTGGAGAACGTGGTTTTCAAAAAATGAAATCCGCATTTGTTGTTTTTAAATTACAATAAACATACTTTGTATTAGAGGTGTAGTTTTTTTTTTACAACTTTTCGAACTTTGAAATCTGCCACTGGACACCCTGTATATGCACCTACTCGAGCGACGCGTCTAGTAGACAGATGGAAATATATATCGTTATAGCTAGTATCATTTGATTATATTTAATATATTGGATCTTCATGAGATATGATATTTATTCACAGTGAAACCGGTCAGAGCTTAACGAGGCTTGTCCAACCAATTTTACAAGAAATGTTTGTGTGAGATCTAGGTGCTTATATCTAGATAATACACCATTTCACGGGGTAATTTAAGAGGTAATATGCCTTAATAATGGAAGAAACAGGCGGTAGACGATAATGTAATTATTTAGCACGGCTAAATAATTGCATTGATTTTGTTGAAATTCGGTATGGTGATAGTTAAGCACCAGAAGATGAGCATAGGCTACTTTTATTCCCCTTCTATCGTGTAGGCCACGCGGGCGGAAAGCTAGTTCTTTAAATGTTTAAAAACCCTTTAAAAAAATCACTGCAAACACGCCATCTTGCGTAATTTTCTTGCAGCTAATGCCGTCAGTGGAAAACCTGCGGTCGGCCGTCGCAGCGCCCTCCTGTGGTGCCCTCTTGGTTCTCTGAAAGCAGCTGTTATTTTGAGGATTTTATAGTGATTGCTAAATAATTTAGGTATAATAATATCAGTTTTATATGTTTCAATGGTATATTCTATTTTCGCGTTTCCTTACAAAAGTGCAGAAAATAATAAATCATTTGTTAATACAATTAAATTGGCAACATTAATTGACAAACGTCAAAGTGTCGCAATGACGCAAAGACAAAAATCCTTGACGGCCGATCTTTCCTCAATCTTTCAAAATGGTGTTTCTCGCGGGATTTCTTCCAAATTATAGGATTCATCAATAAAATGGACTTAAAAATACGATTTTAATGTCATAATAAATAATTACTGCTGTGAAAAAATTTTATGTGTGAGTAGTGTGCCGAGAAAATTATTGTGCAAAAATTATCGTGTGTGCAATCCATAAAATTAATTTTGTGTGTGCTATGTTTATGATCTGATTATTATTTGGGACATATTACGTAAGTAGAATGCATTATATTATAGAATCTACTTATTTTTACGTGAAATTCTAAAAGCTCTGACTCGAAGAAGTGTTCTTTTTCGACATGTTATATTGATATTTTGTACGCCCAATTCTGCTTAGATACAGGTTTTGTTTACGTTTTATTTAAAAAGGCAGTCGTTATATTGCTCGCTGGATATTAAAAACAGGTTTTCGTGTTGACCTTCGCTCCATATTGCAGTAATATTATCATTCAATAGCCGAAGCCGTAGGATTCTATTTTTTATCGCTCGTCGCGACTTGGCAAAGGAAGTATTTTTATACATCCGCACTATATTGTATATAGAAAACACTTGAGGAAGTCAATCAGAAGTAGGAAGCTAGGTATGTTTTTTATCAAACTTGGCAACCAATCCCAAATTTATTTAAAAACTTTATTAAATTAGTTCAGGTAGTACTGTAAAGACCTAGTCTAGTCTATATTCCCTATATTTATTAGTTTCAAAACTTTTGTTTGTTAGCTAATGCAATAAGATTTAGCTTATGATTTTAATAGTTTACCTATTAAAAAACTGAACTTACTTCAATATAGTATAAATTAATTAATTTCAAATACATATTAACAGAAGTAACTTTTCCTATTAGAAAATGATTCTTATTAGCTGTCACTAAAAGTTCACAATAGCCTGACAACTCCTTCAGAGTGCTCCGAAGCAATTTTCCTTTTCTGCTAAACTGAAAACAAACACGCATTACATACTAATCTTGGTATTTACTAGTAACTAATGAGCTAAGGTATGATGTCACCGTTGTAAGGTAAGCAGTCACATCACCTTGTGACTCATTTGTACATACAATTTAACGTTCTATTCACAGGGTAATGAACATGGCTTTACTACAAGTAATAAGTTCATTGACATATTTTGTGACAGCAAGCTTCAGAATTTAATACAAACATACATATACACTGATGCCTGGATCCATAGGGAGGCAGAGACTATCAACCTACCATTCCACTTGCAAGTCCACTTGCATGGACTATTTTATCTAAATCTTGCGAGCTTGAAAGCGGAGGAGAATTAAAAACCCATCCTCCGATGCTAAACTATCTCTATGTCAAAATTTATTAAAATTGGTACAGTGTTTTAGCTGAGAAAGCAGACAGTAGATATTAGGGATGTCTTTGTTCATAAACCTGCTACAAATCTGTGCAGCTTTACAAAATATAGGAAAAATATTTTATTGCAGTGAACAGAACAGTTAACATGATTTGTTTATTGAGACATCTTTGCACGAAACCCCTCACATACAACACAGCATCTTTATCTTGGTTGGATTTATAAATGCATGGTGCAACCAGATACCTACATTTATAAATTAATGAGCATATGTATTTCTATTCTAAAACAAAATACCAGCGTTGCATCTGTTGGTTAATCAGGGATTATATGGAAATAATCGTTCTAAATTATTTTTGGGAGTTATTAGCTACCTAACTTAGCTAAATACACATTGTTATGTGTATTTATTGTAGGTCCTGCAATTAAAAATATGTGAATACATGTTTTACTATATGTAATAAAGCTCATGTGATCCTGGAGTATGAGGCATAGATCAAGATGGCATGGCAAGATCACAGAGCTAAAGCCTCACTAGGAACAGGGACCCAACATGAAGCCTGTGAACGTCCTAAAAGACCAATAGACATCTGGAAGGAGCTGGGCTAGATACATTAGCCGGCTCTCAATCATGTATAACAGACGGAGTTTGCATCCGTATAGGGAACATAGGTGCCCTAAACTAAATGTATTATGTAATAAATAAAATAATCTATGTTTTGAGAAACGTTTATACATGATAAGTATATAATAAATTGGAATGACTCACCCACCTAATTGATTTTATTTACCTATATCAGATGTTTCCGGGTACTTTTGATAAAATATTGTTAGTCATCCATTAGGTAACAATATTTTTTACAGAAATAATTTATTAGATAAAAAAAACTATTATTGTTATTGCTTATTACTGATAAATATTGTAATAGTTTGGGATTTACATTACTACATTACATACACGACATAGAGCATTGGAGTAGACATTTTGTAGCTTTCAAACGTTACTGAACACCACAATGTTGCATGAGCAAACTATAGCAAAGCTGTCTATACCTAAACTACCTATGAAAATTTACAAAGTAAATAATGTACACTTCAAGGATTACATCACACATAGTTGGCACTTATTGTATATGAGTCATCGTAATTTACTTACTTCACTCGCTCAACAATCCATAATTTGCTAATAATACACAAATACCACAAATATCTTTCCTACTCCTGTTACTTCTTAATTAAATTTGTTGATAGTTCCTAGACAGTTTAGCTTATCCTCAGGCATGCCTGAATGTCTCAAAAACTCAGGTCCTGTGTGTGTTCTCTGCTGTAGCTACTAGAAACACAGGAGTTGTAGTGGCGGGGCAAAGGCCGATATGTAAATTATAAGGAGTACGAAGGTGCTAATCCTATATATGATTTGCTAAATTATTATTATACTTTACAAACCTGATAATGAGTCACAAACAAAGAACGTATTAAGTATAGACAACACTGCAATATAACATGATTTTTGGTAATCTCCATGTTATCATAATAATAGAGATAAGCTGTCAGCACTGCATGATTATCATAGGATTGATATTGTGTCCGTGAGAGTTTTCAGTATGGTTTGTTTGCGGAGTAAATAACTTTATCCGTAGTTTTCTTTTAGAATTACGTTTTAATTTAAAAGTTGAACGTGAGCCTTATTGTGTCTTAAAGAATGAAAATGAAAGTGAAAAACCCGTTGAATATATTTAGTTTTGGTATGTGGCTTTTATCTCTACCACTTGACCTGTGGTTGGTATTACTTACTTTATAATCTACCTTTTATACTGTGTACCAATTCGCTGTAGAATTCGTCAAAATTTATCAATATTTTTATTCGTTTTTATTGGATAAAACAATTACCTACTTAGTACCTAAAAGATATGAATAAGCTTCATATCTCTACCGTAAAAACCGCGTAAAATGCGCAAAAATACCAATAACAGAACAGTCAGTCCAATGAGTTCATACTGGTGCTAGTGTTTGCTCTGTGATTTTCATTATACATAAGTAGTGATTGTATTGTCTTTACGCCATCTAGCCCTAGTTTAGTCTCTTGTGTGACTGAGTGACATCTTGACTTTGGCATCCAGCTGTCTCAATATCCATGCAAGATTTTAATTGGTATGTTATGTATAGACCTACCCAAATCCAGTGTAAAAGGAGCTAACGTTGCTACGCGCGTCTATAGAGACTCTAGCTTAGTTTGTTCTGATTTTGGGTAGGTCGATATGCTGTTGACAGTACAGTTCAAGGCGGTAAGTTCGGCTTCGTAGAGCGTCCTCTCTGTCGCTCGCTTGTGAGTAAATACGGCGCCGACAATAGCCTATGTTATTCAGCGCCTTGTACAGCAGGCATAATCTCAACCTACCCTGTTTAGACTCTCGACCATCTCTGATTTGTATGCGCATCATGCTCATTTTATACTGGTGGTAGGTAGGCTGACGTGCTGCCTCTTATACTGTAATACAGTTAATTACCAGTACATTACGTAGCAAATTTCAGCTAGATATAATTATAGAAGGTGTAACAAAAGACCTTGTCCAATGTCCAATCCGTAAGCCTTTAACATAATGTAGAACCTACCCTACCCCATCATCATAGCTCATAGCAGTCCACTGCAGGACTTAGATCCACTCGAAAGGGGAAGTTATTATAATCTTGGCAGGTTCTCAATTCGTCAGAATCTTTTATACGTTTGATAGAGATAGTTATAGAGTGCGATATGGATCATAATTGACGTGTCGGATTAATGAACTGACCTGTCATTGCCGCCATTCTGAAAACAGAACACTGACATCTCGCGGGAAGAGTTAGCACCCTCTTTCACGTCAATTATAATCCTTGTCGCACTGTATTAATGTCTCCTTTTGATTTAGACTGTGAGGGCGCCGCAGTTTGCCTTACGTCATCGAATACAAGAAAAATTCTACTTTGTAGCTATAGTAGAGGTTTAGGAAACGACAAAACGTCGGTCTGTCCACGTAGGATACCTACAGCGCCCTCACATTCTCATCATATCAGCCGAAAGACGCCCACTGCTGGCCATAGGCCTCCCCTAGAGATCTCCACAAAGGCCGGTCCTGTGCCTGCCGCATCCAGCTGGTACCTGCGATCTTTACCCTCACATTCTAAGTACCACTAGTCCCTAGTAAATTCCTGTAGCAGGGTTTGTAATGTACTCCGACTTAGCGCCCTCTTTTACGTTCGTTATAAAATAATCCTTGTCAAATTGTGCTGGACCCACCTCAAGCACTGTACACTGTGGCACCACAACGTATGGTGAACGATCAGAACTCAGTTAAGAAATGGTTGACTAATTCCTCTGTGGTATTCCAGCCGAGCTAAGATGGTTGCTGGGGTGTAGCGGCAGAAACATGTCGACGCAGGCGCCGGGCGGCCTGAAGCACGCCGCCACAGAGCCCGCGCACCTGGACAACAAGCGTGAGTAGATTGGATAAATACCATACATAGATTGACCAACCAAATACAGCTCCTCTATTTTGATAAACGTCAAATTAGAATCGAGCCCGATCAAAGATATTGGACATACAGCATCTAATAGATGACGCCTCAACCTATAGTGAATGGACACTGCACTCTGTCATAACTGTAACTTACGAGTACAAGGGACCTGCGACATCTATCGCTCCAAAAGGAACACTCAACGATACTCACATTACGAGTACACGAACACTAGGTTGGCAAGCATCCGCACATAGATGGCGCTGACCGTCCTGCATCGCGCTATATGCATCGCGAAATATGCCAACTTCCGCGGCATATAGTATATTACTTCCGACGATCAACCGTTGGACCCTTGATCCCCTGGTCACAACACCCGGCCAGGTGGGTAAATACCCTTTTCCACCTTCTCCATCTTCGCTTGGCAACATTAGCGGCTACCTTATCCCTTGCACCGCCAAAGGCGTCTCGCTTAAGAGTTAGACCCCTCAACCTTTAGGCCACCGACGCTCCGGTTACGTACGCTCTTTCGCTATCTAACAGCCGCCCGCAGTTCTCCAGTCGTCTCGTGACAATTATGCATGCAACTGCGTCGAAATATCGAGCTACTCGTAAACCAAGGTACGCGATAGGAAACCCGGAACATACCTACTTATTTATTCATTTATATCGGTCTCAATCATCCCACTGCTGGGCAAAGGCTCCCCCTATTCTTCCATACTTCGCGATCGTTTGCTATGGTTTGCCAGTCCCTGTCGAATGCCAACAACTCATCTCTCCATCGTTTTTTGGGTCTGCCGCCACTTGCTTCGTCATCATCACAGCCCATAACAGTCCACTGCAGAACTTAGGGCCTCATCCACGAACGGGGGGTTATAGCCAAAATCTACACACTTGGCAGGCGGGTTGGAGATCGCAGTGTTATAAACATAACAATGGAAAACGCTGCTGCCCATTTTCCAGCCTACGGAGAATTTAGATCTTTTGTCTCGAAAACATTAGTCGCCTTGTTCGACACCGACTACTCTGCCGGAAACCACACGGCCTATTTACTTTTAAAATATTTACTTAGCTCGTATTTATATATGCACCTACCTATACTAACTGCCCGTGTCACCATTATATGATCAATTCGCGGCAAAAAAACCTACATACCTAAATAGTAGAAAAAACGAAGCTCTATGTTATTACAAAACTATTAAATGTAATGGTTTAAATTGAACGGCTGGAAAATCACACTTGGGGCATTAATAGGCGTGGTTTACGAACACACTGCGGCGCTGACACGGCATAAATGCATTATGGGGCATAAAATATGTTTAACATACCTGCATTAGCTATAAAGTATTACGTAACTATGAGTTGTGTAAGTTTTTTAAGCTAGATAGATCAAAACATGGATGGATTGTGTGATGAAGGACATCAGTGAGCGAGAGGTGAGCGTGGACACGAAGGATTGGGATGAATGGAGAGAGAAAATATACTGTGCCGACCCCAAATTAATGGGATTAGGGCAGGCAAATGACGATGATCAAGAGCAAGGCGGTCCATCTGATGGAAAGTGATCAACGCTGCCCTTAGAGACCCATGTTGTTTAGTTGACCAACGCTCTTACGGTTATGGAAAACATCGTGATGAAACCTGGACATTCAGCCGACTAAATGTTACAGAGGCCCAGATGACAGTCGCTCCACTGTAATTACTTGATCTGCCCAATTTTGGATCATGGTCAAAGCCCACGCGCGCGAGAGCTCAACCGGGACATTGACCCATATTTTAAAAATGTCAGCAAATATAATAGAACGACAATATTATTAAGATTTCTGTATGGCTTGCATGTAAGAATTATCCTTCAGGCTTTCACAAGGGGACATTGGCCAACCGAAAGATTCCAAACAACCTGAAACTTAGTGGATGTGTAGTGTAACGCACTAATTCCCTGGACTGAGAAACTTACTAGATAAAATATAGAGTCAGGTTAGTTCAGATTGACTTGTCCCATTTGGTAAACAAACAACACTCGTAACAAAAACAAGACTTGCCGTATCTACGTACCTGTATAGATGTCTTGAATTATATAAGAAACACGTGGAATATGAATTTCATCGAGTATTTGCAGTATTGCTGCAAATTATCCCATTAAATACATAATTTACCTGCAAATATAAATTTCACCATCACTTACTGACACAGATTTTAAAAAATCATTGACGTATTGGCATTTACCCCAACCCCATAAATTGTCTTTAGTCGTTAGTACGCCATATTTGGTCACCAAATAAGAGAAGTCAATCTGGACAGTTTAAGATTTTTTGGAATCCTCAGGCTACCAATGTTCCCTCGTCAGTGATATTGACATTTAATAACCTATTGTGATAGTCATAACGACACACTCTCCATAATGCGTACCTACCCCGTGTCAGACAGACAGTTGAAGGTTCGGGGCCACGCATACAACCTTTGGCAACGGAATCGTGGGCGGAGCGGATGTTCCCGTTCCATGCCACTTTGGCTATGCTTTTAGCATCGTCGGCAACCTTGAATCTTTTTACCCGACTACGGTAAAGCTGAAAGGAAGGGTGGGGAGATAGATTAGGGTCTGGAATAACATATATTATAGGCTTCTTTTTGTTTCGTTTTTTAACCTAATTCTCTCTCTCGAAATTGTTGATATAGACAAGTATTTGTCTTTTTTTACGTCATACGTTGGGCCCGTCCAATACCACTTTGGCTATGCTTTTAGCATTTTCGGCAACCTTGATTCTTTTTACCTGACTACGGCGAAGCTAAAAGGTAGGGTAGGTAGGTAGATTAGGGTCTGGAATAAGATATAGGCTACTTTTAGTTTCGTTTTTTAACCTAATTATCTCTCTCTAAATTCTTTATACATAGACAAGCATTTGCCTTTTCTTACGTCATACGAGTACGGTAGAGAAACAGGCAAGCGGGCCACCTGATGGTGCATGGTCACCGCTGCCTATGGACATCAGCAATACCAGGGGCGCTACCAATGCGTTGTCTTTAAAACGCCGGGCCACGTTCCGGCAGCAAATAAGCAAGTTGCCACCACTTACAAAGCCACGGTTCCCACAACCATCTCATGGAGCATGAATACCGTGCTCACCGGCTGGCAGGCCTGGTGATAGTGATATAGACGGTTTTGTATAATGAAAGACAGGCACAGGTACCTCGCCGGCACCGCATCCGCTCCCTTTCGGTTTTCGACGACGATGACCGCTTTCCAGCAGGTGGACCGTCCTTCCGTGTGCCCCTCTAGGCAATAAATGGCAGTATTTTAACCCCCTACGCCAAAAAGGCGTGTGAGGGGTGGCAGCTACTCTAGCTTGGGACTTAAAACAGGAAAAAAACAATGGGGATGCACGCCCGTTGCTTCGGAATCGTAGGGTACGGAGCGGGCGGAGTGTCAATTTTTTTTACCTAGGGAGGCAATCCGACGGACGGTCCATCTGATGGAAAGCGGCCACCGTCATCCAGGACATCTGCACCCTAAGGGGAGCGGATGCGGTGCCGGCTTTTGAGGTACCTGTAGACGTGCCTTTTGAAGAACCCCATGTTATAATGCAAAGGAAAAGCTTCGAGAGGGACTCTCCACAATGTCTACTCTTTAACAAAAGGGCGATTGTTGGCTAGTATCTTTATCATTCCGGACATGCCTAAATAGATACGCAAAAAACATTATCAAAGAGGCGTGCTTATATCACACGTGTGTTATTATCATATCTCTGATCATATTATCATTGTTACTTAGTTGACACTTTGTGTTGTGTGATTGAACTCCAATATATTATAGATTAAAACACTTATTTTACACTAGTTCCACTAAATATATTATATTTATGAAGTTTTCATTAAGGCGGTACGATTTTCATACAAATTTCATGGAACGTTTGATCGACATCCCTTCAAGGGTTTGATGTTTTTAATGGAAGTTTGTGCAATTGCCCGATAGTAAATGTGTTCAATTGTGCGCGAAATAGATTTCTACATGTTAATAATATAAAGCACAGCAATTATAAAGAATAATAATGAAATCTCAAAACAACGCCATCTAGCGGCGACTTGTGCTTTTTTCATGTCCGTTTTACTGCTTTGCTGAGCACAACCAGGACATTAAAGCCAAGATGATAAATAATAAATAAATAAATATTCGTGGACAAATTCACACAGCGCCATCTAGCCCCAAACTAAGCAAAGCTTGTGCTATGGGTGCTAGATAACTGATAAACTACTTAAATACTTTTAAATACATACTTATTATACATAGATCACCCAGACCCGTAACAGAAATTAAAATTTATTATTTCAATTTCTGCCCGACCGGGAATCGAACCCAGGACCTCTTGCGTGGCAGACCAGTTGACCACTGAACCACTCAGGTCGTCAAACAATATTATTATTATTTATTTAACTGTTTATTGTACACAATCATTCTTACTTATATTATTCTATCGATGAAGTTTTCAATGTATGTAGCGTGAATGGCAAAACACAAGGTTGCCATTGTAATTACATGATGGTGGTCATAATTGACGATTCAATGTCGAAAGCATTATAAATGATACAATTATTGTAGCATACGTTTACATATTTAGTCGCTCCACTGTAATTACTTGACCTGCCAAATCCTGGACCATGGTCAAAGGCGGACCCCGGGCTCTCGTTCTCGAGAGCACAACCGGGACATTAACGCCAAGATGATGATGATGACGTTTACATATTTATTATGTACATGTAACATGACATTGTGTTGCCTATATACATACTTCTTTATAACTAGTTTATGTTCGCATCGGTAAAAGAAAACCCATAAACAAAATAAAATTCATATTCAGACCATTTCGTCCCAATTGTGTTAGTATTAAAGGTCATAATAACTATTTTAGTAGCTTAAGAAATAATTAGGTACACAATTTTATTATTTTATTAAATACGAAATAAATGTCAAAACAATCCATGATTATGTCAATCTATTACAATATAAATATGCGATAGGTAAGCATCCGGTATGAATGTAGTGAAGATGGTTTTATAAGGCCCTACCACCATCTCCTGGAGACAGCCAGCCAACCTGCTGGCCTGTCCGTGGTCGCCCTGCTGACAACCGAACGAATAATCTCATAGTACTAGTAGTGCTAGAAAAACTCGGATAAGCCCCGACCAAGTTTACTTAAACTCAATTATTCTCTAACCTACAGAACCGATTTAAATTAAAAAAACCTAAAAACTATCTAGATTAAACTGGCTTTCAAATAGTAAAAACCGCATCCAAATCGGTCCACCCGTTCGGGAGCTACGATGCCACAGACAGACACCCAAATCCACAGATACACACGTTAAACTTATAACACCCCACTTTTTTCGTCGGTGGTTAAAAATATTATATCGTCTTTGGGTGCCAATGGGCTCCTGAGACTGTTCAACCAGTCTCCAGGGTCACCCAGCGGAAGACCTTGGTTAACCTCGCTTCGCCAACGGTATTAAGGGACACACCTAACAAGTGGCGAGCTCGTTGCTTTGCTGAAGTTCGACTAGCCTCAAAGTACGCAACGGTCACCCATCCAGTTTCAGGACTCAGCGAGCGTTGCTTGACTTTGGTTATCGGTCTCGCTAGCACGCTGCCACAAGACCAGTGTCGCTGTGCAGACACGGGAGGCTCCGGTAAATCTTATAACAGTTGAGTAAAAAAAATTACGAAAATTTTACAATAAACACTATTTAAATTTTTACAGTATCCTATCCGTAAAGTTTAAACCTCCATAATACTGTAAAGTAAATACTAGGTACCCAACGAGTAGGTTCGAATTATCTGACCTAGATTTATTAAAAAACATACCGAACACGCAATAATTAATTATATAGTATCAGGCCATAAATATTAAATACTCTGGCGCTATAATTGTGTAAGTAAAATGTTAGCTTTGATAATTTAATCAAATATTATATTTCGGTCCGATAAACAAAGTGTGATTTTAGCTCGTTTACAGTTCAAACATACTGTTTTAGCTGTTAGAATTTGCATAACATATTGTATAATTTACAACGTTATTCTCTGAGACTACGTTAGGGCTCATCATCACAGCCCATAACAGGCCACTGCAGGACATAGGGCCTCTCCCACGAAACGGCAGGTATTTGCCGTAATCTCTCGCTTGGCAGGCGGGTTGGAGATCGCAGTGTTGTAAATGTTTCAATGGAAAACACTGCTGCCCATTTTCCAGCCTATGGAGACTCTAGATCGTTTGCCTCGGAAACATTAGTCGCCTTGTACGACACCGACGAGTGTAAGTGCTTGGTTTGGTGGTATTCTACTCTGCCGAATACCACACGCCCCGGTTGCGCACGGGTCTTCGTCCTCCCTCCCTTCCTTCCTCATGAATTATTTTTTTTATTGGTGGAAACCGCATGAAAATACTTTCAGTAGTTTTTTTATTTTTATCGCGAACAGATAGACAGACGCCGCGTGGGAGTATGTTTTATAATTTGTAGTGGTTTTCGAATACAGAAAACTGCATCCAAATCCGTCCATCAGATCGGTCATGCCACAGATAAAGCCACAAAACCAGATACACACGTCAAACTTAAAACACCCTTATTTTTTTCGTCGTGGTTTAAAAATAATATATCGTTACGGGGTGCCAATGGACTCCTGAGCCCGTTCAATCGGTCTCAAGACCTTGGTCAACCTCGCTTCGCCAACGGTTTTAGGAGGCACACCCAAGGCGTGGCGACCTCGCTGCGGTGCTGCAGTTCGATTAGCCTCTAAGTACGTTAATGTCACATAAAGGTCGTATACTAGGTATTATTTGCTATCGTATATATACTGCGTATTAAGTTTACAATTCTCTGTAGTTGAATTACTTGGAAAAGAGTACATAGTTACCTACAAATATAACGTCACGCCTTTTTCACTTCCGACAAAAAAGCGGGGTGTTAAAAGTTTGTATCTGCATCTTTGTGTATCTGTCTGTGGCATCGTAGCTCCCGAACGGATGGACCGATTTGGATGCGGTTTTCTCTATTTGAGAGCCAGGTTATTTGAGATGGTTCTTAGTTTTGTTTTATTAATATCTGTTTAGTAATTTAGAAAATATTTGAGTGTATGTGAACTTGGTCGGGGTTTACCCGACTTTCTGTCAATTAGGTTAATCCCATTGTGCACCTATCATGGCAAAGACCATATCGTTCCACTCGTTACCGCCTTGACAGATCTATCTCGCTTCTTCCACATTCATTAACCATACTGGTTCATGTGATCTTTCCAGAGGTATATTAGAGGTTTCCTTAGAGGCGGGCAACGCATTGGTAGCACCCCTGGTGATGCTGATGTCCATAGGCGGCGGTGACCACTTTCCATCAGGTGGCCCGCATGCCTGTTTGTCTGCCGGATAAAATAATAAAAAAATAAAATAAAAACTCTGTTTAGGTTGGAAATGAGTAGGTATCGATATTATCTGTACCTGTAATATTACAGAATAGTGAATAAATAAATAATACACTTTCTCCTATAGGTTATATTGTTACTAGCTTTTTGTCCGCGACTTCGTCCGCGTAGAATTCTGTAAACAATAAGAATAAGGACTATTATTGCCACAAGACACGACACAAATAGATAAAGTTAAAAATAAAATCTACTAAAAGGAGCATTGTCTTATGCACTACGTTCTGGACCCGCTCCCGTGGGGACCACATCGAATTACGGGAAACGCTGTAGCCTATGTTACTCCCTGATAATAGCTTTCAATATGTGAAATATTTGTTATGTACTTTTTGAGTTACTACAACAACAAAAAAACAAATCTTTTCTCTTTATATTATTCGTTTAATAGTTATAAATGTGCCGATACTTTGCCGCATAGCTTTAGCCCACTGACCCAGTATCCCGGTACCGAAATTATACCTCGTTACATGTAATTTTACACCAACTAAAATGCAACTCGGCGCGTCCTTGAAGCAACGGGCGGCCATGCCATCCAGGTCAAGAAAATGGTAAATAGGTTTTTATACATAGTGTATTTATGGCGCTGTGTGAATTGTCCAAGCATATTTTTGACACCCGACGAAAAAAGAAAGAAAGAAAGAAGACATTTATCACGACACGACACAATTAGATACAAAAAAGCCAAGGAACTTAAAAAAAAAGTTCTTATATGTTTGTCGACCTGAGTGGTTCAGTTGGTTGGCTGGTCTGCCACGCAGAGGTCTCGGGTTCGATTCCCGGCCGAGCTGAAATTAAAGTGATGAATTTTAATTTCTGTTACGGGTCTGGTTAGGTTAGTACGTGTAGTGTAGTACGTATATTAATATGTATTTAAAAAAAGTATATAGGTACGTAGTTTATCAGTTATCTTAACACCTATACCACAAGCTTTGCTTACTTTGGAGCCAGAAGGCGCTATTAAAAAAAAATCTTTTTTATCTGTGGAGGTGTGTGTCAGACTCTCGTAGCTTCCGAACGAATGTAATGCTGAATCTCGAAGTTTTAAATAACGATGTACTAATATTGTTAATATTCGTCATCGCAATGTACGGAAGTTTCGTATATCGTGATGATGAACATTCTAAATATTAGCTATTTTGAACTTCGAGATTAAATAAATAAATAAATAAATAAAATTTGATTTATTAGTTCACACAAAGGTTATATATTTTCGATATTAATAATAAATAAACAGCCTTTGTGAGAACCTGGAGTCTGAAAAAGGCTTAATACCTGTACTACAGATCTCCAGATTCAGAATTACACGCCTCCCGAGAGGGAACAGATGGACCGATTTGGATGCTGTTTTCTCTATTTGATAGCCAGGTTAATCGAGATGGTTCTTAGCTTTGTTTCATTAAAATCGGGTTAGTAATTTCTAAAATACCAGTACATATATGTAAATTTGGTCGGGGGTTGTCCGACATTTGTGTCGGTTAGGTTATTATATTTATGTCTATACGGATAGAAATACAACCTTGTTGTTTTGAGGAAATGCAACTAAACTTCAACCTTATGGTAATAAAGCACTTTCCTGGCCAACCGTACGATGTTACTTGTCGCATACAAGCGCGGGCAATCGGCCAAACATTTAAATAGTTGCCTTGGATATTGGAAGACCTAGTTTGGGAAAGCTTCTGTTATCTCAAGCGGAATTATCTAAAAACAATATCGCATAGTCTGTAGAGTTACATTTATACGCATATTTATGTAAATAGTGCTTAACGTAGCGGAGTATCCCATTCGAAAAGGAGCCACCCGTCTGGAGAAGTACCTTCACCTTACAGAATACCGCAGCCAAACAAAACTATTTTTAACCCCCCATAAAAAAGAAGGGTGTTGTAAGACGTGTGTATCTGTCGATATGTGTGTGTGTCTGTGGCATCGTAGCTCCCGAATTGATCAACAGATTAAGATGCTGGTGCTCTATTTAAAAGCCTATCTTAGCTTTGTTTCATTCAAATCGGTTGAGTAGTTTAGAAAATAGTCCAGGTTAAGTAAACTTTGTCGAGGGTTATCCGACTTTTTCTGTCGGTTAGGTTATTTATTTATTTATTTAATACTTTATGCACAAAATAGTACAAAGGTGGACTTCAAGCTTTGTAGCTTTATCTACCCGTCTACCCCGAAAACTGGTAATAAAAATGGCAGGCGGTGCACAAAAATTTACAACATTACACTTACGTAACTAATTACAAACACAATTCTACCCACCAGTATTCACGTACCGAAACTCAAAAATTTTATGATATACTAAAAACCAACAACAACAAGATAGCACAACGTACTTGAATACAAATTTCAATCAAGTGCCTACCTACTAAGATCACTCGCAAAAGTAACAGTTGAAAATAAAAGAAATAAGTTAAATGGTTATGAAGAAGTTAAGTAGTTTAAAAAATATTTTTGTATACCTATATGCACTGTATCGGGGTTTTCCTTATTGGGCATTCCACCGAGAAGCTTGCGAACGTCTAAGGCGACTAATAGACTTCCTTAGCATGCCTTACTCACGCATGACGGTGCAAATTAGAGTCCCACCCATAAACGTAACCAGTCTAACCTCGCTTTTCCTCATCAGGCGAGCGCCCTCCGACTAGGAGTACTCTGGCGAGACCGCCTCGCTGTCCGCCGTTTCATTAAAATCTTTTCGGTAGTTTAGGAAATATTTGCATGTGTAGACTTTTGGGGGACATCAGTCGATACGATCATCATACTAGAATTTTCTCCCACGGACACTAAGGTTGTGGAATGAGCTCCCTGGAGAGTACAACATGTGAGTTCTTCAAGAAAGGTGTGAAAAGTTTCGCGTCGGCAGCGCGTGGGTGATGCCTCTGGTATTGCAAACGTCTATAGGCTGCAGTGATTGCTTACCATCAGGCAGGCCGTAAGCTTGTTAGACAGCATAGACATAGACAGCTACGCATATTTTATAGAAAAAAAAATTATCATTGACATGCAGTCCACACTAGCAAGATATTTCCGTGAATGTAGGGTATTTTTCTAATATATGTATTATTATCATCACAGCCCATAACTGTCCACTGCAGGAGTACGGGCCTCTCCCACGAAAGGGGACGTTATTGCCATAATCTCCATGCTTGGCAGGCGGGTTGGAGATCGCAGTGTTATAAATATAACAATGAAAACGATAAATATAACAATGAGAACGCTGCTGCCCATTTGCCAGCCTACGGAGACTAGATCTTTTGCCTCGAAAACATTTGTCGACAAACATTGGACGACACCCACGAGTGTAAGGGGTTGGTGCTATTCTACTCTGCCGGCCATATGGCCAACCTTAGCCACTTAAGTGGTATATTAGAGGTCTCTTTAGAGGCGAGTACGCATTGGTGACACCCCTGGTGTTGCTGATGTCCATAGGCGGCGGTGACCACTTTCCATCAGGTGGCCCGCTTGCCTATTTGTCTGCCGTATAACATAAACATAAAATAAGGCTAATAGACCTGCTCCCCTTCTCCAGGCGAGCGGCGTCGTGGCGCGGCCGCGGGGCGCGCGGCGGCGCTCCGTCGGGCGCCATCCGACTCGGACTGCTCGGGCGAGACCGCGTCCCTGTCCGCCGACAGCGCGGAGCGGGTGGCGCGGCCGCCGCCGCCCGCCGCTCGCTCCGGGAAGACTAGGAGGTACGTACTTTACATCAACAGCTGACAATGCACCATATGAGAGTGTTGCCAGCTGACCTGAAAGTCCTTCGGGCGGGACGCGTCGAGGAAGAAGGGAATAGGAGGTACGTGCTTTAAAGCATAGTGTAGGATGCCCCAGGTGAAGAAATGTAGAGAGCGCCGAATACCGTCGCTCTAGGAGCGGTGTCAGGGTCTAGCGAGGTGACGATTTCGCTTCGGTATGCCTGCGGACTTCCCAGTCCCTCAAAAGACTAGTTAAGAATCGAGGTGAGGTGAGGTGAGGCCCGCAGAATTTAGGTACCGTCGTGGTTTCGTTTAAGGCGACCGGGGGCGGTCATGGTGGTACACGCGGGACCCGTCGAGGAAGGCGGGGTAAATCGTATGGGCAGAGAGACTAGAAGGTACGTGCTGTAAAGCGTAGTGTAAGATGCCCCAGGTGGAGAGATGTGGAGAGTTCCGAATGCCGACGTTGGAGGAGCCGCTCCGGCGAGCTAGATTTGTATACCACAGCTTGGCACGGTCTAGCGTGGAAACGATTTCGGTTCGGGATTCATGCAAACTTTCCGGGTGACTAATATACTTGTGGAGCTGGACTAGTTTCGACACCAGTCCCTCAAAATACTCGTTAGGAATCGAGGTGAGGTGAGGTGAAGCCCGCAGCATTTAGGTACGATCGTGGATTCATTTAAGGCGACTAGGGGGATCGTGGTGGTTCACGCGGGCGCGCGGTGGTGCTCCGGCGGGCGCCCTCGGCTCTCCGGCCAAGTAGAGCCGAATGCCGTCGTTGAAGGAGCGCATATCTCGTGAGATTTGACTGTCTGTAGTTAACCACCATAATCAGCCTATACTAATCCACCTCACTGCTAGACATGCCCCCCCAAAATAAGCGCCAAAGCACACTGTCGTGTACGTTGTCACATCCAGCATACACCTGCAAATCATCACTCCACCCGTCCAACAACATTTTTACCCCATTGGTGGTCGGTTTTTCAAACTACTCTTCATGAAACTTGTATCATAGAACATTCTCGAACATACTCCGTAGCTTCTGGACTCATACAGACCCTTCCGCTGTCCACAGCCGGCGTCGCGGCAGCGAGTGGGAGGTGCTCGAGGGTCTGAAGGACGGCCAGAGGTTCGACCGACGGCCCGAGGTATTCAACGGGTACCTGCACAAGAAGCGGAAATGGCCGCTGAAGGGGTGGCACAAGGTACGTACATAGTTGTTTATTACCCATGTCGCTTTGTAATAAAAACAATAATTTTTGCGTTAATGTCGCGGTTGTGCTCTCGCATTCGAGGGCCCGGGGGCCGCCTTAACCATGATCCAGGTTTTGGCCGATCAGATAATTACAGTGGAGCGACTGTCATCTGACCTTCATGACCCTGCTACCAGGGACACCTGACCACATTTGATCGTGGTTACACATTCCATGGCCTGAATGTGCAGGTTTCATCACGATGCTTTCCGTAAGAGCATCGGTTAGTATTCAACTAATGTACGTAACTCAGAAAAGAGTAATTGTTACATAGCGGTACGGGGTTTCAACCCAGTACCTCTTGATACTAGTCCCTTAAATTAAATATACCCGGGCATTTTCGAAACTCGACCACCCTGACTCATTTAAGTGAGGGTGGTAATTACAGTTTGGCCAACACTAATGTTCCTGCCAACCCAATTCCTCTAAAAAATTCAGGCCCTGTTGCTTCTCCTGCTGTTAATTTTAAGTACCCGTTGTATTAAAGCGTTATTCATTCATTCATTCATTTATCTCCGATAAAGACACCCCCCGACACCCCCAAGAATTTACACCCCGACCAATAACTAACCGTTCCTTCCCCAGCGTTTCTTCGTAATAGACGGCGGCATCCTAGTGTACGCGCGCTCCCCCACCGACGTGGCCCGCGGCCGGCTGCACGGCTCGGTGGACGTGGGGCTGTCGGTGATCTCGGCGAAACCGCGTCGGCGTCGGATCGACATCGACGCCGACGAGTTCATATACCATTTGAGAGCGAAGACGCCCGATGTGTTCCGGACGTGGTTGAGTGTGCTGAAGGCGCATCGGTGAGTTACTATCCCTGCTGTTGGTGCTCATGACGCCTTTTCATTTGATACTAAACAATATTCTGAAAAAAAAATCGAATCCCATACAAAAAAGCGATGACGTCAGTACTGCTCCCCCATGGGAATGTTTTTAAGATCTGTTCGCTTCTCGGCAGGTGTATCACTACTGTAAAACCTCAGACTAAATTAGTATCGCTACATATAATAAAAAAAAGTCCCACGCCGCGTCTGTTCGTGATAAACTCTGAAGCTACTGAACTGATTTTCATGCCGTTATCACTAATAGACAGAGTAATTCATGAGGAAGGTTTAGGTGTATGATTTTTTAAGATTACTCACTACCCGTGCCCCGAATAAAAGGAGATTTATGAAAAGAGTTGTGGATATATGCGAGGCTAGGGAGTTGTGTCAGGACAGAGCAAAGTGGCAGTCCATAGTCTCTGCCTACCCCACCTGTGGGACACAGGCGTGAGCTTTATGTTATGTATGTGTCACTATCCGTGCGAAGCCGGGCCCAGTAATGAATCATTATCATCTCGACGCTGTGTCCCGGTAGCGCTCCCGCGCGGCACGCACGGGAGCCCAGTAATGAATGTGGCGTAAAAAGGTAGCCGCCGTCGTTAGGGAAACTACTGAAAAAAAGACACTGACGGTCCTCACGGTTCTTATCATCGTGTGTCCTTTAAGTTATAAAAAATAAATAAATAAAATCAATTTATTTCAGACAATGTCCATATCAGTGTTAGTAAAACATTCTTGACTTACAAACTAGATTAGTAAATCCAATATTAAAATTATCATGTCAAAATTTAAAATTAAATCACCCATCCAATATAAAATGTCAGCAGTAACTCACAGTACAAAATGTCATAATAATAATAATTTAGAATATGAAATGTAAAACTTAGAATATGGCATGTCAAAATAATAATAATTAAGAATCCAAGCAACTTATACAATGTCATGCAACTTATACAATGTTCTGACGTGATTTTGTAACATAGCTTCTTTGTGAAAAGTCACAGTGATACTACTATTAGTATGTTGAGGCCACGACCCAAAATGAGTCACTACTGACTGTCAGTGATACTACTGTGACGTTATCTATCACCCATCTCTAGCACTTATTCAAAGTGAAATTCGTGATATGCCATTCTATCAGCAAAAAAATTGGGTAGTACAATCAGTGTTAATTCCGCCGTTCGTTTACAGGTTGTACCGTCAGCATCTCCTGACGTTCGGTGCAAGGGAGTCGGTGCCGAAAATTCTCGCGCCTCTGGATGATTTACCAGCAACAGATACGTCTTCCCGTAAGTATTATACCATGTCTTAAAAGGTGTGAGAAAATGCTTGGAAGTGCCTCGTTTTAGTATGTTTTTGGGCAAATTTTTATCATAGTAAGGACTGTGATGGCTTCGTAGGTTATCCTATGTCGTTGAGTACAAGTTTGTAGTGATTATAGACGTTTAGGAGACCCAAAAAACGTTGGACAACATGGCCCATTTTTTCTTTTTATTAGACATAGACATGATTTCAAGAGCGTCGGTGGCCGAGCGATTACAGTATCCGACTCGTAAGCCAGAGGTCCCGGGTTCGAATCCCGCTCCGGCCATGTACCAATGACTGTTTTCTGAGTTATGTACATTAGTTGAATACTAACCGATGCTCTTACGGTGAGGGAAAACATCGTGATGAAACCTGCACATTCAGGCGACTGGATGTGTAACCATGATCCAATCTGGTCAGGTTCCCCTGGTAGCAGGGTCACGGAGGTCAGATGGCAGTCGCTCCACTGTAATTACCTGACCTGAAAAATCCTGGATCATGGATCTTGGTCTCGAGAGCACAACCGGGACATTAACGCCAAGATGATTATTTTTTTTTTAAACATAGACATGATTTGTTTTGACATCACAAGTATTGGCCCATACTTCTATTTTTCATAGCGATCGAACTTACGTATTCTTTTGTGTGAGCCCTATAAGTAAAAAAAAACCTGTCTGCCTCATATCCTCTTGGCAGTTTAAAGTCCCTCTTTTGGTGACTCGACTACGTAGGATTAACTACGTCACCCTCACAGTCTCGTAGGCCAAATTCTGTTTGGTGATTTCCTACAAAAAAACATGTTTTAGTAGCATAGTGGACTATAGTGAACGTATTTGATTTCGGCTCTTAGTAATGGAGTTTGAATGTGCATGTGTAGCTTAGACAATTCTATTGTTGATGTTGAAAATGAGATTCTGAGTTTGTGAGTAGGTTTTTCCGAATATTTCTTTTGAATTGATAGGTTATAGGCAGTTTTAGTGGAGCTGAAGCTGCATCGGAATTCGAAGATGTATATGCAGTTGAAGTTTCAAAGGTCATGCAATCAATTAGGAATGTCTGTTGATGATGCAATTCTGAAACTTATTTTTTCCGACCTAGGTAGGACTACTACAACTGCATAGTAGTCAGCAGCTACCTGAAAGGCTTATTACACTTGGCTAAATTCAATCGTGTTAATTCAGAAGCAAAAAGCGTGAGAGCAAAGTGAAATATATTGCTCAAAAAATAAGGTTTTTGTATCACTTATAAATGTTACGCGTCGCTCCGCTTTCCAAAAAACGTGATACAAAAAGACCTTATTCTATGAGCAATACATTCCACTCAATCTTGCTCACACGCTTTTTGCGTCTGAATTTAGCCGCCGGAATTCAGCCAAGTGTAACAAGCCTCAACCTAACCCACACCGCTTCCTTCTCCCCGTAGATTCAACCGAATCGAATACGACCTTTACAATATCCTCAAGCAGTTCAGAAGACCTCGATGAATACCCAAAACCCGGTCCCGTCATACATTCCAGTCCCTATTTCCAAGACGTTACTTGCTACCATACATCAGTCGAATCTGGCTGTCACCATACGCACGTACCAATCGGTGAAAAGGAAGTCAATGTTGAAAGAAGGTCCCGTAATAAAGAAGGCACTCAAAATAAACCTAATACTAGGAATGATTATCGAAGTCTATGCTCGATGAAATGCATGAAAATGCTAGAGAAGGAAGCGCCAGCGTACAGCAATAAATCGCCTGAGATGTCGACTGATATGGAGAATCAAGTTATGAGCACGAATCTAGATGTGACATCCCTCAGAAGCGACGACGCGAGGTTACAGTCGGCGCTACTGTGTGACAGTTCGAATCCGCCGATACCCAATTCACCGACAAAAGAAGCTAAGAGATTGATCTTGTTCGAGAGACCTCCGACGACTCTGTTCCTTTTCGGACACAAAAAGAGGAATCACTTGAACCCAGACTCGCTGGCGCCCATGAAAAAGAGCAGAAAATGCACGAATCTAGTCAAGTACAGGAATCTGATCGAAGAGCCTACGCTCAAGAAGCCTCTAAGCCACAACATGCTCCTGCTTAGCAGGTACAAGTTGAACATCTCTAAGCAGTACCAAGCCAGTACCGATGTTCAAGTGAAAGACAGGAATAAAGCGAGCAAATACGTGCAGAAAACTATGACGGCGTCCGACTGTGACCTCATCACGGATCGGCTTATACGGACAGTGTTCGCCAGAAACAGGGAGACTTACACCGAGCATGATATGACGTCGGTCAAACGATATATCGTGCAAGTAATACACGAGCTGTATGACATGAAATATCACAAGGACGATAAACATCCACTCAAAACTCTGTTCAGAGCTCTATTGGATTATTGGATAAAGAACTCCACAATAGAAATCGCAAAAGAAATGCACGGAAAGTCAATCAGCAGACCGTCCAATACCTACTTTACAGTTGACAGGAATATTTCAAGCGGCGCTGTCTGTACGTCGACAAAGAGTACACAAATCGATCACAGAGACAAAACTAGACACGGCACAAGGATGCCGGAGCCCAAGCTTAAATTCAACGAGAGACCCATATCAGATAGTCAAGAGAAAGAACTGCGTATTCAAGAACTAGAGAGACTCTTGAAGAACACAGTTTACATATGCGACACCGTTCTCGATAGTCAGAGTAAGGAGAAGGACATAAAGATAACAAAGAAACTGATAGATAATTTAGAGAATGTCTCGAAAGAGCTGAGTAATTCAGGTGAGTCCAATGATAACTCGAACTCTTCCGCGGAGATACCAAAAATCCAGGAGACAATTAATCATCTTATAAGCGACGCGTCGATACCGCGAGTGGTTGCGAAGGAGTTCTTGTTCGCTTACCTCGATGTGCTCTTGCGAGATGAAGACGAAGACTCCATTAGTACCTCTTCATCTGGAAAATCTAAAGATTCCCAAGAACCTCTCTGTGACGTACAAGCAGACTGCGTTCAAAGAGTCAAGCGGGTCTCTAAAAGTATCCTAGTAACTAACAATGCTAATGATTCAGAAAATGCGCATGAAAAATTACCTGATGGTGCCGATCAACTGAAAGGCGGTACGGGCCAATTATATCTGAAAGATATTATAGACAAAATCACGTCCATATTTAAAAAGTCGGACGAACATGTGTCTGGTGGTGACCACATAGAAACTGAACCTGGTAAAGAGGATGGTATCAAAGATGAGAAAAAGTTGCCAGTAAAGAATTATGTTGGTGAAAATATTTTCGATAAGCCCACCGAAAACTCTATAGTCATTGGTATGTCCGATTACAATTTACACAACTTACCCGTGTTCAACAATCCAAGTAGTAAAGGTCTGATGGCGGTCGCACTGCAGATGCGTGATAAAGTAAATTCGAAAGAATCTCGGAGGGCCAATTTCAGTTTGAAATTCTCTGATGTGTCGTTACCCATTTCCGAAGTTAAAAGCAATACCAGTCAACGTCGTATGAAAGGGCTGTTCAGATCTCATTTCGATCCAAGAATTAGCTTCAAGAATCCATACGACTGCTGGCCCAGGGAAAAGCTGGAGTTGAGGCCGTTTTTGAGCGCCAGCGATGCGACATCGAAGGCATACTTCCGTGGGCTCAGGAATAGCGTAAATTCATTCGATTTCTCTATCAAAGACTCTGTACACCCTATTCCTAATTATTTCGATAAACCGAAAGGCAACGCCTTCGAGCATCAGCCATGTTATGTCATATCAGCATTTCAAACGGAAAAACTGCCCAATGAACTCCACTCTGGAAAGAAGGAGCTTGTAAGAGATAGCATCTCGCCTCACAAAGACGTGTCCACTAGTAAAGAAGAGGATTTCATCGACAAAAATCCAACAGAGTCCACTGTTTTCGATAAAACACCAAAACTAATTGACGAGAAGTTCATAGTGTTATTGTTGGAAAATATCGCGCTACTGTCGCAAGCGCTGCCAAATGTACATAAAGAGATAGAGTCATTGTATTTTAAACTAAGGAAGAAGCACGAGGACAGTTTAAACATTTCTTCGCACAAAGGTTTAAGTCTTTTGGGTAAGATTTACAACGAACAAAGTACGTTAAATGCGCATAATGTGAAAACTCAGTTCGATAGGACAATGGTAGGATATTGTGGTTCTTATGATGATTTTACACCAATTGTTGACACGGGAGTGAATACCAGTTATACAGAATTGTCAGAAAGAAAGAAAGAGAAACAGTTTGAGGATAGATGTGTGAGTGCATATAGGTTACTAAAAGAAATAAACGATTATGCGTGTCAGGTATCGAATATAAAGATAGATTGTGGAACTGACATGTCTAATGAAACAAGAGACGTGGTCGGAGATAACACTTTAGGAAATTGCGAGAACCAAACCCTTTCTCAAAAAGATGCGAAGTACGCAACAGGAGAACCTGATAAATATGTAAGAAAAGATATTTTCGATAAGAAAAATGCAAAAATCCATCCGATACCACCATTTATAACAAGCTCAAACGTAAGTAGTGTAAAAGGCATGAAAACTATGCGCACAGTACTAGAAGAGACGTTGTATCGTGAAGAAAATATCGATTCAATACATGGAACACAAAATCTCAACCCACTGGCTTCGATTTTAAGTGCACCAAGCATAGAGGAAGTAGAAGTAATTAATTCAAAATATTGGTGCGAGGTCCAGGACAACGTTCGAAGATTTGGCAAAATTATCAAAGACTATCTAAAGAACAGCAGAACAAATTTAGAATACGCAATGCCAGATTTAGTTGAAGATGGCGACTATACCGAAGCAAAGTCCGTTGAGGTCATCAAAGAACAAACGAAGCCAACAAAACCTGCAAGAGTTGACAAACAGTCGTCAGCAATTAAAAGAGAATTGTACAAAGAACTTGGTGTTTTCATCCCCACATGTAAAGTGTCCACGGAATCTCAGACAGATAAACGCTTCGTAATGCATGTGAAGAACAAAAAAGCTATAGAAACAGATTACGCAGTGTACCAACTGTTTGTAAGTAACAGATACGGGTGCACGAAGTCGAGTTCTACAATGTCAATCTTGACGACGGATTTCAGCGATGATGTGTTTAATATTTTTAGGTCCAGCAGCGATACTCATATTCATGGTTAGCATCGTATCTGCCTATTCCTAGTTATCCTATCTATTCGTATGACCCTTGTAGTAGTTCACTCGTCGATCTCTACAACCTTAAAGGCGTAATTCAGGTTGAATATAAGTTATTGCTTCAGTCAGTAGGTTCCAGAGGTAAGGGAGCGCTGGATCCCAGTAACTTACTTAGTAGAATTAAACACTCCAAATAGTTAGTATTAGTAGACGTGTACGGAGTTTTTCTTTATATTACTGTTGGATAGCTTATTCTTTGTAGATTAACAGTAATTACATCAGACGATCAGATCTCATTCCATTCAGTCTTAAGTTAAGATCGGCGGCCGTACCTCCGATCTGCGATAGTACGCCGCCATCTTGATCCAATTGAGTAGGGATCAATAGGATCAAGATGGCGGCGTACCATCGGAGTTAGGCGGTACGGTACATGTGCTGGTGTTAGTTATATTAGTTTTTGTTTTTTGTAGGACTTGTTGTAGTTCATGTACAATCGATGCCAGAAGTTAATATGTATTGTGGAAGTTACTTCAATTTGATGGTTCATATTGATTATTAAAATGTTTTCTGAGTCGATTGTGCAAATATGTCCCCAATTTTTTATGTTTCTGTGTTCCTTGTCTTGTCATGCATATATTTGGGAGTGTTTTGGATTTACTATGTGTTCGTTCGCTTCAAAAATTCGTTTATATATCACACTACGGTTGATTCACAAGCACTGAAAAGGGCGACCATTCACTCGCCTATACAAAAACTATCACAATTTTAAAGTGCCGGCCAAAAAATTATTGTAGAAATTTCAACAGCATGCATTATTATTTTTTTATTTTAAGCTCTACGACAAGCTGAAAATCAAGCTTATTATCGAAATCTAGATTTTCAAACTTCAATAACAACTCGAGTAATCGAATAGCGTGCGTGGCTAAGATGATATTAAACATGTTCAGAACGAAGCGTTCTATGTAGTTCTATCAAAATATTGACTTCCCACTTTTTGACCGGCTCTTTTACACCCAGTTTCCGTACCTCTTACCTTGTTACCTGTAACTCTTGTCAGTGTTAATCATCGATTAAAACTCGGTCTCGGTCGGTCTTTTAATCGGTCGGAACATGGAGTTCTTTAAGAAATGGGTGAAAAGGTTTTTACGGGGTCGGCAACGCGTGGGTGTTGCCCCTGGTATTGCAAACGTTCATAGGCTGCGGCGACTGCTTACCATCAGGCAGGCCGTAAGCTTGTTTGCCACCTTTATGGTATACAAAAAAATTATTATGGCGAATTTTAATTGATGATTAACAATAGTACGTACGAGAAACTGGCCGTCAGTCACGCACACGAGTCGGCCTTATCCCCTAGGCTTGCCCGCCCGAGACAAAAGCGCGAGCATTTACACATTGAAAGTCGCTTGCGCAAGTCAACTTGTATAACAGTTATTGCTACTGGACACATACAAAGTCAAAGCACTCCCCCCCCCCACCCCTCCTCACATCGTAATACCCCTCGCTCCCATAGGGGTGGTAAGCCCCGCGGGCCCCGCTGCGGGCTTCGTTAGCGGCACGCCAGGCGGCCGCCTCGCCAGCTGGATCATTGGTAACTTTTACTTACTTTCTCTCTCGCTTTTTCTAATACAGCGGTGGTGGTGGGATCACGGTTTATAGGCGTTTGGTGTAAGGGTTGGTGGGTCCGGATGGCGCTGCTGAGATGTGAGGTCTGATGTCAAATCAAGCCCTGTCATTGCTTGTACTAGATCCGCGATTTTGCAGCAGTTGTTTCTGTTCAAAGAAATTTGACATAGAGGCATAGATGGAGCTCACAGCTGAAGTCACAATCTATGTTTTGTTTCTTTTTTTAATCTTGCATATGACATGTCCAAAAGGGACGGCTATAAGTTGTCAAATACCCCTCCATACCCACTGCAATTTTCAAACTTGGTGGCCTTGGTCATCTTAATGTACTAGCTTTTGTATGGCAACGAGTCATTTGTATAGAGTTGTGACAGATTGACAGTGTACATTCTTTATAATTCAAAGCTCCATCTATTCTCAATGTCCAATTTTTCTGTTTCTGTCCAATAGCACAGCAGTATTTTGACAACGTGCCCTCGCACTAGCGCCATCTATTGGGTTTTAAAATCGAAAAATCCACATTGCCCATAGTCCCACTATAGTGCAGTGGATCTACGGGGGCATAAAATTACCTGCGGACCCACTAGTGGGGCATAGCGGTGGGACCACGGTTAACGTTTGGAAGTTCTACACAAGGGTGGAGAGTACCTCCTAGTACCTACTTGAAGCAATATGTATACAGTGTATCGGTCTCTGGACAGAGCCTGGCTTTCTAATTAATGTTAGTCTGTATGTATGAAATAGGTTTTGCCCGCGACTTCGTCCGCGTAAAATTCGATTCTTATGTTCCGGATTCGTTCCCGCGGGAATCACATTGAATTTCGGCATAAAATATAGGGCTATATGTAGGCTAGGCTACATTGCTGCCAAATTTCATAACAATCTGTTTACTAGTTTTTGCGTGAAGGAGTAACAAACATCCTTACAAACTTTATAATAGAATGAAAGATCAGGCCACTGAAATTGACTTAGAGGTACCAAATAACGTCTCCACCTAGAAAATTGGCTGTAATTATGAAATTACAGTTTCTGTCAGTTTGGCAATTTTTCCAATTTCTTGAAAATGACAAATCCATTTGCAATTAAACTTAGTAGGCATTATCAGACGACATTGAGCTAACTGGTGCATATAATTTCATTTTGATAACTAACTTGTACATAAAATTACATTTGTTTAAATAAGCAAGACTGACAACAAATGAAGGGGTATTTTGAAACTTTTGAAAACGGAAACAATATTATTTATTTCATTTTAAAGTGTTACTGGCATTTAAACATACTCTATTTTCGAAATCATGTATTAAAATGCAGATATTATCTTGGCGTTAATGTCCCGGTTGTGCTACGCGCACGAGGGTTCGGGGTCCGCCTTGACCATGATCCAGCCCCTAACTAAAGCCCCTCTTACGTGCATGAGTGAAGTGTTCGGATAGACTTTGAAATTTATAACGTAGCGTACGGTTCGCAAACTCATTTTATTTATTCCGATCAAGTTTGATTATACCTGTCCACTTATAGTTTTATTATCATGATAAGATATAAAAAAAAGTATCTGTCAAGAATCACGAATGGAGCAATATCGGAGAGTTTTATATAAGTATTTCCAAAGAGGATAGTGACAGTGACAGTGAAATGACGTGTGATAAAGGTAAAAAATGTTGTCGAATAGTAAGCGAATAAGAAATCGAAATATCGTGGTAAAAATACCACTAACCGTGATAATAAACCCGTAGGCTAATCACGTAACTCTGTTGCCTATCAATTCTCTGATTTCAATTATTGAAATTGTTACTTTTGCTATTCTGTATCATCGATTTTGTGGTTTCCGTTGCTAATAAACTGAAACTTTTAAATCGATCATACGTAATCGTAATAGTAACAATTTCAATCATTGAAATCAGAGAATTTTGGTAACAGAGTACGTTATTAGCCTGCAGATAACATGTGCGATGAAAGTGTAGTGTTTAACCACGAAGATCTTAAAACCTGTAGCGAATAAGACCTTCCGACTTTTTATTAAATTGATTGATAAATTGTATTAAGAGTTAGAATAGCACCAACCCCTTATACTCATGGGTGTCGTACAAGGCGACTAATCTTTTCGAGGCAAAATATCTAAGAGTCTCCTTAGGCTGGGAAATGGGCAGCAGCGTTTTCCATTGTTATATTTATAACACTGCGATCTCCAACCCGCCTGCCAAGCGTGGAGATTATGGCAATAACCTCCCCTTTCTTTGGAGAGGCCCTTAGTCCTGCAGTGGAATGTAATGGGCTGTAATGATGATGATGATTAAGAGTTAAGTCAATTATTGGTTTAGCTCTTGGTAATATTTTACGATTTTTGTCTCGTGGCTTCTCTAATTTTATTCCACCAGTCTTGAACGAATGCCTAACGGTTGAGTGGTCCCACTTATAACGAGTTGTAAATGAGTGGTATCGGGTTCGAATTCGAACCCAGATACTCGTACGATGAGATCTTAGTACCTACTTGAAATATCGTGATGAAACTTGTGCAGTCAGGCGACTGAATGTGTAACCATTATCCAATCTGATCATGTTTCCCTGATAACATGCTCACGGAGGTCAGACAGCAGTCGCTCCACTGTAATTACCTGATCTGCCAAATTCTGGATCATGGTCAAGGCGGACCCCGGGCCCTTGCGCACGAGAGCACAACCGGGAGGTTAACGCCAAGACTAATGCAGGGTGTGATATAGGGTATGAAAGTTGGTACATAATGGGGAACTTGCTCGTTTGCCCACCGCTGCGTTTTAACCATTCTGCAGCGCCATCTGTCGTCTGTTACGTGTAGTCTGTTCCCAACCCCATGTCACTAAACATAAAAATTAAGTTAAATTGCCAACTAACACACGTTTACTAAAACTTTATGGATTTTTAAGTTTGATAATAAAGATGTTATAATTCATATATTATATATGCTCCTCGTCACCCTTAACCTGACTTTTGTTTAAAATATTTCCGATTCGATTCGTGATCTATTGTTTTTATACAGGCTGACTTTTTAATTCTCGATACCAAGGAGCACCCACTCTGGGGTCACAAAATAATCAGCTGTTTCATATATTTGTGCCAAAATTGGTTTTCAATTTTGTATAACAACAGCTGATTTGTTTTTGCTATTTCAGAGTTGGTGCCATAGTGAAAGTTGTTTGTTTTCACCAGCACATTCATACGGTACCAATTGTTTTTTCATGTAATATGTCAAACAAACAGCCATGCGGGCCACCTGATGGAAAACAGTCACCACCGCATATGGACATCAGCAACACCAGGGGTGCTACCAATTCGTTGGCCACCTTAAGAAGACCTCTAATACACCTCCCCATCCCATGTCATAGTCCAAAGTAAACTCTGTGGCAGGAAGGTCATCATCAATTTGATCATCAATTCACCCTGCTGTCACCAACATATTTCTAACCAACACCCTGGTCACCAGAATCTGGTGGTCCGCTGGAAAGCGCGTCGCGGTCGCTAGGCCAGGCGGCGGTCTCGGTGGCGGCTCTCCGAAGGCTGTTGGACGCTCTCGACCTTCATCAGCACCATCATGACACCGATGTAAGTAGATGTTCCAGTCACCTGCGTATCGATCTGCCCAAAACCAATATAAGATGAGCTAGTGTCTCTATAGACGCTCATAGCAACGTTAGCGCTTTCGTTTGTCTCGTGGGTAATTTAATAAATTTTCTCAAATTAAAAATAAAGTCAAGGTTATCCCTTTGCTTAGCAGCCAGTCTGTTTATTCCAACAGGCGAGGTATTCATTTTTATTATTTTCCGCCGTCAACTGGTCACTGTGACCTTAGGTTCTAATTTGTTGCGACTTGATTGGTCGAGGGGCGGGGCTAGGCCGGCTGACAACGATAACTCACTATTTTCTTATCGCGAATGGACTATGTCACTATTTATTTATTATTATTTTAATAATTTTTCAGATAACCCCAGCATTGCAGTCCATGTCTTGTAAACATTAACCATTGTCTATGTCCTGCTGGAACTGTTTTTGTAAAGTGTGATCAATGAGTGAAGTCCTTTGCTATTTATAATTCAGTAATAAGTATGTTGAATTTAGTTAGCGAATTTATAGAAAATTTCAAATAATGTCACTTAAATATTTCTAAAATAAAAAACAAATTAGTTTTTGCTTTATGAAGATATCATATACCGAGTTGAATTTGGACCATAATTTTTAAACATTTTAACCTATTAAATGATGTAGAAAGAACCAACACTAGATAGAATAATCTATAGTCTTACTTAATCATACTTAGCGTTATCGTTTTTATTCGATTTTCACCTTTATTTTAGTTAATGTAAGAACATTTATTGTGTTATGCTAAACCTATAAACAACGACCGTATTGCTGTTGATGCATGGACTACTTTCGCCCAGTCCATTTAAAATTATGTATACCACCGCCTCTTAAAAATTCACCAGGTGACACTATGGACATCTGGCTATGATCTGTCATTATACAGCTGTTGCTTCTCTCTGTTAGCGTGGTATCAGTCTAAGCGGGAGATCATTGTTGAACCACTTTCCCGCAATGTCACATCTGATACATTGACATTGACATCTTGTTAATGTCGCATTTTGCAAATGAGACATTTTGTAATGTGCCTTGTGCGTGTAATCCCTTGATAGATATATAGATAAACACCTTAATGGCTCATCACAACACATACATACATAACATCATCAATAAGATACTGATTGGTACTTGTGACGTTTTGAGAATATGACATGAAGAGAATTTTAACGATTTCTGATGGCGCGACTGAGGTGTAAGGTCTATTGTCAAAATACTGTCACGCTATTGGATATGTATAACATCTGTAAAATGACAGATCCATTCCAGACCCAGACGCCTCTGGTGTTGCAAACGTCCATAGGCTGCGGTGACTGCTTACCATCAGGCGGGCCGTAAGCTTGTTTGCCACCTTAGTGGTATAAAAACAAGACCCATTCCAGCCAATGATAGGGCTTTAAGACATCAGACCTCACGTTGCAGTAGCGCCATCTCCTGGACACTGGAATCGCGAAAACCCTCACTATTACGAATTTCACGACTTATAATTAGTTCCTCACCCCGCGACAGGTGTCGCTGGAGGGCGCGGCCGCGTCGCCCAACGTGAAGAAGGACCGGCGCAAGTTCGGGCTGCGCAAGAAGAAGTCCAACAGCAAGTGCGCGTCCGTCGAGCTCGCGCCGCCGCTCATGGACGGATCCGCTTCGCATATGGTATTATTTATTTATTTTATTTTATTTAACAATTTATTGCACACAATATATAATATATATAATAATAAATTACAAAAATGAAAGACGACACAACAGGCACTACTTATTTCTAAGAAGAAATCTCTTCCAGCAGGCCTATGGAAGCCTATATGGTATGGTTTGTCATTGTCATTATCATCCTAAAGTCGGAGATGACATTAAAGATCAAAAGTGTGTGTAGTGCGTAATTGTACAAATTTAGCATTTATTTATGTAAAGTATCTCGTTCCTTATCTTGTTGTTTCTCCCGCACCGTCTACCGTTTTCGATCATTTTTTTTCGAGGTTAGATGGTAGATAAAGCTACTTTAGCTTTAAGTCAATGTACCTGTAGTACATAAAGTTTTAATAAATAAATAAACATGTTGCTCCTATAAAAAAACAAATCCAAAAAGGTGAAAATAGACTTTTTCTTTTTTTTGTATCTAGATGTCTCACAGCTTACAACAATAAGATAAATACAATAGCAAAAACTTTATCAGCATTTACGAGACACCACAGACAACATTTTAAAATTTAAATGTTTATACGATTTTACTTCATTATGAATGTAATAATTTTAAATAATGTATCCTTTGGGTTTATTTTTTATAGTGGAATTTTTTTTATATGTGATCTTGAATTTCATTTCCGACTATAGCGGTAAATCCCGATTTCTACCAGGGTCCGCTTTCTCCTACTGCTGGAAACTACATCCTGAAGTTCTTTAAGAAAGAGGTGAAATGGTTTTACGGGGTCGGTGGCGCGTGGGCGATGCCCCTGGTATTGCAAACGTCCATAGGCTGCGGTGACTGCTTACCATCGGGCAGGCCGTAAGCTTGTTTTCCACCTTATTGGTACAAAAAATATATGGGGACCAGGCGCGTATTACTGCATTGATGGCGACCTGAGCCACTCGGGTCGCGGGCTGCCACGCAAGAGGTCCCGGGTTCGATTCCCGGCCGAGCAGAAATTGAAATGATTAATTTCAATTTCTATTACGGGTCTGGGTGTAGTATGTATAATAAGTATGTAATTAAAAGTATATAAGTACTTAATCAGTTATCTAGCACCCGTAACACAAACTTTGCTTTCTTTGGGGCTAGACGGCGCTGTGTGAATACGTCCGAACATATACATTTTTTAAATGTATTTCTTATACACCATTCATCTTTATTAAGATGTGAATTGTAAACTGTAATTTATTGGGAGAAAATAAACGTTTATTTATTTATTTATTTATTTCTACAACACACGTAGTACTAGTGTGTCCGCGACATAGCTCGCGCTGCGAGACAGCCCCATAACCATGCCCCCCGTTCCCCCCGCAGACCCTGTCGGCTTTGACGGCGCCGCCGTCGCCGGGCGGCGGGGCGTGCTCCGCGCCCAGCTCGGCCGCCTCGCTGCCGATCGGTGAGTCTCACTCAGTTCTCTACTCTGTGGCCGCGGGTTCTGAGTGTCTGTATTCCGTACTCTATGGCCGTGACGTCACGTCATCGCAGGGGTGATATCGGGGGTTCTGACTGTCTGTATTCTCTATTCTATGTCTTTGATTTTTTTTTGTAATACGGCAGACAAACAGGTATGCGGGCCACCTGATGGAAAGTCATGGCAAGTGATGTCATCAGATGTGACGCCGGGGGCGTGTGTATTACGTACTTTGTGACCGTGACGTTATTACGGGTGATGCGGGGGGTTCTGACTGTCTGTATTCTTTACTCTATGACCGTGACATTATCAGGGGCGCCACCGGGGGTTTGTGACTGTCTGTATTCACTACTCTATGACCGTAACGTCATCAGGGATGCCACCGGCGGATCTATCGCGTAAAAATATTAACATGAACTTAGTCTGGCCAGAAAGTCGTGAAAAGGAATTACTAATCTTGCAACAACAAATTACTGTCTAACTCGGTACCGCACCTGTCAAGTGGCGCCCTCAAATTTTTCACTAGTTTCTTGCCAGGCTGTCTGATCACCCCATCTGACCCGGTGGCTAAAACTTGGCCTAATTGTCGCCAATTTTAAAAGTCATGTTATTTCAACAACAGCGACGCCGTTGCCGGGCAGATAAGTTTTTGGTCCTATGAAACAAATTCTAAAGTTTTTTCAGGACTTTAAAAACGTTAAACGACAAAAGGAACCTTATGTTCATGTTAATATTTTTGTGTGGTATAGTCGCGGATGTGGATAGGGGTATGCGCGCGAAATCAGGGGGTTATAGAATGGTTGGCTAGGCCGGCGGGACACAATGTGTCACTATTTTCTTATCGCGAATGGACTATAGTACAGTGATTATAATGATTTTTTAAGTGTTTTGCACACTTATTGAAACGACGCAAAACAAAAAAATATATTTAGATACAACTAAATAAATATTTCAGTTATTCCATCCAACCAGTCTACGTCCTCTGATTACGCGTGGTTTAATCACAATTATTTAAATAAAACTAACTGTTAGTTGTGAAAGTGGTAGAGCTTTACTAAGCAAAAAGGATGCACAATTGATTTATAATTAAAGTTGCAACCGACTGTCACTTGATTGTCAAAATTAATTCAGGTTTGTCGCCATGGTTGTGATTATATCAACGAATACGATTGTTTAAATCATTATACCAAGTGACCATTTACAAATTAGTTCCAAACGAGAGGTCAACGTCCGCTATTGATACTGTATTTGGCACCTACTATAATATTCCGTCCATATCCCTATTACGGCATATTATAGTAGGTAGTCCCGTACACTAAAAAGAAACAGCTGACGCTACCCTCACGGTCATTACTCCCGATGTCGTGCTGTAGTACAAGGAAAATCTATTTCTTTGTACGAAACCGAGTAATATAAGAAGAATATTTACTTATTTGTGCTTAACAGGCAATGGTAACTGGTAATATGTAATGAACGAAGGTTTCTTGGTAAATTACCCGGTTTTGTGCGAAGAATATTTTTTCCTTGTACATTGCGGGTAATGTAACTCGGTTATGTACGAGTAATAAGTGGTATATTATTTTTTACCTTTTTCTCTTGAAACACACTTTAATTAGTAAGTGTAAAAAATGAATTGTGCGTCCTTTCAGCGTGTTTGTGTCTTTGTGTTTTAGCGATCACGAACACTTAACTTGTAACAAAGAGAAAAGGCAACGTGTGATGTAAAAATATTATCGAACAAGTGTCTTAAAGTGAAATGGAGACGCTGTACATACTATGTGTTATAAAATTATGTTTTTGTCCTTTTACTAATGTTTTTTTTAATACTAAAATCTATTATTTTTTGACGATTGGATTTTTATTTTTTTTTATTTTTTTTAAACGTCAGATTAGAATAATTTAAATTTGAAACCAATATGTCTTTACGCAAGGATTCTACGAGATTGGTAAGTGCTGGCATGGTATGGAAGGGACGCCAGTTCTCTGTCTCTTTCGCGCATGTAGCCAAGCTATGGTGATATGCTCAGAGCATGACTCTCAAGCTATCTCTTTCTTTCCATAAATGGCTCTATTAGATAGACTCTTCATTAACTTCATTTCAAAAACTGTCTTCTGTCAATCTTAGTGAGTAAATATTCTATTCTTGTGTAAAAAAATATGTTATTTAGATTTAAAAATTGCCAACCCTACTAATTAATTAGGGTTGCCAATTTATAAGTTTAAAACAGATGCATTGCGTGATATAAAAGTGTCATTTTATGCTATGGTCTAAAAAGAAAATTAAGATATTTTTTTGTGTCAACTTAAGCTCGTTCTTTTACCGCCACAAAAAAGAGACTAACAAATATCTTTCTTATTGCATTCCAGCGTTTCTTTCAACATTTCTGGCCTCCACTTTAGTTCGTAAGACTATACTTTTATTTTTTATTTTTCCCCGTTTTTTGATTAAATCCTTCTCTCGTACAACACATTCGTGTCATTAGTCGCTTTTATAATCTGTGACGTGACAATGTTATCGTGGACGTCCACGATATAGGGGAGAGGTGGCAAAAAGGGGACACTATTTAATATGACAGGAGTGTGACATTTTAGGTGCGAATAGTTGTGCTTCGGGGTTGCTACAGATCAAAAATGTTGTCGTCTCGAGACTTTTCTTTGGGCACCTTTATAATTTGTAACGTGACGATATTATTGTAGACGTCCACGAATAGGGGAGATGTGGCATGAAAGGGATAAGTCAATAAATCGGTAAAATAAGAAACTGCTCGAGACGACAATATTTTTGTTCTGTGGCACCCACGAAGCACAGCCATTGGCACCAAAACGTCACACTCCTGTCATATTAAAAATGGATGGCCATTCATGCCACCTCTCCTCTATCTCGTGGACGTCCACGATTATATCGTCACGTTACAAATTATAAAAGCACCCATTCACTTCCATAGCCAGAGCTTTGCTTTTTGGCCATTTAGGGTTCCTTCGCACTCAGCTGATTTGTTTGTATCAACGGTTTACCGTTCATCTCATGCGGAACCGCGTTTTCGATTCATGCTAGCTCCCAATATCGACCTCATAGATCACGCAATTTTGTTAAGTAATAATAAATAATAATTATCACATATCCAACTCGCTATAATAATAATCACCAGATATAATTATAGTCACAGATCATTGTGTAATTATAATTAAGTAAGCTCTTGTTCTTTTCCTGTTTTTTTTTCGTAACTAATGATTGTATGACAATTTTCAATCACGTAATTTCTCACTTTCTAGCGCTCAACAGTGTACTGCATTGCGTTTCATAGTTCTACAATTATTATGTTTCCTTACTCTCTTTATAAACTTCGCCTTAATTTTCCAACACCCTTCTAGTAAAGATATAGATAAACTTTCTTGAATTTCTGCTAATTGCTTTAGTCAGTCCGTATTTTTCGAATATCGCACGATGGTAACTAGTTAATAAAAAAAAATTGTCGTCAATATGCCGGTTGTGCTCCCGCACGCGAGGGCCCGGGGTCCGCCTTGACCATGCTCCGGGATTTGGTAGATCAGGTAATTACAGTGGAGCGACTGCCATCTGACCTAAATCACCCTGTTAAAAGGGGAATCTGAACAGATTGGATCATGGTTACACATTCTGTCGCCTGAATGTGCAGTTTTCCTTACGGTGTTTTCGCTCACCGCCGTGCCATAATAGCATATTTGCGGGTTAGTCTACGCAGTGAGCCGTTGACGTATCATTATCCCTATTTTATTATCTATACATAGTATTAAACAAAGTCGCTTTGTCCCTCTGTATGTATGTATGTGTGTACGCTTAGATCTTTTGAACTACGCAACGAATTTTAATGCGGTTTTCAAAAAATATAGAGTGATACAAGAATATGGTTTGTAGTGTTTCAACACGCGAACGAAGTCGCGGCGAGCCACCTAGTTCATTATAAAAATAACCTTTACAAAAAAAAAACATTCCATAAAGAACAACATCCTTTCATCTAATTGATAAGAAAAAATTGCCTATCTCAATGACGTTCATGTTGATAAGCGACACAGTCTCCGGTGTTAGATAAGGATGATCTAATCTGCAGATTCATCTTAAGACTTATCAGTTTTCGATGGCGCGTATATGTGTACGTGGAGGGAAATGTACAGCACAGTAGTGACAGTGAAAAATATAGTTTATTTTACAATTGAGGGCGTTAGGTACGACTGTTGATAGTGATAAATAATATGTTGATTAAGTTTCTTAAAACTCACCTATTTGCAGTAGCCAGTCGCCCCTGCTTCGAAATGTATACATTTTTTTTTATTGATTAATAGCTGTAGTCTGTATGGCAGTATACTGTATAGTTTAGCAGTCAAATATCTGAATATTTGACTGTCATCTGCCAAAAAATGCGACTCCGAATATAACACATGTCATTTTCTTCTTTAACATTCTACTTTTAAATAAGTTGTTTCTTATGTTTTTGTGTAAGTTTATGGTATTTGAAGTTTATGTAGTGAAAACGCTAAGTTTTTAAAAATCTAAATCGATCTGTTACGACCATTTTAATAAGAAAATTGGTCATATCGCTCCATTCGTTCTCACATGACGCTCTTATCAACGTACATATTTTTTTATATAAGTACAAGAGCTAGAAGATTCGTAGAACACTTGTTGACGTACCGTACAGAGTATCTATACTGCATATGTGATTTATCTTAAAGAGAAAAGTTTTATAATTTGTTTGTTTTCAAGATCGATACAAGTCTTAAAACATTTGCTCCCTAAATATAAACGATGCGCTCTTGATCCAATAAAACTGCTCTATTGTTTAGTATTCATCGCGATCCGTAATTATTGCATAAGCAGGTGGTAACTGTGGTATACGCAAGTGGCAGTGCATAACCTCATTCTTTTGTCTTTTTAATAATAATAGTCTATACAAGCAGATATATATTTGCAAATATAGTGGTAAACAACTTGGAACTGTGGATGCAGTGTCAGTGTTTCAATGTGACGGAAAACATACGTCAGAACTTGTGTTGAATCTTGGCTGATTTTCCATAGACCCGGGTGTTGTTACTATGTGAAATAAAGTGTATTTTTATCTACACTTAAACTCTAATTTGTGCTGTTTTTCCTGTAAATCTTTGACCAAATGTAAACTATAAAAATTGTTAAATAAGTAAATAAAAACTTCTAAAAGACAGTTTTTCTAAAGAAAGTCGACATTGAGAATGTCTACCGAAAGTGGGGGATTTTTTATATATGTAGCAAAAGGCGTCTGTCTGTACATAGTCCAAGTATTGAGAGATATAGAAGAGGAGTACAAAAGTGAGTCGAACTTTATTTATTTCTGTTTAGTAGTCTAGGATTGTAAGTAGCTAGATTAGGGAGATGAAATTGGTATATTTGTTATAATTTTTGTTTACGATTCGAAATCAGTAAAATTAGTCAGCGATTGGATATTACATAGCCATTTTCTAACATCAATAAACCAGTAAAACTGAAGATTATTCGATGCCCATTTAGTAGTTGTCTATAATTTTTAGATTATTTAATTAAAATACAATGGAGTACATTCTCATCATTGACGTAATGGGATTCGCCGGCGTTTATAGATAGCCAGAGATCAATTTCTCATAACAATTTCATAAGCTATAGATATTCAGATATTCACGAACTCCCGCGAGAATATTTCTGCATAGTATGTTGAACGTCTAACGGAATGTAACTAGAAATGCAACCTGTAAAATGTCGACAGATGCGCAATCTTCCATGCCAATGTTCGAAACTTTGAAACTTTGCGTTTATCAACCTCAGGTATAGTGGTGATTTCTTGAAGTTATCGAAGTTGGCACCATAAATGCACAAAGTATTAAACTACTAGTAATTTAGTAACCATCTTTATATCACGCCTTTTGGGGAACAGAGAGACGCGTCACATATTATATTAGGGATACAAAAATGTACCTTATTTTATGAGCAATATATTCCACTTTGATCTTGCTCTCCGAATTAGTTAGGGCCCTATATTAAGGAAGTAAAGGACGCTAAAGTGTATATCTTTTTTACGAAGCTCTATTAGCAACCACCATAACAGCAACAATTCTCTTTAAATTTTTTGAATTGTCATATTTCGTCAAATTATACAATAATTTTTCGTAAAAATGTTCAACTAACTTTCGTCAAAATAATAACGCAAATTGTAAAAAATATACCAGCATCTATCGTCAAATTATACATACATATTTCGTCAAAGTATTCCACCATCTGTCATCAAAATTTAATTATCCATATATCGGTAACATATTATACGAGTACAACCATCTTTCGTCAAAATATACCGCAATTTTTCGTCATAATGGACATATATATTTCGTCAAAATATACAATCATCTTTCACCAAATTATAAAGCCATCCTTCACCAACTTATACAGCCATCCTCCGTCAAACCATACAGCCACACCTCATCAAGGTACACCCACCTACAGACCTTACATGGAGCCGTATCTTCCCGTAGCATGCGCCGCTGCGCGTCCGCAGTCGCTCCCAGGCGCGGAGTGCCTGGCCGCGGCCGCGGGCCCGGCGTCGCTGACCAGCTTGACCCCGGACCAGCAGCTGAGGGAGGACTTCACTGTGTTGGCTAAGGACCTCGTGGCTACGTTGAAGGGGGTTGTTTCTACATTGGTAAGTTTACGTGGTTCTTAACTGTCTCAGTGGTGGGGGCGAGTGCCTGGGCTTTGCTAAACACAGAGGTAGGCATTTGGCCGCCATCATCTGTTGGAAAGCGACGGTAGCATAATGGTTAAGGTGTCCAACTCATAAGCAAGAGGTACCCCCGAACCCGGGTTCGAACCCCAGTGCGGCCATGTACTAATGACTATTTTCTGATCATTACATTAGGTGAATACTAACCGATGCTCTTACGGTGAGGGAAATCATCGTGATGAAACCTGCCAATTTTTGCGACTGAATGTGTAGCCATGATCCAATCTGGTCAGGTTTCCCTCTTAACAGGGTCACGGGGATCAGATGACAGTTGCTCCACTGTAATTACCTGATCTGTCCAATCCTGGGTTATGGTCAAGGTGGACCCCGGGTCCTTGTATGCGAGAGCACAAACGGGACATTAACGCCAAGATGGTCTGATGGAAAGTGACGCTACGGGCAAAGCCATCATGCCATGGAGCCATAGAGCATGCCTGTCGAAAAACTGAATATTAACTCTAGCCTTGAAGGTGTTCAGATCATATTGATCAAGGAACAAACTCGCAGTCAACGTGTTCCATTCCTTCTTAGGGTGTTAGACCACATATTTGGCCGCCTGTACGTTGTGGTGTGGTTGCGGTTTTTTATATACTACGCAGTGACAAACGAGCAGACTGCCCACCTGATGGTAAGTGGTGACTGTCGCCCATAACCATAACATCTACGATTCATGGTTTAGGTTGCAGGCAACAAAAATGCAGAACCGCAGGTGCGTTGTCACTGTGAGGACTGAGATGAAATGCCTCATGCCTGTAATTGCACTAACTACCTTGTCCTTTAAACCGGAACACAACAACGCAAACATTGTCGCTTGACACCAGAAATAGATAAAGCTCTGGTACTTACCCAGACTCCTCTGCCTTGACAGAGTCCTTCCACCTGATAGCACTATAACACTAGTTGACTGTACATTACCCGCTCGCCCTCCCAGGTATGCGAGCGCGGGCGATTGCGCGCGGCGATGGACGCCTCGGAGGCGGGCGCGGCGGCCGCCCCGCCAGCCGTGCTGGCTGCTCTGAGAACTAACCTCAATTCGGCGTTGCAGCAGAATTCGGGTGAGTAGCATAATATAAGAAACAGCTCTTAAAAGTTCACTTAAGTCAGCCTTCTTTACGTAAAGGCCGATGTACATACGAGTATATTAAGTTGTTAAGGACTTAACTGAATGTTAACTTAATTTTAAGCCACTAACCTCGGCTTGCATCAAATTCTTAAACACGTTCAAGAATGAAATTTAACGGTTTTTTTTGTAATGTTTTTGTTTAAGTACCAACTTAAATGCGTTCAAGAATTAAGTGCAAGTCGATCTTAATCATTGGCTTGACAATATTTGCTAAACTAATAAAGATAGCTTAATGGGATAAAAAAGTATATGAAAAAGAGTTTTATTTTAGACAATAGACCCTTTTTACTTTGATGAAATACACTATATTTTGTCATGATAGCTCAATAAAATCAAAGAAACAAGTGTATTTCATCAAAGTAAATAGATCTAAATATCTTTTTTTTTTCATATACTTTTTGTCCCATAAAACTGATTGAAACTTTTGATTATAAAATGTAGCCCATGCCATTCCCAAGATTGCTACTCCATCAAACCCAAAAATAATGTTTGTAATAAGTTCATTGGTTTCCGAGATTACCCCCAACCCCAATATCCAAACTTACAAAATATAGTATATATATTACATACTAGCCGTGTGGTGTCCGGCAAAGTAGAATAGCACCAACCCCTTACACTCATGGGTGTCGTACAAGGCGACTAATGTTTTCGAGGCAAAAGATCAAGAGTCTCCGTAGTCTGGAAATTGGGCAGCAGCATTTTCCATTGTTATATTTAAACACTGCGATCTCCAACCCGCCTGCCAAGCGTGGAGATTATGGCAAAAACCTCCCCTTTCGTGGGAGAAGCCCAAAGCCCTGCAGTGGACTGTTACGGGCTGTGATGATGATGATGATGATATAACATACTTGGGAGGAAGCCTATGTCCTGAGACATCCTGTGGTCGAAATGATATTGATAGATGATATAGAAAACACTTGCAACGCCATCTAGTTACAAAATTCCCAATAAACCCACCTTTCCCGTAAATAATGATCCGCGAAGTGTGTCGGTGTGCAGAGCTGCGCTCGCGGCTGTCGCGCATCCACGACGCGTCCGACCTCGCCGAGATCTCGTCCGTCAACATTTCCGATCCGGTGAGTTTGGGGTCTTTTTTTTTTTGTTTTTTGTTTACATGGCCTTTTTTCGCACTGTGATATTTTAAAATTTGACATTTTCTCTAGCCACAAATCTGTATTAAATCGTTATTGACATCGATCTTCGACGTAATACGATTGTCGAAGATAGTTGAGGAAATGTTTTTGGCTGTAATAGATATTTTAGTGTCATTATTGGACGTTTGTAGCTAGAAAAAAATGTCGAATTTGAGATGTCACAGCGCGAGAATAGTCTGCTTATTTTGTTTTATTCATATACTAGTGGCATTCATACGATTGATACAAATTGAGTTATCTGCAAAAACTCATCAATAGCAGACCTGGGGTACAGAAGGCTAATTACATAATTCTGTTTCCAACAATTCTCTGATTTCAATTATTGAAATTGTTACTCTTGCGATTATCTACAATCGATTCAATAGTTTCAATTTATTGCAATGGAACTTTGTGAGCAATTAAATCGATGATACGGAATCGCAAAACTAACAATTTCAATCATTGAAATCAGTGAATTTACGTAACAGCGTTACGTAATAAGCCTACAGGTAGCTTAGCGCCTTGGGGCTATTCTCGCGCTTTCAACATTCAAATTCGACATTTACTCTAGGCACAAATCTCTATTAATAAGTCGCTGAAATCTCAATAGCAGGCAGAAACATATTCTAATTATCTTTGCCAAAGCTTTATTGTCGAAGATCGTTTTCAATTACATTCTTTATTGAGATATTTAGCTAAAGAAAATTTCGAATTCTAATGTCGAAAACGCGAGGATTGCCCCCCTGGGCTATTGTCAATAGTGTCAATGCATCCATATGCGCTTATACCATTTGGCTAAATTCAGTAGCCTAAATTTATAAGCAAAAAGCGTGAGAGCAAATCAAAGTAGAATGTATTGTTTATATAATAAGGTCAATTTTTGTATTACGACTTATAAAAAGCGGACTGATGCGTGACTTAATATAAGTGATACAAAAATGCACCTTACTCTATGAGCAATACATTCCATTTTAATTTGCTCTCACGCTCTTTGCTTCTGAATTTAGGTTACTGAATTTAGTCAATTGTAATAAGCGCAATAGCCTTGATTTCCTTTCTAACCTCACCCCCCAACCCTCCAGGCGACGCGTCAATTCCAGCAGTCGCTGTCATACAGCTCGTCGTGCGTCTCCGCGTCGGAGTTCTTCGATGCGGAAGAACATGATGATGACGCGCCCGCCGACGACGGGCTTCCTGGGGACGAGGTGAGATTCTAGTAGCTTGGGAATAGAGGCGGGTTTCGTGTACCATTTTTAAATGCGAAAAAACTTTGCAGAACCCCAAATAATGTTAATCGGCCATTCATTCGAGATTCAACTTTTGCAATGACCTGTTAACAAACTGTCAATTGGCCTTTTCAAAAACCGAAAGATTAACAAATTGTTACGTAATTTTTTCGTTGACATGCGTTTCAGAAACCGGGTGTTAGTGTGGTAAGACGCCAGCGCGCGCCTTCTAATACTTGTCTTTTCTATCTATACCAATTAACTCGAGTGTGAAAGAGATAGGTAGCGCACGCGAGCGGACGCGTGGATGCGAGCGGTTTCAAAAATAGGGCCCCTGGGCACGAAGTGAGGATAGATGGGTTATGATGATGTAGGGTACCCCATATATAGGACATGCTTCATGGCCGTGTCTTTTTTAATATCACTAGGGTGACAAACAATCTTGCGGTCTGACATGTTAAGCAGTTACCATAGTGCACCGTGCTGCGGACCCCGTAAAATGAATGTACCTAATACTCCATCTACCTCTATACGCTAGAATTTCCTGTATAGTGGATGCCAAAGTCACACCCAAAGATTAGCACACACTTTGGTTTTATAGTCAGGCTAAGCAGTCCCTATCTTACTTGTGTGGCAAGTGTTTCTCAAAAATGTCAAACGTTGTATAAAGGTCATACAAAATATTATCACCAATGGACAATACACTGATTAGTCCATAACAAAATAGAAAATAAACTTATTTTAGAACGATATAAAACATAAGTGGTCTTATTTTGTAAATCGAACCACTAACCCATTGTCAAGGCATCCGGCAAACACGACTCCCAAAGATTTCTCCGCCTACCGTCATAATTTTTTTTTCTAAATTTTACAACTACCCTCACCTCTACAGGCGGGTGTGATCGAGCTGGACGGGGACTCTTCGTCCGAAGCCGGCTCCCTCAGCAGCGAGGATGGGTCAGCCACTTCAGACAATTCGGAAGGTAAGGGAGTCATCCAAACTAAAATTAAAATAATATGGAATGTATGGAATAAAATAATGTGTCAAGTTTACAATAATCCAATGTAATGTGTCGCTATGTAAAGCATTCGGTGCCTAATGCTTATGGGGTCCGATTCGTACCTCGAGGTACCGGGTTCGCACCCCAGTGCCGTCATATACCAATGACTTTTTTCTGAGTTATGTACATTAGTTGAATACTAACTGATGCTGTTACGGTGACGGAAAACATCGTAATGACATCTGCACATTCAGGGGATTGGTATGTGTAGCCATGATGCAATCTGGTCAGGTTCCCCTGTTAACAGCGTCACAGAAGTCAGACGGCCGTTGCTCCACTGTAATTGTCTGATCTGCCAAATCCGGGATCATGGTGAAGGCTACCCCTGGCCTTCGCGGAGCACAACTGAGATATTAACGCCAAGATGATCAATATCAATATCAAATCATTTATTTAGTCATGAATAAAGGTGGTCTTATATAATAGTGGCTCCATGATGTGCCTCTTGGCATACTAAATATTAGTTACACATTTCATTAAAATAATTAAAAATTCAATAAATTATTGTCATTTAAAATTAAAACAATTAAACGTCAGCCAATATAAAAATAAAAAAATTCAATAAATCGATGTCAATAAAAATTAAAATATTGAAATGTCAGAAAATACAAACTTAATAACTTAATTAAATGTCAGAAAATACAAAATTAAAATTTCAATGTATAAATAATATAAATAAATAATAGCGGCAGGTATACAAGGTCCTGCAAAAAAAAATTATAAATTTAAATAATCTAATGTCCATTGGTAAAAAAATAATAAAAACTCAAATTAGTCAATCAATAACTCAAACTATAACTAATCTAGAACTAGCTATAACTCTCACCCCTCCCACCAACAGTACTATCAGCGGAGCCCATAACCCTCCGCCTCGCCGAGAACGGCTCAAGCATCGAACCCCACTCCTCTGGCTGGGCGCGCCGCACGCGACTGCCCTGCCCGCGGCCCACGCCGGGCGGCCCGAGCCTCTGGAACCTGCTGTACAAGAACATAGGGAAGGACCTCAGCCAGATATCCATGCCGGTCACCATCAACGAGCCGCTTAATATGCTGCAGGTTGGTGTATACACGCATACACGCAATATACGCACTATCTGTCTCACACACACACACACACACCACCCAGCTATCCATGCCGAAGCAATACTACATTCTTCCTTTTTTCCCCTTTCTCTCTCTCTCTCTCTCTCTCTCTCTCTCTCTCTCACACACACGCCCCGATCCACCCTCCAGTCCACCTGTCCCCGAGCTACCATGCCACAAACAAACAAATACAAACTTATGACACACTTATTTTTGGGCCGAAGAAGTTCTTAAACGTAGAAACTTCTCATTTCCGTCCAGTGCATGCATTTTTTGCTTGTTGTGTATGTATGTATGTATGTACAAAAACCTAAACCTATATCCCCATAACTGCGCAGGGCGAGGCTTGTAAATGCAGTGATTCTATTGGTACTTAAGAAAATCCATCTTTCGCAACGCATTTTAGTACGTCACGAATACTCAGCCTTAAAAGCTTATAAAACTTGACTAAATTCAGTTGTCTAAGTTCGAAATCGAAAAGCGTGAAAGCAAGATCAAAGTGGAATGTATTGCTCATAGAATAAGGTCCATTTTTGTATCACGCCTTTTGGAAAGCCGAGCGACCTGTAACTTATACAAATGTTATAAAAATGGACCATATTCTATGAGCAATACATTTCACTTTAATCTTGCTCTCACGCTTTCTGATTCTGAATTTAGACGATTGAGCCAAGTGTATAAGCTTATTAAGTATTTTCTCAGTTATTTAACACCTACAACGCGCTGTGTGAATTCCCCAAGCGCATTTATATTATATTCTTTATTGTGCACACAACAATGTTAAGACCTTAAGTTAGTTCACAAAGGCTATCTTATCTCTGCAAGAGATATCTTCCAGCCAACCTGAGAGGTGTGATGTTATTTATCGCATCATTTTTCTTCCCCCAGCGCCTCTGCGAAGAGCTAGAATACTCCGAGCTCCTCGACTCTGCCTCCCAATGCCAAGAGCCGCTGGAGAGGGCGGCACTAGTCGCCGCTTTCGCTGTGTCGGCGTACGCGGCCGCCGCCCACCGCGCTGCCAGCAAGCCCTTCAACCCGCTGCTGGCTGAGACGTACGAGTGCAGCCGCGACGATAAGGGCTTCCAGTTTATAGCTGAGCAGGTGAGATTCTGGTAGCTAGCTACCTCTATTCCCTAGGGAATAGAGGCGAGTTTTATGTGTCCTTTCAGTATCTCGACAGGCAGGGGGGTAGGACCGTATTGTCTGAGGAATAGAGACGGGTTTTGTGTAGTGTAGGCCGACGCTGCCAGTAAGCCCGCTACTGGGTGAGACGTACGAGTGCAGCCGCGATGATAAGGGCTTGAAGTTCATTGCTGAGCAGGTGAGGTTCTAAGTAGCTAGGGAATAGGGGCCAGTTTTGGGGCAAAACGCCAACACATCGTTCAACCAATTGTTGGCAGAGACAAACAAGTGCATTCGCGATATAGGATTTCAATTCATTGATGAGCAGGCAAGATTCTATATAGCTAGGGAATAGGGGCGATATTTGTGTGACCTTTCAGGAGACCCGACAGGCAGGTTTGGGCCGTATTGACTGAGGAATAGAGGCGCATTTTGTGCCAGCTAGCCTTTCAACCCGCTGCTGGCTGAAACGTACGAGTGCAGCCGCGATGATAAGGGCTTCCAGTTTATAGCTGAGCAGGTGAGATTCTAGTTGCCGGGGAATAGAGGCGAGTTTAGTGCAGCAAACGCTAGCAAGCCCTTCAACCCTTTACTGACATATATGGGATTTCAGTTCCTTGCGGACCAGTAGCAGACCAGTAATAGTAGCAGTATTTAACATTTAATAATTGTATACTACGTCATCTACGTTGGCCACTGGCGATAGAAAATATCCAGTTAGAATAGTGTAGATTTATATATCAAATTATCAAATTATCAAATATCAAATAAAAAAATATCAAATTAGAACACTGAGATAGCCAATAACCCTGCAGGTGACTGTATTAAATAGGCAATACCGCACGGAAATCCGTCCTGGGTTTTTATATATATACAGTCAAAACCTGATATAGCGACATTGAAGGGACCGTACGTTGCCGACGTTATATCCGATAGTTGTTATAAGCAATACATATACACAAGTACAGTAGTTATATTAGTTGTGTAGTTATATTATCATAGGTATCTATCTAGTATAGGTATAGGTTATGTATGTGAACTTGTTGTTGATAACGCATAAATGCAAGGTCTAATCAAAACCAATACATAAATCAAGCTGTCACTCACGCAGTCATTTAGCGCACTAAACAATTGGTGTAAAATATGCAAGGTCAAATGGCCGGGAAGAGGTTCGGATGAGGTGGGAGAAAGTGCGTAGGTAATAATACGCCTAAATATTCCTTCAATGCTTATCAATAAGATTTAAAATCGTTCGTATTGTTTTGTTTTGCTGGGACAAGAAGCGGTTAGTCGTTATAGTCGATGAATATCGATAAAGTTTCGTCGTTGTAAGCGATATGTCGCTGTATCCGATGTTGTTATGGGCGGTATGTTTACTGAATAGTTTACTAGAGATTCGGGCGGGATCTTACAATCCGGCTGTAATAACCGATCGGTCGTTGTAAACGATGTCGTTATAATCGGTTTCGACTGTATATAAATTTAGATATTTATTTGTGTAACCTTTTCAGTATACTCAACGTCGGGCGGGTAGGACCGTATTGACTGGGAAATAGGGCGAGTTTTGTGTAGCGACATTTGCACTTTATTATTAATATATCCCTTAGTAAAGATCGCTGGTCCCAGCTGGATGCGCACCCGTCTTTGTGTAGATCCCTAGGGGAGGCTTATGCATAGCAGTGAGTGTCTTTCGGCTGATGTGATGATGATGATGTGATGTGATGAAACATAATACCGACATGTGCGCCAATCCTAAAACTTACCTTTGTTTACTCTCGGAAGGATATTACACGCACACTCACACAACCATACATTAACACAACACAATCACATTTACAGATCACATCATCACACACTGTGCTCCATGCAAACAATGTTATTTATAATTTTCTTCTATGCGGGTAGATTAACGTCAAATTGTTTTTTTTTTTATTATTTTACTCCTACCCTTATTTGTTGTATAAGTTTAAGCAATATATTATGACTTATGGAGATTTAAGAGTATGACTCTTGTGGAGAAATCGCCACTTTTTCCTTCACGTCTATCCAATATTCATATCTTGGCCTTCCTCTTCCTCTCTTCCCTTCAACTTTGCCTTCTATTATCACTCTTAAAAAGTTGTAACAAAGGCGTACTGATGTAACAAATAAAATAAAACTAAAAAAATGTCTCCAGGTATCCCACCACCCGCCAGTATCGGCCTGCCACGCACAGTCCTCCCGCTGGGTGGTGTGGCAGGAGGCGCGCATCAAGACCCGGTTCTGGGGGAAGTCCATGGAGTTCCAGCCGGCCGGGAAGGTGCACCTGCGGCTGCTGCCCAGCGGGGACCACTACTCCTGGAATAAGGTGAGGTGGTTGGGTTTTGTTAAGGTTTTTGACATGTTTTTTGGCCGTGTAGTTTTATTAGGTTAGATTTAAAAGCTTATAAGTTTATGACGCGAGAGTTCCGAAGACATTTTCCCGAAGAACAGTGATTTTGTTATTGCTAAAGTAATAACTTATTTTTTAGTGTTTTTTTTTTACTATATATGATGCTGAAGACTGATCAATTTCTTTTGTACGTTTCTACACTTTGCTTTGCTCAGTCATACAGCAAATGTAATCTAAAGAATGACTCATGTTACACCGTGCTAGGTCCGAGCTCAGTCTCTATTTAGAATACCTAACTTGAGACCTTCAATCTTCATAGTTCGATTTAAGAAATAAATATTCATATTGTATTGTAAATTTAATAGACTGAAATGAAAGCGACGGCTATAAACTGTCAAATACCCCTCCTAAACCACTGCTATTGTCAAATTTGGTGGCCTTAGTCACCTAATGTTCTAGCTTTTTGTATGACATTGAGCCATTTGTAGACTTGTGACAGTGTGACCATGTCATCGCATCAGAAATGAGGAGCTTCGCAAGCGAACCAAGGTCACCGACATAGCTCTAAGGATTGCCAGACTGAAGTGGCAGCGGGCAGGGCACATAGCTCGAAGAACAGATGGCCGATGGGGCAGTAAAGTTCTCGAGTGGCGGCCACGTGCCGGAAGACGCAGCGTGGGTAGGCCTTCCACAAGGTGGACTGACGACCTGGTAAGGATCGCAGGTACCAGCTGGATGCGGAAGGCACAGGACCGGCCGCCGTGGAGATCTCTGGGGGAGGCCTATGCCCAGCAGTGGGCGTCTTCTGGCTGATATGATGACCATGTCATGTACACTCTATAAGTCAAGGTTCCATCTATGCTCCAATACCTTCGGTTGATATATAAGAAAAAACAGTTATTCCATCTGTCACCGCGCCAAACTCTTTTCCGCTAAGCTGTAATTGTGTCATTTTTTTCTTATCAAAATTAAATGTCAAACTTTATGTCATACGTGTCTGTCTGTCCGTCTGTCCAGGTGACGACGTGCGTGCACAACCTGTTCGGCGGGCAGCGCTGGGTGGACCAGTACGGGGACATGCTGCTCGCCTGCCACGACTCCGACGTCTCCGTCAAACTCAACTTCATCAAGGTACGGTGTAGCTGGGAGTGTGCTTATAGACATTAGCAGCCTATGAGTTCTATTTTTAATGACTCGCCTCGATTCAAACAGTTTTCAATAATGATTTCCGTTATGAAAAGTTCGATATTTTAATGCGTGATGTTGATTTTTCCTATTTTTGAACCGTGCTCTTTCGGTGTTGCCAATGGATATAAAGCTATTGAATTTTTCATGTCGGAAATCGTAATTGAAAACCGTTTAAATTGATGTGAGCTGTTCAAAAATAGAGCCCCAGAAATGGAATATCTAAATGGTTTCCAAATTATTCTAATAATTTACAAGAGAAACTCCACTTTATACCGATAATAGTGGTTTAAGAGACCCACGAATCGTTGGTCTGCCCGTGCACAACTTGGCACATTAATAAATTAAAAGAGTGATACACACATACATATGCATGTGTGTATGTAATCTCTTTATTGCATCAATTTATAACATTACAGGAAATAAAAACACAGTTTATAATGCAAAGGCGAGCTTATCCCACAGCGGGATTTCTTCCAGCTAACCTTTGATAAGCCGAGAAGACCTTTGATGAGCGGTGAAGGCAATCAATACATACATAAAGCTCACGCCTGTGTCCCACAGGTGGGGTAGGCAGAGACTATGGACCGCCACTTTGCTCTGTCCTGACACGACTCCCTAGCCTCGCATATATCCACAACTCTTTTCATACATCTCCGTTTATTCTTACCACTTCGGATCCCAGCTTTTTTGAGAACATTACTGATCTGATCAGTGAATATTTTCCTGGGTCGTCTTCTCAAGGGCCGGTTTTCCAGAAAGAGCAGAAAAGAGGGATATTGACTCTAAAATGATAATTTTTTATTTGTAGGCTAGTTCATGGTCATCATCCCGTCACGAGGTCCGGGGGGCCGTGGTGGATGGCTCTGGGAGGCGTTTGCGTCTGCAGGGGCGCTGGTCCGAAGCGCTGTACGCGGGGGACCCGCCCGCCGCGAGGTGCCTTTGGCGGCCTGGTGAGTGCCCACACACACATATACACATACGCACACCACACATGCAAGCACACACACACACTGTCCAAGGCATACTCTCGAATAATAAATAGGCAGTTCGATTCCACTCTCGACAAATTATAGGTCTCTGTCAAGCCCGAGGAAACCGCCTGGGTGAATACCACCGCCTTATCTATTTTTGCCGCCAGCAACAATGCTTGCATTGTTGTGTTCCGGTTTGAAGGATAAGGTAGCCAGCGTAATTAAAGGCATAGGGTATTTCATCTTATGTTATGTTATCCGGCGGGCAAACAGGGCATGCGGGCTACCTGTTGGAAAGTGGTCACCGCCGCCTATGGACATCAGCATCACCAGGGGTGCTACCAATGCGTTGCCCGCCTCTAAGGAAACCTCTAATATACCTCTTGAACGATCCCATGTCATAGTCCAAAGGAAACACTGTGGTTGGGAGCTCATTCCACATCCGAATCGTACCTTACAGTGACAACGCACCTGCGGGTCTACATTTTCTTTGCCTGCAACCTAAATGCATAAATCGTAGACGTTACGTCCGACAGTTAACGGTTACCACATAAGCTGTCTGCTCGTTTGTCCCAGCGCTGAATAAAAAAAGTCTTAGACCCGGGGCCAGATTAGAATGCTTGCGGAGGACACAGGAACTAAATTTGCCAGACAGTGAACAATATAAACAATGACAAGGACGCCATAACTTCAAAGCAATCTTATCTGGCCCCGAGTTCAGCATCTTACTGACATTAACGTGATACTGATCCAGCCTTCATTTTCATTTCATTTATTTTGATAAACATAAATTTACATTTCAAATGTTATTAAATTCTTAAGTAGTCATTATTCTTAAAATAATGTTACAACAGAAAAAGAAAATCACAATCTTAATGTCATAAGGTCAGTACACCGAATAACGTATTTTGTCCGAGGGAGTTAATTGCAAATTCAGATGTCATAAACATATTATTGTTATTATCACAATTAAATTCAATACAATTCGTTTGTTGGTAAAAAAAAATGTATTAATTGCATGTCAAATGTGTACTTATATAATATAATATTTATCACCGTTCCCCCACTTAGGCGCGATGCCGGCGGAGCACGAGGCGTACTACGGATTCACTCGGTTCGCGATGGAACTCAACGAGATGGAGCCCGGCATGCGGGAAGCACTGCCGCATACGGACACCAGGTTCAGGTGAGTGTATCTGTGGCTCTGTGTATATGTGTGTCTGTCTGGAGCGTCGTAGCTGGCCTGCTGGGAGCAGCAAGACCTTTTTGGTACCCGACGAAAAGAGGTGTGAGATTGGCGTGTGTTTCTGTGGTGGTGTATGTGTGTGTTTGTGGCATCGTAGCTCCCGAACGGGTGGACCGATTTCGATGTGATTTCTATATTTTGAAGCCAGTTTAATCGAGATAGTTTTTAGCTTTGTTTCGTTAAAGTCGATTTAGTAGGTTAGAAAATGTTTGAGAATGTATTAACTTGAACTGTAATTACCTGATCATGGTCAACGCTGACCCCGGGCCCTCGTTCGTGGGAGCACAACTGGGACATTAACACCAATATTATTTTTATTATTAATACAGATAAAAGTAGTACTGCCAATTACAAAACTGCAATTTACAAATGGGATCAGTAAGCTTATTTTGTCATAAGGTAAGATCATCCAGTCATACTTATATCTGTATTTAAATGTGATCGCTGTAAAACTGTCGAATAAATGAATAAATAAATATATTTCCCATTCCCAGGCCAGACCAACGCGCCCTAGAAGAAGGTCGCATAGAAGCAGCGGAGCGCTACAAGCATGAATTGGAGCAGACGCAGCGGGAAAGAAGGCGGGATTCGCCCGAGCATACGCCGGTTTGGTTCCGGTGAGTACCGCTGGGGATGTATTGACTTGTGTACTACTAGTGGACCCGGCGCGACTTCGTTCGCGTACACCCACTTTACCCCTACCTACCCTTTTTTTTTCTTGCGTATAATCCTTCCTCATAAATCACCCTACCTATTTTTGAAAACCGCGTTAAAATCTGTTCCGTAGTTTAAAATATCTAAGCGTCATAGACACATAGGGACACACAACGTGAAGCGACTTGTTTTATACTGCGTATAGAAGAGTTCCCTACACCGACGAACATGTATGAAAAAGTGAAAGAAGCTAGAGAGATTTCTTTGTGACCAACGAGCAGACAACCCACCTGATTGTAGACAGTAACCATCGCCCATAACATCTACGATAATCTCGCGTGCTCGTAGAATACCAGAATCGTAATCTCCATATGACGACCTGAGTGGCTCAATGATCAACATGCCGGGCTTCCACGCAAGAGGTCCCGGGTTCGATTCCCGACCGGGCAGAAATTGAAATGATGAATTTTAATTTCGCTTACGGGTCTGGGTGTTCTATGTATAATAAGTATGTATTTAAGTAGTATATCAGTAATCTAGCACCCATAGCACAAGCTTTGCTTAGTTTGCATGTGTGTTGCATTGTAGCGCTGTGTGAATTTGTCCACTTTAAAAACAAAAAACTCCAAATTATAGGCTAAATATTACATTACTGTCAAATATGTGGAGTGAAAGGGTACAAATATCCAAACATCCAGCCTTATAATATTAGTTAGATAAAACTCTCCGAGGCGTCTATAGTTGATTCGCGATAATAAAATGGTGAGTCATCGTTGTCCGTCGGCCTAGCCCCGCTCCTCAACCAATCGAGTCTCAGCAAATTAGGAAGCCAAGTTCACAGTGACCAGTTTACGGCAGAAAATAATAGAAATGGATACTTGCCGATTGGAATAAACAGGAAAATACTAGACTGCTAAGCAGAGGCCTTTCTTTCCTTTCCTTGATTTTTAATTTGAGAGTTAAAGTTATTCCTGATTTTAAATATAAATTTTTTGAATTTTGTACTTCATTGTGCTGTAGACTTTAATGGAATATGGGCCTTAGCGGGTTGACATCACTGGTATTTTAACCCCCGACAAGGGGGTAAAAGAGGGTTGTTGTAAGTGTCTGCCTGTGGCATCGTTATCCCCAAACTGATGGACCGATTTGGGAGCGGTTATCTCCATTTGAAAACCGAGATGGTTCTTAGCTTTGTTTTATTGAAATCGGTTTTGTAATTAAGAAAATATTTGAATAAATGGAAAATTGATCGAGGGTTATCCGACCTTTTTTTGTCGGTCAGGTTATACTTTGTGTCCCTTCACATTTTAAAGGTATAGGTTTCGTACTATGTACCTTTGTTTACTTACTTACTATGTTGACGCAACGATCAAAAATGAATCTTGGCTTCCGACACTAGGATGTTCCATTTCACTCTGTCCTGTGCCACCTCCTGCCAACAGTCAGCCCGGAGTTCCAACAGGTCTCTTTCCACTTCGTCACTCCAGCGATACCTCGACCTTACCTACCTTGCGTACCTTTGTCTACTGCGTCGAAATATCGGGCTTCTCGTAAACAAAGATACGCGGTTCTTAACCCGGAACATACCTTTAAAATGTGTGATAAGAATAAGGACATTTATTGCACATACGCAAGACACCACGACACGACAAAAAAATTTACAATGTTATAAATAATAACAAAAAAAAAGAAGTAAAAAAAAACATTGTCCTACGTGAGTAAAGTGGGATTTTACGGGTTCCACTGAAAACCAGCGTTGTGGTTCGCGGCAAGCGGCCACAACATTATGCTGAGGAGGATCCATTTACGCTGGATGCCCACGAGAAATGCCACTGGGAACCCTATAGTTGTCTTTGTGTCTTATGTACCCTTGTTTTATGTTTTCTGTGTCGTGGCGTCCTTTGGAATAAATGTTTTCTTTCTTCCTTTGTTTCTTATGTCACGGCGTGGGTAGGCCTCCCGCAAGGTGGACCGACGGTCTGGTAAAGATCGCAGGTACCAGCTGGATGCGGAAGGCACAAGACCGGCCTTTGTGGAGATCTCTGGGGGAGGCCTATGTCCAGCAGTGGGCGTCTTTCGGCTGATATGACGAATGTCGCGGCGGCCAGATGACCGTGACAGCTTAAAACATGTTATCCTTCCGTCTGTCCCCCAGTAAATCCGTGGAGGAAGGGCAGGAGTGCTGGTCGTTCGCGGGCGAGTACTGGAAGGCGCGCGCCGCCGGATTCCCCGCGCTGCCCGCGCCGCGCCTCTGGTGACCGCGGGGGGGCCCCAGGGTGAGCCGTCTTACACACACGCACGCACACACACACACACACACACACATATACGCACACGCTACGCGCACGCACGCATAGACATAGACATAGATTTTATTTGGCAATAACTACAATTATTTCAAACAAATTGTAACAATATCAACAATGATAGGTAACATGTTAAAACTAGGGTACATTCAATTAAAATTGATGGTGAATATTGTAGTGTCATGCCAAATTAGAACTCAGCTCAGCATATGCTGTAGATAGAGAAACTACAGAGATTTTCAGCCGAGCCCTATAGTGCGTGCGTCTCTTGCCAAATGGTTGAACGAGTACGAAGTGCCGTACATTTGCCATAAATATAACTAAGTATATAAACAATACTAAAGATTACAATTCCGTAACTTGAGCATAGGTAAATAATAGGTTGTTAGGCATGCAATAGGCACGCATGCGCGCGCGCAATCCCATGGGGACTACGAAGACAAGAAGAAAGATATGGTTTTTTAGTCGGTATAGGTCACAAATGTTGGCCATGTGGTGTCCGGCAGAGTAGAATAGCACCAACCCCTTACACTCGCGGGTGTCGTACAAGGCGACTAATGTTCTCGAGACAAAACTTCTAGTCTCCGAAGGCTGGAAAATGGGCAGCAACGTTTTCCATTGTTATAATTTAACACTGCGATCTCCAACCCGCCTGCCAAGCGTGGAGATTATGGCAATATCCCCTCCCCTTTCGTGGGAGAGGCCCTAAGTTCTGCTGTGGACTGTTATGAGCTGTGATAATGATGATAAGTCCGCTATACAAGGTCCCGACCTGCGGGTCTTATGATACGTATTAGTATTTTCCCCCTCAGAGAAAAAAAAAACACACGCACACCCCTATACATACATGGATACAGATTCTTTCAGTTGTGAAAACGATGTTAAATTGAAACTTTTCTTTGCAGCTAACGCCAGGCAGCGAGGTGCTATGTTAGTGGTTGTGTCGCTTAGCTTTACATTGCTAGCGTCTATTTACCTGATACATTATTTTTATTACTACGGCCCTGTTATGTATTCACACTACTAATTGTATGAGGTTGGATGAGGTTGTATGCGTTTGGTAGGTTTGTGTCTCGACGTTATGTTTTCCTTTGGTATGTTGGTTGTAAGTGTGAGGGAAATATCGGAAGACATCGTTCTCGTTTCAAACATTTTTGGGCTCAGAAATAAAAATTCTGATGAGCAAACAATTCCTACGTTTTTTACTATAACGTCAAACCTGTACACTCAATGATTAGGTTGTTATAAGCTATTGAAATAACGATATTTAGTATTGTATGCCCAGTGGTACAGTGGTGGATGAGCATATAGTTTTGGCCCCTTGGAGTATACGATTCGTTTTGGTTTATAGTATACAATTCGTAACTAAAAAATGCTAAGAATTGTGTACGCGTACTCTATCAGAATTTTTTTTTTTTTTCTGGCGGGCATTTTTGCTTCAAAACGAATGACATGTATGAGAAGTAGTTACCATAATGGGACTCTTAAGTTATTCGAGTATTGCTTAACTTTTTTATGTAAAAGAACATCTCTACCTTACAACCAACTACAGATATTTCAACTCAGTTGTGCGCGCGGCCCTATGTGTGGGTAAACCTTGTACATATACAGACACGTCACAACGACGCCACGCCATTGGCACGCCAAGTGGTCGCGTCACTGCCACATAAATGAAAGCGGTGTATTTACAAGCGCACGCACACATAGCGCCGCGCGCACAACTGAGTTGAACTATCTATACCAGTATTTGACAAGGTTAAAAATAACTCTGGAACGAACTAAAAATTAAATATTAGACAACCTACATACTATTAAGTCAGCAGAGATTTTTTTCTAAAGTTTAAAACCTGTTTGACAGCACTGTCGAATTGTTTTGGCAGTAAGTACCTGTAGCTGAGTCAAATACTGTTGTACTAATTTTCTAATTAGCATTATTTATTTTATTTTTTCGACTAAATGAATGAAATAACTCCAAGGCTTATACGATTACTGAATTACTCATTTCTTTAAAGTAATTGAATATTTTTATGTTCTTATGATCATGAAATTAGTGTTGAGGATAATCTGTATAAGGTTAATTCTTCCCTTAAAACTTAATATACTTATATAGACATCAAACATTGGGTCTCTAAGGCTGTGGTATCTGCCAATCGGTTTCCATGAAAATGACAATCTTCCCTAATTTCGCAAACTGTGTGGTGATGAGTTTCGTTAGTCGTCGTAGTTTCGTGGACATATTGTTCTGGTACAGTTGAACAGCATAAGTGCATGACCACCTTAAGGACCATATTCCTGTGCAGTTGTTAAGGGATAAAATACCCTGGGGTTAATAGCCTGTGAGGGCGTCGTAGGTTATCGAGTACAAGAAAAATTCCACTTCGTAGCGATAGTAGATTTTCAGGAGACCCATACACTTTTTAGGTGACCTAAACTTCGACTTTTCGTAGTGATACTATGTACATATCCTCTTGTGTAGGTCCTATAAGTAAAAAAACTGGTCGCCCTCACAAACTCTTGGTTCGCTTTTCAGACACTTTATAATTACCGAAAAGAAAAATGGGTCACGTCTTCCTCACAGCCTATAAGGAAGATGTATTTAGGCTAAATTGTCAGCCAATGCCCCTTTATAATCAAGTTATATACAAAATCAGTTAGATAAAATATCTAACTGATTTTGGCTAAAGATGCACCAACTACCCGGCATGATGCTGTAGCTGGAAAGGTTCTCTTGAAATGGTAATACACTTATGCTCTTGTACAGCGTACCGAAAACTGTCAAACGTTACACGACATTGATTCGCGTGCGAAACTAAAAACACTGATTAACGTAGTTGCAATACAGATGATAAAATGTAAATTACATAGGATGTAGTAAAATCGTGGGCTGTGAAACGTTTCCATATGCGTATATAGAGTGTAAATTTTAATAATTATCATTTCACATTATTAAGAACAAATCCTTTGTTGTATTAAACAAAACTGGTCCGAACAAAAAATACTTTTTCGTTTGAGAATTCTACAAACAAGTAAATAATAAGAAATTTAAAATTATAACATTGGTTAACGGGTTAGACGCTTGCCTAGATTGTTTTTGAAAATTAAACTTTATGAGGGTAGTCATACATGTCACGATAGAATGGCGAAGGTGTGAAAGGCAGGGTAGATAAATTAATACGTATGGATTTAAAGGATAATTTCCCTATATGGTTAAGGTGGGAATAAACTATATGAGATAGGCGATAAATGTATAGGTTGGGGTGCATAGTAACTTATCAGCGCTTACTATTATATACTCGCACGAAAACTTGTATAATGTTTCAGTTTCGTTCAAATATCGCCCTTATCGCAACGAAATTAGGATACCTGAAGTATGAAACAAAAAGGAACAGGTTCCATAGGCTGCGGCGGTTCAAAAGGACTATCATAAGAGCTAGAATCCCCTAGCATTATAGGACACAATATGGCGAATCGGCACGCACATGGCCTCTCTTCGCCATAGAAATTGAACCATAGGGCCGGTCCTGCTTACGGAGTAAGGTGTTTCTTTCCTCATTGAGTGTTCCGTGTACACGAGAGACTTCTATAAGTGCCAACACTCTTCCTATCCGATTTTTGACATTTCATCATACTCGGTACCTGTGCCGGCGGTAGGTCGGATGTTATACAAAATGAGGGTAGATCCGCCTTTCAGTTCTACTAACAATATGGTGAAGTGAATCTTTGGCTTTTGGATTTGCGGAAGTTAAAGTCGATCCAGCAGGACTGGCACAAGTGTGCACGAGACAGCTCGCGCTGTGAGAGAGTTGTTTCCTTCTCTCAATACTAAGATAGAGCATAATGAGAGCAATATCTATGTCGCACGCGATAGCACACTCGTGTAAGCCGTGTCGAGCACATAAAAATGACCTGATTGTTTTATTAATAAATGATCACGACTTTAAAGTCATCAAATGACAGCCTGCTTCCATTTCTTTTGTAGAATTGGCCCTGAAACTTTAAGATTGAAAAGAATAGACAAAATGGGAATGGAATAGGGAGTTATAAAATAGAAAAGTTTTCTTATAACGCCTAGCTTATAAGACATTGCTTTTGTACTAACTACTAACGTTATTGAGTAATAAAAAATAAAAAAATACGTCAATTACCTACTTGGTGTAAATGGGATGCGACATTTTTAAAGAGAGGACTTTTTGATATCTCCTTAAATTGTTGAGACCCTGGTACTGTTGATATAATTATTGGCACATTAAGGAATAAAATGTCGGATGCGGCAAACGGAATGTTATCCAAAAATATCGTTACTAGGTGATGTTAGAATCGTAATTTTGAATTAGGAAAGCGAAGCGAAAGAAGAAGATACTTCAGGCAGTAGTGTGAATGCATTCACAAAATTCATAAAGACAATTAATAAAATTATCAACATTGATTATTTTAGATTTACACGCATATTTTCGATTTAGGTAAAGCTTGTATGACGAAAACGGTATACTAAATACTAATATAAAAAAATTAATATAACCAATTTAAAATTGCTTTTAGGCCAAGCTAAGAAAGTATAGGGCTGTAAAACGCGGACAAATTATATCCGTACGGACGTGTAAAGAATTTAAGTAACAATTATTACCCATGATTTATAATAATAAGGCCGCCATAACCTCTGATCCTTGTCAATGTACCTTATATTGTTGTTTTCATATTTTATTAGAGACCTATATTTGTGTTGGAAACATCCGTACGGATCCGCAAACAGCCCCAGCTTCCTAAATGTAAGATAAATTGTTCTCTTATGTAAAGTATTATCAATAAGCTAATCGATGTGCTAGGAGGGTAGTTTAATGTAGGTATCTGTAAATAATGGAAAATCACTTGGTCACAAGTGGTTTGGTTGGGTATTTGGGTGCTCTTGTTTCGACCAGGTTATATCCCTGGAGTCGGACATTAGGAAACAGAATTAAACATATAAAAGTCTATGATTTTTGTTAAGATGAAGTACCTGTTACTCGTCTTTTTCAGTTATTATGTTATGACTTATGAAATACTTCTTTCAAATGCAGGCTATCGTTTTCTAAAATGAGAAATAATATTAGTTTTCCGTCAAAATGGGAAAAGACAAGGGCGCCCTGTTAACTTAGGAAATTGCATGAAGTTGCTCTGTTTCTAATACGGGTTTTACGGTTGTTATGTAGTAAAATAAAACGCGCCAATGAGATATAAGGATGTCAATGGCGGCCTAGAGTGAAAGCCACGCAAGTAGAAACGCCGCTTTATGTAAAAGACAGGCGAAACACATCGGCCGCCATTTTGAAATCCTGTACGTATTAGGAAAAAGAACTCTATCGGTCACAGATTTAGTTTAAGACATTAATTAATTTAATAAAATTACTACTTACTGTCACTTTAATTAAAAATTGACAATAAAGACAGAACGGTATGTTAAAGTTGTACGATAAAAATTGTTTGTTAATTAATTAGATTTTTAAAACAAAACGGCTAAAAGATGACACAAATTAGGCGATATACGCGTTAAGCCCCGCTTACACCAAATTATTAAACACGTTTAACGTTTTTTTGTTGGAAGTTCATTGTTTAAATGTCAGCTTAAATGCGTTTAATAATTTGATGCAAGCCGCCCTAAATTGAGCTCTCTTGTCCAGTATTTCCAGTAATAAAAGATTTTGGTTCACTTTCAAACTGTATTATGTAGGTAGAAGACATTCCTTTGGCAAACATAAAATTTTGTGTAATATTTTTTATTATTATAATTATAAAATTTTCATAATCTGCGTAATTAAGAAAGTCTTATTAAGTTGTGGCTAGTGAATGATTATAAATTAATATAAATGTATAGGATGGCTAGGTCATTAGTGGTTATAATAGTACACATTTTTTCTTGTTTATTTTTACCGTCCCATTTTGTTCGAGATATTTTTTTAACAATGTACTTAATATTAAATAAAATTTACTTATTTATTTTATATTTTTTTTTTTTAGTAAATGTTAATGGTGCACCTAGAAAATGTTGGTGTTTTTCATACTTCATTAATAATCTTGTGTACCCTTTTTTTGGCTTGTTTTGTAATTTGTTACGTTTGTCGATTTTGAAATTTGATTATGTATTACTGTTTACTGTATTATAAGTGCCTTTGCCAACTTTTTTTTTGTTATTTTATGCTATTATTGTGAAATCTCGTGTGTTCGTTAGACATGAAATTTGTCATAACTTACTCTGTTTAAGGTGTATTTTGGATATATTTCATAAACCTATTCGTACCATAGCCCATAATAGTCCACTGCGGAACTTGAGTCTCCTTCAAATCAGTGGAGGGTTTGGCTATAATCTTAATAAAATTAAAATCTCCGGGTGGTATACTGCCGGACACCACAAGAAAAAAGAAAAAACTTACATTAAAGCCTCATAGTCTTACGGATGCACGATTAATTTTTTCTCTCGATGTGTAGCTTGTAAAGGACAAGTAAATGAATGTCAAATTAAATAACTCTTAAAATAAAATAAGTGAAAATAATTCACATGCGGTGCCGTGATTTGCAGTATTGATGAATAGAATTTAACATGAAAATTTAATCAAATGTTTTTTAAATACTTGCAGTAGAATCCCCTGTTTAACGATTTCACATATAGATGTTCTCTGAAGACCTTTCTATCTAATAATTAAAAAACGGAAATATGTTCCTTCCTATGTAGAGGTTTCGATACGGGCAGTACTTATACTGCAACGTGTGGCCGCAATACAGTGTCCGGGCAATATGCTCGCCATACCATCTAGACTATGCAAGATCCAGGATTTGGCAGGTAAAGTAACTATAGTAGAGCGACTACCATCTAACCTCCGTGACAGGGGGATGACCGGATTGTATCATGGTTACACATTCAGTCGCCTGAACGTGCAGTAATATTGCAGTAACAATATTGCCAGTGTAGAAACCTCAAAGTTTTCAGTCTCTATTTTAATAAGATAGAGACTGGCACAGACTTGACAATGTGGAGGGATCCTGAGAATCCGAATGTAGATATTATTCTATTGAGTATTTAAGGTCCATGTAAAATGCCACTGAGACCTCAGTCACGTTCTTGGCATACCATACTAATCATACGTATCTTTGAGTATTGATATATGGACCTTAGTACATTCCCGGTTTAAAAAATCAACGAAACAACGTTAAATGTTTTGGAACGGGGCGTCAGAGAATAATATAGACATATTTTAAATCGGATCGTTGTTTCATATTATGCCCCTTACGCTAGCTTCTTTTCTTCTATTTTTTTAATGTCTTAACCCGGCTTGCAATAAATTCTTAAACGCGTTTAAGAATGACGTTAAAATTTTTTTTGTATGAAGTTTTTTGTTTAAGTATCAGCTTAAATGCGTTAAAGAATGCAAGCCTAAATATTAACTTACTGCACCGTTAATCTTAATCTAAAGTTCTTCGACAATATTGTTTTAAAAGCCACCAATTAACCTCGGGTAATTATGACTATTGGGGGGGAAATAAATATTGTGTCTGTACCCTAAAAAAAAGACAAAATATTAGTCATAAGTTGCCTCACACCAAAAAAACTGAAACAAATTAATAGTTAACTGTGCTGTTATGAATATTAGTATTGTTTTCATATAAATAATACAGTAATAATAGTATTATATTGAGCCTTATGCGTGGAGCGATTGTGACAAAATTATAGCAGGTGGCGTTACCATCGCTTGAACCAGAATACCGCATTCTGAATAGTCGAGTATGCCGCCATGTTCTTTATTCTAATTATCTGATTGGCTAGGGACCTAAGACATTTACATCGCTGCTGAATGGAATGGAAGCAAATTTTTTCCTTTTTTGTTACAGTCGAGGAAATTGAATGTTTAGCAAGTTACGCATTAGCGATACCTACCCCTGATGCTTCTAATGTCTATTATATTTCCATTAGGTCGCCCGCTTGTCTGTTTGTCTACAGTATGACAAGAAAAAAGTTGAAAAGAAGTTGAAAAATTTATTTGCGTACTATTTTCCGACATATGGTTTGTCATTATAATCTGTTTCAACTTTTAGGACCTACGAAGAGTGACCCTGTTGCCTCTAACCTAGCTACACACTTATAATAATTTTTGTAGTTCCCTATAAACAACGGGACTTTGAAAATTAAACACGGTCTATGCGATGCTTTTCGTAAAAATACGAACAAATTAAGAAGACCACTGCTTATCATTGAAATAAATAATCATTTAGTTTTCTCGACTGTACAAACTAAAACCAAAAAGAAGTCGCGCTTGATAAAGGTTACGTCTCTTAACTAGTATGTACGTTACCCATTTAGCATAAAATTTGTTGTACGTAAACCTACTGTATCCAAGAGTCATTTCCATTCCTACAGGCAGCAAGGTTCAATGGGTAGGCACATTAAGGGATCTATCAGATAGATAGCGGGCAGCATTCGAGCGCTGTTTTTCGTTCTGGTTGACCGACACGGTCGAATGCTTGATGTGTCTATGTAACGTAGTACAAGACAACGAACGCAGAACGCGAACACGGAACGCCCGAGCGCGTGACCGCGTTCTATCTGATGGCATCCTAAAACCTAATGGCGCCAAGAGCGACTGGACTGTACCCAAAATCTGTTATTGGTTTGAGTCTCGTCAAAACCTGTTATATTTGTCAATTTAAAAAGTAATTCACCAATCATCAGATTGTGGGTACCTAAGAAATTGTATAGAGTCTACCTCCCAATTGAACCTAAGATGGCGTCAATGTCCCCACAATTGCTCTACCCGCAGTCGTAGTGCTAAAGAGCTTCCAGTAAAGATTAAAACTCCAGTTTTTTAAATGCAATGAATAACTGTTTGATAATTTTAGCAGGTGAAGTTTAAACTAAAATGTTGAAGTGCTTATATCTAATGTAATGTATTGATAGTATATATGCTACAGCGATGCAGCTGTCAAATGTTATGTGATTTTGTTTTAGCTGCGAGTCAGAGATGATATTAAAGTGAAACTCGAGTAATTGGTGTTTTATTTGTTTTTACTGTAATTACCCAATTTTTAGTGAGGGAAAACTACAGAAGGCAGCGCATCAACCCACCCACCATCAGTATAAAATAACCTACAGAAAAACGTAGGAACACCCCCAAGTTCACATTTCTCGTATATCTACTCAAAAATTGTCTAAACTCACAGACATAACAGACTAAACACAAATCACAAATATTCCCTGTTCGCTCGCTCTACAATGATTATGAATCTTGCTATCCAGTTTTTTCATCCCTTAGAATAAGTTCACGGAAAATGACGTGCGCAATGTTTTGAACGTTCGACATATTGCTCGAGGGCCTATCGACCTGACGTTTTTTTTGCAACATCGGTGTAAATTTTATAATTTCCTAATAAAATTTAAATTAAACCATTTAAAAGATTGTAATTTTGTGTGTAATTTTGTGCACATTTATGTGAAAGCGCAAAGTATGGAAATACACCTGGATTATCCTTTCACCGGTAAGTAAACATTCGTGGTCGAGGCGATCCGAAATAAATTTTAGAAATTGTGACAAAAATATGCATCGAAATAGTGTGAATTTGCATTAATTGAAATGATTTACCTTAAAACAACATGCCATTAGAGATAGATTTAAAATTATTGGCAAATTGAGCAATATTTCGGTGTCTAAATAGGTACGAAAATATTTTGATGCTAACAGGGTCGGACTTAGTATTTATTGTATAGTATTTTATTACTCAAATCTTGTGAATAGCGGTCCACAACTTTATATGTATCAGGGTTCCATACCAAAAATGTACCTAGATGACATTTTAAATGTTCAGACATTATATGATACAACGGATTAATCGCGTATTTACGTTTATTTACATAAATATTTGTTTTTCTAGGTTTCCTAAAGTTAGACATGGTTATGTCTGGGTTGCAAATTGGAAGTGCTGCGTTGTAAACATTTTGAAGAACAAGATAATAATTAGATGCAAGTCCCTTCTGTCCTGCTGCACCAGCATAATATGAATTTTTACTGAAAATAAAGAATATGCTGCTTGTTTAATATATTAATGTATCTATCCTTTTCATTTTTTTTTTTTTTTTATGACTATGTCCTCTAGAGGGCATCATATTAAATTTGTGAAGTCACATGGGCCAACCTGTGAACAATGAAGACGCTTTTAACTATAAGTAAGTAGGTAGGTACCTACTTAGTTTAGAAGTTATGAGAACAAATAAACATTAATACCGGTCAAAATCATAATCATAACCCTCCTTTTTAAAGCAAGCACTGCCGATTCACGGTTTGTAGGATCGAGAGATCAAAAAGACGATGGTAGGTATCAGGGCATGGCTTTGATTCACTAGACACCTTCCTTTTATTATAATGTCAATATTAAAATATATAAGGACAAGCTTAAAAATATTGCATAGTCATCTGGAGCGAACAACAAGTCAGATTTGTTTGTGTTCGTTACGAGTAGAAAGTTGTAGCAAAATATAACTCATGATGGGCTGCCTTGTTCCGTCCCTGCATTTGCATTAGTGTGTGTGTTATAGAGATGTGTGACATTTTGTCTCATATTTAAACTCTAAATGTACTCTCTGCTTCTGTATGGGGATCAATGCTGTCCGCGTCCGTAGGCGAAGCCCACTTTGGGCTTCATGACTCTAGATACCCTACACGTGATCCCTGGGTAGTGCGAAATGGACAGCACTCTCTCCGGTGGTAGGCTTCGGCCGTGGCTGGTCACCACCCTCCAAGCGAACGCAGCGCCAAGCGGCCCAGCCGTGTTCCGTTGCGATGTCTGGAGTAGCCATCGAGGAGGATGGGTCTGGACAGTTGTAGACGCTCTGCGTAACCGTTTTTTCTTGATGCTCACCACTCCCGTACCAGGTGCCTGGCTTCGGAGGGCAGCGGGATCCGAAGCACGGTGCCGCCGCTGGCCGACCGTAGATGGTAGGGGGCCCAAGTAGCTGGTTAGCCACCAGTGAAAGGCTGCCCCGCCATCTTACGAAAAATCCCAGATTGCTCTACCATGCCGGTTGGCGACCGGATGGGAGGGCCAGGTAGCCAATCTGGGGGGATTCGGGCGTCCCCGCGGTCTCCACGTCAGGCACCTTCCCGTGCGGTATTGGTGAGCATGTTTGCTGGTAGGCGAAGCGCTACCTCGTCCAACTGCTATCCTCCTCCAACAACCTCTTCACACTCAATTTTATGAAATTCAACAAAAAGAAAAACTGTAAACAGCGGCTGCACTCCCTCCCACTCAAAGTGCACCTCACTAACATCCGAGGCCTGCACTCAAATCTCGATGCAGTCCACTACCACCTTGAGACTGAAAAACCGCAGCTGCTGTTCCTCACTGAGACGCAGATCAGATGTCCGGCTGACGCGACGTACCTCAGCTACCCAGGGTATACTCTCGAGCACAGGTTTGTACCTCGTGCCGGAGTCTGTGTGTACGCTCGCGAAGACATCTGCATTAGGCGTCTAAGGAGCTTTGAGGGGTCTAGTTTTTTAATTTTATGGTTGCTGGTGGATACAGGTCAAGTGCAAATCCTGTATGCCTGCATTTACCGATCGCACAGCGGGGATCAGGAGACGACTCGCTTATGTGACCATCTCATAGAAGTGGCGGATAAGGCGAGGGAACGTTACCCCGCGGCGCAGTTTGTCATTCTGGGGGATTTCAATGCCCACCACCAAGAGTGGCTTTTCCCATACCAGGTGACGGATCATGCTGGGAGAGAGGCGCGTAAACTAGCTCTGTCGCTAGATCTCACCCAGCTGGTAAACTGTGCCACGAGGGTACCTGATGTTGACTCCCATACCGCTAATTGCTTAGACCTTCTGCTGACAACCGATCCGGACAGACACTCAGTATCGGTCTCTGCACCGCTGGGTACATCCGATCACTGTCTGGTGAAATCTGTATCCGTTTATTCCCCACCCGAGCAAACCCCATGCAACCCCCGACGGGTGTGGCGATACAAGTCAGCAGATTGGGATGAGATGCGCCACTTCTTTTCGTCCTATCCTTGGCGGGGGGTATGCTTCTCTTCGGGCGATCCGTCGAATTGTGCTGAAGCCGTTACCGCGGTTATACTGCAGGGTATGGAGTACTTTATTCCGTATTCTGACGTAGCGATGAACGGCAGGTCTCGCCCATGGTTTGGTGCTGAGTGCAGACGTGCTGAAGTGTTGAAGCATTCGGCATACTCTGCCTGGGCTGAGGCTCGAGCGCATATGTCTCCGGATACTCGCAAACTGAAGAGAGCCTTTAACTTCACCGCCAAGTGTTACAAAAGGACGCTTCGCAGGGCTAGATTCGACCGCATAAGCCGGATTGGCGCCAAACTGGCCTCTTATCCTCCTGGGAGTAAGGCGTTTTGGTCTTTGGCAAAAGCGGTCGAATCTAATTTTAGTCAATCTTCGTTGCCACCGTTGCTGAGGCCAGACGGAACATTGGCCCATGCTGCTGAAGAGAAAGCGAATTTGCTTGCTTCTCTTTTCGCGGCGAATTCACGTTTGGATACTGCAGGAAAAACACCACCTATCTCATCCCGTGCTGACTGCGCTATGGCAGAGGTGCGGATACATCAGAGAGAGATCTTAAAAATCCTGCAGAGTCTGGACGTGAACAAGGCTAGTGGACCTGATGGTATACCGGCAATAGTCCTGCGTAGTTGTGCCCCTGAGTTGTCTCCTGTTCTCACACGCCTGTATCGCCTCTCACTTGAGACTGGTATTGTACCTAAGTCGTGGAAGCTTGCCAATGTGCAGCCCGTGCCCAAAAAAGGCAGCCGCGCCGACCCTGCCAACTACCGCCCTATTTCGGTCACTTCCATACTCTGTAAGATTATGGAACGTGCACTAAACAACAAACTCCTTACGCATCTTGAAGGTAACGATCTCCTCAGCGATCACCAGTACGGGTTCCGCCGTGGTCGATCTACTGGGGACCTTCTGGTGTATGCCACTCAATTGTGGAGTGAGGCCATTGAGAGACATGGCGAGGCCCTTGCTGTGTCTCTTGATATCTCCAAGGCCTTTGACAGGGTTTGGCATGCGGGCCTTCTAAGCAAGCTTCCTTCATTTGGTATTCCTGTTGGCTTTTGCACCTGGCTATCGGATTTTCTGAGTGGACGTTCAATCCGTGTAGTTATCGATGGCTACTCGTCTAATCTTGAGGCTATCGACGCGGGAGTTCCTCAGGGATCGGTACTGTCCGCGACTTTATTCCTGCTGCATATTAACGATCTGCTAACGATACCAGGTACCTTTGGGTACGCAGACGACAGCACAGTAACGGATAGATATCTGTCAGATGCAAAAGCCAATAGGGACGATATTCAGTATTCTCGAGAGGTTATGGTTGATCGTTTGAACAACGCTCTCAAGGCAGTCTCTGATTGGGGTGAAGCCAATCTGGTGACGTTCAACGCAACCAAAACTCAGGCGTGTTTGTTTTCCGCCAAAAGGAGTCCATTCCATCTTACTCCAACTTTTCGGGATGTTCCTGTGGAAATTACCGACAACCTACAGCTTCTAGGTGTTGAGCTTTCTACCAATCTCAACTTCGGTCAGTACATCGAATCCAAGGCAAAGATTGCAGCAAAAAAACTTGGTGTCCTCTCGAAGGTTAAGCGGTATTTCACTTCAAAGCAGTTGATTCAGTTATATCAAGCACAAGTCCGATCCTGCATGGAGTACTGCTGTCACCTCTGGGATGGATCAGCCAAATATCAACTGGCGGCTTTGGATTCGGTGGAAAAACGTGCAAAGAAGATGATTGGTGACCCACAGTTGATTGAAGCTAGGCTGCAGAGCCTTGAGCATCGGCGTAGGGTTGCGCGTCTGTCGGTCTTCTACAGGTTACATTTCGGTGAGTGTGCGAAGCAGCTGCACGACCTCATTCCGCCGTCCCCTTTCCGCCATCGGGAGACACGATCCGGGCGAGCGCTTCATCCTTATGTCGTGGAACTTCCAACCATCCGCACGAGCCGCTTTGGCTTGACTTTTATAATGCGTACGGCTAAGGAGTGGAACGCGTTGCCTGCGAGTGTGTTCCCTGATCAATATAATCTGGATGCCTTCAAGGCTAGAGTGAATAGGCTGTTCCAAGACGGGCATGCTCCATCTTCGGCCGCATCGTCACTTACCAACAGGTGAGATGGCGGTCAAATGCCTGTCTTGTTTAATATAAAAAAAAAAAAAAAAAAAAAAGTATAGACAATTTTTTCTCTATGTCTAAACTACTGAAACGATTTTAATGAAAGCTAAGAACCATCTCAATTAAAACCGCCTTTCAAATAAAGAGAATCGCGGTGAATTCGCCCCGTCCAAAAACTAGGTATATATAGGCTGAGGTTGATCCTAACCTAAATCTAGAAACCCTACAGTTTTTTCTACCGTTGTAGAAAAAAGTGCTTAAATTATATATAGGTGCTATCAATTATTAATTTTGTGAAATGTGTCAAATATGCATATACCTACTAATTTAATATTTGTATGCCCAAAATAGGGCTAAACATAGAAAGACATCCAACTTTGTAACAACTAAATTATGTATACACACTTATGGTACAAATAAATGACTTTGAACTAACCTAAACCTAACCGCCAGATGTCGGGGGAAACCCCCAAACAAAAGTCACGTATAAAGGACCGAATTTCAGTCCAAGTATGGAAAATGGGATCCCCAAACCTATCTCCCTACAAAATCTGCATTATACTCAAATATTTCCCAAACTACCGAACCGATTTTAATTTTACAAAGTTAAGAACCATCTCGAAATTGGTTTTCAAATAAAAAATATGACGGTCCAATGAAATAATTTGTACTTAGGGCCCATCAATTCAAAGGCTATGATAACAAAGATAGACATATGCTTCAAATTTCCCCTTTTTTTGTGTCGGCCCTATTTGTAACATCATTAGTATTATAATTACGTTCCGAGGCTCTATTTTTGAAACCGCTCGCGCGCGCTTCCTAGCTCTTTCAGTCTTGGTAAGTTGCTAGTAATAGAAAGACAATCATTATAGGGCAAGTGCTCGCGTGGAAGCGAGTGGTTTCAATATAATAGAGCCCCTTCCTGGAGTGGTAGTGAGTGGTCATAAAATAAAACAAGTTGGTCCATTAAAACCAATTTATTTCAGAAAATGTTAGAAATCCAGTACATCCCGTAAAACGGTTGAATTATTTAAAAACATAAAAACTTATTTTATAAATTATACGCCAAGCTTATCGCAATATAATTAGTAAAATAATATTGTGAAGTAATTTTGGCTGAATTGAACACATTTTTAACTTTACTATGTAATAATAATTAGAAGGACTCCCGTTTTAAATGCTGGCAAAACCAAACAATAAGGGCCACATTTATCTTCTTCCCAAGGCAGAAAATTAAAATTTTCATAAAGGCAACATACCACAAATTATTTTTATACCGCTAAGGTGGCTAACAAGCTGAGGGCCTGCCTGATGGTAAGCAGTCACCGCAGCCTATGGACGTTTGCAACACCAGGGGCATCACCTACGCGTTGCCGACCCCGGGAACTGAAGCAGTCGCTGTAGCCGAAAACGGCGAGAAGGACATCATCATTTCGTTACCACAAATAGTAAACTTTATTGTTTTGTTTAAGTGGTTATAATCTTTCCTAAATTGGGAAATCACAAGCATAGTATGCTATAACACTTTGACTTATTATAACTATATTTAGTATAACAAACTATATTATGCTCTCTGTACTATTTTTTATCATGGACTTCGTATTGGTAACTGACGGTAACATGTCAAAGAATCACCTAATAATTCTCTACCATAGTTTCGAAAGGCGTGTATGCTTTATTAAAATTTCAATATGTATTCTACAACCATTGCTATACTATATAACAAGTTTCAACAATCAGTCATTTTATACAATTGAGGTAATCGTATCGTATTTATTGCTCTTTATTGCTTAGAATACAAACTAAAATAACATATTTTGCTTACATTTTATGAAAATAGAAGACGACACATGAAAAGTATATGAAGAGACAAATTTATATTTTTGCTTATAATAATAAAAAATTAAAGGAATATTATGCTTATCTTATATGTTAGTTTTTCAGTTTCCTTATTAAAATATAATGAAATAGAACGGTCAGAAAAACACAATCATTAATATTACACTGCCAGACTAATCTACAAACCCAGTAGTGTGCATAATATTCATATAAAAGAATATGACTCTTATAAATATAAATGGGACGGCATTTGGAATTTGTTGTATGAAATAAAAATTGATTCTACTGGAATCATGTGGTATTATTTTCAAGTCTAGATTGGCTACTAGATAAATGGCGTGTACAGATTGGTGGCAGTGTAACTTATAAGAATATAAACTTATCTGTATTTCCCAGCATTTTAATATAATCGACCTGCTAAATTGTTAAGATCTGAAATTATAAGTACATTGGAGTGTGGCGCTGGTTGTTTTTTTATACTCTGAGCACGCATCAGCACGCACCATCACACATTAGCACGCACGGTTTGCCACGCACCAGCATGGTTTATCACGCACCAGCTTGTGTCAATGCGCACTAGCTTGTGTCAGCAAGCGCCAGCTTGTGTCAGCACGCTCCAGATTGAGTCAGCACGCGCCAGCTTGCTTCAGCACGCACATGTTGTGTCAGCACGCGCCAGCTCGTGTCAGCGCCCGCCAGCTTGTGTCAGCATGCGCCAGCATGTGTCAACTCGCACCGGCTTGTGTCATCACGCCCCCGCACGCACGTATCAGCACTTGGCGGGGGGTGCGAGCGCTCGCAGCAGCTTGTTCTGCGTGTGCGCGCCGAACAGCACCGTCAGTAGTCCCACGCCGTAGCCGGTGGCGCGCTCGCCCTGAAATAACCGCATCATCATCATCATCATATCAGCAGAAAGACGTCCCAGAGATCACCACAAAGGCCGGTCCTATGCCTTAAAAATGACCACATTACATGCTTGAAGGTTGAGCCAAAACGGTTCGTGCGGATAGTTAGTATATTTACGACATCTTCGGGGCAAATTTCACCCGCTTTTAATTATAAATATAGCAGGCATTTGACTTTTCACCTTGTAGTAAGTGTTGACGCGGCCGAAGATGGAGTATGCCCTGTCTAGAAACCTCATGACAGGCGTGCTCCATCCAGAACCGTCCAGATTATTATGATCAGGGAACACACTCTCATTCCAACTCTTCCCCTTTCTTTCTTCTTGTACCACGAAGGCGGAAAGATACCGTCAAAATAAGGGAAAACATCGGGATGAAACACTGGCGCCTTCAGGCGACTGAATGTGTAACCATGATCCCAATCTGGTCAGTTTCCCCTGATAACAGGCTCACGGAGGTAAGCCGGCAGCGGCTCCACTGTAATTACCTGATCTACCGACCCTGCATGATGATCAAGGCGGACTCCAGGCTTTCGCGCGCGAGAGCACAACCGAAATTTCAACGCCATGATTATTTTTTTATTATAATTAAAAAGGGAAACAGTGACACGAAGCAGTTGATTGACTTAGGTATCTTATTTTGTGTTCTGTAGTCTATTCCTGTAGGAGTGTGTTTGTATGTATGTATGTATATATGGCGCACTCACGCTGGTGGCGGGCGCGGCCATGTCGACGTGCAGCCAGTCTCCGGGCCAGTCGAAGCCGAGGTGCGCCAGGATGAACAGCCCCGCGCAGGACGACTGCGCGTTGTTGCGATCCTGTGGGACAAGGAGATCACATTATTATTACATTATTTTGATATTCAACTTGACATTTGTTTATATTATTTTGAAGAAGTTTATAATTATCAACTAATATTCTTATAACTATTGACAATAATAATTATTATCTACTTAATGTATATTTTTAAGAGGATCTAAAATATTTCCTATAAATAAATAAATATGAATTATTCAGAAATCAGATTGAGTTTGCTAAACGCCTGTGTCCACCTTAGCTACTCTTCATAGTATTATAGGTTTTAAGATTTTCGTGGCTTTCACTACAGTTTCATCGTACATGTTATCGGGGTGGTTACGACGGTGAGTCTACTTGTGACCATAACGCATGCAACTGCGTGGAAATTTTGAGGTAAAAAAAATACGTGTGGCACTCGGGGACTGCCGCGATAAAGCTATTGCATAGCATTTTTTATCAACTTATGCAATTATAATAAGTACCTTCATTCAAAAAAATTGAACAAAAAGAACGATATTAAGAGTTTGATCATCGAATTTCTCGCGATGTACATTTATATAGATATAATGTTACAGCACGCTGTCTCACTTAGCATTGTGTCTAAAAGTGATATAATCAGTTATGAGCAGTTAGCAGCTAGTCTACACGCATACGTCTAGTCGCACGCACACAAACACCGTGCCGAAGTCTGCCGAACTGAAACGACGTTAGACGATGCACGGCTTTCAAGGCCGCACCGCGCCGCCGGTCGGAGGGGGGGGGTGTTAGGTTTTTTTCGTTACGGAATTTCTTGATTCGGTCGCCGCGCTTAAAGCCCGCGATAAAAGCTATGCAATAGCTTAACAATATTAACCGTAGTAAGAAACCCAATAACTTTACATAATGTTGAGATTCGGCTGCGCTCGAGGTGAAGCCCCAAGCAAGTAGCTGCCTGTCGTCGAGCGGACATCGCCGAATGGTCCCGAGGTAAACAAAAAAGAGCATTGTGTGCCACAGCTGTAATGTGTGTTGTAGTTGAGTGAAAATAAATTAAAAATAACAGTATTTGTTACAAATAATCATAGATAAGTACTAGGCATGATTTATATTCGAGAAACAGTGATGTTTAGCAGGAAAACATCGATATTAACCCTTTGAAAACATCCTTACAACCGGTGTGTAGGTAGATTTAGGCGCCCGCTTGGTGGCCGAATCCGTCCACTACAGTATCATATCACATATTACCACTGTGTAATTTTGTATTGTATTTTATTATAATCTCATGACATTATTATTATTGTTCCTAATATTAATTATTAATGTTAATTTGCTTTCAACGATGAAAGTAAATGTAGGTACGCTTGCTCTGATTAAATACATATTGTAAATGTTTTTATAACAAAAATTGACGATCTCTTTTTTAGATTTATACATACATACATTATATTTATACATACATTATATATGTATACATACATACATACATTATATTTATACTAGTGATAATTAAATATAGGATGTAAAATGAGATAATAAATAGATCTAAATCTATCACATGAACTTACAGCAACACTATTCTTCATATCAGCGACCGCCGAGCAGAACTCCGTGAAATGCAGTTCCGGGGCGAACGGCAGGGCGTGTGCCGGCTCCCCGGCGCGGCGGCCCGCTACGACGGTCCGTCTCTCCAGCGGGCCGCGGTTGGACAGGATGCCCGCGTGGTATTTCCCGGTTGCTGTGCCCTGGGGGGAGGGGGAAGGTTATTGGGGTCGACCTTTATAATTACTATGAATTAAATCACTTTTTGAACACTAGTTCCACTTTATTATACAAATTATATTAAATTGCAACCGGTTTTGAATTACTCATCTTCAGGCAATATAATTACTACACGTATGCTATGCCTAGGTGTTGATATTTCAGGCAGGTTGCAAATGTTAGGTATTTAAGTAATTAAAAGTGATTATAAGGGCATTTATTGCCACAAGACACCGCGACACAAAAAAAAATAAAGTTGAAAATAATATTACAAAAAAAGGGGTAAACAAAATGAAATACATTGTCCTACGTAGATAAGTAATGTCGCGGCGGCCAGTGCAATAGGGTCCCACTCAGCTTATGCTGGGAACCGTGAGGCGTTTCACAGCGCTGGTTTCCTGACGGCCCTAGTACACACCTTAAAAGGATTTATGGATGTAATGGCCGTGTGGTGTCCGGCAGAGTAGAATAGCACCAACCCCTTACACTCGTCGGTGTCATACAAGACGACTAATATATTAAGGCAAAAGATCTAGAGTCTCCTTAGGCTGGAAAATTGGCAGCAGCATTTTTCATTGTTGTATTTACACCACTGCGATCTCCATCCCACCTGCCAAGCGTGGAGATTATGGCAATAACCTCCCCTTTCGTGGGAGAGGCCCTAAGTCCTGCAGTGGACTGTTGTGGGCTGTGATGATGATCATGATACTTTATAATGCATACAGAACGCGTTGCCTGCGCGTGTGTTCCCTGTTCATTATAGAGTGGATGCCTTCAAGCCTGAACAGGTTGAACAGGTTGTTCCCAGACGGACATGCTCCATCTTCGGTAGCATCGTCACTTACCACCAGGTGGGATGGCGGACAAATGCTTGATAATAACGGTGGTTCTTTATGACGAGTATATTTTAAATCTAAATGATAAAAAAAAATTAATTATCTAAAAGTAGGATCAATCTGTCTAATGGCAGACACAGTCAATACATCGTGAGCACGCCACTTTTGTTTTTCAACGAAATCTGATGAACAACAGGCTCGCAACTGGTAGGGAAGTGGTGAAATATTGACTGTGTTTGCCATTAGTGCTGTTATTGCCATTAGAAAAGTGCACAGTGCTGAAATATTGACTGTGTCTGCCATTAGAAACATTGACCCACCATATAACAAATTCACCCTTATCTCAATAATGTATTGCGTATTCTACGGAACACGCGTCTATTTAATCTCCGAAGAAATAAGGAGAATTCTATGTAATACGGCAGACAAACGGGCATGCGGGCCACCTGATGGAAAGTGGTCACCGCCGCCTCTGAACATCAGCAACTACTACTACACTACTATACTATGGTGAGAATGCTATATACGGCATATAGCATGCGTTACCTGCGCGCCGGTGAGCGTGGCGACGTCGACTATGACGTCGGCCTTGAGGTCGCGCTGCGCGAACACCACCCCGTCCGACAGCACCAGCCGCCCTGACAACACAACATATTATAATTTATTCGCTGCGGCCTATTACAACTCAACTGTTTAGGCACAGTTGGGCGTCGACTCATCTGGCCGGACAATACAAAGTCGATCGGCATCGACCTGCGCATTGGCAAAAAATTGGCTTTTCGAAAGGTGTTTCTATAGTGTCAAGGAATTCTTAGAATATAAATAGGTAGTTAATGTATAGAAAATTTAAGGTTTGACGGATTATAAATAATTTGACATGATTAGTAATTCGTAATAGTTTTCTCTTTTCTAATTTTTCGATTCAATTTGACATTTATAATTTTTTGTGACATGATTTAATAATACTGTAATTCAATGACAATTTCCGATCCAATTGTAATTTTGAAGTTAGAATTTTGAATCTAAAATATTAACATTTTTTAATTTTTTTGACTTGGTTTAATGATACCTTTATGACATTATTTTAATATTTTCTTAATTCAATAAGTATTGTTATCATATCTTGACATATTAGAAAATGTAGATCAATTATGGATATACGCCTGAGAAGGTAGGAATTTGGTGGGAAAGAAGCTACTGCATCTCGAACTGCAAAATCACGAAACCCAAACTCCATATTCAATAAAATTTCATTTCATTTCATTCGCGGGTGAACAACTTGGACTCAGGTGACGGGGACGGCCATTGCACACGCGTTTAATATATTTAAACGAGCTGTGCGCACGACTCTACTAGCCGGATTTGTTGGCACCACGTCTCACTGTTTGATGATGGGTTAGCAGCGAAAGTGTTAAACTTCTTCTAATAAAGCCGATGGACTAATCTCTGTGATACACTTCGACAAGTATGTATAGTTCAGTCATCATCATCATCTTGGCGTTAATGTCCCGGTTGTGCTCTCGAGAACGAGAGCCCGGGGTCCGCCTTGACCATGATCCAGGATTTGGCAGGTCAAGTAATTACAGTGGAGCGACTGCCATCTGACCTCCATGACCCTGCTACCAGGGGAACCTAACCAGATTGGATCATGGTTACACATTCGGTCGCCTGAATGTGCAGGTTTCATCACGATGTTTTCCCTCACCGTAAGAGCATCGGTTAGTATTCAACTAATGTACATAACTCAGAACTCTATGTATAGTTCAGTATCGAATTATAATAATAAGTTACTACTTATAATTTACTATTAATTTTTTAATGCCGCCGGTCGGAACCGGGAGCACACGTAGCACTTGTGCCGGCGATACTGTCTTTTAGCGATCGCTTTTATCACTTTTCTATTGCTTATGTCAAATCACATTTTTCTTTACATTCTCCTGTCAATCGAAAAAATAGATGATTTCCCAATCAGTCAATTTAAATGAAATCGCGCAAGATGGGGGACCAATGGCGAATCGTTGTGTCGTAAGCCAAGATCCACTATGGGTCGCAGATCCAGCGAAGTAAGTTTGACCAGCTGGCCGTTAGTACGGACTCACCTTCGGCGTCAGTGTTGTTGATCTCCACGGTGCGGCCGGAATACAGCTGGTGAATGTCGTCTGGCCTGTTGGCAGGATATATACATTTAAGGTCTTTTTACTACATTTAAGAAAAATTGATAGTGGAGGAAGAAAACTGGGAAAGCGGATCATGGCAGCGGAAAATTGACAAAGTGATTTTGAAACGTAATAAAAAATAACTACAATGTTACACCGCCCTGTAATTTCTCATACTATCTACTCTCCGGTTGACTGGTAGTGAAAGCTATGAAGCTTTAAGTCCGCCTTTGTACGTAACAGTAGATTAAGTTTTAAAAAAGTAAATTAATAAGTAAACTACAAGCGATTTATAATTAATAATTTTAAAATGATTGTACTTTATTCCTTTCGAACAGTATGCTACATGCTATAAAACTTCAGTTTACAGGAATAAGAATTTTAAGATGATAATGCACTTATCAGCGTGACCGTACGTGAAAATTAGCGAGAGACGAAATGAGCAAGAGAGTGAACTACCGAGTAAGAGTCTGGCAAGAAAGCCGTGAAACGGAACTACTCCTCTTGCAACAATGGATTTCTGTCAAATTGAGTACTTCTGCTGTCAAGTGATAACCTCATATTTTTTACGACTTTATTTAACAGTTTATTGTGCACAGGCAACACATAGATACATACGCGATATAACAAAGTAATAAATGGCACAACAGGCGCTACTTATTTCTAAAAGAAATCTCTTCCAGCAGGCCTTCGGAAGTGTGCTGTGATAACGAGATATTATATTATTACAATATTATTATATTAATAAAACCAATAAACGACAATAACTACATATCTAAATAGGTATAAAATATATAAACATACTATCTAAGAAAATATTTAAATGACGAATTTTAATTTCTGTTAGGGATCTGAGTGTAGTATGTATTTAAAAAATATATATACAAGTAGTTTAGCGATGTTATCTAACACCCATAAAACAAGCTTTGCTTACTTTGGGGCTAGATGGCGCTGTGTGAATTTGTCCAAGCTATTTCTATTATTCATTTATATATTGTTTATTTATTTATTTACTGTATGAATGACGGTCGTGTGTAACTGTATCCTCACCTGGTAGCCAGCGGTCCCACGGCGTTCTCAGCCAAGCACAGCACGGCGTGTAAGTTGGTGGTGGGTTTGGCCTTCACGGCCGCCGCGAAGGCTCCCAGAACGGCGGCCGCGCCCGCGCAGTCGCCTTTCATGCCCACCATGGAGGTCTGGTGGACATCATATGCAATCATCATCACAGTCCAAAACAGACCACTGCAGGACTTAGGGCGTTGCACACCCCATCCCTATGGGGTGTCGCATCCGACAAATAAAAGAAAAATCATCTTGGCGTTAATTTCCCGGTTGTGCTCTCGAGAACGAGGGCCCGGGGTCCGCCTTGATTATGATCCAGGATTTGGCAGGTCAGGTAATTACAGTGGAGCGACTGCCATTTGACCTCCATGACCCTGCTACCAGGGGAACCTGACCAGATTGGATCATGGTTACACATCCAGTCGCCTGAATGTGCAGGTTTCATTACTATGTTTTCCCTCACTGTAAGAGCATCGGTTAGTATTCAGCGAATGTATATAACATTATACAATGGCCGGAGCGGGATTCGAACCCGGAACTTTTGGCTTACGAGTCGGATAGTGAACCGCTCGGCCACCGATGCTCTCCGCTCTCGGGTGTCGCATCCGATGAAACCTGAAAAGCCTTCCCGGCTCCAGGAAGTCGCAAGGGTGTGTTTAGAACCTATGCGCTTAGGCTTTTCATTGCGAGTTATGCATAACCAGCCAACAGGCCGCTTGATACTCTATGAGAGTTCACCTCCTGCCTCCCCCGTTGTCCGAAGGGTATTCCTTTCCATTGCATGAGGCGCAAAAAAACACGCTTGGCAGGCGGTCGGAGATCGCAGTGTTATAAATGTAACAATGGAAAACGCTGCTGCCCATTTCCCAGCCTACGGAGACTCTAGAAGTTTTGTCTCGATAACATTAGTCGCCTTGTACGACACCCACGAGTGTAAGGGGTTGGTGCTATTCTACTCTGCCGGACACCACACAGCCAGGGTCTCGCGGAAGACCAGCGCCGCGGCTCCAGCCGGGGCTCATGCTGAGTGAGGTCCTTTTGTTGACAGGGTGTGCCACAGCACAGCAATTCCGAATAGATTTATAAATTTTGTAATTTGTTTATTTGTATGATTATTGTTTATTAAAATTATGTGATTGTTGTAATGTGTTGTAAAAAATTTCTTTCATTCCTTCAGTGATATCTATAGAATAATCAACTGATAATAGAGTAGACATGACACGTAAATGTTTTTTTCGTATAAAAATAAAGCTAATTTTGTTGTCAAATCACAATTCAGCATAGCAAGTGCGAGTTGTGTCGTATCCGGGGTCGCACCGCCTAACTCAGATAGTACGCCGCCATCTTGATCCAATTGAGTAGAGACTAGAAATGAAACGGATATCCGGTTACTATCCGGCATTCGGCCTATCCGGCGTTAATTTACTATCCAGCCAGATACCGGATAGTGCGTTAATATCCGGCCGGATACCAGATAGTAAAAAATTTAAGAAAATTGCATAAAAGTGATTTTATTCACTGGAAAAAAGTAATCTCAAAAATTATAAATACTCCTTTATCAAAGCACTCTTGATTAGGTACCTACCCGTTGTTCATTTAATAGATAGGTAAGCAAAAAAATTTTTGCAAATTTAATCTAAGGTAAATAAAGATAAATTATTATCTATAAATTGGGTTAAAATACGAATTGCTCCTACATTGAGAGATAGTATGCGGTTTCGTTTGTCTTCTTATGCGGGCTTAAGAGAATCTTTCACTACACTCTGGCCCACGATGCTGGGGCTAATTACCCGTACGTATTTCGAATCGAAGGTACCGCCCAAGGTCGGAAGAATTGTTCAGAATAAAGTTTAAATTATTTGAACGAAGACTTGAAATCACGTAAACACATGCAGTTGTCTAATTTTCCACACACGCTCATAGCTTGCACAGACTTGTTCAGAGACTATGTCTTATCTAATATCCGGCCGCCGGATATCTGTCTATCCGACTTACTGTCTGTCTAACTATCCGTTTCATCTCTAGTAGAGACCAATCGCAGCATGGCAGCTCTGGCTCTACCTTGCTGCAATTGGTCCCTTCTCAATTTGATCAAGATGGCGGCGGACTATCGGAGATCAGCGGTACCCCTGCCGGAGATAAAATTAAAAAGGCTTTTAAATTTATGATGGTGATAGTTTTCTTTGTTATTTTTAATTAAAAAAAAAAGGCATAAACTCACCCTAGCCTTGATGCTCAAACCGCCAGTATCATACACGATGCCCTTCCCCACCCAGGCCACTGTCTGGGTGGACCCCGGCGCGTGGTAGGACAGTACCACCAAAGCAGGGGGACAGGCCGCGGCACGCCCCACCCCGTAAAGACCACCCATGCCACGCTGTTTCAGCTCCTCTCCTCGGATTATGGTCGGCTCTTCTATGTCGAGTTCTTTGGCTACTGTCAGGGCGACCTGTGGGTGAGAAAAGGACATCATACCAATAATTGTTGAAATCTATGTCAATATCTATGTCTATGTCATGTGTAAATGGTGGATTGGGTGCATGGGGCAATGGTTTCCAATAAGCAAGAAAAGACGGTGTTTTTGAGTACCTTTGAAACTTGTTAATGTACCCACATCAACGTTATCAACCTACTTACATTAGACTTGTCAATGTACCCCTCAATCTTGTCAACCTACGTAGCTCAAACTTGCCAACCCATCCACCTCAAACTTGGCAACCATATGCAGTTTTGAACCTTCCATACATACCTACACCATAATGAACTGTCAGCATTGTTTCAAGCCCATCCATCTCAAACATGTCAATCTACCGCACTTTATACTTGTCAATCTACCCACATAAATCTTCAAGCTGTCCACAACCATTCTCAGCGGTCATTCGTAGCCACGACTTGACCACAGCCTTGAATTTTTTACACTACCGTGGACGCCTTTCGTCTGATGATGATGACATCATATCCTACTTCCGACTCATTATACCAAAGCAATTCTATAAGCAAGGCCGAAATTCTATAATCTAGGGCAACTCACCTTAATAAACTTATCCACATCCACACATCCATGATATTGCAAGGCGTATCAGCGATACTGGCGGCGAGCCTCGCCGAAGCGCACACACTGCTTAATGTAGCCAGCTCCTCTCCGGAGAGAGATCCATCGCAGAGCACCGGGTCCAGAGACTTTATTGACTTCCAACCCTCATACACACGTCAACGATATTGGCTAGCTCCATTGACCATCCAAACTTACATACATACACCTCAACGAAATGCCAGCGATCTTTCTACCCCATCCGTCCTATAACCAACTCCAATTAACTTTTCAACCTACCCTCCTCAACAACTTTATTAGGTCATTCACCCCTTACAGTCACGACCTGACCCTATCTAATGAATTCTTTTGGACCATGTCCTAAAGTCTACGTCTTGACCGTATCTATGAATTCTTACCGTCACCATGTCTTGGTCTGTCACTTACATCACCGAATTTTTCCACATCTATAAACGCTTTTGAACTCTATGTCTTAAGATCTAGAGTCTACAATCCAGAGCAACTACTCACCTCAACGAACTTATCCACATCCATGATATTGCAGGGCGTATCAGCAATACTGGCGGCAAGCCTCGCCGAAGCACACACACTGCTCAATGTAGCCAGCTCTTCGCCGGAGAGAGATCCATCGCAGAGCACCGGGTCCAGAGGGTTAGAGCTCTCCGAGTCAGAGTCGGACTCGCCGTCTGGAGAGGAGACGACTACAACATTTTACTGCACAATAGAAGTAGTAGAAAATAGAATAGAAAAGAACCGAGTTGTTAATGGGAACTCAAGCGAGATGTTACCTCTCGTAAGCGAGAGGTGCGAGAGGTAACAGGAACTCCAGTGCCGCCATGTACATATGGCTCTTTTCTGAGTTATGTACAATGCAAAACCATAAGTGCCACCTTAAGAATCATATTGTTGTTAAACGGTTTTTATAGCATTTACGAATATAATTTTTATTTATTATATAAAATACCCTGGGGGTAAAGGACGGGTTGTTTGGGCATAAGGGACAGCTAATTCTTCTTTTCTTTCGCAAACTGATTTTGGGTTAGGATGCACCAAATGCCGTGAATGTTGCAGCAAAGGAAAGCTTTCTTAAAGTGGTAATGCACTTATATTCTTGTACTGTCCATTAGTTGTTACGTAACACTAACCGGTGCTCTAGCGGTGAGGGAAAAGAGCGTGATGAAACCTGCACATTCAAGCGGCTGAATGTGTAACCATGATCCAATCTGGCCAGGTTACCCTATTAACCCTGTTAATAGTGCCCGTGTGCCAGGCTGTGCACGGGCAGACCAACGTTTTGTGGGTTTCCCAAATGTCAACTATCACTACAAAGTGATATTTTTCTTGTATTTTCTTTGATACTACCCAAAGAAAATGTTTTTTTATGCAACACAGTGACAAACGAGCAGACAACCCACCCTGATGGTAAGCGGCAACTGTCGCCCATATCATCGGCGATTCATACATTTAAGTCGCAGGCAACAAAACGTAGAAACGCAGGTGTGTTGTCACTGTGAGGACTAAGATGAAATGCCTCATGCCTGTAATTGCGCTGGCTACCTTATCCTTCAAACCGGAACACAACCTTGAAGTGAAATGAAATTTGTGAATCCCTTTGTTATTGTGTATTGTTTACTGTCCTGTAGGTACATGTGTATTTTGGATTGTGAGCTTGTGATGGGTATCTTAAAGCAAATGTATTTTCATTTCATTTATTTCACAATGCAAGCATTGTTGCTTGGTGGCAGAAATAGATAAAGCGGTGATACTCACCCAGGCGGACTCCTCAGGCTTGACAGAGTCCTACCAATAATCTGTAAAACAATCTCCTCACAATCCTCACCACTCTTAGTCTCCTGCACCAGGAATATTTCCACGGTGACTGTCTTAGCTGCTGGCGGCGGCGCCGCAGCTGCTAGTGGGGCGGCGCCCGAGCGCGCGCAGTACAGCGGGTAGCACCGCGCTATGGCCAGCGCGGAGGCAAACACGTCGCGCTTGCGGCACACCAGCTGGGTGGGGTGTACGGGGGGTATGAGAGACACATCATCAGCTGAAAGCCGAAAGACGCCCAACGCTGGGCATAGGGGGAGGCCCAGAGATCTTTACAAAGGCCGGTCCTGTGCCTTTCGCATTCAGCTGGTACCAACTTTACCAGACACACAGTGAGAGATTTAATAATCCAACAGATGTGGATTCGGATGTGTCACAGCTTACAGACAGTGTTTCCTTGGGCTATGACATGGGACTTTTCAAGGGGTATATTACAGAGGCGCCAGCGCGGAGGCCGAACACGTCGCGCTTGCGGCACACCAGCTGGGTGGGGTGTACGGGGGGTATGAGAGACACATGGTGTGATGCTAATAGATGGCGATTCGAACGTGGAATGATTTCCCTGTCACAGTGTTTCCTTTGGACTGTGACATGGGATCGTTCAAGAGGTATATTTGATTTATATTTGTGGCCGTGGTCGGCGTGGGGTGGGTGCGCTCCGACCCTGGGCCCTGCCAACGTGTCACTGTGTGTTTCCTTCCAACTTTCCCACCCCACTCCTTTTTAACGATTGAAACATAAATTTAATGTCTCACTCAATAAATAAATTTTGATTTGATTTCAAAATCCAACTGATGTCGATTCGGACGTGGAATGAGCTCCTAGCCACAGTGTTTCATTTGGACTATGACAAGGGATCGTTCAAGATCTATATTAGAGGTCTCTTTAGAGAGTTGGTGATGCCCGAGGTGTTGCTGATGGCCTATAAGCGGTGGTGTCCACTTTCCATCAGATGGCCCGAATACCTGTTTTCTGCCGTATAACATAAAAAAGAATTCGCTACTAAGGTGTAAGGTCCGTTGTCAAAATACTGCCGCTGACAGAAACACCTGCTGTAAAATGACGAATCCATTTCCAGCCAATGACAGGGCTTCATTTTGACAGACGGACAGATGGATTTTGGAATAGTGGAAACTATTAAATATTAATTGTCGACTGTCTAAAGTCGAATAAAGTCATTTTTGGGTGGTATACGCTTGCGTTAGAGCATGAGAAATTCCTTTTGTTACTACGAGCCATGGGTTCATTACTCACCACAATACACTCGCTGGGCGCCCGGTGCGCTGCCCTCACCAGCTTTGACAGCGCGTGGCATCGGGACGGCGCCGCGTGCCGCGAGCGGCGCGCCGGCAGCGCTGCCACGGCCGCCGCGCGCGGCCAGACTTCTGTGGACTCGCCTGGCGAGGCCGACACTACGGAGACGCCGCGTTTCCATGCCTGGAGTTGAATTAAAGCGTGATTCAATGAGATATTTAATACACTTTCATTGCACATGTTATCGGGTTTATTACGAGGTTACACATTAATTACCAGATTACAAATATCGAGGTAAAAATAATACTAACCGTGGTAATAACATGTGCGATTAAAGCGTAGTGAAAAAACCACGAAAGTCTTAAAGAGATATTGTCGTAATCAATAAAGAAATTTTGAGTTTGATTAGCTTTGTAAGATGTTAGACCCCGCCGTTGTAATCATTGTATAATTCTACATCGCGGTGTGAAAGAGGTGACAGCAACGCCGCCACGGCCGCCGCGCGCGGCCAGATCTCCGTGGACTCGCTTGGCTAGGCCGACACTATCGACACGCCGCGATTCCAAGCCTGGCGTTAAAGCGCATATTATGTGCTCAAATGTAAATGTGACGATTCACACAGCGCCATCTAGCCCCAAAGTAAGCAAAACTTGTTGAAGATGTCAGAATATGGCCAATAGATGATGTTATCACAAATGTCATTGTGTTTCTACATCCCAGTGACAAGTTTGCGGTGTCAAAGAGGAGGTGTCAGGTGACGGTAAAGCCGCCGCAGCTGCGGCGCTCGGCCATACCATAGCCTCCTTCAGCCATACCCAATGTATATGTAAGGTACGTCATAAAGGTTTGGTGGTATACGTAGTGTTGGTTTAGTTGTCGTTTATTATAAGAAAAATATTTTTGTAGCCACTATGGTGCGGTTGGCAGTCGCCGGTGTAGTCTTCCAAATGAAAAAGTAACTGTGTTTAAAATCTTACTCCACAAGTATTTTACACAGTTTACGCAATAAAGTTAATTCTATTCTATTCTATATTTTCGCATTCAGTGATTGTGGACTAAACGGCAGTCTCTTGGTAGCTTTTAAAAGGTAGCACCAACAATTAAGTATTCAACTGAAAGTCAATTATGATTGCTTAACGATTCTATTGACAAAAGTTTTTGCAGAATACCCAATTTGTCTCAACCGTAAGGCGCTCTCCTAATTGGCAATGGTCGTGCGACCATGGTCGTACGACGAACGTCGCCCGACCAATAGACCTCAAAACCGCCCGTCGCACTACCCGTTGCCAATTAGGACAGCGCCTGATGGTGTCGAAATTGAGTCTAAATTCTATAATTAGCAACGGAGTTAAATAAAATAAGCAGAAGTGGGCCCCAGGAGTTCCAGCGAAGGCAGCCAATGCTTTGAAAAAAAAACTGTATGGTGTTATACTAAACGACAAACTCACCTCCTCAGAGACCCTCGGTTCCAGCTTGCATCTGACGTCGTTCCATGTCAGCGCGTTCAGATGGGGCACCTGACCCACGATCAGCACCGGCGTCTGCTCAGGGTCCGACGCAGTCAGACCCCAGTTGAACTTGAGGCTGGCTGCTGCCGACGACATCCTGCTGACTGTTTTACAGTATTGTTTAAGCAACTGGCATGGCGTTAAACATAATATCGGTTACATTTTTTTTATTCTACGCAGTCTCAAGAAAGCTTTGTTAGACTTGAAATGCGCCACGTCCGCGAACTACACGCCAACGAAATGAAAATGCTGCATGTGTAAACTATCGCGAATAAGATTGAAAAGGTTCACCTGCATTGGTTTGGTCACGTGCTGCGTAAGTCGCAGGGATACATGGGAAATAAGATGCCTGAACTGAGTCATTGCCGAGTCAAATGTGAACGCCAATAGCTTACGACACAAATATGCTTTAGATCGAGAGAAGTGAAGAAGGCAAAGAGAAAAAGAGGAAGGGCATAGCGGGATATCTCGCTCCAAGGACACTAATATGATTAAGATTGAGCGAAGTGAAGAAGGCAGAGTAAAAGAGGAAAGGCATAGTTGGACTTCTCGCTTCGGATTGGTGCCGTCTAGGCAACCGCCATGGGGAAATACCTTACACAATATAGTAGCCAAACACATTTCAAAGTGTTGTATTCCTGCTGGTCCATGGGGGGAGGCTTAGACAGTGGAGGGGCCTTGCCAGAGTGCCGTTTTACAGGGTCTGCAAAGCGCTAAACACATATGGACATTTGCTATGGCTATGGTAACTCATACCATCAGGTGGGCCGTTGCTTGTTTACCACCTTGCTGTTTGGTATAAAAAAGCATACCCTGAAGCCGGGATTGAGTGCCAGGACATTGATGGATGACACCACAGCTTCAAATGTAAGTTCAGATTGACCAATACTGAAATTGTACCTTACCTTAAATAAACTTCTTTGCTACAGAACTGCTTTCGGTATTCAAACCATTTGTATGTTCGAAGAAAAACAAATTGTGTGTGATTGTTTGAATCCCTAGTTTTTATTTTAGCCTTGACTGATAAAAATGAGTGCATACAAATAATTGTAACAAAACGTATTACATTATGTATTAATAGTTGAAATTTATATCTATGTCACAACTTTATTTAGTTAAGAGATATGAGGATTAACTACCTACTTCAACAGAATGCGCACAAGAACTGTAGTATACAGTTGGATATAAGTTGATTAGTGTGTAGGTTGGACATTAAGTACCTACATTGAATCAAGAACAATAAGCAATAAAATTCAAAATTTACACTGTAAAATGACATGTGGAATAATGCAAATTCATTTAATCAGCAATGGTCATTACCTATAATTTACGACACTCACAGTGTGCTGATAATGGTGTCTTGTTATGCATTTGAAATTCATCATCATCATTGTAACCAGAAATAATTACTCTTTAGTCAACACAAGACCGCATCTCACTTAGCCCGAAGGCATAAATGGCCACTAGTTTGACATTTGTGCCTCAGATAACAAAGAACTGTTTTAAAAATTAAATTCTAACTATTAAAAACAGAACTATGTTATACATACTAGGCACATATAGAACCTAATATGGTATCAAAGGTAGGAAAAATTATTGCAGCATTCTTTAAAAGACTGTCCAGTCGATGATGGAATGTGGTGACCATAGTCCAGGAATTCCAAACTCTTGCCAGTGATATTAAATGAGCAAGCAAAAAGCTGGCTTTATTCCAAGGGGAGCAGTTACTAGCAATGTGAAGCCACAAGCGGAGAGCTTATAAGAATTTGACACCACATTCTTATAAGCTCTCTTATAAGAATTTGACAGCTCTTTCACTTGAATTAGGGACGGGCTTACAGAATAGCCCCCAGAGCCGAATCAAATCAATCAATCAGAATCAATCAACTCGAAGCAAGTCATCAACATTGTTTTTCAAGAAATTGTCTATACAAACAGTCCAAAAGAATATCCATACAAACAAAAACACTGAGCATTCAATAACCTTAAAATTATGGGTCCTAAAATAGGTATTTTGTCAAAAGAAAAACTTTAAAATAGGTATAGAATTGGTGTTTGGCCAAACAAAAACACAAACCTGATAAAATCCTAGACGGCTTTAGCACAGTTACACATACACTTACAGTCCTTAACATTAACATGATGGCTTACATTACATAACACTAAACTAATACGATGCCAATATCAAAACAAACATGATAAAAAGTTAGGCCGCGTACGAGACCGCTACATTCAAAAGGGTCACCCTGTTCCGATCCTTACGTGGCTAATAAAGGTACGAATTCTTCTTAAAACACTTACCTAATTATTAATCAGAATACATTCATCAAATTGAAATTTCCTTTAGTTAGGTAGGACAAATATAAAAATTACGAAAGAAGAAAGCCAAACAACACAGCACAAACTTAAAATGAAAGCTTTCTTTCTTTTCTTTTGTGCCAAATCATTGGTTGGTTGTATTTTTTTAAGATTCCATGGACCACAAACCAAGAAACCCAAAAGAAGAAATTCGCCTTGCTTATGCTAGTTCCACACTCGTGCTTTACTTCAATCAATCATGATAAAGTGTGTTTCACACTGGTCAAGTATTTGGAAAGGGTTGGTTGCTATGCAATATTATGCATAGCAACCGGCATATATGGCTTTAATGTTCCAGTTGTCAGGGCAAGCATTACGTGTAGCATTTGGCGTTGTACATTGCCTTACTTAATAGCAACCCTTTATCTCGTACGAACTTTGAGTACACTCACAGCCATATTTCATAAAATTATAAATTCAAAAGATAGAAAAAAAAATTATAAACAGAAGCAGAGAGTACATTTCGAATTTAAATACGAGACAAAATGTCACACATCGCTATAGCACACACACTAATGCAAATGTAGGGACGGAACAAGGCAGCCTATATGCTAAGTTATATTTTGCTACGACTTTCTACTCGTAACGAACACAAACAAATCTGACTTGTATTTCGCTCCAGACGACTACGCAATTTTTTTAAACTTGTTCTTATAGTTTGATATTGTAAAAGGTAAGGTGTCTAGTGAATCAAACCCACGCCCTAATACCTACCACCGTCTTTTCGATCTCTCGATCCTACATACCGTGAATCGGCAGTGCTTGCTTTTGCAAAAAGGAGGGCTATGATTTTGACCGGTATTAATGTTTATTTGTTGCATCATAGTTTCTAAACTATGTAGATACCTATTTACTTATCGTTAGATGCGTCTTCATTGTTCACAGGTTGGCCTATGTGATTTCACAAATTAAACATGATGCCCTCTAGAGGACATAGTCATGAAAAAAAAAATTATAATGAAAAGGATAGGTACATTAATATATTAAACAGGCAGCATATTCTTTATTTTCAGTAAAAACCAGTGCAGAAGGTCCCTTCTTGCATCTAATTATTATCTTGTTCTTCAAAATGTTTATAACGCAGCACTTCCAATTTGCGACCCAGACATCACCATGTCTGGTCTTTAGGAAACCTAGAAAAACTAATATTTATGTAAATAATCGTAAATACGCGATTAAACCGTTGTTGTTTGAACATTTAAAATGTCATCTAGGTACGTTTTTGGTATGAAACCCTAATACATATAAAATTGTGGACCGCTATTTACAGGTTTGAGTATTAAAATTCTATACAATAAATACTAAGTCCGACCCTGTTAGCATCAAAATATTTTCGTACCTATTTCACACCGAAATATTGCTCAATTTGCCAATAATTTTAAATCTATCTCTAATGGCACGTTGTTTTAATGTAAAGCATTTCAATTATTGCAAATTCACACTATTACGATGCATATTTTTGTCACAATTTCTAAAATTGATTTCCGATCACCGCGACTACGAATGCTTACTTACCGGTGAAAGGATAATCCAGGTGTATTTCCATACTTCGCGATTTCACATAAATGTGCACTAAATTACACCGTATTTTAAATGGTTTGATTTAAATTTTATTTATAATAATTTCCTAAATTATAAAATTTACACCGATGTTTCAAAAGAAACGTCAGGTCTAAAGGAGATTCAGCAACGTTCAAAACATTGCGGACGTCATTTTCCGTCAACGTATTCCCATAGACGAAAAAATAGGATAGCAAGATTCATAATCATTGTAGAGTGAGCGAACAGGGAATATTTGTGATTTGTGTTTAGTCTGTTATGTCTGTGTAGGGGCTATTTGAGTAGTATATGAACATATCGTTTTAGTTAAGCTAAACCTTTAACTTTTTCTAAAAACGGCCGTTTAGTTTGATTTGATTGTGGTCCGATTGATTGGATTACAGGCAAAATAAATTGCCCATGGATCGACCAGTTGAACTCGGCGATCGGACCACGGGCAATAATGCAGTGCTTATGACGGTATTTAGGAAAACTTATATTTTAAAATAATTTATTGATAATTTAAAACCTTTATTTAAACAGCTTTCTTGTCTCTTTTTTATCTTTATCGGAGCTAATGCGCCTATTATATTTGGTTGAATTTATCATCTAAATTCATTTTTGTATAATTAACCATTTTTATCATTACCGCACCTTTATGAAACTTCCGACATACTGTAGCGCATTGGGCATGTTCGCCTCTGCCGGTATCCCAGATTTCTTCGCCGTATTGCGCACTAGAATCGTCTCATTTTAAGAGCATAGCCTCTGCTCGAATAATGATATTCTCCGTACGATGGGGAAGTACCAGGGATGCTATAAGCCAACTCAGGAATTATGACATCGGATTGTCAAAGTTATGGTACTTTGGGACCATAGAGAAAAAATTTTATATACAGAAGTTTGGGACAAACTATGGTACAGTTTCTAAAAGCGTCTTACACGGATATTATTTGGTCTGTAAATTATCACAACTCTCGTATCTCTGCAAAATAGGTTTAAATTTCTTTGCACAATTTATTAATGTGATTATGTTTTAAGAAATTTCGTCCCGGTCAAGCAAGCAAGAGGGATGCAAAATACAAAACTGGCTGGGGTGGAAGTGGGAACTGAAAGTTAGTACCTATGGGTAACCGTTACTCGAATAGAGATAGCTTTCATTGGTACTTCATATCGCTCGCTCGCGAAAGAAGTGAAGCTGGAAAGATGTGAAATTATAAAATTATGGTACTTCTGCGTACCATAATGGAAGTACTATGGTACATGGTACGAACACCTGGAAAATGGTACATGTACCATAATTATGGTACGTATGACATCACTGGGGAGTACCTGGACACCGCCATTTACCGCAGCTGGTTGTCAGCACACAGCAGTGGGAATCGAAAATGACAATTATCAATATAATTATTTCAGTGACTTTTAATTTTATTTATTTTAATTTTATTCTATTTTATTTACACTAAATATCTACTGTATCTAACAAAAAAATAAAAAATTGCCTGTAATAAAGATTGATTGATTGATTTGATTGATTTACATTATGTTTTAAAATGGTCCTTATTTCATGAGCAATACATTCCACTTAGATTTACTCTCACGCTATTTGCTCCTGAATTTAACCAAATGTAAAATGCGTATAAAGTAGGAGCACTTTAACACCTCAACCTTTTTTATTAAGGTCGCGGTCACAAAATTAGCGGCAAAGCAGGGCAGCAGCGGCGGCGGCGCAGGGAGCGGTGACGCAGAACCGGAGCACTACTTTTAAACCGCTCGCATCCACGCGAGCGTTTGCGTGCAGTACCTGTCTCTTTCAAATTCATCTTAAGTTGCTAGAGATTGAAAAGACAGGCATTAGAAGGCAAGCGCTTACGTGTATGCGAGCAGTACAAACATACGGCCCTGGTTACGAAACGAAGTGAGCGGGCAGATCGTGCGGCGTAGTTACGTGTTGTGAGATATTTCGTCATTACTCTTTTAAGAAAGTATTACTCATTTATCATATTTACTCCACCACCACGTCCGCGGACATTTCGAAATGTCGATAAAAACAAAAAAAAGTGCACAAAACTACGTCAATGCAGAAGCGCGGGTACCGCTTGACTGGGGCGTATCTCTTGTGGGCCGCTTCCTTCGTGGCTAGTTCCATTTAAATCTATTAATTGAAACGCGCCGCTCTCTGCGCCGCCACCGCCCTGCGCCCGCTGACACTCAGAAATAGAGTAGCTTTTCGTTAATGAAATTATTTTGTAATCGGTTCCGTAGTTTCAGAAATTTTACTCAACGTCCAAACTTACAACCATTCCATTCATCTTTGGGCCGTCGAAAATGCTTACGATGCGTTCTCCGATACGCCGTACAGCGGAGTCAGAGCTGCCTTCTTGCGATTGGTCCCTACTTAATTGGATAAAGCAGGCGGCGTAGTAATCCTGCTTAATTCTTTAGACTTCGACACAGAGGCGCGCTCTTCGAATTGTCGACGATCCCATACTAACAAGCAAGTTAGAACGACTGTCTGACCGAAGGGAGTTTGAAAATGACCAGCCGCGGGCTGGGTACTCATCCTCATTACATAGACCCTTTAGTGGTACCCACGCGAAGGTTCGAAAGAACGTTCCTCGCTCGTACGATTCGAAATGTGGAATGAGCTCTCAGCCAGTGTTTCCTTTGGACGTATCGGTTGGCGCCCCTGGATTGCTGATGTATACATATAGGCGGCGGTTACCACTTTCCATCAGGTGGCCCACTTGCCTGTTTGGTCTGTAGTAAAGAATAATACAAACTTTTCCTTTTCTAATAAGGCCCACCAGCGCGTGCGCCTCTATGATTATTTTCATCAACACTTTCTATAGTGGGGTGCATCCACTCCAGTATAGAAAAGTAGGTACTAACAGAGTTCGGCCAACGAAAGAAGAGAAGTTCGTGACCATACATGTTTACTTTATACTTCGTAAAAACGTAAAATCGCCATTCCATTATTCCATTGTGACGTCCATGGTCATGTCATGACCCTGATAGCTGTCAATATTTTAATACTTAATATTTCCCTCTCTTCATTGGTCGCACTTTAATAAAACTAAATTCTTAAGGACTTGACACACACTCCTTGCTGTTCAGCTTCAGACCGCTATCAAAGTCGATATTGAAAAATCGACAGATCGCTCGCCAGATCGACAAAATCAGTTTTAATTGTGTTTTTTAGGAATTAGTGAATAAAAAATCAAATAATATTTTGTTAAATTGTATTTATCAGCTGAATTCATCAATAATAATGTTGAGTAAATAACACTATTCAATGTATAAAAGCCCGTAAAATCCAAATTGTGTATACAATTGTAAAATTTCGATCATGGTCGGTATACTATAATTGAAGTAGACAAAATAATAAATGCACTTGTCTACTTTACTTACTTTTTGGTACAATACCTATTTATTGAGTAATAGTAATTGCACAGTGCTACAGTACGTCTGACTAATGAAAATTTAATAAATATTTGAGCACTTCTTATTATGAAATTCATCCACACGACGAATTTTCAGTAGTTATGGTATCCTGTAATAAATAACTTAATGTCAAGTTGATGTGGACGTAATGACTAATGTACCTACGTAACAATAAAATGTTATTTAAAAAAAAAGTTAGCAAAACAATAACTTCAGCCACAATAAATGGTACATTACCAGTAGGTTTACAATTTATTTATTCCTTGCACAATGGTATTTTTGTATTCCCTGACACAAACACTAAAGATACTTAACAGTAATAAGCAGACGTACGTAAAAATCAATTAATGTACTTTTCTATGTAAATATACCAAATAAAAATAAACCGAAGTCCATGTTTTTCTAAAAATAAATAGAATATCAATAATTATAAAAATAAAGACTAAATTGATTGATTACGATCTATGACTACTTTATAAATTGAAATATGAAAATTAAAGTTTGGCCTGAAGACAGAGAACCATTCTACAAGAAAATAAAGATGTAGGTACTTAAATTTCATCATGTTTTTACTTTAGTACAAATTCTAAATATATATGTTCATTATAAACAATGGTATTTGTATAAGTATACCTAAATTTTAATTACTTTATGATTGATCATACTTATTACATGAATTGAAATAAATGCAAAACTAACTTCAAAATAAAGAATACAATGGTCAATAATTTGCAGAATGGCTTTTGTCGTATTATTATTACAATAAATAACCTTACCACACAAGCAAAACCATACACTTTCATTATGCTTCTTTAGAGTACATAAAGAGTTGGTAACAAAATTGGTGACATAAATTTTTGCATTGTGGTAAGTGATCAACATACTTTTACGTAAAATTTATCATTCCCGTATACCTGTGCCGTAGTTTGCACCACCTGCCCTGTTTAGAGCATCTTTGAATTGATCAATATCTATTTCTGACTGACTTTCTAACTGTAGTTCCACTGCGAAATTCTGAAACAAATGACACAAATTAATATCAATATTTTATTTGACTTGTAACTAGGGCCTGAACGGCAACTAAAATTGAACGTTTACTTGCTCAGTTTTATAGCCCCTGGAGAAATATTAAGAAGAAAAGAAATAAGCCAGTCAAAGAGTCTTGGGTCGCGTAGAGTCGTACGAAGTCGCTATTGGGATGAAAAGAGCTGAAAGGCCAAGTTTAGTAATCTCCACGAAACTCCACGAAACTTGACCAACACGAGAATGTAGAGAAAGTATTCGCCTATATTCGTGAAGTCTCGTGCATGTTGGTCATGTCTCGTCTATTTCATAGACTTAATAGAGATAATCAATCGATTACTTTGTTGTCGTCTCGCCTTGTGCTTAATCATATCACTACGATCTTTTAATGATTTTAAAAATATCGGATCAACAATATAATTATAATACTGCAGTGGCAGATATTTTCAAGACGTTCATCTTCCTTCGACAAAATAAATTAATCTACTAACGTCGAAAATCGATTTGTCAATCCAAAAATGTACAAAATAAATGGGACGAGCCTATTGCAGCGGAGCAAAATGTAGACATGGCTTTATACTCACGATAAAGCCATTTCTACATACACAAGGCGGACTTAAACAATTCGGCGTAGGAAGCCCGTGTTTAATCGCAACGGATTTTGATCATAGCGGGAAACTAAACGTCAATCAAACAGTCAATGACCTTTCTATTGCCGGTTGCGGGCGGCAGTTCTGTAGGTTATAGTATTTTGTTTATTAAAATTTGATAGAACCAAATAGCCAAAACAAAACAAAAATGGAAGAAATATTTGCTAAAGTGCCTTGCAGAGAAGAACAACTAAATGAACTGTTAAATCTTTTGGGTGAGGACGACGAGCCATTACCTTGTTCTTTGTTTGTGAGCGGGAATATGGCCACAGGCAAGAGTTTATGTATCAATTCAATTTTATGTTATTTAGGCTACAAACATGTTGTTATTGACTGTATTGAGTGTTATTCACCGAAGCTGTTGTTTGAGACAATTTTGTGTGGGCTGAGTAGTGAAGAAACGAGTGTCAAATGTGATACTTTCATGGATTTAATCAATTACCTTGGCCAATTAGAAAATAGCCTGAGCAGATACGAACCTATTGTATTAATATTCGACAGAGCAGAACGGCTTCGTATAATGGATCAGGCCATATTCAGTGCTCTGTTAAGACTAAAAGAATTATGTAATCTCAATATTTGTACAATATTTATAACAAATTTAGTCTACGACAACTTTTACTTCAAAATGGGCGCTCGTGAGCCTATTACGCTGTATTTTCCAAATTATAATAAAGAGGAATTATTTCAAATCATATTCTTACACCAGAATTCATTCATACAACACTTGGTAAATATTTATGATGTGGAAAGTGAGATTCAAGAAGAATTAATGAAACCAGAGTTGTTTGCAAATTTTCTAAACGCATTTCTGAGTGTATTCTATAGGCCATGCCGAGACTTGATCGAGTTGACACATATGGCTCGTGTCAACTTTGTAAAATACTGTGAACCAATAGTTAAAAATGAAATCAATGGCTCGGATTTGCCTAAGTTATGGAGGCATATATCACCAATATTGAAGGCCAGTTTAGAACTACTTTATCTCCGAATAAGTAACACAAAACCAACAATGACTTCACCAGGCAAGGAAAACAGTGCATTAGATAAACAACAAAGTTACAACTTCGAAAGCACCTTGAAGGAAGAGCTTACGTCAACAAAAACATTTGCCCAAAGTTTTGAGCTGCCGTACTATTCTAAATTCCTCTTAATAGCTGCATATCTGGCCAGTTACAATCCTCCAAAAGAAGACAAGAGACTGTTTATGAAAAACCATGGAAAGCAAAGGAAGAGGTTGCAGCACGTGAGAGCTAAAGCGAAAATAAGTGAAAAACTGAATACTCAACTGGGGCCTAAAGTGTTTACTTTAGACAGATTACTGGCCATATTTTATGCTATACTAGAAGAGAAAATTGGTCTGACCAGTAATTTGATGGCACAAATTGCGACTTTAGTTGAGCTCAAGTTGATAGCAGGAAGTAAAGAGATTGATTTAGATGGGGCAAAGTACAAATGCATTGTCGGATACGATTTCATTTCGGCAGTAGCACATACAGTCAGTTTTAACATCCGAAAGTATCTATATGACTTTATGTAACATTAGTTTTTGGCCTGAGGTTTAGGAAATTATTTGCAGATAATTTTTTGATAATCTCATTGTTATTATTTATGTAACTTATTGTCCAAATAAAATTACTTTTAAGAACATGTTTATCACTTATCTGTGTTATCTATTTTAACTTTAGAAATAATAATATGAAAATCAAAATATTCAGTTTCATGTGGTTACTGAACATTGCAGTTGTGGTCAAGATGACATTGTCCCATTAATATGTCATGTTAAGACAAATGGATAATTTTTTGCACATTGCATAGTTACACACTGTCATGCAGTACCTTTACTTGGTAAATATAGTATAGGTACTCATTATTGCCTCCACCACTCTTTAAAGCTCCATTCAGTTTATCTAAAGTGAGCTGTAAGATATCCCATTGTGGTATAAGACCGCCTTTGCAATCTATATCATATTATTTTTGTTATATAGTTCTAAGGTATTTAATGCAATAAAGAGTTTACATACATAGTACATACCTTTACCACAAATTGGTAGTCACACTCACAAGTAACAGGAAAGAAAACATGAAGTCTAATTGCAAGGATAATAATATACTAAATAGAATTTAAATTTGCTATAATTAGATCAAAAATAATGAATACAGCTTATTTTCCTTATATTTATTGTGTTATTATTTGCTGCAAATTCATTATTATATTATTGTATCCATGAGTTATTAGGGTTGTATATAGGTAGACGGTCTAACTTTGAAGAAGTTTACACGTCATTACAAAAATCAAAATAATTAGATTTATGTGTTGTCCCATTGGATTGGTGGGGATTTGTGTGGTTTCCTTACTTCCTTTAGATTGTTTTATTTTAGGCTTTTATTACTTTTGAGGTAGTTTAGACCTAATTTCTCCACCAAGCGCCAAGATAAATAAATAAATACATTAAAAATTTCTATTGATACCCGTGACAACCAATCACAGAACAGAACTGCGTTCTCCAATTCTTTTTCTGCCCATTGGTGGATCCCTTAGCTTCACAGAGTTAGAACTAGAGGTGGTAGATCACCAGTAATCTTGAAATGCAGTAACCTTAACAGGCAGGATATGAGATCCCTTGTCAGACATTGTCCTTCATTAACAGGCAGGATATGACGTCCTTTGTCAGTCTTTGTCCTTTATCATGTCAATGGACGTGGCTAAAGCCATGTTTTAGATCCTGGATACCTCAGACCAGCGGCCCTACCGCCAAACTCTTTCTTAACTTTACTTGCCCTAGGTGGGCTGTATAAATACATATCTTTGTAGCGCAGTTGGGTAAAAAAGGTCCTGGCTGAACACATACTTAAAATAAAATAAAATAATAATCATCTTGGCGTTAATGTCCTGGTTATGCTCTCGCGCACGAGGGCCCGGGGTCCGCCTTGACCATGATCCAGGATTTGGCAGGTCAGGTAATTACAATGGAGCGACTGCCTTTTGACCTCCTTGACCCTGCTACCAGGGGAACCTGACCAGATTGGATCATGGTTACACATCCAGTCGCCTGAATGTGCAGGTTTCGTCACGATGTTTTCCCTCACCGTAAGAGTACGGTTAGTATTCAACTAATGTACATAACTCAGAAAACTTCATTGGTACATGACCAGAGCGGGATTCGAACCTGGGACCTCTAGCTTACGAGTCGCATACTGTAACCGCTCGGCACCGACGCTGAACACATACTTGAAAAACCGGGCTAAAACTGATTAGTCCGCGACACAGACGTCCTCGCAACACCCGGGGAGTCACAGATGATCGCACCTGTGACTCCCCGGGTGTTGCATCGGCCTTTCATCATCTCAGCCTATATACCACTGCAGGACTTAAGAACTCTCCCACGAGACCCCTCTCGCCACCCCACCCCCCAGCGCAGCAGTATGGTAATAACCTCCCCAGGTTATTACCATAATCTCCACGCTCGGCAGGCGGGTTGGAGATCGCAGTGTTATAAAAATAACAAAAGAAAACGCTGCTGTCCATTTTCTAGCCTACGGAGACTCCAGATGATTTGTCCCGAAAACATTAGTCGCCTTGTACGACACCCACGAGTGTAAGGCGTTGGTGCTATTCTACTCTGCCGGACACCACACGGCTTGCCGGCCTTTGTGTAGGTACAAATCTTAAGCGCACTCCACATGTGGACAGTTCCGCGGGAACACGAGAATGTAGAGGAAGTATTCGTCTACATTCGTGTAGTTCCGTGCATGTTCGGCATGTCTCGCCTATTTCATAGACTAAGTAGAGATAGGTTGTTGTCGTCTCGATTCGATCGATTTTATATTTATATTCCTAGCGCTTTTTCCCGGTTCGGGGTACACTTGACCATGATCCAGGGTATTAGTAGATCAAGTAATTACAGTAGAGCAGCTGCCATCACCTCTGTGACCCTGTTTACAGCAGATTAGCGATATTACACCGATGAATCGATATAATGTCGACGCGTTTTGACATCGACCAAAGTCCCGGCAAAAGTTTCACAGAAAGTTTCGGCGGACATGTGGAGTACGCTTTAATGACTAGCGCCACTATAGTAGGTGCCAAATAGATTGGCAATAGCGGACGTTGACCTCTCGGTTGGAATAAATTTGTAAATGATCACAGGAATTACTATAATGATTGAAATAAAAAATAAAAAAAATAATCATCTTGGCGTTAATGTCCCGGTTGTGCTCTCGAGAACGAGGGCCCAGGGTCCGCCTTGACCATGATCCAGGATTTGGCAGGTCAGGTAATTACAGTGGAGCGACTGCCATCTGACCTCCATGACCCTGCTACCAGGGGAACCTAACCAGATTGGATCATGGTTACACATCCGGTCGCCTGAATGTGCAGGTTTCATCACGATGTTTTCCCTCACCGTAAGAGCATCGGTTAGTATTCAACTAATGTACATAACTCAGAAAAGAGTCATTGGTACATGGCCGCAGCGGGATTCGAACCCGGTACCTCTCGCTTACGAGTTGGATACTCAACCGCCCGGCTACCGACGCTCTGACTGGCTCCGACTATAATGATTGAAATAATCTTCGTTAAAATTCAATCAGACAGACGTGGCGGGGCACTTATTGTAAACCCTGTTGCAACAAAACGGGCACATGGGCTATTTTGTGGCAATTTGGAGACCTTGGACCTTCCCCTGGGAACTTTCTGGATGAAACTTCTCCGCTGAGGCATAAACGGCCTTTTCAATCCGTTAGGGACCTTAAGAACTCTAGACCTCCTCCATCCATGCTCTAGATTGCACCCAGAAAGTTCCCAGTCTCCATTCTATGAAAATTACCCATATACCCGTTTTTTTTGCATAGGAGTGCATATAGGGATTATACTACACTACAATAATTCTTTTTTATTATTTTAAAAGTCGTTACTTACAGATATGATGTCCTTAATGATGGCCTTGTCGGTGGACATTTTGGCGCGGTTGATGACCGACACGTTGGGGCCCACCCACGTGACGAACATGAATTTCTTGCGTTTCGACATCTCGTCGCCCATTTGCAGCCTGGAACGGAGACAGTAAGCAGTTTTCAGTCAGGTTAGGCCAGGCACGGGAAGGAGAGGTCGGTCCAAGAAGCGATGGCTTGACGTCGTTAAGAATGACATGCGTGCCATTAAACTCACCACCAAGGATGCTGAAGACAAAACGACGACCAAGAGGAGTAGCAAGGTGGACCCAGAGCCCTCGCGTGCCACGCGGGAGCGAAACCGGGTTTGATGATGATAATGATAGGCTAAGCGGCGCTAGTCTAATGGCAGTGTGTTTGGGAGACCCATAACCGAAGCTAAGCAACGGGCACGCAGCCCGGGAGTAGGATTGGTGTGTTTGAGGCTAGTAGAACTTCACAGCAACGAGCCTGCCATACTCGTCGAATGAATCTCGTTTAAAGAAGTGTATAGTCGCACCCATTTTACCACTAATGGTAAAAGCTGTATTTGTTAACCACCTGAAGGTTTACCATGAGCCCATATAGCAGGACCTAAACAAAACTGCCCTGCTTAGAACGAGGCAAGCTTATGTGACACGTATAGCGCTGTATCGTTCTAAGCAGGACAGTTCTGTTTAGGTCCTGCCATAAGAGCTTATGGTAAGCCCCCTGTGGTCCTAGGGGTTTGTTTTCATATAAAATACATGTAGATGCACGCCGTCTGCCTTTCTGATTTTGTTCTGTCTCTTCCATAGGTCTGCTGTAAGATATTTCTTATGAAATAAGCTGTACCTGTTGTGTTGTTTTCTTTATGTCTATATTGTATACTTGTTTTTGTGCTCAATAAACTGTTAAATAAATAAAATAAATAAATACATTTCTGCCTTTTTCCCAAATTCCGAATCCCCAACGCTCGATTCCGCAAGGCGAGTCAATCCATCGTATCACCGTAAAGTTTCGATCACGAGTTTGCCGTGTCTAAGCCATGTAGGTATGTACAAGGATTTGGTTCACTCATTTGTGTGCGTGCGAGTCATAAAGGTAGAAGTGTGATTACGTCACTCGCGATCGGGCTCCGAGGGCCAAAATTGTCTATCCGCTATCGATTAGGGAACACAGCGGTTTAGCGAAATAAGCCCTCTGATCAGGACATATTTCGTTGTTAGTTGGTGGGGTGAAGCAAGGAATACAATATGTTGCCAGACGCTATAAAGAAAGGCTGGAACACCACCCATAGCCACTGGCTGCACACTTCGTTCTGCAGGATCGCCTGAAGAGGCTATGGACCTTGTTAACTAGAGCAGGTCTAACCAAAGAGTGGGTCCCACTGGGGAAGCAACTCTGAACATCAAATAACTCCTCCTACATCTGATTATAGTTCCATGGACTAATTGCAGATTCACACAACAAAAAATTTTGGTCTAAGGGGTGTGCCGTGTGATCATGTATATGTGTGTGTACGTGTGTGTGACCAACCTGAGGTACCCGAACGCACGGTCGTCATCCGAGAACTGCGTGCGAAACTCCGTGAAGTCGCTGCCGCGCGCCGAACAGATGATACGCGCGCCGTCGAACTTGAAAACAGCCCTGGTGTGGAGGAGAAGGGATTAGCTTTTTTTTAATTAAACTATCCAGGCATTTGACCGCCATCTCAGCTGGTGGTAAGTGACGATGCGGCCGAAGATGGAGCATACCTGTCTAGGGACAGCCTATTCACTCTAGCCTTGAAGGTGTCCAGGTTATAGTGATCGGGGAACACACTCGCAGGCAACGTGTTCCATTCGTTCGTGTGTTATTTATCTTCTTAAATCTATCATTACAGGCCTTTATAGACATAGTCGTCATCATCTTGGCGTTAACGTTCCGGTTGTGCTCCCGCTCGAGGGCCCAGGGTCCGCCTTGACCACGATCCAGGATTTGGCAGATCAGCGGCTATCTGACCCGTGACGTCAACAGGGCAGTCTGACCAGATTAAATAGAATAGAATAATAATTTATTCGACATTTACATTGTTGACTTATATTAAATAGGTAGACTGAGTAATAAAACGCCGAAACGGTTTCAGCTCAGCATATTGTCAAAGCCGAGGCTGCGACGCTAATTATGATCTTGGTTCAACTTGAAATTACCCTGTAGATATGTAGGCGCCACAAAGTCGAATCGAACTGAATGGAAGCTTCGGGGGCGGCTTAATGGCCTACATATTTGAGCATAATCGCGCCATAAAGAATTAATGTTAAAGCTAAAACTTCCATTGGCGGTGGATTTTCGATGTTTTATTATTAAAATGACGTCGTCAAGAGTGATACGAGTATGCGTGCCAACGAGCTCACCACCAAGGATTCCGAGGACCGAGTGAAGTGGGCTAGAACAGGAAGGCGGACCCCAGGCCCTCACATACCGCGCGGGAGCGTAACATGGACATAGCGCCAAGATGATGATGTTGATGATTTCATATTTGAAATGAAAGCTAGTTCACTCGAGACTGTTTTTAATCCCTGACGAAAATGGAGGTGTTATAAGTTTGTATCTTACAGCGCAGCGAGGCAAAACATCGTGATGAAACCTGCACATTCAGGCGACTGAATGTGTAACCATGATCCAATCTGGTCAGACGGTGGTCAGATGGCAGTCGCTCCACTGCAATTACCTGATCTGTCAAGGCGGATCTCGAGCCCTCTTACGAGAGCACAACCGGGCCATACTAACTCCAAGATGAGGTAGATACGAACCCACAACCTAACCCAGACATGCAAATGCAACCACCGACCCGCGGGCACAAGAATCCACGCCTTGATGCCTCAATAGAAGCCAGACGCTGTTTCCTTATTACAGTCGGACGCCCGGCCCGCTTTCTCGCGACTGCCTACGCCCGCGCCGTCCGGCGAAATTTGATTGGTATGAAGACGAGCACAGATTTAATGCAAGATTGGTATTTGAGACAATCTCAGTCGGTGTTTGAGTTTGATTGCAATAAGGGTTTTGGTGCTTAATTCTTGCGAATTGGATATCAAATCCTGCCTCGTTCCCGAAGGAATGGAACACCACGCCATTATCGCCGCAGACACAACATTGTTCCACTTCAATAATATTCTACAGTTTGGTGGTGGTTGGGTAACTGTATCTATCCTCATTCTCACTGCGTGGCCTCTCGTATCTCTTTGGTGTCCTTGGTTTCTCGTTCGTACCTACTATGTCAATCAGTAGATACGGGCAAAGCATTGTTAGCCTACCTGGCGTGGCTGATGTGAATAGGCGGCGGTGACCGCCTAAGGCAAGATGTGGGGGTAAACGGGTGGACATATATGTCTGTCCTTAGGAGCGACTTCACATAGCGGCACCAGTTAACTCGTGACCATGACGCATGCAACTGCGTCGAAATATCGAGGTAAAAAACAAGACTAGCCGTGGTAATAAACCCAATAAAATGTGCGATGAAAGTGTAGTAAATATCCACGAAAGTCTTAAACCCTATATTTTTAGGGTAGGCCAAGAGGACAAAAGGACTTTAGGGTGAGCTAGCCGGGACCGCTTTTAAATTGACCGCCCTGGCCCATGGCCCATGTTGCCCCTAAGATAAACATGCCACTGATCACGCAGTCTCACCATTCCGTGGGCGTCGCGTCTGAGCGTACGTCATCGTACGCCGAGCGAATGGTGTCGCGATCCAGCCCTGTGGTCATCGTCATCTGTGGACAAAGGGTGCATTGATTATCTCTCAGATTGCACAACATGGAGTTCTTCAAAGGGAGGAAAAGGTTTTTACGGAGTCGGCAACGCGTGGGGGATGCCCCTGGTATTGCCACGTCGTTAGGCTGCGGTGACTCCTTACCATCAGGCAGGCCGTAAGCTTGTTTGCCGTCTTAATGGTAAAAAAATGATTACTTCAGTAGTTAGCTGTAAACCAATCAGTCACACGATATGGGTGAAATATCACCCTACGTCAAGGGGTGTGCTTTTTTTATTAGCCAGGGGCACACGAACTTACGGTCGACCTGATGGAAAGCGGCCACAATTGTCCAGCAATCTAAGGGGAGCGGATGCGATGCCATTGATTTACCTAGGAGAACTTTCAGTGAAGTTGTGAAGTGGATACAGCTAGTATATTTGTCAGACGAGGTACCTAAAGGTCTCTCCAATCTTGTCTTATTTAGTACTAGGGACTACCGGCTTCGCATTGGTGCTAACCTAAACAAATTATACACCTAAACCTTCCTTATTTAATATCTAAAGGTGACAATTTCATTTCTGTTATTAATTCTATTGACTGTGATACTATTAATAATTGATGGAAATACTCAATATATATGCATTGTTAGTTAGGACATAATGTATACCTAGATACTGAATTTATGACAATGTATCATCATCATCACAGCCCGTAACAGTCCACTGCAGGACTTAGGGCCTCTCCCACGAAAGGGGAGGTTATTGCCATAATCTCCACGCTTGGCAGGCGGGTTGGAGATCGCAGTGTTTAAATATAATAATGGAAAAAGCTGCTGCCCATTTTCCAGACTACGGAGAACACTTGATCTTTTGCCTCAAAAATATTAGTCGCCTTGTACGACACCCATGAATGTAAGGGGTTGGTGCTATTCTACTCTGCCGGACACCACACGGCCAATGACAATGTATGAACAATACTAATAAAGAAATATGAATATGAATCACTCTGTCTATCGGTGAAAGCCGCATGTCCGGTTAGTGGGTAGTTTTTGACTTTATCGCGAACAGACAGACACGCGGCGTGGGACATTGTTTTGTAATATATAGTGATGGCAATGCTCACCCCTGTATGTACAGTCGCCATTAGATATATCGTAACGAACGCGGTGGTAATAAATAATACGGTGTAAAATGCGTATTCAGATAGTTTTGGGCTCTGAAAAATAATACAAAAGGTTACCTACTCGTTAGTCTTCCCGAGTAGGTCATATCCATTTACAGAAACAAAAAATAATCTAATATAATGTTTTACACTATCGCGGTTATTATCATACATTATAAAAGGTATCCACGTACTTTTACGTGCCCACGACACATCTCGCGCCTCTTGTTTTCTTCTGTCAGCACTAAGATGAAAGAGATAGCGGTATCTATGTCGCGTCTTGTCTCATTATCGCACGCAAGAGCACACTTGTGCTAGCCGTGCTGGACGACGTTCGTCCCGTGGCCATGACACATGCAACTGCGTCGAAATATCGGGCTACTCGTCAACAATAGATTAGATATGGATTTTTCATTGCCGAAGTGAAAGGCACTTACACAACTTAGTATCAAAACTTCAAAATAGAGGTTCCCCGCACCAATTACTCATTTTCACAAAATTTAAATTACTTTACTAAACTTCTCTTATTGACCGCATTCTTGGGTGAGAACTCTGTTTGCCACCGCGTTGATTAACTGGCAGAATTAATTATGTACGGTCGGCAAAGTAATCGTTCGTTTGACCCTATAAATAATGTCACGGAGTACCAATCGACTCGCATTAGCGTTTGACCCTTTATGTGCCGTCAAGACCCAGGTGGTAATAACCGTTCGTTTGACCCTTAATAAATAACGTCACGAGGTGCCAATCGACTCCCGTAGCGTTTGACCCTTTATGTGCCGTCAAGACCCAGGTGGTAATAACCGTTCGTTAGACCCTTAATAAATAACGTCACGAGGTGCCAATCGATTCCCGTAGCGTTTGACCCTTTATGTGTCTTCAAGACCCAGCCCAGGTAGCTCCATATCGGGTCACGAACAATTTTAAATTATTTTTATTCGATTTATTTTCGACTACTTGAGTAGTTCAGTTGGTTCAACATGCCACACAGAGGTTCCGGGTTCGATTCCCGGCCGAGCAGAAACTGTTACGGGTCTGGGTGTTACATGTATAATAAGTATGTATTTAAAAAAACATAAGTAGTTTATCAGTTTTTTGACACCCATACCACAAGCTTTGCTTACTTTGGCGCTAGGTGGCAATGTGTGAATTGTGCAAGGCTATTTATTTGATTTATTGCTGTAAATTTTGTTGGGATTAGACGGGTTAAGTGACCAAGCCTGGTCCCAGAAGTTAAAATATTGCACCAACACCTTCGACTGACGATTGTCATATAGGGCGACCTATTAATATCATAGAGGCTAACTAAGTAGAACCCTCAGAAATGGGCTACAGCGTTGTCTGGTATCTATCGGACACTAGTCTCTCACACAGGTTTTAAAATATGATTATGTTGCCTATGTGAAGAGAATTTTTTTTTTTTTTTTAAACTGGTCTCGTGGCCTTTTAAAAAAGGCTCGTGTGCCACAGTGGACAGTTATGGTCTGTTAATTTGATAATGTCTTGTTGAACGGTGGGCCACATTTTTGGGTGGGAACTCTCTTTGCCGGCCGCCATGTAGCCACAGAATTAATTATGCATCTGTCTACGGTCCGCAGATTAAACGATCGCATGACCTTTTCCTTACGGTAAAAGTTCGAATGAGATAGGCCAAAAGAAAAAAATTGTAGTATTATCCTTACAAATACGCTATACTTATACGTACGTTGTACGTACGCATATAGGAGGTACATACATTCGTGAGAAATGTGATGCCTACTTATATTTGCTTTAACCCCTGACAAAAAAAAGAGGGGTGTGTGTTTGACGTGTGGATCTGTGTATCTGTGGAGGTGTATATCCGTGTGTGGCATCGTATCTACCGAAGGGAAGTACCGATTTCGATACGGTTTTCGGGATTCTTTATTTGAAAGCCAGTTTTAACGATATGGCCTTGGTTGCATTAAGATCGGTTCAATAGTTTAGAAAACATTAAGGAATTTGTATACGTCGGGGTTGGTTATCCGACGTTTTCCGAAAATTGTTACTTAACGCAAACACAGTAGTTACGTTTATTACGAATGAACACTTACACTCAGGGTACTGAACTGCACTAAACAGAACTGCAGTGCAGTTCGCGTTAAATGTTGTGTATAGCAGCAGCGGAAGTGACGGGCGCGGCAATTTATTACTGCCTAGTCTAGGCATAAATGAATGAAATGATGCGATGTGCCACGTGGTGTGACTGGCTGTGGCAGTTGTGGCTGGCCGCAATTGTTTAGATTTTTGCAATATTTAAAACAAATTGGTTGAAATATCTCCTTCATTGACTAATGTCTGTCACAGTTACCTACTTTATGGCTAATGCGCTAGTGGGGTAATTCCCCTATAAACAAAAAAGTGGGAGATTTTCCTTGCAATATCTACACAAAAAATAGGGTTCGATTTTCAAAATCGTCTCGGCCTCAATATATCGGTTGTTTGTGCGCCAGAGCTCGGAATTCGCTTTGACCATTATCCAGAAATTCCATTTATTAGGTCGAAATCTTTTTCGAAACCCTAAATAATTTACAATATCGAATACAATCGACCTTATATAAAACGACCTGGTTATAACAACATCCACATTATCCCTAATTTTTTTTTTTATAAAAATAAAATTACAGTTTTTCTGCTGACCGTCCCTACAACAGTGAAGAGATATTTTTTCTCAAACTTTCAATTGCAACGACCGCGCCGTTTTACACCCAAGGGCGGAACAGGTTCCCCAGAAACGGAATCCGGTCGAAAGGAGGTCTGAAACTTTCTTACAGGCGCACCAGTTTCCGAACGGAAGAATTTACTAGCGCGAGCTTTTGTGGGGTTCGCAGACGGACAGAACGTTATGTGAATTTTTTTAATGTTATGCAGACAAATAGGCAAGCGGTCTATTTATCTGCCGCATAACACCGACAAATAGACCTCTAATATATCTTCCTCTGTACGGCTAGCATATGTTTCTCTCGCGTGCGATAAGCGAGAAAAGGCACGACATAGATTCTGCTATCTCTTTCATCTTAATATAGAGAGAAGGAAACGAATGCTCTATCTGTGTCGCGGACACACGTGTCATAACACTGCTGAACGATCCTGTCATAGTCCAAAGGAAACACTGTGGCTGGGAGATCATTCCACATCCGAATCGTACGAGCAAGAAAAGTTCTTTCGAACCTTCGCGTGGTGACCAACAGAGGGTCGAACAGAGGTACCTACAGAATATCGCCTATCGGAATTGTGCTGTGAATTGGAATTAAATTTATCATGTTCCTCAGAGAAGAGACTATCATTAATATGATCAAGAAGGATGCCAACTGCGAAGGATCATAGTTCAGTAGAAGCTGGTTATGTCGGACCTAGACTAGTATGCGCGAGGTCAGATAAGTTCGACGGCGTAGGAAAAGCCCCGCCCCCCCACGCCCCCTCTGCAAAAAAATTCTAACCTAGTGAAATATAAATTCTACTGACCAAATAAAAACCAGACAAGCTGAAGACAATTCTGAAGCTTTGTCCATGGAACGAGAATTTATTAAACATTGTAATAAAAATAAAATAAAATTAGAAAGCAAGCGTAACCAAGTATTAGGCAGCCTTGGCGTGAGAGACATCGCGCCTGCGCTGGTTCGGTCACGTGTTGTAAGCTCTAGGAACAGGGATATGTGGGAAATTGATGCCTAAACTTGACGATAAGAACAGAGGTGTCAAGGGAGGCCTAAGAAGCGACCGATTGTCATCGCCGAGTCGGATGCGAGAACCAACGGCCGACTCGAGAATGCTGAAGAGAAGATAGAAAAAGGGGACCCTGGCTGGGGCCCGGTTTAACCGCTAGGGATCATGATGATGAATAACGAGAAACAACTATACTACGTACCTATTTCCGAATGACCCGTTAATGTACCGTTTGTAGTATCGCGCTCGAGGGCCCGGGGTCCGCCTAGACCAAGATACAGGATTTTGCCGATCAGGTAATTAGACCTGCCATCTGACCTCCGTGACCCTGTTAACAGGGGAACCTGACACGATTGTAGCTTGTTTTTGTAGACAGTAGCCTGAATGTGCGTGCAGGTTTCATCACAATGTTTTTCCTCACTGTCACGGTCAGTCATCGTGGCGGCACGGGGGGTCGAACTAGATACCTCTCGCTTACGAGTTGGATCCCTAACCACAAGGCCGTCGACGCTCCTTTTATTTATAATTTACTAGGTATTATCCTAGTACAATGAGAGTGCATTGCGGAAAATACCACTTTTCCGAAGCAACGTTGAACTTTCCAAAGTTCAAAGTTTCGAATTCTCCGCAAGCAAAGCGAGGACGGTGAAAACTATCCAGAAGTATCTGTGCAACTAGAAATACCCAGTAACAGTTGAAATTGCACAGTAAATTCGAGCGGAATTTAAATCTAGATGCAAACAGGTGAAATTTTGTACCCACGCAATCATTCGGCCAGCAATGCACGGAGATACATTCTGGCCTACTTCTATTCTTTCTCAATTCTAATTCACTCTTCTAGTAACCAACTACTTGTGTCTTCTACACGTTAAGAAGTAGACTTTGGAAGTGTTGGAGCGTAATTACATGGATCTACATCGATAAATAAGTTGAGCAGCGTCGGTATCCGACTCGTAAGCGAGAGGTATCAGTATCGAATCCCATTGCAGACATGTACCAATGACTCTTTTCTGAGCTATGTACAAGTTGAATGCTAACCGATGCTCTTACGGTGAGGGAAAACATCGTTATGAACCATACACAACAAATGGCAGTCGCTCCATTGTAATTATTTGATCTGCCAAATTCTGGATCATGGTCAGGCGAACCCCTGCCCTCGTGCCATTATATCGATAAACAGATCCTAAATACCTTCGAAGAACTCGAGAACCCCGAATGGCACGACTCATTCTCGTGCGCCTCGTCACTGGGACACGAGTCGTCTTCCTTGCCCTCCTTCACAATCGCATACAGTTCGTCTATCCTTGTCTTTAGTGTCTTTATTTCCGTCTTCAATTTCCTCCTATCTGTCGCCACTTCTTCCAGCAAAACTATCTTTTCGGACATCTGAGCGAGGGTCTTGCGCATCTCCTCGTATTGTCTACTCAACGAATCGAATTTAGCTACCATACTGTTCTGTGTTTCTGTTACCCTGTTGATATTCTCAATCAGGCTCTTATTTCCCTCCATGTGGTATTCTTCACTCATAACTGTTGCCGTATAAAACTTCACCACTTCTATTTTAGAGAAACTCGCGACTACTATTGTCTATTTGTGTAAATCAATATATGTTCATGATAAATCAAAAATATCTCGGAGAATTGTTACAATAATATAATCTTTACTTTATTACAAGTTGTTTTTTTTCATGGCTTTTTGTCTTGGTTGACAGTTTCTTTTTTTTTCTGCGAATTCGGCCAGCAACCTCTTTGCAGTTGTTGACGTCGCGCAGTGTTGCAATATGTTGGAATCATGGACGTTGGAATCCTTTGTTTTCTTTGATCGGATTTGGAAATCTTTATTTTCATTGGCGAGTAAATTAACTTCAATCGTTACGAATCGTTCTCCGTAAGCGAAAGGTACCGAGTTCGATTTAGTTCGAGTTAGTTGAGTTTAATTAAGTGGCTAGATCATTAAGCAATTACACAATTGAACGGAACTTTGAATTAATTATTAACTTTGAACGCAAACTTGCGAAGCCCCGAGCATCCGGAGCTGTATTAGTTGTGCGTCGTCACAACAATAGCCTAATCTAAGCGACATAATTATAGTTAGGTCAGCGTTATGACAATGCCTGTAGGAGCTCCGTGGAGAACAGATGTCTGGCCATGCCACCCCCGTACGTACGGGGAAGAGACCCAAGAAGCGAAAGCTGGACGTCGTTAAGAGGGATATGCGTGCCAACGAACTTAGTATTAAGGATGCCAAAGACCAAGAAAAGTGGACTAAGAAGAGCAGGAAGGCGGACCCCGGGCCCCCCGTATTTAACGCCAAGATGATGATGAAGTAGCTCCGTTAAGTTGAGACAATGTCATTTGTTAGACGTTACTTTCAAAGTTCGTGAATTTGGCGTGCTATTTAATTAAACAACTAATTGCTTAACAAGTTAGCGGTTTAATTAAGTGGCTAATTTGACCATCAGGCTGCGACATTGTTCTTAAGTTGTACCTACACTAACCGATGCTCTTACGGTAAGGGAAAACATCGTGAGGAAATCTGCCCATTCAGGTGATTCAGTCAGGTCCTCTGTTAGAATTGGATAAATAGATATAACGAGCGGATGACGATGACATAATCAGAGTCAGCAGTAAAAGACAAATTCCGCAGATGGACAGCTTGATTTGTCAAGACAATAGACGATTTTATTAGACCTATTAAAACGCATAGAACCATCCAATGTTCCTGTCAACAAGCCAACATAACACGCGCCAATCATCCGAATTCGTTCGGTGAAAACCTTTGCTCTTAATTTCTGGAATTCTGTACGAAAAAAAAGAAAGAAAAAACCGGCCAGCACGCGCGCGCGGACACCGTGAACGCGCGGACGGTGAATCACTTTCTTTTCAGTGAAACCGCTGGAGACTGGCTGGAATTGGAGCAATGGGGTGTGCCGTGAGGTGTGGGCTTTATTTTCCTAAGGAAATAAACAGCTATAAAACTTGAAAGATGGGTAGACATCAACTTTGTACAACAAGGCAATACTTTTGTACAAGAAGAAGGCAATAAAGGAATTGAATTGAACTTTCTATCAAGTCCAGAGGTTGATGAACACAATTAATTCCCATTCCACTTGGCATTCGCATCATGATCAGCTGCATCGTCACTTACCACCAGTTGAGAAGGCGGTCAACAGGCTAGTTCTTTTATTTATAAAAAAAATTCAGAGAACTCCTGGCTATATTGGTGTAGGTAGGTGGGCACCAATATACCTTTGCGGCATTATCCCTAAACATGGAGACAAAATAAAAATTTTGGAAAAGCGGTAATCAGATGTGTACACAGAAAAGACAAAGTGAGTCGACGTAAGCAACGAATTGAATTTCTATGAAAACATATGACTTATAAACAAACTTTTCATTTTAAGCATACGATAAGTAGATTGTAAGTTATGTTTCATACAATTTATAGAAACCCATCATAAATAAAATTCATTTATTTCAGACCATTTTGTCCATTTTATGTTAGTATCTTAAGAAATGAATAATGTATCTAACATTATTAAATACTAAATAAATGTGAGTCAATCTAGTCCCGATTCACTCCCTACGTTTCAGTAGACCCTTATAGCACTATAAGTCAAGAATTTTCATTAAGAACTGTCACTTATAAGTGTTAGGAGTCCCTTAAACCTTAGGGGATGATGGTGAAAACGGGCATAGATGTCATATTCCCTTGCGTACTTTACCCACGTGAATTACAAACTCTACATTGCTATACTCTTAAAACAATCCACATTCAAACACTCGCTTTACACTTGCGCCAAACAAGATGCTACCGTATCTTCCACACGCTACAATTAATTAAAACACACCTCAATATGCGCATAAGTTTACAATTATTACGATAAAAACTCATTTTTATAGCACTCGTTATACAATTAGCTGGACAGTTTGTGGCTGTAATTTATTTGGCTTGGTCTCTAAAGAACGAATAAAGATTTTTGGCGCGAAATACCTAAAGTTTATTTTATTGGTCTTTCTTCTGAACAAGAAGTGCCCACGAATAGGGACACTCTTTTTTAGATAGCAGACTTATAGCACACAATATCATTTATCTATCTATTTGCCATTTATCTATGCAAGAGGATTAAGCTGCTTCTGGGTTCGAATCCTACCAGTGCCACCGCCTGGGGTCCGCCTTGACCATCATCCAGGATTTGGCAGGTCAGGAAATTACATTGGAGCGACAGCCATCTGATCTCCGTGATTCTGTCAAGAGGGGAATCTAACCACATTGGATCATGGTTACACATTCAGTCGTCTGAATGTATACGTTTCATCACGATGTTTTCCTCAACGTAAGAGCATCGGTTAGTGTTCCAACGAATCTAGAACTCAGAAAAGAATCATTGGTATATGGCGGCACTGGGATTCGAACCCGGTACCGCTCGTTTACGAGACGGACCATTAGGTCGGCGACCGAGTATACATTATCCTACTAACGTTATAAATGCATAAGTTTTATGTGGAGCATGTGCCTTATGCCAGACCCTAATTTAGCTGCATTCCAAATTTTATCCAAATTCCTTCATCCGCTTAGGCGTGAAGAGGTAACGAACCTACTCAAACATTTCGCCAACGACATAAGCCGTGTCAGGCACGCCGCACGTCTAACGTAGCGAGCACGTTGCGGTGCTTAGGTTCCACTAGCCTATAAGTACGAAACGGACACCCATCCAGTTACCTGACTCTTCAAACGCTGCAACCTTGATTATTAGTCTCGCAAGCACGCTGCCACTAGCCCAGTGCCGTTTCACAGGACAACAGTTCAACGTTCCACAGGAATTTCAGTGTAAATACACTCATACACACGCCAACACACAACACTCTTCTTTTCCGTGGGGGGGGTTGAAAAAACTATGAGAGAAGGGCGAAAACCACAAAGAATGAATAAGTAAATAAATTGTGGACGGAGAATAACAACAAGAACCGTGACAAGAGGTTCATAATAGTCCAGTATTGTAAGTGAAATACTAAATCTATTATTTCCTTGTCACTGTCCCACGTCAGTCCATGACTAATTTGGGTTAATATACTTGGTATCCTGTTTATGGCTATTGTGGTTGGCGGCAACGCTCCAACGAATTTCAGTCTAAATTTAAACGTGGAATGCGTGTGATGGGAGGGAAATACTTTGTGTCGTACGGTCGAGTATTGGCGACATAGTCCATAAGGAAACCTGCCCTATTTCCTTCCGCGTAAGGTGTGGATTTCCATTCCGATGGAGGTCTTCAACGGGGCGTGTGTAGCCTAGAGTTTGGTGGTTTAGTTGGGACTGTCTAGTGTGCGTTTAGGGTGTCTTTTAGTATCCATTTCGTTCTGACATCGTTGTTGGTTATTGATTATTTTTCTCCTTTTGTTTTTTTTTTTGCAACTAGCCAGTCATTGGACCGCAGTTTCACCTGGCTAGAGGATTCTTTATTGCCTGCACAGGAAATGAATACCCCTGATTCGAACCGATCTTGAACGTGACTTTTAACAACCTGTTCCTTAGCGGTTTGCCGTAATATGCCATGGCCGGAACTTCTAATCTTGTAATGAAGTCTTTACATCCAGTCCTACCTATCTGGAGAAGACTTGTGTGCTGAAGGTCAAATGTAGAATATTGTGACCAAGGATATCATTGTTAGCGACAGAGTAGGGTCCGCGCCAGTTAAGTCTGCTTTTAGGTTAAGGTGTTCCTGTCAAAGCTGGGGTCCGAAGTGGCAATAATAAAAGGATGTATGAAAAGAGTTGTGGATATATGCGAGGCTAGGGATTGTGACAGGACAGAGCAAAGTGGCGGTCAATAGTCTGTGCTTACCCCACCTGTGGGACAGAGGCGTGAGCTTTATTTATGTATGATGTTCTTGTCATTGTTTATGTTGCGAGTCATTCTAGTTGGCTGTCTGACCTGTCCTGAGTCTGAGTTCCTTTGTCATCCACAATTACTAACTGACAACTATTCTAGTATACCTACCTAATATGACAAGGGCGTGGAAGTTTTATATCCTGCGATTATTATAACCTAGTTTGCAGTAAATTGAATGAAATCATTTCTTAGTCATCGCACTCGTAATCTTTAAAGTGTTTTCTTATCGTTTTCATGCAGAATTATGAGTTAAGACTTTGTAGAACCGCTTTCTATGACATCATTGTCCTCATTTTTGTTTAATTGATTTTCTATAAATACATAGTTAGGTTGGAAAAAGGTCAACAGCTTTTTCCATTGTTATATTTATAACACTGCGATCTCCAACCCGCCTGCCAAGCGTGGAGATTATGGCAATAGTCCTGCAGTGGACTGTTATGGGCTGTGATGTGATGATGACATACTTAGGTACTAGGTATTTTGAGTAGGATGCGTATAAGATAGGTTATAGATGTAAGTTTTCTTACCCCTCGCACATCCCTACCCGCCATTCTCTTCAAACTTCTTCGAATAGGTGGGGAAATGTTTTTTCCTTCTATTGTTCGCAACTACATCTTTGTGGTCATATATTGCAATTAACGCCTGACCACGAGGGTAAGCCATATTACCTACCAATGGATTTTTATAGAACTCAGTAACAGGAACAGTGTAGTGCTACAAACCCGGTCACAGCGTCGCTGTTGTTATTGACATTGACATTTCTAAAATGGCGACACTTAGTTCCAGCTTTGGCCACCGGGTCAGATAAGTGTATGATACTGTAGCTCCCTCTTGACATACCTCATTATGAGGTGCCAGAGGCCCACCACGTGTTTCGTAAGCCTCAGGGATACGTGGAAAATAGGTGTCTGAACCTGCCGATATCAGGAAAGAGGCCCCGTGGGCGACCCAAGAAGCGATGGATTGACATCGCTGAGTCGGATGCGAGAGCCAACGACTTACGACGCGAGGATGCCGACGACCGAGCGACGACGTGTAGAAGAATTTGTAGGAAAGCGGGTCCTGGCAGAGGCCGAAATAAGCGCTAGGACAGTGATGATGATGATGATGATGAGAGGTCCACCATATTGCGGAATATTTTACAACTCATTAATACAGCCACAGTACAGACTGACAGCAGAAATATTAATTTTGACAGAAATGAATTGTTGCAAGAACAGTTGTTCCTTTTCAGGACTATCAGTACAAGTTTTTGGAACTCAGTAACACAGCAACAGTACCATCCTTTTGACAGTCCTCATATATTTCTGGTCAGACTTTACATAGAAAAGGGGTCAAAACGGGTGTATTATCTGTCAATAGGAGTCTCCAATAGGATTGTAACAGTTCGTACCGTCAAATGTCAAATCAGGCACCACGATCACGTCTTCGATATCCTCAGCATACCTAATCAGCGCGCGATTAGAACGGTGTAGTCACGAAACCTTGTTAAGAGGGATAATAGATGCCATATACCACGGGGTGCCAGCTAAATGGCCCCGGCACTGTTCAACCAGTCTCGGGGCCCCCAGTTGCAGTCTTACTAAGTCAATCTAGCTACACTTATCACACCTAACGAGTGACGAGCTCTTTACGGATAACCTTCAATGTACGAAACGGTCACCCATCCAATAACCGGCACCGGCGTGTTGCTTACTTCTGTTATCGCTATCGCGGTGAAATTGATAAGTAACTCCACCTAACACCAATATTGAAGAATTCTTATCCATCCAATACTAAATAGAACGTTCTGTAGCCAAAAGCATTGCCCGCACGGCCAAGGTCAACATTTGCGCATGCGCGCCGGGTGAACGCCCTGCGCAGGACCAAACGAGGATCGCGCTAAAATTATAATTGAGCCATCTCATGATCTCATCCCATTTGGCACCATCTGAATCCATCGATTCGTGTCGTGTCTTGCTAGCTTCAAAAACAAAGTTAAAATATCTTCCTGTCTCGTATCTATGTAGATATGCAGGTTCGATACGAGCTGCCTGTAACAGTATTGTCAAACCGTAAGTCGTTACGACATTGAAACTTTCAAGAAAAGAGACTATAGGTAGGTATCTATCTTAAAGACCAACGCATTCGCGACTCTCCGAACTTGCGAGTGTCTATAGGCGGTGAGCAACAACAACAAACAAACAAATATTGTCTCTCTATAATATTAGTATAGATTTAGATTTTCGGCATAAAAAATATTGCCCTTTTTCGAATCTTAAAATTGAACCGTTCGATTCCAGGTGAGCGGTTCAAAAATAGGCCCTGGATCTTTAACATAATATTTGTGTTGATAAATACGCACCGTACGTATCTATTGTCTATACGTACAGCACTCCAAATGTTATCGTTGGAGTGCTATTGATCTACAATCTATATTCGCAGCTTGTCGATACTTAATGATAATATCAACATCAGTATAACAACGCTTTACATAACTCACTGTTACCACCGCTGTCTATGTAACAGAATAGACTAATACCCAGTTACGTGTTTAGTAACCCCAAAGAGCTTGGTATACCAGGAAACGTAAACCTGGGTGATACGTGGGAAATAGGTGTCTAAACCAACCGGTATCAGGATCCCGCGGGAGGCCCAGGATGCGATGGATTGATATCGCCTATTTATATTTGGGCGCAACAGCCAATTGCCCACAACGTGAGGAAAGTGGACCAAGGTCCGATGATGAATTAACAGTTCTTCGATTCGCGAGACTTTCAACCAGTCTGCCCAGCGGGAAGACTTCCTCAGCGGGAAGAAGAAACCTCGCTTCGAAAACAACGGTCTTAGACTAAGGTCTCAAAATCCGAAAAGTTCACCTATCTAGCGTGCATTGCCTAACCGTTCGACATCAATCTCGCAAGCACACTGCCTTTAAAATTCACGTAAGGTGGTGGAATGAATTCTCTGGAGAGTACAGCATAGGAGTTCTTCAAGAAAGGAAGGAAATCGTTTTTAGAAAGTCGGCTACATGAGGGTGATACCCCCTGGTATTGCAAACGTCCATAGGCTGCGGTGAGTGCTTACCATCAGGCAGGCTGCAAGCTTGTTTGCCACTTTAGTGATAAAAGAAAACCCGTACCGGGATGTGAACGTACAACTAGGTCAAAGCATAACAAAAAGAGCTACAAAACGTTGCTCTAACTAGTTTCAGCTAGTGCTTAGCGGTCTATTGGTTCTGTCACAACGTTTAGCAAGAGTTCTTTTCAATTCTAAATTACTTTAATAGGTACTTTATAAGTAGACAACATAACGAATGACGTAACCTCGCAAATGGATTCGATACTGAATTGTTTCTGTTAATTGTTTTAAATGTTGCAATTCGTTGCAGAAATCCTCGAAGACAACTCTTCTTATTACAGCTGTAATACATAAAACATTCTTCTTTCAATCGTTTAACCTATTCTTCAGACTTTTAGAACCAATGCTGTCCTATATAGACAATTGAGCGGTCCAGAATAGATAATTTCTGCCTAAAGATGCAACGTTTAAGACCTCACTCCGCGGGACTCGCGGAAGATCAGCGCCGCGGCACCGGCCGTGGCAACGTGACAATTTTTTATTTATTTTATAATCTCTTTCTAACGCAATACACTTAGAATACCGTATTTCTAGCTGTCTTATTCCTTCAGAAAAAAATACATATTCTGGACTCTCAAAATACTCCTCTACTTCAAATTTTGTTCCCCAACGTGGTTTCCCTTATCTCCTGCTAGCCTAGCTACACCCGTCAGATAGCTATAAACATCAGTACAGACATTACAGTATCCCCGCAATTATCCTTACACACCATTCTTCTAAAACTCCATGTTGCTCCGTGTTCCTTTGCATCAAAGTGAAAAGCCCACTCGGAAGTCCTTTTTCACCGCCCATATCGAAACATATGGTGATGCTTGCACAAAGAGATCTTTGTGCCGTCCCGAATCTCCCGACTAGGCTGGCCAACTGTCCTGTATTTTACAGGACTTCACGTTTTTTATTTTGTTTTAAGATATTTTGACAGTGTTCTATTAGTAAAACCAATAGGGACTGTAAGATTTTCCGAAAGCCGATTAAAAAGAAAAAATAGTTCAAATTGTAATAGGTGCCATTGATTAGACACGATTCTCAAAAATGCATCAAAACAAGACCGTTAGATGTACTGAAACTCTGACGATGACTAAATGAAAACACTTTGACAAATTGAATATGATCATAATGATTTTGCATTTTTACTTTTGGGAAATCAATGAAATCTATTGACAATGACAATCAATGTCCCGTATTTCAATAGAAAACGCTTGTCTATTGACAATGTTAGCTGAGTTGCAAGTTAAATCTAACTTTAATTTGTCCTGTGCTGCATTTTTGTAAGCTTGTGCTTTAAAATGAGGATATATTAAATTGCGCGAGGTCGAACCAAACATAATATGTCTATAGAAAAATGCCATTTCACGATTAACGATAAAAAAAATTATTACAAATTGTGGTTGTCCCTTATTTATACCCTTAATCCCGTACTTATTTGAAAGAACGGAAAAGTGTTCACTGCCTGTTACTGTGTCGTGGTGCTATGTGTAAGAAATGTTTTTTCTTTGTTTCTCTCACTGTGTTTTCCGATCATTATAATCTTCAAGCTTCCTTCAAGACACCTTCAAGGCTAGAGTGAATAGGCTGTTTGTAGACAGGCATGCTTTATCTTCAGCCGCATCATCACTTACCACCAGGTGAGACGGCGGTCAAATGCCTGGCTAGTCTAATAGGTATATCTCACAGAGCTTTGAAGTCCATGTGTGTCGTCCTAGGTATATATAGTCCAATAAAAAAAAACGCTGTTCCCCCCCTAAAATTTGTCCTGGTCACCCTACTCCCAACTCCGGTACAAAGCGCACTCTGTGCGGGCAGAGCGTTGACCGCTTTTGATTTCGGTGCGATGACAACACGCATGTTTAGTGTAAACATGCCGTCGCCAGCATCGTCTCCGCATCGTCACGTACCACCAGGTGAGATGGTGGTCAAATGCCTGACTAGTCCAATAAAAATAAAAACGCTGTTCCCCCCTAGAATAGGAACTTGGTCACCCTACCCAACGCCGGGACAAAGCTCAGTCTGTGCGGGCAGAGCGTTGACCGTCGTTTTTGATTTCGGCGCGATGACAAGACGCATTTTTAGTGTAAACATGCCGTCGACAGTTTGCATTTACAGTTGCATGTGTAAGTGTAGTAAGTGTTAGAGTTGAAGTAGACTAGTTTCCACGTGTAAGTGGTTTCGCTCGGCACGGCTTCGACTGCAGTAGGACAATTTTAAATGAAGATCAGTCTTGATTTTTGTTTAGTGACTTTGCCATTGCCACACATGAAAGTTTGAAGAAATTTCACGATATCTCTTAAACTAGAGAATGATATGAGAAATATATGCGCTAGAAGAATGATTTTGGCATGTCTGATGACGTAATTCATAATAAAGCACACATTTCATTGCGCTTAACATTACCTTCAAAGTCATAACTTCGGCATTATAAGTGGACTTTAAAAATTCTTTCATTGGGTTTCATTTCTTTGAAAATGCTTTTAGATTTTATCAACAAACCTATATAATTCAACCATATGATTGATCGGGTGGTTACTACAGCCGCCATACTAATTTCGATTCTGCTTTAGGGTGAAACAAAATCATGATGGGAAAGAAGTTCTATATATATATTTAATAATAAATCAACATCATCATTCTGGGTTATAAGGTCTATTTTTGAACCGCTCGCCTCGAGTCGAACTGTTTTCAATTTTGATTTTCGTCATGAAAAACGCAATATTTTGATCTATGACGCTAACTTAGAGATATATCCTCCATGCGTTCGCTTTTGGTGTTGTTCTTTCCGATAAACCAAATTTAAAAAATATATTTTTTATTAAATTTAAAGTTAAAAACCGTTGACTCGAGGCGATTCAAAAATAGTCGTCCTATTTCTCGGTTGTGAGAGATCACAGTCCGCCTTCCTACTTCTCCATGTCCACTTCGGTACCCATATTATATTACCTAGTAATAAATGTCCATTTAACAATGTAATTTTGTGTAACTAACTGGGTTTTACCTACATACTTATAAGATAAACGATGCCTGTATATTTAAGTGTATTTAGCTCTTGGTAGCGATGGTAATAATCTTTCTTGGCCTTCAATTCATCGATCAACAATGTAATATTATTTCTATAAATCAATTGAGATATTGAATAAATATGAATAATAAAATATGCTTGAACAATTCACACAGTACCATCTAGCCCCAAAGTAAGCAAAGCTTGAGTAATGGGTGTCAGAAAACTGATGAACTACTTTTAAATTTCCTAAATACATATTTATTATCCATATTATAATACCCAGTTCCGTAACGGAAATCAAAATTCATCATTTTAATTTGTGCCCGGCCGGGAATTGAACCCGGGAGCTCTGCGTGGCAGACCGGCATTGACCAACTGAACCACTCAGATCGTCAAATAAATAATTACTGATGTACTATCGAAGCGCAGTATCGCAACAAAAACGCCTGCCAGTCACCCGCCAACCAGAAACTGGTAGGGTAAACGTCCCTAACACTGACCCCACTTAACGTGTCCTTTTACGAGCGACGCGAGCTAATTCCGTCTTGGAGCGCCGCCAGACGCCGGTTCGAGGTCACTTCAGCCGCTCTCGGCAGTGTGGAGAGTGGACAAGGGGGTAACGGCTGTAAGTCAGCCGTTTCCTGTGTCTAACAGCGGTTGAGGTTATGGGCCTAGAGTTCGTGGCTGAGAGTCTGTGACTTTTTACGTTTTTTAATCCCCGACAAAAAGATGGGTGGTATAAGTTTGACGTGTGTATTTGCGGCATTGTAGCTCCCGAATGAATGGACCAATTTGGATGCGATTTTCTTTAATTGAAAGCCAGATTAATCGAGAAGGTTCTTTCATTAAAATCGGTTGAGTAGTTAAGAAAATATTTGAGTTTAAGTAAACTTAGTCGGGCGTAATCCGAATTTTTCTGTCGTTTAGGTTATTTTGATGAGCACTGGCTGTGAGCTGACTGCTGCCTATAGACATCCCTAGTTGCCCACGTCTAAAACACCAGGACACGTTGGAAGACCTGATTTCGCCGGCCCCATGTATTAGCTAATACGTTACGAGTAGAAACGGAAGGATGTAATGTGGAACCGAATAAAGTGCTGTCTATGTCGAAAAAACAAAAATAAAAAAACAAGCTACCTAAGACAACAAAAATACATAGGAAAACGAACAATACAATACATACAAATACAATTTAAAGTACAACATGGAATTTTCGAAGCTTAAAATAATATAGGTCAGCGGAAGCGAATCCCTTTCCAACATTTCCCCTACCTATGTTTTGACATTTAAATTTGCATGGGTACATTGATCGATGGGTAGGTTAGGTACCGAGTTCCTCTGCATTCGCTCATCCTTTTTCAAACGCCAATTAAAGGCCATTTACCCTAATTGCGAAGGGCGGAAAAATGTCGAAATTTTTGACTGTAATACGTTTATTACATTAGGGCTAAATTCAGAAGCAAAAAGCGTGAGAGCAAGTAAAAGTGGAGTTGCAAATCAAAGTGGTATTACTCAAAGAATAAGCTCCAATTTTGTTTCACTTATATTATGTTACGCTCCGCTTTTCAAAACTCGTGATACTAAAATGGGCCTTATTTCATGAGGCCTTATTTCATATCTACTCGGATTTGCTTTCACGCTTCTGAATTTAGCCAAATAGACATAGACATAGACATAGACATAGCTTTTATTTGGCAATAACTACAAATATATATGACAAGTTGTAATAATATCAACAATGATAGGTATAACATGTTAAGACTAGGGTACATTCAATTAAATGTAATGTAATAAGCGCATTAAGAAATATTTTAGTAGGGAGGAAAGTTCCTACTTATCCAATTTGATCATCTAGCAATTCGCCTTGTTCTCTAATAGGCATTTACGAGACATCTCAAATAAAAGGAATAATATCTGCCCATTGGCAAACCCACATAGATTCTAATAAACGCCCCTCCCACCTCTAGTGCGAGCAACATCATCCCTCATGCTTCCTCACATTCCACAAGGAATTTGCAAAATGACTGCTGCTGCACGGGTTGCTGGATTGAGGGTCTAGACCAAGGTTTCTGGTATTGTTCAATGAGCTAATTCTCTCGATTATAGTCTTGAATTTAAGTAATTTTAATTTATTTTTGTGCCATAGACTAACTAAATTGTTAATTGTTACCTACTTGGTGATTTTTAGTCCATGGCAGAAAATCAAAGAGTGTGGGTTTCACATTTACAAATACACTGAGTCATGAACCTTTTTGTCTATAAGAAACTTTTGTATGAACCAGACATCAATCAACAAAAAACAATTTACAGTTACGAAAATCTGTTAATTTATAGGCAAATAAAGATTTCAATTTCTAAATTAAGTCTTGAGGCGCCTTTCTTTTGATTCTTCTAAATATGTAAGCGGTTGCTTTCTTCCTTTAGGTTTAGTATCAAACATACTTGATGTTTGGGTGGCTGTATTTACTTCGCACAACTTTTTCTTGACCATGGATACCTTCAGGTCATGACGTAGCCGGCAATTATGGCGCATTTTTTAATACGCAGCATCTTTATCGTTATATGATTTCTATATTGGATTCAGATTTAGAGAGCCTTTCATATTGTAAAGATGTGTTTGCCATCCATTGCAGCATCTAGGTTCGGTAGGAATCAAAGAGTATTTAAACTAAACTAATAACTTTATCGGTAGGAATACCGGGTTTCTCCAATTACGGAGAAGACTGAAATAATATAGCCGTTAGCACCTATCGAATTAAACCCTTACATATAGTAACCGTGGCCGTGTGGTGTCCGGCAGAGTAGAATAGCACCAACCCCTTACACTCATGGGTGTCGTACAAGGCGACTAATGTTTTCGAGGCCAAAAATCAAGAGTCTCCGTAGTCTGGAAATTGCGCAGCAGCATTTTCCATAGTTATATTTAAACACTGCGATCTCCAACCCGCCTGCCAAGCGTGGAGATTATGGCAATAACCTCCCCTTTCGTGGGAGAGGCCCAAAGTCCTGCAGTGGACTGTTACGGGCTGTGATGATGATATAGTAGGTCATAAACAAAAAAGAAGAAAGCCGCCAATATTATAACCACAAGTCGAAAAAAAGGTCAACAAATCCGCCACTATTAAAACCACAACAACAATCAGATTTCAAAGAAATCTCTGTCTCAACGTGAATCAACCCCAGTGACTAAAACAGTGTAACTCACCGTTTAAATATAGATTCCAGCCTAAAGACCGCCGACGGGATGGTCCCATAAATAAACTAAAAATTATTAAATTCATCACGGCTGGAGCGGCGGCGTCTTAAAATAGGTAAATTTTAACGTGACTCTTCATTTTTACGGGTGCGTAAATCGATGGAGACCAAAAATAGGTTTAGGCGGTTCGTTGTCACGTGTGTCGAAAATCCCTGTCCCCTGGTGTGGCTGATGTCCATAGGCGGCGGTGACCACTTTCCATCAGGTGGCCTGCTTGCCTGTTTGTCCGCCGTATAACACAAACCCTGATTTGGCTGGACCCGACCAACCGCTTCTTAAGTTCATTACGGCTGGAGCGGTGGCGTCTTAAAATAGGTGAATTTTAACGTGACTCTTTATTTTTACGGGTGCGTAAATCGATGGAGAGACCAAAAATAGCTTTAGGCGTTTCGGTGTCACGTGGGTCTAAAATCCCTTGCTAGTATTAGCTGGACCAGACCAACCGTCAGTTGCAGTTGATACTAATCACTTTATGTAGTTATTCTTGTTAGAGCAATAAATATTTTATCAATCTATCTATTAAGAAACATCTCTAATAACCCAAAAAATCTAACCGGCGGAAATACATTCGATAACCCTTGACCAAGTATACATATTCTTCAATATTCCTAAACTACTAAATCCATTTTAATGAAAAATGGATCTGGATTAAACTGGCTTTCGAGTAAAGAAAACCGCATCGAAATTGGTCAATCCGATCGGCACAGACAGACACACACATCCTCACATACGAAGGTCAAACTTGTAACACCCATCTCTTTCTTCATCGGGGGCCAAAATCGATGTGTATATCTAAGAAGATCTATGTGTATAACACGTGTACTTTATTGTAATAGGTGCATGACGTCGTTTGTGTACCTAAATAAAAATAAAAGTGACTTAAAACAGGTTATCATTATCATCGGACCCTGACCTCGTAATCTCCCCAAATTAGGCAATCTCAGTACAAGACGAACAAATAAATAAGATCACTTATTTTTATGTAGGTAGCTGTAAGGTAGATAGTGTCTGTCCGAAGTTTCGGTTTCGGCCTCCATCGGCAAAAAACCACAACCGAGAGAGGTTCTCCCATATAAATTTAAAAGGGCTTTGCAGTATGTATTTTACACAAGAAAGAAGTTTTTAGAATTTAATGTTAAACATAATAATATGACGAATAAATATGTAAAGTTTTTGCATGTCATGTAAATTGACTAAATATGTGAGACTTCATAGAATTAAGACCATGTATGTACCATATTTATATGCAAATAAATGAATTGAAATTGACCGGCGAAATCTTTGGCCCGAAACCCGGCCGCAGCCGAAGGTGTCCCCGAAGGTGGTTTTTATTATTTTTGACAAATAAATTGCAAGGTCATTTTTTTATTATCTCTAGATCAACTTCTAGAGTTGTTTTAAAATTACCTTTCTATACTATACAGTCAATATAAGCTAACAAAAGTTCAAATATGCCAAGCCAATAGAAGTTCAATAAAGTGGGAAATAGGTGTCTGAACCTGCCGGTATCAGGAAAGAGGCCCCGTGGGCAACCTAAGCAGCGATGGATTGACATCGCTGAGTTGGATGCGAGGATGCCGAAAACCGGGCGAAGTGGAGAAGAATCGGTAGGAAAGCTGACCTTGGCAGAGGCCGGGATAAGCGCTAGGACGAAAATGATGAATAGAAGTTCAATAAAGCTTGTAGCCAATCTTGAACAAAATTTCTTAGAGCTGTTGAGCCTTCGGCCAAAAATTGACCTTCGGTCGGACACTAGCGGTAGATAAGTACCTACCTACATACATATACAGGATGCAATATCTGAACTGTAACCTATCTTCTTTACATGAATCGGTAGACAAACTGGTAAGTGAGCCGTCTGAGGAAAAGTGGTCACCGTTTAAAAGTAGGATATTACAAACACCAGGGGTACCACCAATACGGTGCTCATGTTTAAACCCTCTTAATTATAAATGCAAAACCAAGGATTGGATAGATATTTATACTCTTTCACGCAAAAACAATTAAACGGATTTTTATGACAGGCAGGAGCAAGCCAAAAATAGGTTTTCTTTTATACAGCAACATGGAAAGCTTCTTCGAAATCGGTTCAGTGCTTTCAGAAATTACCCCAACATACAAAGTTTTCCTCTTTTTATTCTATCTAAAGAACATTATACAATTATAAAGTGTGTAAGGATGGATGTTTGTTACTCGTTCACGCAAAAACTACTGAATGGATTTTGTTGAAATTTGGCAGTAATGTAGCTTATAACCCAGAATAGCATTTAGGCTACAATTTCTCCCAAAATTGAATGTGGTTCCCGCAGAAACGCGTCCAGAATGTAAAACCGAATTCTACGCGAACGAAGTCACGGGCAAAAGCAACAGATTTTCTATTCAATCATCTCTAAATGGGTATTAATCTTATGTGAAATAGAGTTTATTGATTTATTTCAATAGTTACGTAAGCTGTAAATCTGTTAGATTTACAACCTATCAATATTTACATTTTAGGAATAGCAGAATATAATTAACATAATTTATAAACAGTTACAAACTAACATGATCTGTTTAGATTTATAACCAGACTAGCTGTGTTGGACCCCACAGCTAGTCTGGTGGTGTATCTGTATCTGTGGCTCTGTGTATGTGTGGAGGCGTGTATCTGTCTCTGGGGTATCGTAGCTCCCGAACTGGTGGACCTATTTGTATGCAGTTTTATTTGATACAACAAGATTGTAGCTAAAAGATGGACGACTTCATTGTTCAAATTCAGATTGCTTACTTGTGTATTTCAATCAATCTAATAATTTCTCAAGTCGGCTTACTTTTTAGACATAGTCTACCGGGAACCTGACCAGATTGGATCATTGGACACCTACACATTCATTCGCCTGAGTGTGTAGGTTTTATCACGATGCTTTCCCTCACCGCGTAAGAGCATCGGTTAGTGTTCAGCTAATGTACGCAGAAAAGAGTCATTGGTTGGCGGTAGTGGGATTCGAACCCGGTACCTCTCGCTTACGAGTCGGATACCTTAACCACTAGGCCACCGATGCTCTTAAGTTCAACTAAACCCACTATTTTAACCACGAAAGGAAGGATACTTTGGGATAAGTCAGTCAGTCTGTAGCAGTACTAAACTGAAATTATAGGTTAACTAAAACAAGTAACAGACGTCCCGTTTTGGCTGGAGCCGACAAACCGTCAGTTGCAATTGATAGTAATCCTAACGTAGTTTAAAGTAAAGTTACTTTTGGGTGCGGGAGACGTGGTCGGACGTCCGACCAAGGTCAGTTCGCCCGCGCATCCGAATGAATACAAAAGCGACTTCATTTTGTACACCGTATCGACTGCAACTTACGATTGGTCGGCTTTAGGCAAATCGGAGCGTTTAATTCTAGTTTTAATCTCCGCGCAGAAGTTTCATGAATGCGCTACCAAAAGTGGAAGGCACTACCTAATTTTATTTTAACGGTATTAACATTGTCCGGAAAGAGAATTTCAGATTAGCGCTGGCTGGAAGAGCGATTCATAATAAAAAAGAAATGAAAAGAAAAGAAATAACTATCACGAATCGAGACCTCGATTCCATCTGTGATTCCATTTTCAAATAAGCGAGCGACGATTTCAATCACGAGTGCGAATTGTTAATTGATGGTTTTTTTTCCATTGTTGTATGCTTTATTAGAATCCTAACTATCTAGCTATATATCCTAAAAAAAATGGCTTCATTAGTTATAGATTTAAAATTTTGCACGTTGCTCCATTACTCAGACCCCCGACGATAAAGAGGAGAGTTTTATGACTCACGTGTGTATATGTGTCTCTGTGTGTCTGTCTGTGGCTGGTGGCACCATACCAATTTCGATGCGGTTTTTGTACGTGTATAATTGGTGGAGACTAAGTGTAGGGTAGGGTAGGGGTAAAGTAGAGTAGGGTAGCGGTAGATTAGGGTGGTAGGGTATGGACAGAATAGGGTAGGGATAGGGTAAATGTAGAACACCACGCGAACCAAGTCGCGGCGGACTAGATAATGTATTTGCATATGTTTCATTGCTATGAAAATGCGTTCAGATTTTATCAATAAACCTATAAACTAGTACTATATAATTGATTGATCCTCATTGGCTAAATTCTTCTAGTCATTCGTCAGGGAAAAAATAACAAAAATCTAATTCAGGTACGACTTACACAGGTCATACACCAACACAACGCAAGGTCATCGACACCTTGTTCAAAACTCCAAATAAACACCAGCCGTTCTTGAGTGTCAAAAAAGGTTTAATGAAAACTATCATAACGTAATCTCTGCATTAATTAACACCGTACAAGAGACGACTTGAATTATTGAGAATTACCCGTTAGAGTCGTGGGTCGCTGAGCACATACATTCGTACTATCCGGACAGTTTATCTGTGCACCTGGTAACTATGACCTCACATACGCTGCAACATCCATTATAAGTATCTACATAAGGTTGAAATTCGTACATCATCGCTGGAAAGAGAGGCATAGCAGAAGTGCAGAGATATCGCGCTGGGTTGTATGAATGGGACCCACGTTTTGGATACAGAAGTTTTCTTAATAAGTTTGCTTGTAGGTGGTAAGTATGTATAAAATCGATATTCGGTTATATTAACTAATAGCTATATAGGTACATATACCTACCTAAATACCTAAAGCATAAGTAGTTGAGACTCTGTGCCTCTGTGTGTCTGTCTGTGGCATCGTAGCTCCCGATCAGATGGACCAATTTCGATGCGGGCTTCTTTATTCGAAAGCCTGGTTAATCGAAATGGTTCTTAGCTTGTCTCATCAAAATAGGTTCAGTTGAGGAAATATTTGAGTATATGTGTAGGTGTTTTCCGACTTTTTCCGTCGTTTAACGGCCGCATGGGCTAAATCATACTCACTCAAACATAAATGGCATAAAATTATCTCTAGTTTCACTGTTAAAAATATATTTTCTTGAACCAAAGATAAAAAAATACACCTTTCAGTACCTATGCGGCTATACTTAATCTACCTTTAAACGTGATGTCATTTGGGAAGGGCTTTTAGGGTTCCATAACTACAGAGATTCTCTTTTGAAATAAGAACTCAGAATAAGCATAAAATTTAAAAAAGGTTGCAGTATTCCAGGCTTCATACATGCATAATGTTCTAACCTCTAAAGAGAATTCCCGCTGATTCCCGCCATAATTTTTCCCAACCAATTCCCATAGGATAGGATGCAATGTCTGTTGGGTACTTACAAGCTACGTTTTATAGGTAGGTATCTATCGCCATAAAATACATCCATATCTGCACCCAGACGTTTATATAGAGACACAACGCACCCTCTGTCGGCTCGTACCCGCGTAGCAAGGTAGACACCCCAGACTGATTGCCCTTGCTTTGATACTAGGAATCAAAACATGACTAGGTACACTACCTACCTATTTAGGTAGGTGGGTAGGGCTTATAAATAGTAGTTTATAATGTGCAAAGTAGCAATAAGTTTTGCACGAAAGGGGACAATTAAAAAAAAACAAAAAAATCTAAAAACAAACCGGGTTGAATTGGATTTCGAAGCCGAAAATTTTATGCCGTTTTTCCGACCAGCGATCGAAAAAGTTTATAGATAATTTTTACGAGGTCTTACTGTCCCTCCGAAGAAGATTCGTTTAAATTACATTGAAATTAATAAGGTAGGTGTCATTTAAAATTAATTACCTCATTTGTAATTATTCTTTAACGTGCGGCAGTTGCTAAGGTTACGAGGTAAAATAGAAAATGTAAGTGCGCAACGTACATGGGTAATCTTCATTCATATTTCACACACACATGGCATTCAATGCGATTACATTCATTTGCCGTGAAATTGGAAAATATAAAAAATCCACTTACTTTTTTTGGACCATTTTGGACTATAGTTTCGTATTCCAAACCTTCGGACATTTTCACTACTAAAATATAACAAATATTTCACTAAAACACTCGTAAAAAAATTTTTTGTTTATAAAACACTGGATTTCGTGTTACTTGGTCCTCCAACAAGAAATAATATTTTGCGTCGTTAGAATAACACTGAATGTTAACTGTTTTAGGTATAAATCACGAGTGTCCAATAAAGAATTCGATGAGAATTTTTGTTGTGCGTCTGAATGGAGGTATGTGCGCCGCCGGCCGGCACGGTGCAGCAAGCAATACACACACCACACACACGCCCACTCAGCCTCCCAAGCTCTCCACTCCAGTCACAAAATATATGAATAGGTATAGAAAGTAGGTATTGAATACCTACTATGACTTGCCGCAGTTTTATAAAGTGCGGGCTGCCTGAGCCGAATTTAAGTTTCTTTTAGTGGACGTTCCATTTTACGAAAGTATTTTGAAATGTATTAATTTCGTGGAACGGAGCGTAAATCTCAGACCACAAAACAAACAAATTTTTTTTGCTTGCAGAGTTCGTATTTATTTCCAAGTTTTTAAGAAAGAAAGTGAAAAAATCATCACAAAAACAACAGGAAATACTGATAAATACGTGATTACAGATATTTTCCTAAAGTAATAAAATTAATTTGTTTGAAGGTATGGTCTAGCACAAATAAAAATCTTGATAATACTTATTTATTGTTTGTTTATGTTTTAGGTTAGATTTTCATAATGTGTGAAGAATTGAAATTACTGAAACAAGGTGCTGAAGCTAAGTTGTACATTTGCAATTACCTTGGGCGGCCGACACTTATCAAAGAGAGATTCCAGAAAAACTATAGGCACCCTGACTTGGATACATCTTTGACTAAAGAACGTATAAGAAATGAAGCGAGAGCGATAGTGCGATGTATGGCTGCGGATGTCAAAACACCTGCGTTATATTTAGTCGATTTTGAACGCCGTCGTATCTACATGCAACATTTTGAACAAAGTATTACGGTGAAAGACTTCATTATTAACGTTATTAGCAGGCATAATGGCTCAGGAGATACAATAAGTAGCATTGATGTTGTTGCCAAAATGATTGGACAGACCGTAAGAAAACTTCACGAAAACAACATTATTCATGGTGACTTGACAACTTCTAACATGCTACTGATTCAGAAGAAACCTAATGATATTGAAGATGATACTAAATGGCTCAAAAATGAAAATTTAGATATTGTAATGATTGATTTTGGCCTATCATTTATAGATACAAGTACGGAAGATAAGGGAGTAGACTTGTATGTCCTAGAGAGGGCTTTGATAAGCACACATAATGATTATCCAGACATATTTCCCAAGATACTAGAAGCGTACAAAAGTTTTAGCAGAAACAATGTGAAAGAGATAATTAGCAAGTTTGAAGATGTACGAGCCAGAGGACGAAAGAGAACTATGGTTGGATAGTGCTACTTTTAAGAAATCTGTTACTTGGATACTATTTTTGTATTACCTATAACTGTTGTAAACATTTTTGTTTTTATTAAAATAATAATCGGAGCTAAGTTATAACCATCTAGTTGAACTTTCAACTTTCAAGCCTGCCAAAAATATTTTAAGAAATATGTTAGTTTTTATTACTTGAACCAGCAAATCATCATTTTATATCTATATAACATATATAAATCCTTTGTCATATTTTTCCAAATATAAGAGTGGATAAGAACTTGAAATCTTTGGTTGCATGTGAATGTTTCCTTTGCTTTACGCTATGAATGAATTAAAAAGTATTGTAACAAATCCTTGATTGACAAACATCAATCACCCTTTTTAGTCTGAGGCCGTGGGTAGTGGTGTCATATGGTATCGTCTAACTAGTCTGTAGATATAACCTCAATTTATCGAAGTCGAAGTTCAAAACACCTTGATTATATTGTTATTATTTATTTAATTCTAAATAAGTCATCCTAAAATGAAGCGGCATTTATCGAGTTTATCAAAAACTGTTCTTCACAATAATACAACGAAGACGTTGCCGTTGATTCGTGAGTATATTTCGGTATTTGTTATGATACGTTGTTGATTGATATTTTACAATTCTTTACATTTTCTAGGGTTTTTGAGCACACAGGAAGCTATAGAACGTCGTAGTCATCTGTTCACACTAGAGAAAAAACGCCAGTTGGAGAAAGTAGGCAGGATCGAGAAGATAGAAGTGAGATACAAGGGAGGTCCAGAGGATTGCACTCTCGTCATGAACAAGGACATTTCCACTCCATACGACTGCGCTAGGCGTGAGTAATAGGCCAATTATGTTAATTTTTAAGATTACTCGGTTAAAGTGCCTTTTCTCGATATTTGTTAGTTTTTTTTTAATTACACCTTGTATCCTGTAGCCCATTACTCCCTTGGATAGTGTAATATTTAAATATTGTTCCTTTTCAAAGTAAAAAAGCAATATTTTTTAGCATACCATGTGATATTAGCATCTATTCTGTAAGTATTTTACACACTAATTACAAAAAGTTTAAAAAGATGATAAATATTCAAGTAACTACAGACTCGTGCAGTGTTGGCAGATTATTTTACTGGCCCATTCCTATTTTAATTAGTTTGCCTTATGTTAAAACTTATAATAATAATAAAATTATATAAACTTTGTGCGATTACAGATTTGAGTGAATGGCACGCTGAAAGCAGTGCTTTGGCGTTGCTGGATGGATCTGTTCACTGGGATATGCACAGACCACTCTCAGAGCGCTGTACCTTACAGGTAGGATATAATATTGCATTAATGTTGTAATACTTACTTATTTTCATTTATTGATTAAAGATTTTTATTTTGTTTGTAAAGTTCGTGAACAGCTCATGTGTATACAGACATTGAGATACAGAACCTAATTCTGCAACAGATTTTCACCAGCCTAGAACCCGTAAATTGAAATTGCATCCGTAACCTTGCTTCACTGACGGTATTAGGAGGCACAAACAAGTGATGAGTTGGTTGCGGTGCTGAAGTTCATCAATCCTCAAAGTACGAAATGAGCACCCATCCAGTTCCCGGACACTGCGAGTGTTACTTAACCTTGGTTTTAGGTCTCGCAAGCTACCACTAGACCAATGCCGCAGCCTTTGTATAACACAAACGATGTACTGACCGGGAAGGCCACAGCACGGCAATGCCAAATTGTTTTATTGTAATATTTACATAATTTTGTTTGATTTTATTTTGTATAATTATAAGTGTGTTGAAATATGTACCTATGTAATTTATTGTTTAAACGTTGTGTTGTGGCCTCCAGTTGATAATAAATGCTTTATTTATTTATTTACTCTCCATCACAGTTCCAAAACTACACAGCCTCCGAGCCACAGCAAGTTAACAAAGCGTTCTGGCGGACGTGCTCGCTGATGCTGGGCGCCTGCGCGACCGTCGCCTTCAAGGACACCGTCACTGTTAGACTGCACAGCTTTCCTGGGCCTGATAGTGAGTTTTGTTCATTTTTTTCATTGTTGCTTACATATTTACATCCTTCAACATCCATTTATTTGAAATTTTAGATGAGCGTCATAGTACTCAATATGACGAATCGGCACGCTCACGGCCTCTCACCGCCATAGAAATTGAACCATAGGGCCTGTCCTCCTAACGGATTAAGGAGTTTTTTTTTGTTTTTTGCGGCTGACAAACAGGCAAGCGGTTCACCTTATGGAAAGTGGTCACCGCCGCCTATGGACATCAGCATCACCAGGGGTGCTACCAATGCGTTGCCCGCTGTTGAAGAGACCTCTAATATATCTCTTAAACAATCCCATGTTTCTTTTGTCATTGTGCCTATTCAACTTGAGAGAGCCACCTACACCTAACTTTGATTGTTAACTAGCAAATTGATGATGATGATATAATTTCTAATGATAAACGCCATCAGTACGCAGCGGCTCCTTCATATACGACGTGGACCTCCCGACCCTCGACTGGCAGCCCACGGACCAAGAGCTTCGGACCCTCAGCGCGGAGTACATCAAGCTAGCTCGACAGAATATTCCATTGGAAAGGTTGGAAGTGGGCCCGGAGCTGGCGGCCGAGATGTTTGTGGAGAACCCTCATAAGGCTGGACAGGTGCCCAGCGTGGCTAGGGGACATCCTAACGGTGAGTGACAAGTGTTAAGTAAGTAACAGCGTAGTAATGTGCAAGTAATGGCGTGAAAAAATTTATCGCATTTAAGCATATGATAAACACAAAATTTCATACAAAATTACGGTAACGTTACTCTTGTGATAGCCGTGCTGGCACGGCTATCACAAGTATGGCCGCGACACAGCTCGCGCCGCGAGAGAGCGTTTGTTTCCTTCTCTCAATACTAAGATGAAAGAGATATCTATGTCGCGCCTTTTCTCGCTTATCGCGCGTGAGTGCAACTTGTGCTAGCCATACAGGCTTATACCATATTTACTTTCCCGTGAGACAAAATGTAAACAAACCACAAAAATTTAATTTATGATACCAACTTTTCATCAATTACAAAAACTTCATTAAATAATTGCTATTTTAACTAGGGCCCTGCGCTTATAAACAATTCATAGAACAGATTAATTTAGGTGTTAGTTTTTCATCCGAAACTAACCATTTATGAAAAAAGGAACATAAAATATTTACCGGTTATTTTTAACGTAATTGTTGGTCTTATAAAATACATAAAAGCACGGTGAATATCAAACTATGAACGCATTGTCATAATCATACAACTGTTTATCTTCATTTAGTGGTATTAAACCACCAAATGAAGATAAACAGTTATTTCAAATAATGAACGTAGAATTATCAGCTTTCGCATTTAGCCGGAAATGAAATCAAAATGAGTGAACACGATCCGGGCAATGCATGCACTTTTACTCGCCGAAGAAAAAGTGTTCCAAGCTTACTCCAATGCGTTCTGCAGATAAGGAGACTGTTATTAACATATTCAAACATGTAGAAGAAAGTTGGGCCAGGATTCGTATCCTTACAAACGTGATATTGTTGTAAGTTTGACAACCATTGTATCTTTGTTTACACTTTGTCTCACGGGAAAGTAAATAAGGTTATAGCGTGTGATATTTTGAAAAACATTACTTATTTTACGGGCTTGCCATTTTATGTCATAAATCCGAAATCAGAACTACCGCCTCCATCTTGTAAAGCGTCACGTTTGACAGACAGCAGCTAACGAAGCATGACGGCCTATGTCGCGTGCGAAAAAGCGAAACAACTCTAGCTCATTCGTTTTGCATTGAAGTAAGCGGGACACAGTTAAATCTCATGCTACGCGGGCTGGTGTTGACTGATAACCACGCCCTCAAGTGCCACAATATCCTTATCTTTATCTTTATTGTACACAAATATGACATAATTATACAGTACAGTAACAGAGACGTACAAAGGCGAGCTTAACTCATTAATTGAGTTTTCTACCAGCAAACCTTGAAGTCATAGGAACAGGTTTAACTTAAATGCAGGTACTAAAAGTGTACACTTAAACTTACTATGGCATTGACAAACACAGTCTGTAACGTCCTTATATGTCTGTGACGTAATTTTACAAATGTGGCGAGGCCCGTACCCGTACCCGTCTTCGACTTGTACACGTCTCCATAGCGATGCTAGCTTATTTTATACTGATGGTGGATAGGATAGGCAGACTTTTGTACCCATAAAAATTCACACTTGCATCATCATCTTCACAGGCAAAGTGACAGTGTACCGGATGGGGAAACACGTGGACATATCGAAGGGGCCAATGATCAACAACACCAGTCAAATCGGACGCGTCAGCATCACCGCTGTGCATAAGCTTCAAGGTAAGTATTTATGTAGTAGTACAAGTAGATCTTATGATCGAGCGTCGGTGGCCGAGCGGTTACAGTATCCGACTCGTAAGCCAGGTTCGAATCCCGCTTCGGCCATGTACCAATGACTGTTTTCTGAGTTATGTACATTAGTTGAATACTAACCGATGCTCTTACGGTGAGGGAAAACATCGTGATGAAACCTGCACATTCGGGCGACTGGATGTGTAACCATGGTCCAATCTGGTCAGGTTCCCCTGGTAGCAGGGTCACGTAGGTCAGATGGCAGTCGCTCCACTGTAATTGCCTGACCTGCCAAATCCTGGATCATGGTCAAGGCGGACCCCGGGCCCTCATTCTCGAGAGCACAACCGGGACATTAACGCCAAGATGATTTTTTTTTACAAGTAGATCTTATGCGCTTATTACTTATACGCTAATTCAGTTGTCTTAATTCAGAAGCAAAAAGTGAGTGCAAATCAAAGTGGAATGTAAAGTAGAAAGGGAAAGTTGCACGTCGCTCAGCTTTCCAAAAGGCGTGATACAAAAATTGACCTTATTCTATGAGTAATGCATTCCACTTTGGTTTGCTCCCACCCTTTTTGCTTTTGAATTTAGACGACTGTTTTAGGGAAATAGAGTAACCGCATAACTCGAATGCTGTCGCTTATGACTTGTAATTATAAAGCTATCGTAAAGAGTTAGGCGGTCGGGCCCCTGGTGGTAGGAGATCTTCGGTAGGCTCTCCGCCAAAGCCACAGTTTCCCATGCAGCGATGGACTGGAGACCCTACCGTCATTATAACAGTCCATCCATCCACCCACACAGCCCATAACAGTCCACTGCAGGACTTAGGGCCTCTCCCACAAAAGGGGAGGTTATTGCCATAATCTCCACGCTTGGCAGGCGGGTTGGAGATCGCAGTGTTGTAAATATAACAATGAGAAACGCTGCTGCATTTTCCAGTCTACGCAGACTCTAGATCTTTAGTCTCAAAAATATTAGTCGCCTTGTGCGACACCCACGAGTGTAAGGGGTTGGTGCTATTCTACTCTGCCGGACACCACACGGCCATTGGTCTTCTAAAACTACCCATCTTATCCGCAGGAGGCCCTGACAGCGATGTCAAACAGCTGTACAGGTTCCAAGGAGTGGCGTTACCCACCGGCGTCATATTGAACCATTTCGCGTACCAGATACTCGTCGACAGAGCTAGGAAACTGGTAAGTAAAGTATTGCGTTGGTGGAGGGATTTATCCTATATTACATGCTGGAAGCGGCCCTGGGCCCTATTTTTGAGTCCTCGTGTGCTTTGCGAGAGCACAACCGCTGCATTATAATAAGACCACGCCAAGTCCGACTCAATTAATAAAAAAAAAAATAACAATCTCTGTATGGCAACTTATGACAAGTTTTTAAAAAGTAATAGAACGTCATTCATAAAAGTCATAACAAACAATTTGATTTCTGTAGGATTGTTTATTTTCGTGAGTTATGAAAAATATTATTAAATAATATGCAAAACAATTAAAAAGGAACTGAGAGAGATAATTTACAGCATAATTAATAATTTAGTCAAACTAAAAGTACAAGTTCAAGCAAGGACAAGGACTGACAAAGACAGATTATTGCCATATCCAGATTTTATCATTTTTACAACTGTCAGTCAATACGGACTTATCGTGGTCCTATTATATGATGATGTATTTTTTTTATTACGCTGTTGTCTCTACAATCTTATGCTCATGTTTCTTCGGAGATAAGAAAGCCCTCAGAAGAAATATGAGCATTACATGGTTGAGATAAAGGTGAATTTGCTATATTACCATTAGATAATTCGCTACGACTCTGCGCTATCCTGAATTGATTCTTCATCATCATCGTAGCCCATAACAATCCACTGCAGGACTTAGGGTCTCTCACGAAAGGGGAGGTTATTGCCATAATCTCCACGCTTGGCGGGTTGGAGATGGCAGTGATATAATAATGGAAAGCGCTGCTGTCCATTTTCCTGCCTACGGGGACTCAGAAGTTTTGCCTCGAAAACATTAGTCGCCTTGTACGTCACCCATGAGTGTAAGGGGTTGGTGCTGTTCTACTCTGCCGGACACCACACGGCCAAGAACGCCATTTGGTGGATTGGAATGACAATCACCCTCATTTTATAGCTCTGAAGGTCAATTCATGCTAGCGCGGAGTCGCATCGAAGCGAACTTATTTCTACCTTAGGTGCGTCAGTGTCCTAGTGGTTAAGGTGTCCGGCTCCTAAGCGAAAGGTACCGGGTTCCTACCCCTGTACAACCATGTACCAATGATTCTTTGAGAGCACATACAGGACATTAATGCCAACGTTTTTTTTTAAATTTCGCAATGTAATGCTCATGTTTCTTTTGTTGAAATATGAAGTGTGTGGTTGAGATAAGGGTGAATTTGCTATATTACCATGATAATCCACTACGACTCTCCGCTATCGTTATATCCCCTTATGACCTTTACAGCAATAAAATTAATTAATTTATCTGTTTATTTTCAGAATCCGGCGCGGTCTCTTATTAACCCTTTTGAAGATTTTAACTCTAGAGATAGCGTCGCGGCCAAAGCTTAGATTGTAATATATTACTTTAGTTAGATTAGATGTATTGTATTTAATTGTTAAGATCCTGTAATAAATTGTTAGATTATTATTTGAACTTGTTATTATTTAAAATTCATAATTGGGCATAAGTTTCTACGGAGACTTTTTGAGGCGTGCAGACAATTTCTTTTCGATGTTATACGGCAGACTAACAGGCAAGTGGGCCACCTGATGGAAAGTGGTCGCCGCGGCCTATGGACATCAGGAACGCCAGGGGCGCTGCCAATGCGTTGCCCGCCTCTGAGGAGACCTCTAATATACCTCTTCAATGATCCCATGTCATATTCCAAAGGAAACACTGGAGCTCATTCCATACGAATCGCACTAGCGAGAACCGTTCTTTCGAACCTTCGCGTGGACAGCAATAGAGGGTATATGAACATCAATCATATTTCCAAGACCTTTTTATCAGGTGGTAGGACTCTGTCAAGCCTAAGAAGTCCGCCTGAGTGACCACTGCCTTAGGTATCTATTTTTGCCGCCAAGCGACAATGCATTGTTGTTTTGGTTTGAAGGATAAGGTAGCCAGCGCAATTACGCGCATGAGGCATTTCAGCTTAGTCCTCACAGTGACAACGCACCTGCGGTTCTGCATTTTTGTTGCTTGCAACCTAAATGCATAAATCGTAGATGTTATGGGCGACAGTTAACCGCTTACCATCAGGTGGGCTGTCTGCTCGTTTGTTGCCGCTCACTTAGTATAAAAAAAAATAAAAAAATTAATAACGATTTTTTTTAAACTTTATTAGTAACAGTATATAAAACACTAAAATTAAAATGGACCGGATATTGTATTGTATTTATTTATTTATTCATTAACGGTTACACTGTGTGATACATTATTATTATGTTGTGTTACATTGCATATTGTATTACGTACATGTTATGTTGAGACACAAAAATTGACAAAAATCACTACGATTTGAAGATGATTACAACAATATAGCTGGCCCTATATGGCTACAGAATATACGAACTGCAAAGGATAGAGAAAGATGTGGAGGAGGCCCTTGTCGAAAGACAAGTTGGTACAGAAGAGGAAATGAATGGAAAGGAAGGAAAGGAATGTAATAAAGGCTTAATTCATTTCAATAACTTATTCACGTTAAATAGTGAACATCGGCTAATTCCGGTTTCGCAATTACATACTAGCGACAGAGACAACTATATAAAGTCAATGTCGACGGCATCTATAGATACTTGACTGGATCATATTGAATTGTATTTATTTATTTACTCATAAACGGTTACACTGTGTGATACATATTATTATGTTAAGAGACAATAAAGAAAAATAGTCAAAAATCACTACGGTGGGAAGATGATTACAACAATATAGCTGGCCCTATATGGCTACAGAATATACGAACTGCAAAGGATAGAGAAAGATGGAGATTTGTTGAAGGTGCCCTTGTCGAGGGACAAGCCGGTACAGAGGAGGGAAAGAATGGAAAGGAATGTAATAAAGGCTTAATTTATTTCAATAACTTATTCACGTTAAATAGAAGGCGATAAATAATGCACATCAGCTAATTCCGGTTTCGCAATTACATACTAGCGACAGAGACAACTATATAAAGTCAATGTCGACGACACCTATAAATACATGACTGGGTCATACTTATAATTAACACATATAACCATAATTTCTTTTAACACACTTAAATCTATGACTATTCCGCTTTCGGCTTCTTAGCATCAGAAGCCCCATCCTCGCCCTCTTCATTTTGAAATATGGCTTTGGGCTGCGTCTTCTTATAGGCCGGGGCGACCCAGAAGGGGTTTTCTTCAGCGTCTTTAGCATACTTCAAGATGGCTTCCCTTGGATCCTGGTCATCATCAACCCTCTTGCTCAACCCCAGGTTCCTTATTACAAACGAGCTCAGCGTACTGCCAGAAGCGGCTACCCTCCCACCCTGGCCTGAAGTAATCGGGAGATCAGGTCTCCTGGACTTGATCGGGTCCAGCCTGTCTTTCTCCATTCTCTTCTTACTAGTACGTAGTTTCTCTTGCCTGAACAGCGGCAAAGCATGAGGCGTAATGATCTGCTGCGAACTGACGACTTCAACGGAGTGTCTCTTCCTGTGAACCTTCACCACACACAGCTTAGCCCCGCGGAGACTCTTCTTGTGGTCATAGTAGCCCTTTATGACACCGTTGCCGCATCCTACAAACAGTTGGTTCAGTTTCGGGTGCCATATAGACTTTATCACATGGGACTTCACGATATCCAGCTTCGTGACTTCTTCAAAAGTCTTTGCATTGTAGAAAATGAGTCTTCCCATATCCTTTCCTCTTTCCAACGACACCCCAGTGAATACCATGCTATCATCAGGGCTGTACGAACAGTCCGTTTGTTCGTATCTTGAGAACAGGTCTTCGAACACATGCAGCGGTTTCCTGAAGTCCCTCAAGTCCCATAGCTTCATCGTACCGTCGTTTCCTCTTGAAGCCATGTGTAAACCCATGTACGAATAAGATATGCTCGATATTTCAGATTGTCTCTGATGAGCAGTTCTTATTACCGATGAGGTGTTGACGAAGTTCTTCCTATGGTCCCACATTTGGATAGATCCGTCGAAGTTCGCGCAAGCAACAGTGTTGCCATCTTTTGAGTATGTGCAAGTGGTGGGGTTGGTTTTCAGACCGCCCTGCTGGCGAGGTTTTATCACGTTCTTGTGCTGCTTAGGGTTCTCAGTCAACCAGATACGGAGGGTCCCATCCTGGGAGCAGGTGAGGAACTCTTCGCGGGTGACCGGATGCCAGCATCCCATGTTCAGAGATGCAGTGTGGCCCTTTGTCCTGGAAAGAAAAAAAAATCATAAAAAAAAAAAAGCAAAGTTGAACTGGTGAACAGTGTGCTCTTAACTGATTAAGAATTTAATCCTTCAATCATCAAGTGCAATTTGTAGTAAAAACATAATTTTTATACTTGTAAGACCCAGTACACAAGTGTTACTGTTCGTTTTAGTCAAAACCAAGACTTCTGACTTACTTGGCCATGTCTGTGATGTACTGGTCCCCTTTAACGCATTCCAGGACTTCAAAGCCATCTCGATCCAGAACCTTGGCTTGGGCTGAGCCACTGACTACCAAGATCGAGTCTCCTGTAGCAGAGTACTGCAGAGCCTTGATTGGGTGATTTTCACACGGTTGCAGAGTGCGGAATGAACGCATCGAGGAGTCCATACCTGGTGAACAGAGGGATGTGATTAGAAATGTGTATACAGGGTGTCCCAGAACTCAACGTCAAGCCGAAACGGGGTGACAGGATTGATTGTAACAATCATGAGAAAAATAACAAAAAAAAATCGATCCCATGCAGTTGTACAATAATGGTACAATACTTGTTAGTTTCATAATAAAAAGAAACGAATAAAAAAATAAAAACCTCAAGTAGCCCGATTTTTGCTAACCCATTTTACTCAGTTCAAATGTTTTTTATTCACTTATTATTTCCATAAAAATTGACTTTTAGTTGGTTTAACATGATTTTTCAAAGATTTCGCCGGTAACATCGAAACTGGTCTAAAATTTGTGGGATCTGTTGTGCTACCTGTTTTAAACAATGGAATAATTTTACCATGCTTCATCAGGTCAGGAAATTCGCAATTTTCAACACATTCATTAAATATATTAGTTAAATGGACAGCAATAACATCAATTACAGAACTAATAATTTTAACTGACATACCATCAATGTCGGTAATCGCTTTCATTTTTATGCTCTCAAAAGCCTCAACTATATCTTGAGGTAACTTAAAATAAAAAATTATTTAATATAAAAAAATTATAGAAATGACGATATTTGGCACATCATCATAAGTTCAATATTAATACAAATAACAATATAACTCAAATACAATTAACTCAGGTTGCGAACATATTGACAAATAAGCTGAAACGGTCCTCGCGTGGTAAACTATTATTATTATTATTATTAGAATGCTCAATTAATTAAAACGAAAAGGAACATGCGACGAAACCCTTGCAAGGGCAATAAATTTTGTACCTAGCCATTTTCATAAAAAATGCAATATCAGCAATATTCCTTTCAATCTTGAGAGGTAATAAATGAAGTTTATTATACCTATTCTCATGCTTTGATTTAGGAATTCAAAATATATAAGTTAAAAATCTGGTAAAATTCTTTTGAATACGCTCAATCCTGTCAGATTGAACAGCATAGCAAGGGTTCCATACTTGACATGCATACTCCAAGTGACTGCGAACATAAGTACAATATAGAATCTTAAGGGTTTCCATCTTTTTAAATGAGGTATGCGTATGATAAAAACAAAGTGCACGCAAAGCCCACCACAAGGTCAATATGATATATAGATGAATGAACTGCTCACCAGCAAAATCCCAGAAAGAGACCTCGTAGTCGACCGACCCGGTTGCCAGCCTAGCTCCTGATGGATCGACAGCTAAAGCCACTATAGCTTTTGAGCCATGAACCATTTCCACCTGCAACATTTAGTACACATAACTGTTAAATGTGTTTGGAAGTTGTGTTTTCTGAAACTATAGTCAGATGACTACTTAAATTATTATGGTCCATATAGTAGAGGTTCTATTGGATCGCTCCCATGCAGAACCTTTAAACATTTTATAAAACTATGGGCTTCACCACATTTATTCCTTGACAAATTCTAAGCAATTATAGCGCGGGCCCCAAGAACAAAATGCTGCTGCCAGGGGCGAGGGGGGTAAAAAGGACCCTCCGCCCACCATATTTAAAAAAAATCGGGAACTTTCCAGCTGGCTACTACAGCTAGTTTGGTATCATTTTCATATAAAATGAAGATGTAGAATTAATTGCCGGTATTTATTTTAATCCTTTTTATAGTAATATTATAAATAAATCGCATAAAAGTAAAAAAAAAAATATTTTATTTGCTTTGAGAGCTGTCTTTTGCTTAACTTTTAAACAACAAAAAAATTTAACAAACAAAAAATACTCTAATAAAGCGTATTTTATGGCGATTCTAACAATATAAATTTTTAGAAACTCTGACTAAAAGATGGTTAAAAAATTCAGTAACCTCGCGGAGGTGACAATTCTCACAAGAGGCGATTTACCTATCTTACCAATTTGTCTGTATTACCAAGCTACTATGGTAACTTTGGTACCATTTTCATATGAATAGAAGATGCAGAAGCAATTTCTGCTTTTTATGTTAATCATTTTCATAGTATGTTTTCTAATAAATCGGAAAAAAGTGAAAAGACTGCTATGATTTATTTTTTGCTTTGAGAGATAACTTATTAATAGCTGAAAAAAGAACAAACAGAAAATACTTAATCTATACTAATATTATAAAGAGGAAAGGTTTGATTTTTTGTTTGTTTGTTTGTATTGAATAGGCTTCGAAACTACTGGAACGATTTCAAAAATTCTTTCACCGTTGGGAAGCTACACTATCCCCGGGTGACATAGGCTATATTATATTTTCTAAAAAATTACGGATCATTAATAAAACTCCAATAATGTAACCCAAGGTGTAAAAAAATACCCAAAAAATTCTTTACATCGCGTGTGCTGCGAAAACTATTGATGATAGAACAAAATAATGTAGTACGACTTTGCAGAACACATCATTATCTACAAAAAGTGTCGCGACAGTATATGTCTAACTATTATGGTTATGTCACAATAAGTGTTATTTTATTTTCAAAATTTAATTGAAATGCCGCCGCTAAAAAACGCTCTTTATTTGTACCTTGGTATTAATCCTTATAGAAATCAATTATTTCATATTCACGACTGCTTCAATACCTTTATATAACTTTTTGAATTATTCAATTCAGACATTCCATTCGAAAGATATCACGAGTTTAAAAATGTGAATATTAGAAATAGGTCGCGTGTTCGCCGATCAGTCCGCTCGGCTATCTAGGCAGCACGGGGTACGGGAGGGGTATCAATGTTAAGAAATAAAGTGCCGCGCGGCTCACTCGCGCGGTCACCGCCCGTTTTTACTTGGGTCGTCTCAACTGTATGTTGGGGAGATTCAGTAAAATGTCCTTCAGAAACAAGCGAACCCTCTACAAGGTGGGCATCCGACCGGTGTTGACTTACGCATCCCCCGTCTTCGCTCACGCGAGCTCCCTCGTCATTGAGAAACTGCAAATTGTGCAGAACATCTTCTGCCGTAGGGCAATGGCGGCTCCATGGTACGTCCGCAATGCGGACCTACATAGAGACATGGACCTGCCTACCCTGCAGCAGTTTCTCAAAACACTCTCCGAGACCTATTTCAAGGCCGCGGAAGTGCATCCCAACCCAGTCGTGCGAGAGGCAGCAGCCTACTCTCCCCGCCCGGTCTCCGGCCACGTGATCCGGAGGCCGAGACACGTCCTCACGGACCCCCCAAACGACCTGTCGAGCGCTGTGAACCTCCTCCTGGAGGTTCAGGTCGACCCGACACAGCCCCTCCCTGCCGTTTCAGCGGCCCCCGTAGGCCCCCAATTCCAGTCCACAGCAGCGGGACCCCCTTCAGGGGTCACGCTATAAGTTCTCCAGTGTACGCTCCGTAAGGAGTGACGCTGAGCGCACCCCGTCCCTACGGGGTGTAGCATACGATGAAACTTGAAAGGCCCTTCCGGCTACAGGTGCTCCCAGGGGGTGTTTAGCACGTATGCGCCTAGGTCTTTTTTTTTGGCAAGTCGTGCATAACCAGCTGGCCGGCCGGCTGGTACTCATGAGAGTTCACCTCCTCTCTCCCAACCGCTATACCGGAGGGTGCCCATTTCCTTTGCGTTGGGCGAAAAAAAAAAAAAAAAAAAAAACTCGCGCGGTCACTCGTGCGGTCGGCTCCCTACGCAGTGTGCGGAATCGAACATACCCGTGCGAAGCTGGGGCGGCTGCTAGTAAAGTATATTCTAACAATATTAACTTAAACAACCCGCAACCAACCAACTTCTGTAAAAAGTTAGTAATTACTAACTTCTACGCCAATAGCAACTCTACTGGATCTATCAAATAGACTTAGAAATTCGAACTGCAATTATATACGCTATATCGTTCTTAAGCAACCTTTTGTGCTTGTTGGTAAATCAATCTGTATCTTCGAATTGGTGGCGACTCGCGCTAGGAGGCACACTACGGCCTACTTGATTAGTCATCGGAGCTTCTGAAAGTACGATAACAGTATACATATACGACACAAGTTAAGATAGTCATGTTCATGTCAATGGACTGAAAACTTTAACTTTAGTATATTATAAAGTACCTTTACATAGTTTTCACAATTTCCGGCACACAGAAAGAATTCTGTTCGCATTAATTTTCGTTTAAAGAAGTTGCAAAGATTTGTACAGTCTGCAAGTAAGTCAGTAAGTTACGGGCATACACTTGCAATATCTGGCAAGTCAGATCAATAACGGGTACAAAATATTTTTTCTATACTCCATAAACAAGAGGAACGGCTTCCTATGTATCTGTCGCAGCCATCTGGTTAAATCAGCTATTTAAACGCCTAGATAATTAAACGCCGGCATTCAATTGAATGCCTAGGCTGATCGCCGATTGAACTAGCAACACTCAACGTTTAACTATTTGGCTTATAGTAAGCAAGCCCTCAGGCAGTTGGCTGCGGCTGACGCAAATTTTGTTAAATTTTATCCAAATGAAGTATGGCGTCGGACAGCTCGCACAATGTTTTTGTATATTTTTCGTTTTAACTAAATTTAAAGTCTAGTATCTACATGTTTTAAGTGAGAATTAAGATAACTTAATTTGTTCATTTTCTGTTTTATACTTATAATTAGAAACATAAATGTGGGCGCGCGCGCGCGCGTGTTTGCGTGTTGGTTAACACACGAATGCTTTACAGCGTCCATATTTTATGCTGATCCCTACCTGGGCTGGGACGTCGCAGTATTGATTTATACCATCCGGACATGTGGGTAGTTACTTACAGCTCTCGCCCGGGCAAGCCTTCACCCTTTGTCCTTTAAAAGTAAGATATCTTCATCAGTTATCGGGTTCGAGTCGGGATCGAGTAAGAAAAAATGAGGAGGCTCGCCTGTGAGGATTTGGTCACGTGCTACGTAAATGGTACGCCCCAAGGATATGTGGAAAATACGGGCCTAACCCTGCCGGTATCAAGAGGGTCTACAGGAGGCCGAACTAGCGATGTTTTAATTGCTGAGTCGGATACTAGAGCCAACGGATTCCGGCGCGTGGAAGTCGAAGCCCGGGCGAAGTGGAGCAAAAAGAGCGGGAAAGCAGAAGCCGAGATTGGCCGCTTCGATGATGATGATGATGACGTAAGACGGCCCGTGGACGTGCTCCGAAACGAAGTTACTACACAGAGAACGAAAGATAACGATATACCTCAGAGAATTTGTAGGCTGAGGTGGCAGTGAGCTTATACAATTTGTCGTAGAACCGGTAGCCCTTTGGATTAGGTGTGCTATCATCTTGAGGCCTCGATTAAGCATACGTAGTATGGGACGTTCTTTGTCAATATTTGACGACGATATACGTATAACCGAACCGACTGAAAACCCCCCGACTAAGTTCACTCCAATATTAACTAAACTACGGATTCGATTTTAATGTGTTTACTTAGTTTTAAGTTTATGATTGCAGTGCCCTTAAGGGTTCATAATGTTTATGTAGCTTATGAAGCAATAAATAAATAATGAAACAATGCCAAGAACCATCTCGATTAAACACCTTTGAAATAAAGAAACCGCATTGTAATTGGTCTACCCTTTCGGGAGCTACGTAGTATTACAGATGCATTAATATTCAATTAATGAGCTAGCCCGGATCTGCTGTCCGGTAGGGCTGCATCGATTGACTGCATCGCGCATGCACCGGGGACGAGGGGCACAGGCTGGTATTTAGGTTTTGAATTTTTCACTTTTGAATTTTCTTTTTCCTATTGACAAGCCGTACGTTCCCCATGGCTTTCATCGCGCGTTGTTTGGATATCTGTAATTTTCGTTTGGATAGTAACATTCGACTATCATGAGGGATTTCAGTATTTTTTCGAAATCAAAAGTACATAATGCTACTCTACAATAGTGTAGAGCTCGTCTGAGCTGAAATGACGCGCCCCACTATCGCATTAACGCACACAAGCAAATTTAAAATATGGACGCAATACCTATGCAAATACCGTTGTAATTGGTCATTCAGTTGCCGGTGAGACTCAAACGTAGGAGCACGCGTCGTTCGATTGACTCGATCGTCGTCGCACTCACACATCAACTAATTAAGTAGTGGGGCGCGTCATTTCAGCTTAGACAAGCTCTACACTAGAAAAGCTCCCTGATTGTGAAAGAATTGTTGAAATAGGTTCAATAGTTTCGGAGATCACCCCCAATATCAAAATTTTAAGACAAACAAACTTTTCCTCTTTAAAAGGTTTGTAAAGATAGGTGTTGATGAGTACGTATTTGGCTGCCATCACACCAATATACGAAACACCTGAATGTTCAGATCTTTCGATGACCGAAATACCGATTAATTTAGTGGGGTCTATCTACCGGTTGCACTTTCCTTGTACAGATTAAGGAAAATCTGCACGATTATACTATACTATACTGCTGGTTTATACTATACTAATACTTACATAGATACTCGTAATTAATGCTCAAGTATCAAGTACATAGTCGTAGTTGGGCAGCAAGCAGCCCAGAGTAGTTTATGGCAAAACTCTCCACAAGTATGGAGCAAGCTAAGTCACAATCGTAAGCAAATGATTTACCATAAAGACTTACATTTAAATATATAATTTTTTTGGCCTAGATAGCAATCCCTGCAGCCAGCCCTTGATGTCTGCATAACCGATCAATACATCAGCTAAGTTATTAATAGGCCCAGCCCGGGAAAGCCCTGTGAAGTCTAGATGCTACGTCAGAAAAATGAGGGAATAAAGGGCTTCAGTCTTAATTATTCTAGTCCAAAAAGGTTCAATATTTGTCTAAATAGAGTTTACTCAGTTTTGAATTTTGACGGTTAAGATCTTTTGTTAAAAGCAATGAATTTTTTTTAACTTAATGTTAGTCTTATTTTTATTATATCTATTATATACTTATAATACTTATTTCGAAGTTATTAGCTCTCACAGCTGAATTTTTTTTTTAACTTTTCATGTTTATGCGATTTTTTCGACATATTACTATCAAAATTATTAAAATAAATACCGGAAATGACTTCTACATAATTTTTATACGGAAATGATACCAAACTTGCTGTAGTAGCCAGCTAGATACTTACCGATTTTTTTAAATATGGTGGGCGGAGGGGTAATTTTTACCCACCTCACCCCTGGCAGCAGCATTTGTTTTCTTGGGGCCCACGCTAGAAATGCTTAGAATTACTTAAGGAATAAATGTGGTGAAGCCAATAGCTCTATAAAAAATTTTAAGGTTCTAGCCCCCACTAATAGTTTTTTAGTATCTAGAAAACAAAAAATACTTATATCTAACCAATATAATTTAGATATTGTATTTCACGCACGTACAAAACATAAACGCAATGACGGCGTTTACGCCAATCCATTAGTTTTAGCGCATCGCTACATCAGTCGCCATCACATCACCACATAAATTAGTTCGCATTTGGCAATCATCAACATCACATGTACTTATTATCATATCATTTTATCATTATCAATTTAGCACAACTATATCAATAAATTTCTCTAAAGACACTATACTGGTTATCCACCCTATTCACTCCTCTATCAGTAAGAGGATGGTGTAGGCGCTCCCCCACATTGGGTCAGCAGTAATGCGGATCTTTAACTATTGATTGCTTGAATGCAATCAATTTGTGCATCCATCAAAGAAAGGCAACGGCCATCTCAAGTAAACCAACCTTTAAATAAACAACAATATAAATTCAGTGTTTCAGACACTATATAGGTTTTGAACGGCTGAATTGATATTGTTGTGATTTGCCACAGACAGACACATCAATTTTCCAACTTATAATACCACCCTTTTAGTGTTGGAGGTTAAAAAAGAGTTGTTTTGTTAATGTAGAGCATAAAAATAAATCATTTCTTTTTAAAGCAAGCTTAGTAGTGTAGCAGTTTTACCTCATGACTGTTTGGTATTTTTTTCTCCAAATTGTTGTCCTCATCATCCGACTCACTGAGATCCTCATAGCTGTCTTCTTCATCATCGCTGTCTTCTTCATCATCACTGTCATCGTCATCTTCATTATCATCCTTTTCACTATCACTCTTGCTTTTCTCATCTGGAACCAAGTCTTTAGGTACTGAAGGGCCTACTACTTCATCATTGTCATCTTGTTTTTCAGCCAATCCAGGTGGTACTGGAGGTCCTATTAAGTCATCATCGTCTTCTTCTGCTTCTATTTCTTCTTGTAAATCCGATGTTGCTGCGGCTATGATAATTTCAGCTTCCACCTTTTTCTGGTTGGTTTCCTGAGCAGTCTTCCTCACCTGCTCCATCAACTCTTCTATGTCGAAGTTTTTAGCCCTCTTACCAAAGTTTCTGATGCCCATAACTTGGTGGACATGTTGGCTCTCCAAGTCTACGGCTATTTCCTCTATTTCGTTGTGTTCCGTTATGGGTGTACGGCCAAACGTGCCAAATCCGGAGGTGCTGGATACTTCCCCATTTTGTTCCTCTCCTGGAACTGTTGGAGTCTTTTTCAAGGTGAAATTTATTTTTCCGAATGAAATCGGTTTTCTACTCATGTTGCAGAGGATGATATGCAATTATCGATCTTTTCAAGTGCTACAACTAAGAGCAATTTATAAAACTAAAACTCGACAGATGGATTGGAAATTCGCAATCTTTTGAGTATTAATTTATAAATACAATGCCGACACTATAAAATGTATTATATGTTTTTGTTAATCAAGTTAAAAATCATTGTTTTTGTTTGCAAATTCGGAAATATTATCACAAGACAAAAACTCGATCGAACACATCCGTTCACAAAAAAACAACACAATAACACAGACCAACAAACTAATTCAATTGAATATGCGTTTACCCATTCAGCCATGTCTTCTTTGAAACATTTGATCTTTCATCTGGATACTTGGTCCTTGTTCATATTTTCTAAACAAAATTTTCAATGTCAAATGCTTTTCCAACTTTCTGAACGATTCAACAGCTGTCTGGTATGGTGATGTGATTTTTTGTTGTTTCGCAATATACGTTTGGATTCTTCAAATATTCATGCTCTCATAGGTATTAACGCTATTTTAAATTATAACTGTACAAACATATATCATGTCTGAAATTTTTTACCACCGTAATTACGCTTTGCAACGTACAACATAGCTCACTAACCGGTGTGTTTAGAACACAAAATTTCGTAATTTTTTTATCACTTTATAGCATTAAATACAAAACAAACCCGTTCGCCCAATAATTCGTTCACCCGGGGCACCAGGTGCTTTGAATTCCTTTTGTTGTGAATCAGACAAAATTCCACTTGTTATAGGTTTGTTTAAGTGTTGCAAATGTGACAATACCTTCATACAAATAAAGAATGTGGGTCTCAACTCAAACGCTTATCATTCTTCCCAGGACAGCAGCAGCGGACGCTCGCGTTATAATGCTGTCCTCGTTATTAGTTTGCCTCTTTGTAGGCACAGCGCTTGGATATGTTGATAAACGTAAGTTAATTTTTTTTTATGTATATTGTTATTTTTGTGTTGGAAGTAAACAATAACAAGTATCTAATAAGATTTGAGTGTTCGTACAATTGTTTATAGAATACCTTTAGCATCATAAGGATTTTATTAATTGAATGTTATTTAATATTCTATGCAAATTTAAGTAGGAACTCAAAAGCCATATGGTAAATAAATAAATACAGAGGATCACCATTGCCATACAGCACGGGAATGCTGCTGGCGTAATGGGCACCTTGGTGCCGGGAACAATTAGAGGCGGGCTGTTTGACTGGAATTGATTTGTTTTGTTTGTTCTTTTTGTAATTAATTATTCATTTAATTTTTAATAGGCTTAGGTTTTTTAATACTGTAATTATTCTCTTTTCCTTTCATTTATTCACTTCTGTAAATATTATTGTACATAAAATAAATTACATTCATTGTTTTTGTATACAGTGTTTTTCAAAAATATTACAATAGTACTGTTATTTCAAAACTGAATGGTTCCACTGTGTAATGTGTAATACATTCAGTATGTTTTCAAGTCAAGGTTGATATTTTCATGTGTGTGCGTTTCATGAGTAATACTCATAAATGTTGTTATGCAGGAGGATAATTATGTATTAATTGTTACTACTTGAGTTTGTAATTCACTCAATATTGTTTTAGTTTATTGTAGATATCCTTGAACGAAAATAGCAAAATATAATAATGTACTTGGCAAAAATAATGTCTTTTACCTTATAAGTATTTTTAATCTCTGATGCAAGAAGAGAGACAGGTTCACATCAGTGTATCAGTGTATCTGTCTATTTATTTCCATTGTATTATAGCTAAAGGATGGATGGCCAATTTCATTGTGATTTTTTCTTTATTTTAAAGTCAGTTTTTCATTGAGATGGTTTTGAGCGTTGTAACATTGCCTTGGATAACTATTTAAAATTATCTAGGATTTTAAATTACAAATATAAGTAGCAGAAGTGTCCTAAGTAAATAAAAAAATATATAAATAAACTGAGCTACATAGTAAACATGTTTTTTTTGTTACAGAATCCCCGCCTCAATTCAGCCCGGTTTACACCGTGAAAGGTTTATTGAACATTCCGTATGCGGAACTTTTTGAACCGTTCTATGCTTGGTGAGTGTTTGTATATAAAGTGGTCTGGTAACCACTTCTTCACTCCCAGGGTCCACCTTGCTACTTCTCTTGTATTTTGTTTTATGTTGGATTTTTCTTGATGATTTACTAGCACCCGCTGATAGTGCGATCGTCATTGAGGATCCCATGTCATTGGGGATCATTGTATGTAGATGTTGTTTTTTTGTGGTTTTTGTATTGTTCTATTTTGCTTAATTGTGTTGTGTTGTGTAGGAACGGATAACCAACACACGCATAACCAATTCGCTGTCGAAGTCGCGCGCGTAAGTAGGAATATTCTCGCTCAGGGCAAGGCTGCCACGGATGTGCTCGTTACGTACTCTGTCAAGTCGAGTAATGCCGCACATCCACCGCAGTAATTTCATTTCGCTGGCGTGAAGTTCGCGGACTTGCTTTAGTCTTTCATTTATTTACTCATTATGCTTCGTCAGCACCGGCCAAGTCTCTGAGCCAAAGAGCATCATATGCCTAATTACGCTCTTGTATACGAGACCCTTGAGTTTGATAGGGATTTTAGGGTCCCGGCATACTTTTAAGTTGTATGGTAAGGGAAACAGGCAATCAGCCTTCTGATGGAATTCATTTGGCCCAAACTGCTGAGGTACGGGTCTTATTTTCGGATTCGTGCAGCATGGAACCGAGGTACTGGAATTTATCTGTATGTTCTATTGGAATCCTCGTTCAAAAGTTATTATAAATTGGACTAATGGACCCGACGCGATTTCGTTTGCGTGGCGGTCTACCCCTACATACTTTACCCCTGTATACTCTTTTTTCTTGCTTATAACCTTTCCTCTTGAGTCACTCTATGTATTTTTAAAAAGATCCGTTGTGCAGTTTAAAAGATCTAAGCATACATAGATACATCGTGACAGACGGCAGGAGGCGACTTTCTTTTATACTATGTATACCAAAACAAAGGAACCTCAGCTAATTAGCGAAACGTTTATCAAACTTAGGCTCTGACACTGAACCTTTATTTACTTTTTCCAAGTTCATTGTTCCAAATAGAACATAGATTGCAAAAAACAACATACATCATCCTACGGCATGTTTTCAAGCGATTTATTTGTTATTATAAATACGGTATCTAATACAGCTCAACTTATCTAGAGGTCAGGTCCTCCAGATAAGTTGTCTGTCCAATGTACTTTGTGGTTTACACGTGGGTTGACAGTTTGATAAGTTGTGCATGACTCGATGTACAGTTTTTCGCTGGCAGTAAATCATTGCATTTTGTGCCTACTTGTTGTCTATGCACAGCTAAATCAGGAACAGAAAATTTATGTTACTAGTTTCAGATATTAGCGAATTTGCTATAGGTATTGTGTAATATAGATTACATAATCTCTGAAACTTTGTGGTTTCAAAAAAGATTTCACGCCAGCCACCTGATCTCGAAGGTATCCGTACAAGTTCTTGCACCTGATAGAAATTGGTCACCAGAAATTGGTCACCCTATAGCCCCGATAATTTAGGTCCCCCATGGACCACCGACAGGCACACAATTCCATTTAAAGTAGACTTGTTTGGCTGCGAAGCAATGGCCGTCTGGTGTCCGGCAGAGTAGAATAGCACTAACCCCTTACATTCGTGGGTGTCGTACAAGACAACTAATGTTTTCGAGGCAAAATATTTAGAATCTCCGTAGGCTGGAAAATGGGCAACAGCGTTTTCTATTGTTATATTTATAACACTGCCATCTCCAACCCGCCTGCCAAGCGGAGATTGTGACAATAACCTCCCCTTTCGTGGAAGAGGCCCTAAGTCCTGTAGCGGACTGGTATAGGCTGTGATGATGGTGATGATGATGTTTGGCTGTATTCTGTATCGCTTCTCGGGCGTCCCGCCGGATCTCTTTCCTGATATCGGCAGATTTAATCATCTATATTCTACGTGACCAAAACAGCGCAGACACAGACGGGCCTCTTCAATCTGTGCCATATCTATGCCCTGCTTAGCATGATGGAATTAACGTACGAGATATTGACAAGATATAACTTTCTCTCTCGCTTACTTCAACGCAAATAGAAAGAGCTAGCTGGAGTTATCACGATGCTGGTCAATGATATTAATATCGATCTCTTTCTTCTAACTAGGTACGATAGCAAGAATGGGAAATCCCGTATCGATTACTACGGTGGGATGGTCAAGACTTACCAGCTCACTGCTGCTGTGTACCCACAGTATGGTACCTCCATTAAGGTAATTTATTAATAATTTGCAAAATTTGGTTCTGCTTCAAGGGGTCTAGCCTGAGGAGTCTGTATGAATGAGTAGCTCTGACGCAAAGATGGAATATGTGGATTGCTCGTATGATTGAGGTCTGGTTTGAAGGATAAGGTAGCCAGCGCAACGACATCGCTGACAACGAGCAGACAGTAAGCGGTAACTGTCGCCCAACAGCTACAATTCATGCATTTAGGTTGCAGGCAACAAAAATACAGAACAGCAGGTGCGTATCACTGTTAGGACTAAGATGAAATACCTTATGCCTGTAATTCTTATTCTGGTTTTGGGTACGTCGACATGCTGTTGACACAATGCTGCCGATCCTCACAGTGCGCCAGCTCATCGTAAATGGTTTTAGGTAGTTCAACATGTTGTTGACACAATGCTGACGATCCTCACAGAGACGCTACCTCATCTTATACTGGTTTTGGGCAGATCGTCATACAGTTGACATAATGCTGATGATCCTCAACCGGCAGGTGGCGCCGGTGACGACCGAGAAGGTCCTCAACCAGGACACCTGTCTCCAAGTAAACGGCACTCAGGACCAGGCGGTCTCCGTCCAGACCGTGCTGCCCGATTTGACGGACTTCAAGTATATCGGTAAGTCCTGTGGTGTCAGGCAGAGTAGAATAGCACCAACCCCTTACATTCGTGGGTGGCGTACAAGACGACTAATGTTTTCGTGGCAAAAGATCTAGAGTCTCCGTAGGCTGGAAAATGGGCAGCAGCGTTTTCCATTGTTATATTTACAACACTGCGATCCCCAATCTGTCTGCCAAGCGTGGAGATTATGGCAATAACCTCCTTTCGTGAGAGAGGCCCTAAGATCCTGTTATGGGCTGTGATGATAATGATGTGGCGTGTGGTGTACTTTCGTTCTTTTGAAATGCACCATTGGGGATCTATCACCCTTTTGTACATTATTAAAATTCATAATTAATTTTTTATTATTAAAATAAAGTGTACCTAGGAACATTAAAATTTCTCTAATTACCGAAAGGTCAATATTTAAAAATTTTCCAATTACGTTTGTACTCATTTTAATACACATATATGCAACTAAGTATAAATTACTCCTCCTTCTGTGATGTCGGTTAAAATAAAGCTAAACACCTGTTTCCCCACAGGAGCGGAGACAATGCGTGAATCGGACACCTTCAAATGGCGCATGGTCCAGACCATCGGGGACAAAGTGAACAAATACACCATGTGGGTGAAATACAAGAAGACTCTACGTGGGGAATCTGTGGCCATACCTGTCAGGTACGCTGTTGTATTTTTTTTAATGTAATATAGCAGACAAACAGGCATGCCACCTGATGGTGCGTGGTCACCGCCGCCCACGGACATCAGCAACACCAGGGGCGACCAATGCGTTGGCTGCCTCTAAGGTGACCTCTAATTTACCTCTTGAAGGATCCCATGTCATAGTCCAAAGGAAACACTGTGGCTGGGAGCTCATTCCACATCCGAATCGTACGAGCGAAATTATTTTTATTATTATTTATTTGAAATGTGGTCTTTCCGAGGCTTTTCAGTCCTAGTATCACTGCGACCAATACTGTAGGAAAATTACATAACGCTGATGCCAACAATGCTCTGATTTCAATGATTAAAAATTGTTAATTTTGCGATTCCGTATCGTCGATTTCATGAGTTCAGTTGCTAACAAAGTTCCATTGCAATAAACAAACTATTGAATAGATCATACGTGATTGCAAAAGTATCAATTTCAATAATTGAAATCGGAGAGTTGTTGACAACAGAGTTACGTAATTAGCCCACTGGTTCGTTCGCACTGACACTCGACCAAGCCACTTGTTACTCGTACATTACCGAATTACATATACATTACTAGCAAAGTACAAGGAAAATATATTCTTCACTCAAAACCGGGTAATGTACCAAGAAACATTCGTTCATTAAGCGTACTCCACATGACCGCCGAAACTTTCGGCGAAACTTTGGCCGGGACTTTGGTCGCCCTCTACATTCTCGCCTATTAGGGATGTGGTGGGTGTCAAAACGCGTCGACATTATATCGATTCATCGGTGTAATATCGCTAATCTGCTGTAAACAGGGTCACAGAGGTGATGGCAGCTGCTCTTCTGTAATTACTTGATCTACTAATATCCTGGATCGTGGTCAAGTGTACCCCGAACCTGTTAGGGCAAAAAGCGCTAGGAATATAAATATCAAATCGATTGAATCGAGACGACAACGAACTATCTCTGCCTAGTCTATGAAATAGGCGAGACATGCCAAACATGCACGGGACTACACGAATGTAGGCGAATACTCCCTCTACATTCTCATGTTCCCGCGGAACCATCCACATGTGGAGTGCGCTTTACCCTGCTCGTCTGTTATCCAACGGCTACAATGGCCGAAATAAACATACGTATCGAATTACCCTGTTTCGTGGTAAGACAGTGCTTGACCATCGATGTAAGATATTGATCGGCGTGTACAATGCAAGATCAAAAGTACATGACCACCATAAGAATCATATTCCTTTGCACTACAGTGCAGTTGTTAATTGGTCTTTGTAGCATTCTTGAATTAAATGTTTACTTATTATTTTTTAACTTTTAAATAAGAGCATGGAGTTCTTTAAAAAAGGGGTGAATAGGTTTTTACGGGGTCGGCATCGCGTAGGTGATGCCCCTGGTATTGCAAGGCTGCGGTGACAGCTTATCATCAGACAGGCCGTAAGCTTGTTTGCCACCTTAGTGGTATAAAAAATACCCTGTTGGTAAAGGGCGAGTCCTTTGGGCATAAGGGACAGCTAATGCTCCCTTCTTTTAGCAAACTGATTGGCTAAAGATGCACCAAATGCCGTGTTGCTGTAGCGGAAAAGGAAAAGTTTCTTGAAGTGGTAACGCACTTATTGTCTTGTGCTGTGCCTTGTTTTGTCTCTGTGTGTGTGAATTGTTTGAGTCCGACGTTATGGTGACCATGGAATTGTGCCGGAGTCGAATATATAACCTCCTCCTTTTTGAAAGTCGGTTAACACGTCGAGTCCTTAGTTTGTAATAGTGGAAGTTTGGACTTGGCGACACCGCGCACTTGGCGGACACCCAATGAGATTTTCACATCAAGATGATTATTTATTAGTCTAGGTAACTAGTTCCTCTTATGGCATACTTTACTCTCCGCCTCTCCATGAGGGATGCGGGCCTGAGAATGAATGTTTGTATAATTTTATAACATCATTACTGTAGGTAGAGCTACTGCCATCTGACCTCCGTGATCAAACAGGAGAACCTGAGCAGATTGGCTCATTGGGTTATACATTCAGTCGCCTGAATGTGCAGGTTTTCTCGAGATGTCTCTTACCGTACGATGGGAAGGATGGAGCTTTGCCTCTTTAAAAATAATAAATTTCCCTCCTCTTTGCAGGTACGAAATGCGCGGTTTCAACTCGCTGCTGGGATCGCACTACGACCATTACTACATCGACTACAACGACTACGACGTCGAAGATATTGACCCCAAAGTATTCAAGGTCGCTTCAGGTAACTATCAGAGTTTTTAAGCGCATAATCACAGCCCATAACAGTCCACCGCAGGACTTAGGGCCTCTCCTACGAAAGGGGAGGTTATTACCATAATCTCCACGCTTGGCCGGCGGGTCGGAGATCGCAGTGTTATAAATTTAACAATGGAAAATGCTGCTGCCCATTTTCCAGCTTACGGAGACTATATCTTTGCCTCAAAAACATTAGTCGCCTTGTACGACAACCACGAGTGCAAGGGGTTGGTGCTATTCTATTCTGCCGGACACCATACGGCCAAGCGTTTTTAAGCGTTATAACGAGTTTTAAAAGCGCCTGACGCCTGTTCTGTTTCAACTGTTCGTTTCTGCAACTCGTCTGCCAGGCGTGGAGATTATGGCTAAGCCCTACTGGAGCGATAGCTGTCGCTACAGTCCTATCAACCTGTCGGTCATACGGACCTCGTTTGACCTGGGTGTAGGACACGCGTGCGAATGCAGAAACCACGAAGAACGATTGAAAATCAATCAAACAGGTGGCATGAGCTTATAGGTACTTGCCGGTGGCTCTTTTGGCGGGCGCATTTCTTGACTCCCTAGTTCCCTACAACTCTGGACCAGTAGGCGTTATGGGCTATTAATCCGATGATAACATTCCTTTTTTTATGCTACGCAGTGACGAGCAGACAGGCCACCTAATGGCAAGCGGTAACTTTGATGGCAACGGTTCAGGGAGGAGGACGGGAACTCTATATTTCATACTTCCTGTTACTTAGAAGACAGTATTAGCTTGTCCTCGGGCGCGCCTGAGTGTCGAAACTCAGGAGCTGTGTGTGGTCGCCGCTGTAGTTTCTGGCTACACAGGAGTTGCAGCGATGGGAATGAGGAGTGGGGCAAACCCGAACTGTTGCCCATAACGAGTGACGCATTTACCTCAGGTGCATTGACACTATGAGGACATAGATGAAATGCCTCATGCCTGTGATTGCGCTGGCTACCTTATCCTTCAACCCGGAACACAATGCAAGCATTGTTGCTTGGCTGCAGAAATAGATAAGGCGGTGGTACTCACCCAGGCGGACTCCTCAGGCTTGACTGAGTCCTACCACCTGAACTATTTACCATGTAGCAGTGTGTCGGTTCCGGTAGAGAAAGCGGTAGTGTACGCGTTTTGACCGCCAAAGTCGGCTATAACCGACAACGGGAGACACTCATATACGTCAATGTCTGTATCTAACGACAAGAACATTGTGTACCTATCTAAAACGCCCTAATTATCATGTTCTAGTTCTGTTTATTTTTAACCGAATGTCTTGTTTTTTATAAAATCTGATCTTTTTTGTCCCGAAGACCTCCAATGTACGTCGTTCCCGGGCCCGGGCGCGCGGCACTACGCCACGTTCAACCCGATGCGCGAGTTCGTGCATCCAGTGACTAATACGCACGTCGACGACGAGTTTACTAGGTGGGTACTGGTGTTTTTTTTTAATTAGTATTTTCGCAATGCGTAATGACCTTAATTAATATTAGGTCCTATGAAATTGGCGTTTTGTATGGCGAAAATGACGGAAAACGCAATTTTCATGCAGGGGAATTTTTCAATTTCTTAAAAACGGCTGATCGATATCAATTAAACAACATTATTCAGACATCAGATCGGATCAGACAACATTAAGCTAACTGCCTGTATTTTTATTTAACTGCTTATGTTAAAAAATTATATCTACCTAGCTAAATATGCAAAACTGACGACCAATAAAAAGGGATGTTTTAAGAGACGTTTACAAAAATATTTTTAATTATTATTTATTTATTTTAAATGTCTTAGAAGCATTTAGACATACTCTGTTTTCGGAATATACGAAACTAGTTTTTACGTGATATGCAAAATTAAAAAATTGTGAGTAGATATATATGGACAAATAAAATGGCAACCTCATAGTAATTTCTGGCCAATATCACGGCAGTTTTTTGTGATCAGACGTTACTTTACAGTGGCGCCATCTGGCGGATTTTGTTCCGTGGAAATTCATCTCATATCCTTAACTTGAGAAATTATGGTTTGTCATGCTAAAAGTTTCAACACACCGCCATGTGGTGACTGGAAGAGTATTATGGTGAGGAAGACGATGTATGATGATGCAGATGATATTGTTTTCAGGTTCAAAGGAAAACATAACAAGCAGTACGCCAGTGAGGTGGAACACGCCAAGAGGCTGAACATCTTCAGACAGAATTTAAGGTAAAATAAAAATAATCATCGTGGCGTTAATGTCACGGTTGTGCCTCGCGCACGAGGGCCCGGCGCCCGCCTTGACCATGATCCAGGATTTGGCAGATCATGTAATTACAGTAGAGCGACTGCCATCTGACCTCCGTGACCCTGCCACCAGGGGCACCTGGCAGAGTCTAAGGTAATCCGTTATTAAATCTGAAAGATAATGATACGGTATTTTCCTAAGTGGAAAATAAATTGTAAAACAATGTTAGGATTAATGAACTTACAGCAAAACTTGCCATCAGGCTGGGAAACCTGTTATTTCTATTTTTAAGTAGTTAAAAAGCTACACATTTGACAATGACGTCATGAGCTTGTATTGAATTATGCATATAAATTCTGCGCTTTCATCTTGGCGTTAATGTCCCGGTTGTGTTCTCGCGCACGGGGGCCCGGGGTCCGCCTTCTGCAATACTACAAATTCGGCACTTTGGTAGTTCATAAAGAGTTACTCATTTGACTTGTAGTTAAATGCCTTATAATCATTCAAATTATGCGAGGAGTATGAAATCTACACATGTGACGTGATGACGTACCGGAAACTGATGGCCAAGGCTCTGTCAAGCCTGAAGACTCCAGTTACCGCTTACCACCAGGCGGTCAGTCTGTCTGCTTGTCACATATGTCCAGAATAAAAAAAATCTTCTATAATGGGAAATATTGCATTAAATGTTCCATAAATCCAGATACATCCAATCCCACAACCGTGCCCGTCGCTCCTTCACGATGGCGGTCAACCATTTGGCCGACTTCGCCACGGAGGAGTTAGCAGCGCTGCGCGGGAGACGGTACTCTGGCCCCAATCCCGGTGAGCACGCACACGCACGCACTTGCACGGACTTGCACGCACGTGCACGCATTTATTAGGCTTATTTTAGGTCTTCCGTCGCTGAAGTGATTGAATTTGAAATATAGTAAAAAGTCGTTTTTCATTTTAGCTAAAATAGGTTTAATAAACGTCATATAATTTTTACCAATAGAACCGTAATAGTTTTTAAGAAGTTTTCATGAAATAATGCCCGTAATAGACCGGCGCACTATTGCCAAGGACTATTGTAAGGATCGCAGGTACCAGCTGGATGCGAAAAGCACAGGACCGGCCTTTGTCTCCCCCGGAGATCTCTGGGGGAGGCCTATGCCCAGCAGTGGGCGTCTTCTGGCTGATATGATGATGATGACTATTGCCAATCTATTGGCACGAACTATAGGGGATTAAATGAATTTCAAATCAATTCATTTATTTGCATATATATATGGTACATACAGTGTCTTATTTCTATAAAGTCTCACATATTTAGTAATTGTACATGACATGAAAAACCTTATATTAGACATTTATTCGTCATATGTTTAACATTAAATTCTTAAAATTCCTTCATTGTGTAAAATACATACTGCTGAAGCCACTTATGCAATGCCATTTTAAATTTATGTGAAGATAACTCTTTGATTTCATTAAAAAAAAGCATATAAGTAGTTTATAAGTTATCTATCACCCATAACACAAGCTTTGCTTCCTTTGGGGCTAGATGGCGCTGTGTGAATTTGTCCAAGCATATTTATTTATTATTTATTTGGGTGTTTTCTCCAGGCCTTCCTTTCCCGTACGGCGCAGACGAGCTGGAGGGGCTGGAGGGGCTGGAGGGGCCGGTGAAGCTGCCCACGGAGTTCGACTGGCGGATACTGGGCGCTGTCACGCCTGTTAAAGGTATGCTATGCCATCTATAATTTATATAATACTAGTGAACCCGGTGCGAATTCATTCGCGTACACCACCTACTTTACCCCTTTTTTTCTTCCTTATAAACCTTCTTCTTGAATCACTCTATGTATTTGTGAAAACCGCGTTAAAATCCGTTGCGTGGTTTATAAGTTAGCTGAAATACATACAGGCAGTCTTCAACTTTTATAATGCGTACGGCTAAGGAAGGAATTTAAGGAATGGAACGCGTTTTACTATAGAGTGAAACGCTGTTCCTAGGCAGGCATGCTCCATCTACAGCCACATTGTCACTTACCACCAGGTGAGATGGCGGTCTAACGCCTGGCTTGTGTCTCTATAAAACAAAGGACAGACAGGTGGCAAGCAATCTATAAATACTATAAAATGAATACACTTTTAAGCTATTGCATAGCTTTTATCGCGGGCTTTGAGCGCGGCGACCGAATCAAGAAATTCCGTAACGAAAAAAACCTAACACCCCCCCTCCGACCGGCGGCGCGGTGCGGCGTTGAAAGCCGTGCATCGTCTAACGTCGCTTCAGTTCGGCAGACTTCGGCGCGGTGTTTGTGTGCGTGCGACTAGACGTATGCGTGTAGACTAGCTGCTAACTGCTCATAACTGATTCTATCTCTTTTAGACACAATGCTAGGTGAGACAGCGTGCTTTTTGGATGAAGACGAATAAAAATACTGCATAAATAAAATAAATAAATAATTATAATTGCATAAGTTGATAAAATATGCTATGCAATAGCTTTACCGCGGCAGTCGATTTGCGCGGCTATATTAAAGTTTGCGTACAAGTGGCACACGGGTGACAACGTTTCTTCAGCCTTATGTACGCAGACTTACTCGCACGTGTATCACCTAATGATGATAGAGCTTCATATATGTATATATTTATGTGTATATATATATGTATATATTTATCATATGAATTTTGACCTTATGCTCTCTCCTTTTCAAAGGAGTTTCTTTCCTTATAATAAATACATAATAACGATGTTACAATATTTTTGAAATAGGCTTGAGTAACAATTCATTAAGTATTTTGTATCCCTGACTCGCAAACTAGGAAAATCGATTGCTATCTTTGCTATTAGGACTCATCACTATCGGGTGATAAAGCGGAATGGGTACTCCGCTTTATCAACTGACTTAATAGTTTTGACGACCTGAGTGGTTCAGTTGGTTAACGTGACGGTCTGCAATTCAGAGATCCCGGGATCGATTCCCAACCGGGCAGAAATTGAAATGTGGAATTTAAATTTTTGTTACGGGTCTGGGTATTTTTCCTATTAATACAAAGTATATATTAAAAAAAAATATAAGTAGTTTATCAGTTGTTTAGCACCCACAACACAAGCTTTGCTTGCTTTGGGGCTAGATGGCGTTGTGTGAATTATCCAAGCATATTTATTATTATTATTTATTATCATATAATCATCCGTATCCCCCTCCAACAGACCAATCAGTATGCGGGTCGTGCTGGTCGTTCGGCACGGTCGGCGCGGTGGAAGGCGCGCTGTTCCGGCACAACGGCGGCCATCTTGTCAGACTCAGCCAGCAGGCCCTCGTCGATTGCTCTTGGGGGTGAGAAATACCGCTACTCTACTCTACCCTACCTACCTTGTCCCTACCCCTACCCTACGCATCCCTACTCTACCTTACCTACCCTACCCTTCCTTACCGAACTCTACCCCCACCCTTCTCTAACAGACAACCCAGTGCGCGGGTCGTGTTTAGGTTAAGACGTAGGAAGGATGATGATAAGAAGAGTCCTGGTATTCGCAGACATCCTTGTCCAAGCACATTTATTTATCTATTTTAACCCCCGACGAAAAAAGAACGGTGTGTTAAGGGGGTGAGTTTGACGTGTGTATCTGAGGCGTCGCAGCTCCCGAGCCGAGACCGGTTTGTATGCGGCTTTCTCTATGTGAGAGCCAGTATAACCGGGATGGTTCTTAACTTTGTTTCATTAAAATCGCTTCAGTAAATATTTATTTTATTTTATTTAACCATTTATTGTACACAAGATTTTTACAAAACTATATGACAGAATATATCAGACACAACGGGCCAACTTATTTCTATAAAGAAACTTCTACCAGCAGGCCTACAGCAGAGAGATCGTGACAATTAAATGCACTTAAGACGTGCACAGTAGTAAAAATATAATATATAATATATAATGCTCAATTAATAAAAGCCTATACTATACATACATACATAAATACATACATACATATATACCTACATTATTATCATACATAATTTATGAGGAAAATATTTTATAAGAGAGCCAGCGCAATTACAGGCATGAGGCAATTCATCTTAGTCCTCACAGTGACAACGTAACTGCGGTTCTGCATTTTTATTGTCTGCAACCTAAATGCATGGATCGTCGATGTTATGGGCGACAGTTACCGCTTACCGTCAGGTGGGTTGTCTGCTCGTTAGTCGCTGCGTAGAATAAAAAAGAAATGTAAACTTGGTCGGTGGTGATCCGACTATTTTTGTCGGTCGGGTTATCTGTCAATCTCTGTCATTGACTTACAAGATTCTCTTGCCAACAGCTTCGGCAACAACGGCTGCGACGGCGGCGAGGACTTCCGAGCGTACCAGTGGATCATGCAGCACGGACTACCCTCGGAAGACGAGTACGGCGGCTACTTGGGACAGGTGATCAGTCATTGATCAAATCTTGTCTATTTTAGAAGCGGTACTGGTGTAGTGCCAGCGCGCTTGTGAGACCGATAACCATGGTTAAGCAAGTGGCCGAATGCTGTAACTGGGTGGGTGACCATTTCGTACTTTAAGGGCGCCGCGATACAATATAATAATATACTATACTGTCACGGGGCCCCAATCAGCTCCGGAGACTTCAACCAGTCTCAGGGTTCAACCAGCAGACCTTGGTCAACCTCGCCGAGCCAACAGTATTAGGAGGCATAACTAGAGTTACACGAAAGCACGAAACGGACACCCATCCAGTAGGCACCGGGTGCTTAACATTTGTTATCGGGCTTACAATCACGCGGGCCAGTGCCGCTTCCTGACGCTGATGATGATGATGATAATAATTCTAATGATTTTCTCTCCAGGACGGCTACTGTCACATCGACAACATCACCCTGGTGACGTCAATGAAGGGCTGGGTCAACGTGACCTCGGGTGATAAGAAGGCACTAATGGTGAGTTCAATTTATTCGTAATCTTTTTATGACAGACAGAAAACCTCTACATTGCTTTATCATGACATGCCATAAATTGGAAAAACTCAACAGAAAATGATGCATCGGTGAACAGTGACGTAGTGGTTAAGATATCCGACTCGTAAGCGAGAGGTCATCATCATCATCATCTTGGCAGTTATGTCCCGGTTGCGTCCCCGCGCAGCACGCGAGGGTCCAGGGTCCGCCTTACTCGTAAGTGAGAGGTACCGGGTTCGAATCCCACTGCGGCCATGCACCAATGACTTTTTTCTGAGTGTGTACGTTAGTTGAACAATACCTGCTCTTACGGTGAGGGAAAACATCGTGATGAAACCTGCACATTCAGGCGACTGGATGTGTAACCATGATACAATCTGGTCAGGTTCCCCTGTTAACAGCATCACGCAGGTCAGATGGCAGTCGCTCCACTGCAATTATCTGATCTGTTAAATCCTGGATCATGGTTAAGGACGTTTACGCCAAGTTGATGATGATGATGAAATGTATCCTGCGGCACCGCCGAATGTTAACAGAGTTTTGGACTGAGCGCGGGTGAAAATCGCGGGAGACCGCTTTCTTTCTTCTTTAACAGGAATGTATCATCATCACAGCATAAAACAGTCCACTGCAGGACTTAGGGCCTCTCCCACGAATGGGGACGTTATTGCCATAATCTCCACACTTGGCAGGCGGGATGGAGATCGCAGTGTTACAAATATAATAATATAAAACGCTGCTGCCCATTTTCCAGTCTACTGAGGCTACATCTTTTGCCTCCATAACATTAGTCGCCTTGTACGTCACCCACGAGTGTAAGGGGTTGGTGCTATTCTACTCTGCCGGACACCATACGGCCAAGGAATTTATATAATCCTTGATTTACCGTTCATTATTCCCACTCTCGTCCCCAGCTCGCGATCTTCAACAACGGTCCGGTGTCGGTGGCGATCGACGCGTCGCACAAGAGCTTCAGTTTCTACTCCAACGGCGTCTACTATGAGCCCAAATGGTGAGCCCTATTCTACATACATACATACATACATACATGAAGCTCACGACTCTCCCACAGGTGGGGTAGGCAGAGACTATGGACCGCGACTTTGCTCTGTCCTGACACATATCCACAAATCATTTCACATATCCTTTTGTTCTTGCCACTTCGGACCGCAGTTTTTCTGTTTTAATTTTATTTGACAGAAATCTAATAGAAAGATGTCGGAAAACCCTGACAAAGGCTACATAAACGGAAATATTTCCCAAACTACTGAACTGATTTTAACACCCGACGAAAAGAAAGTGGTGTTATAAGTGGGATCTAGTGGGATAAGGGCGTGGTGGATTCACACATGGTTATACATTCAGTCGCCTGAATGTACAGGTTTTCTCACGGATGTTTTCCCTCACCGTAAGCGCATTAGTTAGTGTTTAACTAATGTGCATAGCTCAGAAAAAGTTATCGTTATAGGACGGCACTGGGGTTCGAACTTGGTATCTCTCGCTTACGACTCAGATCCGCTAGCCATTAGGCTTCCGACGCTCCATTCAGTCATTCATCTTACATCATATTCATAATATAACGTAAATTAATTCCTCCATCCATTCCCCAGCAAAAGCAAGGTGGACGAGCTCGACCACGCAGTCTTGGCCGTCGGCTACGGCATCCTGAACGGCCAGCACTACTGGCTGATCAAGAACTCTTGGTCCAACCTCTGGGGCAACGATGGATACGTCCTAATGTCGTCCAAGGATAACAATTGTGGTGTTGAAACCGCACCAACTTACGTACTGATTTGAGGGTTTTAAGTGGTGGAGTCGCTATCCACATTTATGTATAATAAGTATGTATTTAAAAAACAAGTATACAAGTTTATCAGTTATCTTACACCCATAACACAAGCTTGCTTACTGTGGGGCTAGATGGCGCTGTGTGAATTTGTCCAAGCATATATTTGTTAAAGACCTAGGGCCTAATTCTAGCGCAGTGACATATCAAATTTGACATTTTCTCTAGCGAAAAAACTGTATGAAAACGTCACTGAAATTAATCTTCGACAATATACGACTGTCGAAGATAGTTGAGGAAATATTTTTAACCTGCAATAGACATTCCAATGCCATTTATAATGGAGATATGTGGCTGGAAAAAATATCGAAGTCAAGATGTCACAGTGCGAGAATTAGGCCCCTGGAATAGAGAATATCGCTACCAAAATCTGTCATCATTATCATTACAGCCCTTAACAGTCCATTGACTTAAAGCCTCTCTCACAATAGGGGAGGTTATTGCCATAATCTCCACGCTTGACAGGCGGGTTGGAGATCGCATATGCATAATAAAGGAAAAAGCTGCTGCCCATTTTCCAGCGTACGGAGACTCTAAAAGTTTTGCCTCTCTATCTATCTATTATAAAGAATAATTGTATTGTAGCGACATCTATCGCTTCAATAGGGAAACTTAACGGTACTCACATTACGAGTACACGAATACAAGGTTGGCAAGCATACGCACATAGATGGCGTTAACTTTCCTGCATCGCGAATATGCCAACTCCGCGGCATGTATACAACTTCCGACGATCAACCGTCGGACCCTTGGTCCCCTGGTCACAACACCCGGCCAGGTGGGTAATTACCCTTTTCCACCTTCTCCATCTTCGCTTGCCAACATTGGCGGCTACCATATTCTTCACCGCCAAAGTATGTTTGTGACTTTTATGTTGGGGTAATCTTGGCGCAGACTGTACAGGGCAGGCTCTTCATTATTTTGTTACACAAGTAGATTTTGGCCAGTTCAGTTGAGCTCTCATATAATGGTTGTTGGTTAAGCTAATGGATCAAGTTATGCTGGTTTAGGTATAAAGAGTGGGGTGAAAAACCTTGAATAGGAAATGGCTTCGCAAGTGAAGTTAGGTGTCTGTAATTGTGCGTATGTGTGCGTGTGTGTGGGGCGTGTCCTTTCCCATGATAGATCCCTTTCCCTTCTCCAGTTCCTTATTTTATTTATTTTTTATTAGTTAATTTCACAGTTTTACAGCAGTTGAATACATATAAAATATAACATTATTTTTTAAATGCCAATGACAAATCCAATCGGACACACAATAGTACCAGGGGTGGTACCGCCTATCTCCGATTGAGCGCAGCCATCTTGATCCCATCCTGTGGAATGACGTCACAGAATTCGTACCGCCGAATTTAGTATCGGTCTAAATGAACGAAATGAATGCCATCGGGGAGTATATGGTAACGATCCGTTTCGCACTTTGATTTTGAAACGTCGTACTTTTTAAATCGAATAAAATGCTCGAATTGTACTTTACAATAGAATATTTTTAAATTATTTTCTTTATTTGTTATTTTTAGTAAAACCTTAGTATTCTGCAATGTTAAATTAATTTATAAAACGAAATCAAATAAAAACTAAAAAGCTTGAAAATTATGTTAGTAGAACGGAATATAAAATTCACATCTCATCACAGGTATAAAACCTAAACCAGCATAACTTGAACCATCAACTCAACCAACAACCATTATATAACAGCTCAACGTAACTGGCCCATACCGTGAATTAGAACGAACAATAAATATCTATTAACATAATGTGGATTGCGACTTTATTGTATACGATTTAGAGATCAATTTTCCGTGTTATGGGGTGTGTATATTTTTTAAAAAAGATTAGCAAATAGTAATTGACCATTTTATGCTTCGCTTACTCGGTTAGTCCTTAGAGGTTAGTGTTATTTTCCAAAGTGAACCTTTAGTCTGCAGCCGATACAATGCAGGTTCTATGCCTAATTCTATTCCTTCAATTTAAATGAAAAATGAGTAATTTTCGAGGATTTGTGTTATAGTATATTATGCCTCTATTTTCTGAAACATTCCTAGGTTTTTACTGTCTTCAATGCATTATACTTATGTTACTTTTAGGATTGTCTCTTGTATTAAAACGCTTTCTCGAATCATGTAGAAACAATGAGGGAAGAAACTCCTTTTGAGAGGAGAGGGCATAATGTCAAATAATGCGTGTAAAGAGCCGTGATATGCCCAGAAACAACTAGCATAAGAACTAGAATTCCCTAGCATCGTAGTACAAATCGAATCGCCTGTCATCGCCATAGAAATTGAAGCATAGGGCTTCTCTTCCTTACGACGTAAGCAGTTTCTTTCCTCATTGTATAAAAGGTATAGTTTAGTGATATGTTACATTTGGCTATGATTATTTTGTAGTTTATATAAGCAAGTGCTGGACAGACAGCCGTACTTATGTCATAGATAAAATTGATTAATTATTATATAATTAGTTATGAAACATGCAACCTAGGCTGTGGCTAGTGCATTCCTGAGCTCTCTTTTTGTAACATTTAAGCAATAAAACATTTTTAGTAAAAAATATGTATTTTAATTGCAAACACCTAGGTATAACAATCCCCTAAGTAAGAGGGAGACTAAGATTATGTAGTAGTGCGTCGGTTCCGGTAGAGAAAGCGGTAACGCGAGCGTTTTGACCGCCAAAGTCGGCTATAATCGGCAACGGGAGACGCTGTACGTCAATATCGATATTTAACGACAATAACATTATGTACCTATCTAAATCATCACCATCTTGGCGTTAAAACCCGGTTACGCTTGGCGTTAAAACATGCGGGAGCCCTGGGTCCGCTTCGCGGGGGCCTGTATCCGAATATGTACCTATCAAAAACGCCCTAATAATCAAGTTTTAGTTTTTCTTTTCTTAAACCTTGTAAAATGTGTTGATTTTTTAGCTTGGCGTACCGGCAGTTAAATTTTTGGCGTGGCGGTCAAAAGGTTGGCCAATCGTGATTGTCACGCAGGGTGCATTGGATTGCAGCTAATTGTAATAAATAAAAAATTCTCATAATACAGTTCTTTATTCAAATATATAATTAAACAAAAATTACAAGTTAATTAAATAACAACATACCTACTTATGATAAATGGGTATAAATAAAATTTAAGTTTCATATTTACAACTCTAGCACGTTATAGAAGCGCTGTGATCAGCTGCTGGTTGCCCTTCATAGCACTCATCATCATCATCATCATCATCATCATCATCATCATCATCATCTCGGCGTCATGTCTCGGCTGAGCTTCCGCGCGGCGCGTGAGGGCCTGGGGTCTGCCTTCCTACTCTTCCTGGCCCACTTCGCTCGGTCTTCGACATCCTTAGTCGTGAGCTTGTTGGCACGCATGTAATTCTTGACGACGTCAAGCCATCGCTTCTTGGGCCGATTTCTCCTTCCTGTGTCTGGCGGGGGTGGCATGGCCAGACATTTGTTCCCACGTATTTTGCCGATCTGCGCAAGAATAGAATAGAATAGAATATAAATCTTTTATTGTAGGACACTGACAAAAATTTCTTATTAAGTGTTGTCCATTTCGGATGTACAATATTCTAGATGATAGTATTTATTATAAGTAAGCTAATACTAAAATAAACAAATACCTGCCATTTTAACACTTGCCTTTAACACTTTTAACACATTTTAACACTTGTAGGTAATATTCTTTAAAATTAACAAAATAATGATCTTAATTTAAAACAAAACCTAAAATATTTAGCAATTAACAATATAGGTATAATTTCTATAATTATGGCCATACCATCGAAGGCGACACTCTTGCAGCTTATCTGCGATGTCACGACGCCAAAGCTGCCTCGAATGTGGGCGTTTTAAATTTGATACTTTCGTGAAACTCCACACATCCACCGTAGCATCTTCATTTCCTACTTTTGTCGCTCTAGTAGGGGCCAGGTCCCTTCAGCTTTATCGGCATTTTAGGGTCACAAATGACACCTGTCACCTCCCGCCATTTGGCCCACGCTCCGGATATTTGGGCTTTGACGCGACGTCAAAGTCGATGTCCCCGTTTGCGCTAAGTACAGATCCCAGGTATCTGGCCTGATCTGTGCGCTTGACTTCATCTTCGCCTATGCGCACGGCTAGGGTATCTGCACTGTTGCAGGCCATGTCTTCACCACATTAATCTTCAGACCGCCGTTCTCAAGTGACTCCTTACACTTATTTACACCTTCGACTAGTCACCCCTTGTCCGAGTCTATCAGCGCGATATCGTCAGCATACATGAGAAGCCACGGAGGCGCCTCATGGTAGTCTCGGATGCTGTCTGAATAGAAGTGGGCTGAGCACAGAGCCCTGATGTACCTACCCTAACGGTAATAGGGAACGGGTTGGTGTCACCAACAGCAGTCCTCACTTTTGAATCGGAATCGCGGTACATGTCTCGGATAATGTCAATATAGGCCTCGGGCACCGACTTAGACCGCAATGCCCACCAGATCATCTTCCAAAGGGACAGAGTCAAAGGCCTTCTGCAAGTCCAGAAACAGGAAATGCAGTGGCGTGTTCTTTGATCTGTATCCCTCCATGAGAATTCTCAGGACAAATACGGAGTCCATGGTTCCACAAGCCAGCCAAAACCCAAACTGAAACTCCGAGATTGTACACTCACGTCGGATCCGCGTGTCAACAATGCGTGCGAAGAGCTTCATGGTGTGAGACATCACCTTTCTCCCGCACCGAGCCCTTGCCCTTGTAGACTGGAGTAATTATACACAGCCTCCATTGGTTGGGCATCTTCCCGGTAAGGAGGATGCGGTTATAAAGGTCGGTCAGGGACTCCATCTCTCCGGTTTTTCATGCGTCGAACAGCAGTTTAGACTTCTTCAGGCGTTATCGGTGGCACAAGTCCTTGATTCCGAGTGAGGTACGGTGGCTGAACCTCTTTGTGTTACTTGTTGAGCAGCTCGTGCAAGTACGAGCGCCATCTTTCCTTTACTGCGTGGTCATCGCATAACAGGTTACCGCGAGGGTCATCAACACAGCGGCACGTGGAGATGTCCTGTGCCGCTTTAACCCTCGATCGTGCCAACTAGTAAATGAGCTTTTGCCCCTCAGACAATTCCAACTTAATGTACAAAGGATGTAAGTGGTCTCGTCTAGCTCTGGCTACCGCTCGTTTGGTGGCACGTTTGGCATCTCTGTATGCAGCTTTTTCTTCAGAAGATCTGGGCGTTGGCCACTTTTTAAAGCCCTTCATAGCACTGTATATTGTTAATTTTTAAGAAGTCGCGGTTTATGCAGAAGAGCCGCGGCGGAGGCGGATAATTAAAGAAACCTAAAATAAACTTTATAGTTATACAGCATAGCGTCGTTGTTATTGGAAGGAGAATCGCTCCACTGGGCGGCGCAGATGCGGCAAAAACGACGCTATGCGTTATAACTATAAGGTTTATTTGATTATCCGTCACCGCTACGTCTCTTCTGTATAAACCGCACCTTAGGATGATTTAGGCCAAATCTAAGGCCAAATCAAGATTTGTCTGTATCTATGTCACCCTTGACATGCACTGCAGAGTTCATGGCAGTACACCACTCTTAATATTCGATTATTTTGCTTAGACCCGCAAATCGTCTAGGTCTTATCTACGAGAACGGCGTACACTCACAATCAAATTCTGATTTTCCACATGAACTAAACTACTAATCGAAAAGTCTGCCAATAACTTTTATGCGTCTACACTTGATAAGATATTTCGTTCTTCAAACTATAGATATTATAATTATAATATAGGCTATGTTTAAGCCTACTTTACGATGGCATCTGTTAATAGCTTGCATTATACATCTGGCCGATTGTGTAGTGTTCTACAACCCACCGGTAGAGACGAAACCTCCTTTAGTATTAAAGATTCTACTGCGAGATAAGAATGTAGTGTTAGAACCTCTGGAGTCCAGGGAGGCGCGGCAAGTCATCAATGAACTGGCGAAGCAAAACATGTTTGAGAAAGCTTCTCTTCTTAAAAAGGACAGAGCTTTGGACAAATTCGAGGAGGAGCTGAGGAACGAAAGCCCAATCCGGAAGATACTGGATCATTACAAGAGAAATAAACTGCAGAAAATGAAGAAAGTCTTGGTGAAACGTGTCGTACCGCATTCCGATACTATCACCAACAAGTTGGAGTACGATCACGAATATAAAACGTACTTCAGACCTCTGTTTCGTGTTCATAAGAAAGTGAATCGCGAGGATATACTGAAGGAGTGGAGGGAGTTTGAACAGCTGAAACCGGAAGAGCAATTAAAAAAATGGCGCGACAGCGCTATGAAAAACCAGAGAGCAGAAGGACAGAACAAATTCGAAGAGATTGACGATAACCAATATTTATTGGAGCCATTCCAAGAAAATCCAAAATTGAAAACATATTTTAAAAGCCTTAGAGAAGACAATAGCGACAATGTTCAAGGAGAGATTAAAGGAGTTATGGACGATGTCGTTCAGTTAATAAAAGTCGATGCCAATGAGCCGCAACTTGCAAATAATGCGCAAAAACTACAAACTCAAGTATCTCAATTATTACAAAAGCTTAATAGTGAGTATTTATCTTAGGCTAGTATAGACAGCGATTTTAGCTAAGTTTTCTGTTGTGTAGGTCTTTTTAAATGTTGCGATCTCCAATCCGCCTGTCCAGAGCGAAGATTAGATCTAGGTAATTAAATGATATCTTTAACCGTTCGTGTAACGATAAATGGACTTTTCTGAAAACGGCGCTGTGACTCGCACGAGCCATCACAGCATTATGCTGAGATTAGTCCATTTCGGTTTCCGTTACGTCACTGGCTGGTCTTACGTAATTTTCAGTAATTATATATATATATTTTTTTTATGTTATTCGGCAGACAAACAGGCATGCGGGCCACCTGATGGAAAGTGGTCACCGCCGCCTATGGACATTAGCATCACCAGGGGTGCTACCAATGCGTTGCCCGCCTCTAAGGAGACCTCTAATATACCTCTTGAACGATCCCATGTCATAGACCAAAGGAAACACCCTGGCTGGGAGCTCATTCCACATCCGAATCGTACGAGCGAGAAACGTTCTTTCGAATCTTCGCGTGGACACCACTAGAGGGTCCACGTAATGGGGATGAGTACCCAGCCCACGGCGGGTGGTCCGATGGCGGAATTGTGCTGTGGGCACCAGATCAAATAATTCCTCAGAACACTCCCCATTGTACAGCTGGTAGAACACACACAGGGAGCCAAAGTCCCTTCGATCAGCCAGTGGTTCTAACTTGCCTGTCAGTATGGTATCGTCGACAATTCGTACGGCGCGCCTCTGTATAGAATCCAAGTGATTAAGCAGGTCGGCGGTTTTCCCGGCCCAAAGATGGGAACAATACTCCATATGTGGCCGCACCTGTGCCTTATACAGCAACAGGCGCTGTTCTGGGGTGAAGTATCGCTTAGACCGGTTAAGCACACCAAGTTTTTTCGAGGCTAGTTTAGCCTTACACTCCAGGTGACTTCGGAACCGTACGTCGTCTGAAATGTCGACACCAAGGATCCCGATACTTTCTGAGATGGAGAGGGATGTTCCTTGATAATTTACTGTACTCACCTTAAAGGATGTAATGTGAAAAGCATTCACTTTAGGTTTGATATAGTGCAGTATTCCGTCTGTTGTATGCGACGAGGGAGATCGTATGTATGTATGTACACTCTTTATTGCATAACAAATACAGGAAAAACAAAACAAGCTTAGACTTTTACATTAGCAAAGGCGGGTTAATCCCACAGTGAGATTTCTTCCAGCCAAACTTAAATCTTCTGAAAGGAGATCTAAAAATCGGTGGAGGATAATGAGCATCTATAAATTCAATTACGAGTCGTTCATTCATCTCAACATCCACAGCCCATGTCAGTCTATTTCACCATCCTTCGAATTTAGTTATTGCCATTTGCCTTAATCTACACGCTTGGCAGGCGGGTTGGAGATCACAGTGATAAGAACACACAGAATATGCTACAGTTCATTTTTTGGCTTATCTTCCATGGCTCTGCTCATAAGAAAGTAGTTAGGGGTTAGTGCAACGTGCCTGAAACTAAATGTTGTCATTGTTGACTAAGCTGGTATGCTTTATACCTGTGAATATACTTTAAAAAGCATATTATGACGGAAACACAACAATACAAGCATTGTCGTCTTATCTATTTCTGTTGCCAAGCAACGATGCTTTCATGGTATTCCGGTATGAAGGAGGTAGCCAGCACAATCACAGGCTTGAGGCATATTGCGTAGTCCTCACAGTGACAATGCAACATCTGTATTTTTTGTTGGTTAATGCATCAAAAATCCGTGTTATGGGCGACAGTTACCGCTTTTTAAGAGATGGACTATCTGCTCGTCAGCGAGTAGTATAAAGGCGGCGGTACCCACTTCTCGGGTTTCCAGAATTCAGAGACTCTTCATCAACCAGTCTCAAGACCCCCCCTGAAATGCCTTGGTCAACCTCGATTCGCCAGCGTTATTAAGAGGCACCCTAACGAGTGGCGAGCTCGTTGTGGTGAGTGCTGAAGTTCGACTAGCTTCAAAGAACGAAACGGTTATTCATCCTGGACTCGAGTGTTGCTTAGATCTCGCAAACACGCTGCCACTAGACCAGTAGGCTAATTATATATCTCTGTTGCCAACAATTCTCTGATTTCAATGATTGAAACTGTTAGTTTTGCGATTCCGTATCATCGATTTCATGGGTTGATTTACTAACAAAGTTCCATTGCAATAAAAATGAAACTATTAAATCGATCAGACGCAGTCGCAAAAGTAACAATTTCAATGATTTAAAACAGGGAATTGTTGGCAACAGAGTTACGTAATTAGTCTACAGAGCTGCAGGGATATTCTAGGTATCCAATCATAATCGCGTTTGACAGTTGGCCGCAGCGCTGTCATTGGCGACAGTGTGACACAGTTGGAAGCCCAGAGGGAGCCTGACAACGAACCTGGTGAGGTGACGGAGAGCCCTCACGTATACGATCGCCCCCACCACTTCTTCTTCGAGTTTTGGAACGTGAGTTTTTATTATTCTAACGATAAACTGAAGCATCATTTTTTTTTTGCTTTTGGGATCAAGGCAGAGGGGAGGAGAGAGAAGAGGGAGCTAATTTCGAAAAAGTCGAAATTTCGGTTACCGGTAGTAGGTCTCTGCCTAAGGTGCTGTCCTAATTATCAGTCGTTGTGCAACCATGGTCGTACGACGGACGTCGCTCGACCAGTAGGCGACCATGAAACCGCCCGCTGCACGACCACGGTAGTACGACCGATGCCAATTAGGATAGCGCCAAACAGTTCGTCTGGATGTGTACCACTTATCTACTTCTGCTGCCCTAAACCTGAAGTGGCAAAAATGGGAAGGGGAGACGGCACAAGTCCAACAATTGCACCTGCACCGCAGCCGACAGTCTCCCAGCTCCGGTACGACCAAAATAATACTGTGGGTAGGGGTCGCAATACCGGTATATCTTTTCAAAACCGGGATTTTCGGTATTAACATGAGTGACCTCAATACCGGGATCCCGGTATTTTCGACATTTTCGGGATTTGGAGAAGTTGCAAGTAAATTATTATAAAGTTTTAAATATTATATTCTTTATTGCGTAAAAGTCATAGACAGACTTAAATAGTACCTAAAACGCTAGCTACTCCCAAATGATTAGAGGATTACATACGAAAAGTTATTTTCTACAAAAATATCTATTTTTAACTCCCCTATCACGGCTATCACCCATCGATAAGTCTTTTTTTTTGCCATAGGTATCTACTATTTGAGATAATGATATTGAAGCAAACTATTATGCGTTTTGTTGGTATGGGTGGTGATTAGAATATAAAATTGATTCTAATAGTGCAAGAGTAATATATAATTTTATTGTAACTGAATACCGAATCCCGGTTTTTGTAAAATGTATACCGGTATTGTGAAGGCGTATTTTTCGTCCGGGATCCCGGTATTTCCGGTTACTGGGATCCCGGTTTATGACCCCTAACTGTGAGAGAAAGCAAAGGAATGTTGCCCTACTAAACAACACAGAGTTCTTCAAGAAAGGGATAAAAAGTTTTGATAGGGTCTGCGCCACGGGAGTTACCCCCGGAATTGCAAACGTCATGCCGCGGGAACTGGTTACCACCAATCAGGCGCTAAGCTATAAGCTTGTTTACCGCCTTAGTGGCAGGTCAAAAAAACCGTTGACCACCATCTCACCTGGTGGTAAGTGACGTTGCAAGCGAAGATGGAGGTTTGTCTAGCAGCCTATTTACTCTAGTCTTGAAGGCGTCCAGATTCCATCGGCGCTCCCTTTTCTGCAGATCCTGTTTAGTGCAAAGCACCCACATTTTCTGTTGCAGTACCCGAAAAATATTTACCACGACGGCTGTCCAGGGAACCAGGTGAAGATCGGAAACGTCTGCAGCTGGATACCCCCACATTGATCAACACGCTCCGAATTAGAGAAAAGAATGAATAAATACGATGTTTCATAATTGAAGTTGTTTCAATTGTATTTAAATATGTAAATCTATACATATTAATCGCAGTCGCTTTCCGCAGTCTGTCCCTCTGTATTTATAGAGGTACATATAGATTTTTTAAACTACGCAACAGACTTTAATGCAGTTTTTAACAAAGATAGAATGATCTAAGTAGAAGGTTTATAGGGTCGGCTAAGATGCGAACGAAGTCGCGGCGGACCAGGTAGTTTAAAACAAAGTCGCTTCCCGCCGTCTGTCCCCCTGTGTGTATAATACTTATGTGCGCGTGCATCTTTGTTGATATTTGTGATGGAGGTTTATAGGGTAACAACACGCGAACGAAGTCGCGGCGGGCCAGCTAGTCAACAATAAAATATTTAACGTCGGTACGTCGCCGCGTCGGTGGCCTAATTAAACAAATATTTTTTTATTACAGTCTTGTAATAGTAGTTTATCTACACTCATAGCGTGATGTTCCAATTACATATTCGAAAACAGTTGTTTAAGGATACACTTTTTTCACGCCAGTCCATAACATTTTTAAAAATAACTTTTCGATGCAGCATTTCCCATCCTATTTTCATTACAGCTGTATCGAAAAATAACACTTTAATCATTATGCAACTCTTTTATTTTTTAAATTTTTGTCTGGCGTCGGGACACGGCGAAATGCAGGCTGAATACCTAAATGTCTTCAACAAATTCAAAATTCAAATTCAAATGTTCCTGTTTATATTCGTGTGTCCCGCTAAACGGTATATTTTTTCTAATTGTTGTAATTTGTGTATGTGAATGTTTTTGCTTGTTTGAAGCAAATAAATAGATAAATGTGAAAGTAGTGAAGTGAATTACCCGCTGCTTGATATCCTCGACGCGTAGATACAACAGAACCGACTCGCAGCTTACTTCCAGCAAAGTTGAGAAAATTATAGGTAAGAAATGTTAACAAAAAAACAATGAGTGTAGATAAAGTAGTGTATGCAACTGCATATAATTAGGAATTTAAACATTCGTGTCAAACTATTATCATACTCGACTACGCCTCGTAACAGACACTCATGTTTTAATACCCCCTTTTATTTTATTTTATTTATTTAACCATTTATTGTACACAAGATTTTTACAAAACTATATGACAGAATATATCAGACACAACAGGCCAACTTATCTCTATAAAGAAATTTCTTCCAGCAGGCCTACAGCAGAGAGATCGTGACAATTAAATGCAGTTAAGACGTGCACAGTAGTAAAAAAAATATATATATAATGCTCAATTAATAAAAGCCTATACTATACACACATAAAAACATACATATATACCTACTTTAAAAACAAATACATATACATACATACATACATATAAAGGGTCTTTCAAATAGAGCGGGTCGATGTTAATAGTCTGTGGCGGCCATTTGGTTATGGCGGCATCTGTCAAATCTATTTTTTCTTATTCAGTCACTGATGCCAAATAACCATGGCAAGTTACACGGTTGAGCAGCATGTGCAAATGATAAAACTTTATTATCAAAATGAGTGTTCGTTAGTGCAAACGTTGCGCGCATTGCGCTCATTTTACGGCAGACGCGGTGGCCCTTCAAAGTCTACTCTCCAACGATTGGTGACCAAATTTGAGACGACCGGTTCGGTGAACAACCAACCAACACCTTTACGTCAAAGGAACGCCAGATCGGCCGAGAACATCGCCGCTGTTCGTGAGAGTGTTCAGGAGACTCCGAGGCAGTCGATTTCTCGCCGTGCACAAGAACTCAGCCTTTCGCAGACTTCAACTTGGAGAATTTTGCGTTGGGACTTGGGCCTGCATCCGTACAAGATCCAACTGACCCAAGAGCTCAAAGTTAATGACCATAGACAACGCCGTGTGTTCGCTGAATGGGCATCAGAACGCTTGGAAGAGGACCACGATTTTAGCCGAAAAATAATCTTTACCGACGAGGCACATTTTTGGATGAATGGTTTTGTTAATAAGCAAAATTGCCGTATATGGGATGACCACAACCCACATGAGGTTCACCAGGTAGCAATGCATCCACAAAAAGTTACTGTTTGGTGCGGATTTTGGTCTGGCGGCGTCATTGGTCCGTACTTCTTCGAAAACGACGTTGGCGAGGCCATCACCGTCAACGGCGAGCGCTACAGATCAATGATAAACAATTTCTTTTGGCTTGAATTGAACAATATGGACGTGAACGATATGTGGTTCCAGCAAGATGGCGCTACTTGCCACACAGCGAACGACACAATAGAGATTCTGCATGAACGGTTTGAGGGTAGGGTTATCTCTCGCAGAGGTGACGTGAATTGGCCCCCAAGATCGTGTGATTTGACTCCGCTGGACTTTTTCTTGTGGGGTTTTCTGAAGTCGCAGGTCTATGCCAAAAAGCCACAATCGACCGTTGCCCTGAAAACCAACATAACGCAGGCCATCGCTCAGATTCAGCCGGATCTATGCAGCAGAGTCATTAAAAATTGGACCTCTCGGATTCGTGCCACCATACGAAGCCGCGGCGGACATTTGAACGATGTCATATTCCATCCGTAATGGCATAAATGGGCCTTTCAAATAAAAAATAAATTTCGTTAATATCTTGCACACATCTTGTTTTATTCAATTTTAACATCGACCCGTCCTTGTTGAAAGACCCATTACATACATACATATACATACACACATACTTATACATACATATATTAGACAGATAGAGAAAGGTAGTGCTCTTTTACACGTTTCTTGATGATGAAGATAGAAGTGCTATCCCGTATTTCATGCGGAAGAGCGTTCCACAATCTTGCCACATGGACAGTGAATGAGTAGGAGAAGAAATCAGTGTGATGGGGAGGTATGTCTAATTTTGATTTAACGAAGGATCGACAGGGCTTGTCTTGCGATCGGGAAAATTGGAAACGTTCACGAAGGTATGAGGGAGCGAAGGGATTATAAAGGACGTTATAGAGGGTAGAAAGGATCCGAGCATTCCTGCGAAGCCGAATCGGGAGCCACTTGAGCTGTGTCCGGAAGCTTGAGATATGGTCGTATTTACCCAGACCAAAAATGAAGCGTATGCATAAATTTTGTAGACGTTCAAGCTTGTTTAATAGCTCCTCAGTGGCATCCAGATAGCAGGAGTCGGCGTAATCTAGGATAGGAAGGAGAAGGGTTTGAACGAGGGAAATTTTTGTTTTCAGGGGTAGAAAACGTTGAAATCATTTAATTGAATGAAATGAGTAATGAAGTTTCTTGCTAACCTCATTGACGTGAGAGACCCATGATAAGTTAGAGTCAAATGTCACTCCGAGGTTTTTCGCAGATTTGCTGAGCGGAATAGGAACATCGTCAAAAAGTATCTGAGGAATGTTAGCATTGCCTTGCAGTTATATATGACAGTTGCATAAACTATTTATGAATTTATCAATAAGTTTTTATGAATATTTAATAAAAGCGTAAAGGATATCAAGCGGCGGGAAATTCACTTCACTACTTTCATATTTATCTATTTATTTGCTTCAAACAAGCAAAAACATTCACAAACACAAATTACCTTGGGGCTAAAGCGCGAGTCCTTTGGGCATAAGGGACAGCTGATGGTCCCTTCTTTTAGCAAACTGATTGTGGCCAAATATGCACCAAAGACCGAGAATGTTGCTATAGAGGCTAAGAAAAATGTTCTTGAAGTGGTAATGCACTAATGCTCTTGTACTGTTCCTACCTATATTCTAGGTACCAGAATAAGTATTCGGCTTCTTGATTCTACTTGCTACATGTTGCTAGAGACAGTCCGCTATCTAAACGTTTTTACCTTAGTAACAGCTATGAAATTGTAACAGAGGACTATTTAAAACGGAAAAAGATGTCTTTCCTAGAAGTACGAGACACGCACATCGACTTTGTATAAACACGCAACCAAAGTCTACGCTATTTCTACAAAATTGCTACAATATGTGCATAACGGTATTTAATAAAATTCCAAACGAAATAAAAGAGGTACTTCCACATAAATTTAAAAGGGCTTTGCATGATTGGCTTATGCAGTATGTATTTTACACAATAAAGGAGTTTTTAGACTTCAACGTTAAATATATGACGAATAAATATATAATATAATATAAGTTTTTGCATGTCATGTAAGATGACTAAATATGTGAGACTTCATATAATTAAGACCATGTATTTACCATATTTATATGCAAATAAATGAATTTAATTGAATTGAATTGGTGTGGTCGGGGTGTGGTACGTTCCCGAATTACTTGCGGTATGCTTCTAGAATCTTCGGCAGACGGTTATGGTATAAACCGGTATAAGTATGGTGTAGAACGTTAAATATATACTTTAATGAATGTACCTAGGTGCTCATCTTGGCGTTAATGCCCGGTTGTGATCTTGCGCGCGAGGGCCCGGGGTTCGCCTAGACCATGATCCAGGATTCGGCACATCAGGTAATTACAGCGGAGCGACTGCCATCTGACCTCCGTAACCTTGTTAACAGGTGAACCTGACCAGATTGGATCATGGTTGCACACTCAGCCATTCAGGTTTCATCACGATATTTTTCCTCACCGTAAGATAATCGGGTAGTGTACAACTAATGTACATAACTCAGTAACACTGGGGAACCCGGTTTCCACCGGTGACAGGCTTTGGTATTGGGCACTAAGTACTAGACTCTGACTAAAGAGTCAAGCGACTTGGAAAATTGTAAGATTGTTCGAAATCAACAAGTAAGCAAAACTCATTGAATGATGAAGACGTCCATCTGTATACAACAAGATATGCTAAAAGATAGACATCTTCATTATTCAAAAACAGGTTGCTTACTTGTTAATTTCAATCAATCTCCTAATTTGCCAAGTTGTTTTACTTTTTAGAGTCTACCTACCTACACACCAAAGGACGAAATAAAATATTGACATCAATAATCAAAATTTTTGTTGTGGAAGTCAATCGATATGGTGGACGACCAGAGTGGTTCAGTTGGTTAACACGCCGGTCTGTCACGTATAGGTCCCGGGTTCGATTCCCGGCCAGGCAGCAATTGAAATGATGAATTTTAATTTCTGTTACTGGTCTGGGTGTTGTAATATGTACGTATAATAAGTAGGTATAGTTCCCGTGTAGTAAAAAGAACCCTGAGTAACTGAGTAGCAGTGGAGGGGGATAAGTCTGTCCCCGTCATACAACCAATTTGTTATATTTTTTGTCTCATACTTAGAAAAACACCCAGCGTTCTTCTTACGTGACGGGACCTTTAGGTAGATAAAAAATTTAAAAGTAGTTTTCAGTTTACTGGCACCCATAACCCAAGCTTTGCTTAGTTTGGGGCTAGATGGCGCTGTGTGAATTGTCTACGCATATAATAAATATATTTATTTATAAACAGTTTCCTGATGAAAAGTGGTCATCACCCGCTGCCTATCGACATATTATAGTAACACTCGAGGTAACAATCACCAATGCAGTCTGTCGGAAAAATAATATATTATAGGTAAGTAGATAGGTAGGTTAGTTAAATAAAGTTTGGAATGATCCCGAAGTCTTTCCTTTGCACTATAACATGGGGTTCTTGAAAAGACATGGATACAAGTACCTCAAAGGCCAGCACCGCAGCCGCTCACCTTAGGTTGCATATGTCCTACACTACGTTGGCAGCTTTCCATCAGGGCGGACCGCCTGTTTGTGTCTCCGTAGGCAACGAAAAAAAAAAATTAAATTAAAAAACTTGTACTATAATCACGAAATGCCTACTTTTCTAGCGGAATTGCGATAACAATATTTGGAACTCGTTAAAAGTTTTACAAACTTGGGTGTCCGTTGATTGATTTTATTGAAATTGGAAAAACCTAATCAGATTGTTGGCACCTACTTAATAAGTCAGTAAAATATGTAAGCCAAGGCGGAGTGCGGACCCCGGGCCCTGGCGTACGAGAGCACAACCGGGATTGACGCCAAGATATTGAAAAGAAAGAAAACAAAACACATTGATTACACATAGCACACCACGACACAATAACAATTACAGACAAAGGAAACATTAATTCCTACTGGTGAACTGGTATCCTATACCGGATAGTATCTAGGGGAAAACCTGGCGATCTGTGGTACAGGTTTGATTGTCAAACCTACTACAGACGTCCTCTCACATTTTGTGTATAATATTTGAATTGGTCATGTGTGTTCATAATATTTGGCAGTTGTGAAAATAATGTTTTATTTGATTTATTATTTATTTATTTAAATATCTAAAACAATGCGTATGCCACTGTCGGTGCCGCGGAGGAGTGACACTTTTGTTTAAATAGGTAGATTGTGACGACCTGAGTGGTTCAGTTGGTTAACATGCCGGTCTGCCACGCAGAGATCCTGGGTTCAATTCCTGGCCAAGCAGAAATTGAAATTATGAAATTCAATTTCGGTTACAGGTCTGGGTGTTATGTGTATAATAAGTATGTATTTACACTAAAGCTTTGCTTACTCAGACTTACTTAGATGGCGCTATGTGAATTTGTCTAACTTTTAGATATATTCATAGCAGTAAGTACTTACCTACCTAAATAAATCTATTATACTATTTTACAAAGAGAAAAGATTTAATTGTTTGTCGTTTTGTTTGTAATGGATAAACACAAAAACTACTTAACCAATTTTTACCTTTTTTTTTAATAATCCGTTTAACCCTCTAAATACGTCAATATAATTTACATAATCAAAAAATTAACTTAAAACTAGATATCCGTACAACTTCGTCATAAAACTTAAACTAGATTTTTACCTACTTACAGAAAGCTACATTGTCAGCGATTAACATTGATTGACATCCTTAGATTACCCAAGGTATAAAAATGTTGCATGTTCGCGCATAATTTCAGAACGGCTGCACCTACCCGACCAAGTCTTGGTCTTACTTAGTAAGTACGTAACCCGTTTATGGGTGAGTAGGTGTTTGTGGGTTGGGTAATTGTATTTATTTATTTATAAGAAAATAAAGAAAAGAGGTATGCAAATAAAAATGGTATCATTTGTGAACCGCCCTATAGTATTTTTATTACAATATTACTGTTGGTCTTGTTCTGAGTACTAGAACACCTTTTGCAGAAAAGGAAGAAGTTTGTATAAAAGAAAAAAGGGGTAGGGGTGGAGTAAGGTAGGGCTAGGGTTAAGGTAAGGTAGGGGTAGGGTATGGGTAGGATAGGGGTAAAGTCGGGATAGGGTAGGGATAGAGTCAGGGTAGGGTACAAGTAGGGGTAGAATACGACAGGTATAGAGTAGTGTAGGACGAGGATAGGGTAGGGGTAGAGTTCATTAAATTTAAACCACGTGAACGAAGTCGCGCTGGGCAACTAGTTATTAATAAATACGTATTTCAGATTTTTTTATAATAAATAACCTGTACAAAAGAAAAGTTAAGTAAGTACTTACATAAACCTCATGAATTGAATTGTAGATGCCTATTTCTTTTAGTTATTTTCATTCTTACATATTTTAAAAAGGAAAGGTGAGCAATCTCTTTGTTTGTAAGTATATCCCTTCATCCAAGTTCAGAATCGTTTTTCGTAATCAGTTACGAAACAACACTTTCCTTTTGTATAGAAATATTAAAAAGCATTTTTCCGTGCGCTATATATTTAGGCAGGCGACCACAAAACAATTTATTTTAAAAATGTTGACGCGTACATTTTTCTAAACGCGGAGTATTGTCAAGATGTGGGAAATCGCTCAGTGGCTTCGGGGAAAGCTTTTAGCCTTAATTTTCTTGAAACGCCTGCCGTTTTCTCACAGGCAAAAGCGCGGTTCTGCGTTTGCTCCCCTTTTATAATAAGGCGGATAACCGTAATAGGATTCTACTAAGCTAAGAACAGCCTTTAAAGTTTAAACAGTTGATTATTTAGATATTTGTTCAAGGTGCTGTTGCTAGGGGCTTGGCCGTATTGTGTCCGCTAGAATAGAATTTGTCACCAACTCTGTACATTTACGTATGTCGTACAAGAAAGAAGATAATACAGTTATGCTCCTGAACTATACATTAGTTGAAAACTAACCGATGGTCTTACGGTGAGCAAAAACATCGTGACGAAACCCGCACATTCAGGCGACTGAATTTGTAACCATGATCCATACTGGTCAGGTTTCCCTGATGACAAGTCAGATGGCAGTCGCTTTACTGTAACTACCTAAAAACTTTTTCTTTTTTAATGCCATCTTGAAAACCTGTCATTAAATGAATTGAATAAGTAATTGAATTAAATCAGTTCACTTAATTTTCGTCCTCATTTCACTACTTATTCATTCGGTGATAACTGATAGAACTGTAAATTCTCTTTAGTTGCTAGTACGCCATATTTGTTTACCACATAAGACAAGTCAGATAAAATTCCGTATAATTTGCCAAATCCTGAATCATGGTCAAATCGGATCCGGGGCCCTCGAGCCCAACCAGGATTACCGCCAAGATGACAATTAAGAAAAACAGCAAGAACAAACCTAGGCTGTCGACACGACACTCAGCTTGTAGTTAATTTTTTGTAATTTTGTGCAAAAAAATGTGCATCTATCTATCTTGTAACGTTCGCTCTGAGTGATCCAAAGGTTTAAAATTTAATTATGAAGAGATAAAATAACAAAATCACCATCGCGATAGCTACCGGGGCCATTAGGCAGCCAGCACCCAATTACGGTGGGTCGAGTTAGAGACCGTGGGCTCAATATCGGACATAGAAAATTGCTAGTGAAAAGGAGAGAGCAATTTTACTGGAGTGCGATGTAACGCGGCCTGTAGGCTAGTTAAAAAAAGAAAAATTATTTTATTCCACTTACGTGACACTGTTGCTAACAATGATCTGATTTCAATGCTTGAATGGCCATAGTAACACATACTCTGTGCCTAGCTATTACTGTAATAGCTCAAGTGTCTAGCTATTACTGTTCCGAAGATACAGTCACTAAGAGTTTCAGTGTATGTATGCTCCATAGCTATAGTGGCGGGCGGGATGACGGCCTGGTGACGTCACAGCGAGATCGCGGCAGCAATAATTTCGCGAAAAAATATGTCAACTTAAATATTGTATAACTCATTCATTTATGAATGGATTTCAAAATTTTTTTCACTGTTAGTCTTGATCTATATTTTAACACTGTGTCCTTAAATATGGCAATATCGATATTAGGAAGCTTCCTAATTATTAGATAATTGCTCGCGGATGATAAGGGAACTAAATTTGACAGACAGCCAATGAGAACAACTCACAACAATCGATGGTTTTGATAATGGGTACTTTGAGTACGCGGTACTAATTAGGGAAGTGTGTTTCAAAAATTATTTCACAATGACAATGCGCAATAATGATGCTGGTTTTTTATTCTGTTCTTTGACGTAAGTTGGAATATCTACCCTCATTTTAGATGAAGCTTGTTGTGAACTCACAACATAAACACTGGGCGATTTTATAAACTGTAACGTGACGATATAATCGTGGACGTCCACGATAAAGGGGAGAGGTGGCATGAACGGTCCACGTATTGAAAGAGATATGTCACTTACTTACGTGTCTTTTTATTTATTTATTTATTAAATTTTTATGCACAAAATAGTACATTGGCGGACTTAAAGCAGGAGTTAATTCTCTTTCATGCCACCTCTCCTCTCTGGCCATAATGTAAAGGCAGACTTAACTCGCGTTGACGTAACTTACTTGATTCATAGTCAGCTACACTTTTAGTTTGAAACGGTGGATGCCATATTTTATATTATTCAAAGCGACAACTTATTGCTACTATTCTATTAATATGACTATAACTTCAACTGAAATTTTGCAGTAATAGAGCCCAGAATAGCACACAGGCTAAGTTCCTAAATTAATTATTGTTCTCAAATTCGTTCTTTATCTTCAATTCATTTCAAATGTTATTGTGTATAACTTTTATTGTGACACACAGGTTGGTATACATATAAATAATATATAGATCTTGTTATGAAATCTACTAAAATTGCCATTTTGTATGGCGAAAATCGCGGACACTGTAATTTACATAACTACTAACATTTTTTTTTATTTCTGATTACATTGAAACTTTGTAGGCTTATACAGACAACATTAGGGTAACTGATTCATTTTGATAGCTAACTTGTACATAAAATTACACCTTGTACATGGAACTGACGACAGATGACAATAGGTATTTTCAAACTCCTATAAAAACTTAAGACAATATTTTTTTATTTAATTTTAAGGACTTACTGGCATCCAACATACACTATTTTCGCTGTAGAAAAAAAACATTTGAACAACAGATGCTTCTGAAAAATACGGCAATTACATAGGTTAAAATTTGTTTCTTTTTAGTTATTTTTCATGTTGCGTTTTACGATGAAATGAATGAAATGAATGAATGATGAAATGAAATGAAATGGTCATTTATACGAGTAGAATTTAAAAAATCGCTTTTGAACGTCGAATATACAATTCATTTAACAATATTATAAAGATGTGTATTATTACAATTTTAAATACTTAATAAAATATTGTGAATATATAAGTTATATACTTAATAAATTATAGATTGCAGTTGACATCACACCATGCACTTTTATCATTAATATAATCATCTATCTTATAATACCTTTTCGAGACCAAAATTCGTTTTACGGTACATTATTATTTCAAATTCACCCCACTACAAACGTTGTCCAACAACATTACTAGATTCTTGGCGGCAATACTTATTCCTCTAATGGAGTTGCGTTTGCAAATTGCTTACAACGCTTCGCAAGGGAGAATCTTCCAACACGCACAATTTTAAATAATTTTATTATTGTCTGATTTTTACATTTTAAACCACCTACCCGCCCTGGCTTCGCACAGGGGCCCTAATTCTCGCGCTGTGACATCTCAAATTCGACATTTTCACTAGCTGTATTAAAACATCACTGAAATTTATTTTCGACATTATACGACTGTCGAAGATAGTTGAGAAAATATTTTTTGGCTTCAATAGATATTTCAATGTCATTATTAATGGAGGTATGTGGCTAGGAAAAATGTCGAATTCGAGATGTCAGTGCGCGAGAATTAGGGCCCAGGTAGTAAAAGTAACCTTTTTAAGTTATACACCTAAACCTTCCTCATGAACCACTCTGTCTATTTTGACGACGACCTGAGTGGTTCAGTGGTCAACATGCCGGTCTGCCACGCAAGAGGTCCCGGGTTCGATTCCCGGCCGGGCAGAAATTTAAATGATGAATTTTAATTTCTGTTACGGGTCTGGGTGTTCTATGTATAATAAGTATATATTTAAAAGTATTTAAGTAGTTCATTTAAGTAAGTAAGGATATCAGTTATCTATCATCCATAGTACAAGCTTTGCTTAGTTTGGGGCTAGATAGCGCTTTGTGAATTTGTCCACAATTATTTTATTTTATTTATTTATTTGTGAAAACCGCATTAAAATCTAACTAATTGCTCAAGTATCATTATATATTTTAATATTGTAGATTAGTACTTGCGTTATAAGCGTGATTTATATAGTGCACGTAAGGTTTGCCTGTTATTGGCTTTACATTTATGTAAATTGTGATTGTCACTATAATTTAAGATCATTGTAAAATAATTTAAATCTGTTGGCAAATTAAATAAATAAATAAATAATCTTCTGTAGGCCTGCTGAAAGAAATTTATTTTAGAAATAAGTAGTGCCTGTTGTGTCCTCTATATGTATGATGTTTCTCTATGTTTTTACTGTGTGCAATAAACTGTTAAGTAATAATAAAATAATAAAATCCGATCAGCACTTTTTGAGTTTATCGCGACCAGACAGATAAAAAGACTGACAGACAGAAGCGGCGTGGATCTTTGTTTTACCTGTAATATGTAGTGATTAAGAAATGGATTACGTGTCCGGTTATATCCGGTTATGTCCGGTATTCGGAAATAAATCTGATATGGTCCCTTTAAGAGTTGTATGTTGATAATCTATTCTACGGCTTTCTATCGCGTACCTTGGTTCTGACGAAGCACGTCCGTGAACTCCACGCCAACGAAATGAAAATGCTGTGATGGACGTGTGGCGTTATACGACATAATCGAGTGCGTAACGAGTACATTCGTGGCGCGTGAGAGACTGTAGTGAATATATAAACGCTATTCATTATAATAATAAACTAGTATAATGTCAGCATTCAGTCGTCCCACTCCTCTCCTTTACGCATATCCTTACATGGCGACCCTGCCGACGGGCGCATGGCGCCTCTTTTTTTTATGCTACTCATTGACAAACGAGCAGACAGCCCACCTGATGGAAAGTGGTAACTGTCGCCCATAACATCTACCATTCATACATTTAAGTTGCAGATAACAGAGAGCGTCGGTGGCCGAGCGGTTACAGTATCCGATTAGTAAACCAGAGGTCCCGGGTTCGAATCCCGCTCCGGCCATGTACCAATGACTGTTTTCTGAGTTTTGTACATTAGTTGAATACTAACCGATGCTCTTACGGTGAGGGAAAATATCGGTGATGAAACCTGCACATTCAGGCGACTGGATGTGTCACCATGATCCAATCTGGTCAGGTTCCCCTGGTAGCAGGGTCATGGAGGTCAGATGGCAGTCGCTTCACTGTAATTATCTGACCTGCCAAATCCTGGATCATGGTCAAGGCGGACCCTGGGCCCCCGCACGCGAGAGCACAACCTGGACATTGACGCCAAGATGATGATGATGAGGTTGCAGATAACAAAAATGCAGAACCGCAGGTGCGTTGTCACTGTAAGGACTTAGATGAAATGCCTCATGCCTGTAATTTGCCAGATCTTCTCGGTTAAGATCAAAGATGCTCGCCTGCGCTGGTTTTGTCATTTATTGCGAAAGCCTCAGGGAAACGTGGGATACAGGTGCCTAAATCTGGCGGTAGTACTATATTTTTCACACAATTCCATAAGGAAAAAGTATTTTACCTATCGCCACAACCGAGACTGTTTTGCTCGTAAACGCCTGGGAATTTTATAAAGTGAAAAAGCTAAAGTTTTAGGGAATTTTAGGTAGGTAGGTTACCTTAGTTTAAGAACATTTTTTGTAATAGACCGCCGTTTTTGAGTTATAAGCAAAAGAGTGAAAAAAGGGAGAAAACTTCATAGTTTTTCGAGCCCTATGGGAGTACCACAGGTTTTTCAGTATTGTAAACTTGGGTGTAAACTCCTCTAAACCTAACATCAGATAAAAAAAGCGCATTTGCTATGTTGGATGTAGATATATAGTAGATAACAAAAATACAGAATCGCAGAAGCGTTGTCACTGCGAGGTGTGGGGACTAACATAGTTATAGACGCGTGTTCCATATACAACTATATGCTGAAATATTGGAAAGTATAGTTATTTAGTTTACATGAGGTTAGACTTGATCTTAGCGATCGATGCATTCACAAACTCACTTAGCGAAGGCAACGTGTCGCAGTACAGTCTCTGAGAAAAGTGTCAAAACTACAAAGAGATTTAGGAGCGTCTAAGAGAAATGTATGTAAAGTCTTTATTGCGTATAACTACATAAAGAAAATAAATATACATTGCAAGGGCGGGCTTATCCTACAATGGGATTTCTTCCCGCTAACCTTACCTTGGATAGTCCGAGGAATGAGCTATTTAACGAGCGGTGGTAGCAATGATCTAGTAATTCTTTTGAGAGGATCGTAGGTGCTTTGTATGTCGAGAGCAAAGAAGAAAATATGTTGATTGAAAATGTCTACGTTAAACAAACCTACCTGAGGCTGTGACAGCATCGCTAAACCTAAAAAAAAAAAATTGTAATAATTAATAAACTAATCTAATGAACCCAAAGTGCCCAAAATGCTGGCGGCATTGTTTATTGTATTGTACACAATAATGATACACAGATAAATATAACAGTGTAAAAGACACATACATTTATTCCAGCAGGCCTACAGAAGAGAGATGCTAGACCAAAGTATAGCACGACGTGCACAATAATTACTAACTGCCTACCATCTTAAAGCGTTTTGCAGGCACCAGTACCGTGGCAACGCTCCGGGCCCGAGCTTACTAAGGGGCATATATTAAATGACAGGAATACTTGGAGGCCGCTATTCGTAATACGGAGGCAAAGCACCGGTAGGTATAATTCGGGGTATTTCGAAGACAATGGTGATTATTACTTCCTGCATTGTTACAAGTTTCAGTCTGACCAAGATTTGGACGTAGTGTGGGACTATCGAGGCGAGGATCTGTAGGCTATTTACGTAACCCTGTTGCTAACAATTATCTAATTTCAATGGTTAAAATTGTTACCTTTGACATTACGTATGAACTATGTTCGAGTTAATAGTTTCAGTTTATTGCAATGGAACTTTGTTAGCAACTGAAGCCATGAAATCGATTATACGGACCAATTAACGGTAACCATGTAACTGTAACCATGGTCCAATCTGGTCAGGCTTTCCTGGTAGCTGGGTCACGGAGGTTTATTTATTTATTAAATTTATTTATTTATTGCACAGTTTTACAGCATATAAAATATTATTTAAAAATGTTACATTATTAAGTTGTAATGCCAATGCCAGTTAGATGGCTGTAATTATTTAATCTGCCAAATCCTGGATCATGATAAAGGCGGACTCCGGGCCCTCGAGCAGGAGTGCGCAACCGATATATTAACGCCAAGGTGACCATTAAAGAGAGCGGTTACCAAAATAGGTCGTTTTTACCAACGTACTTACGTACGTTACGTAAAATAACTAGGTATGAATTATACCTGCATCTTTTCTGTAACTTCCTTATATAAAGCCATAGTTTTCCTGGAAAAAACAACGAATTAAAAGCAAAAATCTCGAATTTCCGTTAATGGCAATACACGTGACCGGAACAAGCTACAGTGGCGCCATCTGCGCTGGTTATCGCAACGCCACTTTGATAGTGTCATAAAACAAGTTATATTGTGTGATATTTTTTGCAAAATGTTGACATCCCTTACTGGATATCAATTTTAAAGGGTCGCCGTTAATGCCCAGGTGTTGGGGCTGCTGGGTTAGGGTTGTGCCTTTCTGACCCCCACGTAAATAAATAAATATTTATTTATTCGTAAAGACTCACAAATACATCGCCTTTACAGGTCGAATACGATATAATATGTCCAAAGTAAGCAAAGCTTGTATTATGGGTGTTGATAACTGACAAACTACTTATATACTTTTTTTAAATACATAATTATTATACATACTAAGCCCATGTCCTGCCACTGCATAGTGGCATGGCTCCTTATAGGTCTAAGTATTTTGCACAACCACCCGGAGATCTTCAGAAGGCCGAAGGGTCTCTTGAATTTTCTAGAGGAATTGGGTTGGCAGGAACATTTGACAGGCGCCGGGTTAAAAAAAAATGATTCCGAAAATAAAAATTAAAAGCAGTTCGACTAGAAGCGAACGATTAAAAAATAATGGTTAGTTTGTGGCACTAAATACATATACATTGACCGTGAGGTGACCGGCAATGATTTCGAGGCAAAAGATCTAGAGTCTCCATAGGCTGGAAAATGGGCAGCAGCGTTTTCCATTGTTATATTTTTATCACTGCGATCTCCAATCTTCCTGCCAAGCGTGGAGATTATTGCAATAACCTTTCCTTTCGTTGAGAGGCCCTAAGTTCTGCAGAGGACTGATGATGTGATGATGATGATGACAATACATAATGGTTATATTTTCATCGACTTCCCACGTAAAACAAACTCTAAAGTAACGAACAGTAAGCTCGTTTATTTATCCAACAATATCGCCGCGTAAGTGACGACAATATCCACCAAATCTTTTTTGGCAATGCCTTTTTCACTTTTGACAGCCCTAGCGCGCCTTCTGTAATAAGATTTTTTACGGTACCGATTTACGGTCGGCGCCGGGTCCGGATTTTCGCGGCCGACCGTCCGGCCGCATCCGGCCTACCTATTGGTGTTACATTGAATTGAAACACGTATTTGTTAGACATGTTCTTTTTACCTTATTCGCTTATTATTTGGGTGCGTCTGTGCGTCCAACATCCACAGTTCCATTGACCTGACCTGATGATGGAGTCTGAAGATGCGAAACAGGTAATTCATAATAATTTAAAAAGTCATTTAATACAGACAATTTCTTCCATATTGTGTTAGTATCTTATTAATTAGGTTAGTATTATAATGGAGCAATAAGTACCTATATCCGAACCGTTTTGGGCTGGGACAAACCTAGGACCTAAACAAGGACCTAGGTACCTAGTCTAATTTTTATTTAATTTCCGAAAATAAATCGGAAGGAGTGTAATTAAAGAGATTGGAACGTTAGCTGCCGTGTCAAATATTTTTTGGGTGGGTCAATAGGTCAGTCATCGTCATCTATCGTCTGGGTGCCGTTCACTCTGCAGGTGAGTGTATTTATCACCTGCAGAGTGAACGGCACCCCCCACCATACATACCATACCTTAATATAAGTAATACGGGGACGGCAACGCGTGGGTGATCCTCCTGGTATTGCAAACGTCCATAGGCTGCGGTGACTGCTTACCATCAGGCAGGCCGTAAGCATGTTTGCCAGCTTGGTGGTATAAAAACAAATACGAGACATAATTTTTTTTAATTGGACTAGCCAGGCATTTGACCGCCACCTCACCTGGTGGTAAGTGACGATGCGGCCGATGATGGAGCATGTCTGTCTAGGAACAGCCTATTCACGCTAGCCTTGAAGGCGTCTAGATTAAATTTTCCATAGTAGGAATATGAAACTTCGACGCGGACGAAGTCGCGGGCAAGAGCTAGATAGACCGTATAAATTTCTAATAATGTCAAAAGTATTGGCGAGTTTAACATGGGTTCTATCTAATCGTACCCTTCTCAAAGAATGCTCGTGGGAAGGTAAACAAATTTAAGTGCCATAAGCTGGAACCAAGTTTATCTTTTATTTATATACTTACCTACCTTACAGGCTGGCCCAGCGCGACTTCGTTCGCCTGGTGTCTTCTACAAAACAATATTAAACTATATGTTTAAATAAAACCCTCTGGTTCGTTTCAAACTAAACTCGCGTTCTTTACGCATAATATTTTATTAGACATAACATAATAAAACCTTTCTCTTGAATACCTCTATCTATTAACGAAAAACGCATTAACATTTGAATATAACAGTAAAATTACATTGAAGAAGTTTGAAGCCACACGAGGGATTGATCGATACCTAGCGTTACAGCGCTAATATGTGTTTATGAATAGTGTTTTTCAAGAACCATATTGTAGCAAGCTTATAAAACTCCCATAACTGTTCTTTTCTGTATTGTTGCTCTGTGTGTGTGTCAATATTGCCTCCAACGTTTTTAGATCTCCTTTCAGAGGGTGTAAGGCTGAAAGAAATCCAGTTGTGGGATAAGCCCGAGTTTGTTATGTAAAATTAATTTTGTGACTCCTGTACTTATTGATAAAGCAATAAAGAGTTTACATACATATTCATCACAGCCCATATCAGTTCACTGCAGAACTTAGGGCCTCTTCCACAAAAGGGGAGGTTATTGCCATAATCTCCGAGCTCGGCAGGCGGGTTAGTTTGTTTGGGTGGTGGGTCGGTTTTACATACGTACATACTGTTTATGAATAAGATAGTTCCACTGGAAGCTTTCAGCTACCGATTTGCTACCCTAGTATTCTAAAAGATGAATCTCTGACTTCTCATAATAGAAGATCTCGCGAACCTGCTACTTTTTCACTTAGCACCAAGCTCTTTAAATTCTCACCTTAAAATTACCTACTTGGAGCAAAGCCAACCCCCATTAACAAGGCGACTACTTATAAATACTGGGACCTGCAGCCGACTGGGTAATTTTCACCCCATTTTGACTCCATTTGCGACCAGAAATTAGCATACGTTGCCAATATGGGGCCAGTTCCTGTTGGATGGTCCGGCCACGCACGTCGTACGGAAAATAGTTAGTTACCAGATTGGCGGTTAAATGTAATTGTGGTAAACATGTAGGTAAAGCTCGTCTAAGCTAAAATGACGCGCCCCACTACTTAATTAGTTGATTTCGACAAGCTCTAACTGATTTGCAGCGCAGACCAAATAAGAAATAAAGCCAGGATCCTTCGAACAACATACTGACGCACGCAAAACTAAGCCATGCTGTGTGTACCTACGTACACGGTCATAGGCATGCATTGGCAACAAAACTAGGCCTGGGCCTATTGACAACCAAACTACGCCATGGCACACATGTTTACGAAACCGGCCTCATGTCACTTTTGACTTCTATCATAATTTCAATTTTTAGGTTGTAACGTAACACTGTCCTACCGACAGTGCCAGGCTCAGTTAATAAGAAAAACAACGAATATCAGGGTAATGGGTTTATGTACAATCAGTCCAGAAACTACAATCTACAAAACAAGAAATTTATAAATATAATTTAAAATGTTAAAAGTACGAAAGTTTTTACGAAAGTCCACTCCACACAACTTATGCAGATTGACTCGACAGACTATTTAATTTAGAAAACTTCGAGGATAAACTTTTATGCAATATTTGACCAAAAACCCTCATTACTTTTACCAATTGGATATTTAGGAAACAAGAGATCATTTTGCCCAAAAGAAAATACTCTAATCGAAGTTCGATTCGATTCAAAATATTTGTAGACCGTAATTACAACGTAGTCAGAATTTACAGTATTAACTAATTTTCCAGGCAAAGATGATGAGCAATCAGAGCCTGAAGGGCCAAACCCAAGAATATACCAATTATATGTTTAAAAATGGACAATAAAAGTGTCAACGTGCTGAACAGTTATTTGAACAGGAGTCCTAATAACAGTAAGTACAGCTTCAGGGCAAGACCCTACAAGGTATCTATGTACCTTTAGATCTTGATAATGCGCTTTCCAACAATAGATAGAGTGATTCAAGAGGAAGGCATTTATAAGCAAGAAAAGTAAGTGTACGCTAACGAAGTCGCGTCTGCTCCATTAGTAAGTAACAAACTGTATTTTTTTTGTAAACAAACCGCCTAACAAATGGTAACCCGTAAATTGTAGCCACTTCATAACCTGGCACCCGCAGCAATATGTACAGTCATCAACAAAACGCAGGCTTAATCTAACTAGTAACGGGTACAGTCGAGTGCACAGCTCGTTATGCGACTGCGGGCCCGCCAATGTTGTGAGGAAATTAAACCGCACGGGTGATGTACGAGTGTATGTGTGTGTCTGTTTGGAGATATGAGTGTGTGTAGTTTATTTATTTATTTTATAGATCACAGCAACAATTACATCGTATTACAAAGAATATTAAAAATGATGCTAGTGCCAATTACGAATGAAAAAGTAAAAAATAAATAAATAAAAAATAATAATATTAAAGTTAACTACTTATTATAATAATATGCAATATGTACCTACTAGTATGTTACAGCTCCAAATAATTGGCCGTGTTGTGTCCGGCAAAGTGGAATGGCACCAACCAGCACTCGTGGGTGTCGTACAGGCGAATAAAGTTTTTGAGGCAAAAGGTCTAAAGTCCCCGTAGGCTGGAAAATAGGCAGCAGCTTTTTCCATTTTTCTATTTATGATACTGCGATCTCCAACCCGCCTGCCGAGCGTGGAGATTCTGTCACGTGGATTAACCTACTCTTTCGTTGGTTAGGCAATAAGTCCTGCAGTGGACTGTTGTGGTCTGTGATGATGATATTGTTTTCCTTTTCCAGCATGCAGTATTGTTGTACTCCGGTTTGAAGGATAAAGTATCCAGCGCAATTACAGACAATAGGCATTTCATCTTAGTCCTCACAGTGTCAGCGCACCTGCGGTCCTGCATTTTTGTTGGCTGCAACCTAAATGCATGTATCGTAGATGTTATGAGCGACAGTTACCACTTACCATCAGCATCAGGTGGACTATCCGATCGTATGTCACTGCGTAGAATAAAAAAAGACAGACAGATAGAGGAGGCTTTGTAATAAGGTTCCTCTTTTAACCTTCGGCTACGGTACCCTAAAAAGAAATAATAAGGCTTGTTTAAAACTTATCTGTGCTAGGCGTACTTTTCTAACACATTTTTAGTCTAACAACCTACTGAGTCGTACTCCTTTCTCAGAAACATTTCGATCATTAAAATTAACGATTTAGGTTCGACAACAATTTTTTTCTCCAATATTAAACGAATATTAGGTCCTTTATGATCACAAAATAAATTTACAAGACTTCAACGTTCGCCTACGTATTAATCGAAGAAAGTTTCCGATTACAAGGCGAATACCTTACTCTATTAGGTTTTACACGTGCTGGGGATATCAATTTTTCTGAACTTACCAGCCTTCGGTATTACCTATTGAATGAAAAAAGTAAAAGACATTATTATTAGGTACCTACGCTGTATCCAAAGTATGGTAATGCCTGGCTTCTGACTAAGTCGTACGTGAAATGGAAATGGTTAATTTTCCGTCTTAAACGTACTAAAATTGTCATCTTGGTGTCCTTCTTCTTCTTATCGAGTCGATGGACTAAACTGTGACTTACACTTTATTCGCCCAGTATTCGGCGACGCATACAGCGTTTGAACTGGCCTCAAAAAAGTCCTCCATTGTACAAGTTTTAGGACACGCCGAGCGTCCATGGTTTGAGGAGATATGCCACAGTCGCACTGAAAACTGTCATTTGTATATCCCCACCTAAAGAGATTCTCTTTACATCGGCCCACCTGGGTTCGCAGCCTATTTAGCGCCTTCCAGCTTTTTAGTAGGAGGGATAAAGGCGGGATGGGAAAATTTATTGATCCACAGGTTTCTCCTGGCTGTGGGGGCGTCACTTTCTCTTTGTGTTAATGTTGCGGTTGTGCTCTCGTGAGAGGGCCCGGCACGGAGAATAGAATTCCTTGTTCTATGCTCGGAGCCGCCTTGACCATGATCCTGGATTTGGTAGATCAGGTAATTACAGTGGAGCGACTGCCATCTTCGTGATCCTGTTGAGGAATGTCTCCCTATCGTGGACCATACTAACCAAGTTGGATCATCATCATCATCACAGCCCGCAACAGTCCACTGCAGGACCCAGGGCCTCTCCCACGGAAGGGGAGGTTATTGCCATAATCTCCACGCTTGGCAGGCGGGTTGGAGATCGCAGTGTTTAAATGTAATAATGGAAAATGCTGCTGCCCGTTTTCCAGACTACGGAGACTCTTGATATTTTGCCTCGAAAACATTTGTCGCCTTGTACGACACCCATGAATGTAAGGGGTTGGTGCTATTCTACTCTGCCGGACACCACACGGCCAAGTCTAAACTGATCACATTGGATGGCCAGTTGGATCACATTTTCAATATTAACCAATCAAAGTCAATGAAATTTTGTAGCCGCGATTTAGTCACCAACATATATGTTGCACTGGGCTACATTTTCATACAAATTTAAAACCCTTGCTACAAAAGTTGCACTTTTAAACGATATATTTTAACGAAAATCTGACAAACCACAGTCATAGATATCGATTTCTCAATCACCTCTACAAAATGTAATTGGCTTTGATTGTGTTATATTGAAATTATGATAAAATTACGTTTCTATAGAGAGTACTCGCGAAACACGTTAGTCCTCTTTACAAGGAAACCTTACCGGATTGAATCATGGTTAGATACACTTTCAGTCGCCTATTCACATTCAGGCGACAATCGTGCAATTTTATCACTTTTTGCCTCATCGTAAGAGCATCAGTTTAGAGTTTAACTAATGTACGTAACTACTAACTAACATACCTCACTCAGAAAAGAGTCATTGGTACATAGCTGCATAGTAGCACTGGGGTTCGAACGCGGTACCTCTCACTTACGAGTCGGTCACCTTAACCACTAGGCCACCGACATCCTAAAATCAAATTCTCTAATTTGAACATAACAATAATGTTATTTATTTCGACTGATTGGAATATGGGTATATAGCGCCGCATTATGGCTTCCATAATGGGTACGTTTGAACGCGGTGCTAATTGGGGGGAATAATTTCAATTATTATTTAATTATTTGGCAGTACCTTATGCGTAATAACGAGCAACGGTGACCGGGCGGTTAGGGTATCCGACTCGTAAGCGACAGGCACCGGGTTCGAATCCCGCTGCGGCCATGTACCAATGACTCTTTTCTCAGTTAAGTACACACATACTAACCGATGCTTTTACGGTGAGGGAAAACATCGTGATGAAACCCGCACATTCAGGCGACTGAATGTGTAACCATGATCCAGTCAGTTTTTTATCCAACTGCGGCGAAACCCCAAAGGTAGGGTAATGTGTTTGGCCTGTATGTATGCATTTAAAATCAAAAGATATGTCACCTATGTGTCAGGATCGTAGTTTGAGGCACTCGATAGTCTCTGCCTTCCCCTATGGGACACGGGCGTGAGTCTCTATGTATGTAGATAATGACATATTTCCGAGCTGGTATCTTACGAATACCTGGCAACATCCGAAACGTCTTTACTATAAGTACGACAATATCTTTAATAGTAATGTTAGTCGTGTGGTGTCCGGCAGAGTAGAATAGCACCAACCCCTTACACTCGTGGGTGTCGTACAAGGCGACTAATGTTATCGAGGCAAAAGATAAAGAGTATCCGTAGGCTGGAAAATGGGCAGCAGCATTTTCCATTATTATATTTAAACACTGCGATCTCCAATCCGCCTGCCAAGCGTGGAGATTATGGCAATAACCTCCCCTTTCATGGGAGAGGCCCTTAGTCCTGCAGTGGACTGTTACGGGCTGTGATGATGATGATGATTTTTTTTTTTTTTTTTTTTTCACCTGTTATTTTTGCGAATGATCTTGGTAGGTAGGCACTTGAATGAGATTTATATTCAAGTACGTTGTGCTATCTTGTTGTTGTTGGTTTTTAGTATTAAATAGTTAATTAAAAAAAAGTTTCGGTATGTGAATACTAGTGGGTAGAATTGTGTTTGTTATTAGGTACGTAAGTGTAATGTTGTAAATTTTTGTGCACCGCCTGAAATTTTTTTTTTGTACCAGTTTTCGGGGTAGACTGGTAGATAAAGCTACGAAGCTTTAAGTCCACCTTTGTACTATTTTGTGCATAAAGTATTAAATAAAAAATAAAAAATAATATCAATGTTTGTCTAATTTATACATAGTGTAACACAAAGTTGCTTTCCGCCGTTTGTATCTATGTACGCTTAGATCTTTTAAACTACGCAACGGATTTAAATTCAGTTTTCAATAATAGATAGAGTGATTCACGTGGAAGGTTTAAACGCAAGAAAAAAAAGGGCAGGTAGGAATAGGACGCCATGAGAACGAAGCCGAGTCCATACTAGTGTATGATAATGTATGTATTTGTATTGTATGGATATGTATGTGTGACGCACCGTCACATCCCGCCCGCCCAATGGCCGTGGCATCGCACTAATGGCAGTCATTTGTCGATACGCGCCTTCGACCCCCGGGATCTAGTAAGATAACGTCTTAGAATTGTTTTGGAGGTGTTTCTATGAATAAGAATATTTAGAAGATAAATTAAAGTAATTTCATTGTAATGTACATATAATTTTACTATATAACATACTGTTTACATATGTATATGTATTGTATTACCTATAAAACTTCTCTACTTTAGACTTTTCAAACTTGTACATAATTAATGGAATATAGGTACTTAGGTAAGATATTATTATATTATTAATGATATTTATATGTAAGCATAATTTACAATATTGTAATATCGTAAACGAATCATCTCATCTTGGCGATAATTTCCCGGTTGTGCTCTCGCGCACGAGTGCCTGGTCTCCGACTTGACCAGGATTTAGGATTTTTCAGATCAGATAATTATAGTTGAGCGATTGCCATCTGACCTCCGTGCTACCAGGTGAACCTGACCAAATTGGATCATGGTTACACATTCAGTCGCCTTAATGTGCAGGTTTCATCACGATGTTTTTCCTCACCGTAAGAGCATCGGTTAGCATTCAACTAATGTACATAACTCAGAAAAGAGTGTTTAGTACATGCCGCAGTGGGATTCGAACCCGGTACTTCATGCTTACGAGTCGGATACCTTAACCACTTGGCCACCCACGCTTCTTAACATGCACTATCATTACTATCATTTGTCGCCTGAATTTGTTATTTATCATCCATTATGTTGGCAACGTCAAACAACGTTTTCAGTCAACGGAAACGGCAGTCAGCAGTTCGCACAATATCACGATAGCAATGATAGTGCAGTATAATTCGATGTTTTTGGGGTAGCCTGTTAATTAGGTTGGAGTAATTCATTGATTAGACATTCGTCATAATACTATTCACATTACATCACAGCCCATAACGGTGCAGTGGACCATCTCCCAAGCGGAGGTTATTGTCATAATCTCCACGCTCGGCAGGCGGGTTGGAGATTGCAGTGTTATAAATATAACAATGGAAAACGCTGCTGCCCATTTTCCAGACTACGGAGACTCCAGAGGGTTTGCCTTGAAAATATTAGTCACCTTGTACGACACCCACGAGTGTAAGGCCGGACACTACACGGCCGTCTGCCGTTAATACTATTCATTCGATCGTTACAATCGTTCTTTCGCACAAAGGTCGCACAAACTTGATTTCATCAAAGCAGCGATCCGTCGAAAGACCGATAATCGATCATTTGTAGTTCCAACCAAGGTTACGGACAGGTAAGGAGTACTCCATAGCAAATTCAATATTTTAAAGTCGCATCGAAATAAAGATAAATTTCAATACCACATAGCCAAGAGATTTAAAGTTTCAGTCGTTAGAACGCGCCATCTATGGGAATTGTTAGAAAGCTACTCTTGAAAACGGCTCATTCTGAAGCTACTCTTGAGTTTTCAAGATATTAAGCCGCATCCCTACCTTTCCGCTCTCCGAAGCCCACCTTGCGTTCGCTAGGCTGCCGTCTCGGAATACATGAGCATCATTCACCATTACAAATCGACATCATATAGCCAACGCCGCTCAGTGCAATTGTTCAACTGTGCGCCCTGTTTTTGTGCGAACTACAGTGATTTGTATAATGCGACCGAATGGCGGAGTGGGGTACAAATGGTCACGTTTCGAAGGAGTTATGGTGTACCGTTCTTGGGCGGGGTTTTGTTACAAGTATTGGAGGTTTTAGGGGCTTAGTTTTTGTGCTAAAATTAGAATGTGAATGTATTTTTTGTTGTCATGGCAACAATTTGTGACGTGATTACGATTAGGTTCTTTAAAACCAATATGCATATATGTTCTAGAAGTTACACTACTTACGGTGTTAGCTATCTATAAATGTTAGTATCCTGTGCCAGCAGTAGCTTATCCCCCTACGGCTAATAGCCTGACTCTCGGACTACGGTAATAACCGAGAGTCAGGTGCACGGACGCACGCGTCAGGAAGCGTCAATGTATCAATAATATTGTGTTCTTTCGGTTTAAATATTAATAAAATTATGTCAAATAAATAGAATTACAATGTCAATTAATGATTATAATTGGCACATAAAAAATAGTCCCAAGTGTAGCAATTACACCACACCTTCTCCTAAACACATATTACAAATCTTTAGTAGATTTAAGTGCCTGAACTAATTGATTTGTTGTATTTATTGTTGTCTAACTTAAATAAAAAATAAAAAATAAAAAATAAACTACTGTTTCGGCAATCGGCACAATCTGAGTGACAGACTCCCTTGGTACAGTGGATACCTAATAGCTGAAGAATCAGCAGCTCATGTGGTCCTAGACCGTGAGGAACGGGATCCCTTCGAAAGGTCTACGAACATCCAAAGAGGCTGCTGGCTGGAGCTGGGCTGGCTAAATTAGCACGCCTTCCTTACGTTTTTACGTAAGGAAGGCGTGCCAAATAAGAGTCTGATCATCAGGTGGTAGGACTCTGTCAAGCCTGAGTAGTACGCCTGGGTGAGTACTACCGCCAAGCAACAATGTTTACATTGTTGTGTTTCGGTTTGAAGGATAAGGTAGCCAGGTATAAGGTAGGCATTTCATCTTAGTAACACAGTAACAACGCACTTGTGGTCTCGCATTTTTGTTGCCTGCAACCTAAATGCATAAATCGTAGATGTTATGGGCGCCAGTTACCGCTTACCATCAGGTGGGCTGTCTGCTCGTTTGTCCCTGCGTAGAATAAATAAAAGTCCAAGAGCGGAAAGAGGAGCCCTATAACCTAAACCTAAAGCGCAGTACCTTCTTACACAGAACAGTTAGTCTATAAGACACAGTATAACCAGCGCCAGCCCACGTCTCAACGAACGTCGCTTAAAAACAACATAAAGTAATTTGTTAGCTTGTAACGGCTACAAATATTTGTATTTACGATGCCAGCCCTACGCACGCTGGGTATTATGACCTTCCTTGTTGTTTTCCTGTTTTGATATGGTGTAATAATGTTTATTATAGTACAATGGGGGGCGTTTTGTTTCGGTGTCGTTTTGTTTCCTACATGTAATATGATATGGTACGGTTAGAGTAATGCTCGGAGTTTTATACCCGATTGCAGTAAACTTAGACGACGCTTAAGTTTTTTTTTACGACCTCAGTGGTTTAGTTGGTTAACATGCTGGTCTGCCTCGCAGAGGTCTCAGGTTAGATTCCCGGAAGGGCAGAAATTGAAATGATGAATTTGGGTGTTGTATGCATATAGTGGTATATGGTTGTATGTATAATAAGCATGTATTTTAGTAGTTAATCAAATTTAACCTGCCACTAGTCGACACGCAAAGAAGAAGAAGTAGTGAACCTGTTTTCTGGCGCCTACAATACAAGCTTTGCTTACTTTGGGGCTAGATGGCGCTGTATGAATTGGGCACGGTTATTTATTAGTATAAATAACAGCAGGCATTTGGCTGCCATTTCACCTGGTGGTAAGTGACGATGCGGCCGAAGATGGAGCAAGCCTGTCTAGGAACCGCCTATTCACTGTAGCCTTGAAGGCGTCCAGATTATAATGGTCAGGAAACACACTCACAGGCAACATGTTCTATTCCTTAGCCGCACGCCTTAAGACATTCCTAAGCCTTTAGCCGTCATAAAATTGGTATCATAAGTTAAGAGTGACTTAGCGAGTTTAGTTCTAACTTAAGGATGGTGTTTTTTTACTGCCCCCTTTTTTAACCCCCGACGAAAACGGAGCTATCTCTACCCCTACCCACCCTTACTCTTTCCCTACCCTATCCATTCGCTATGCCATCCCCACCGCAGCCAACGGCGCCCCTCAGGCCCGGTACGACCAAAAGACACTGGAAGGAAAGTTACCGCCGTTTCCAAGGTGGTTCTCCGTGGTAAAGAAACGGCAAGAAACCCACAGAGCCTTCGTAAAAGTGTTGGTGTGTTGTAAAATCCGTGGCTGAGTTAGTAAGTTGGGTGGTGACAAGTAAAAATAATGGTTATTTTTTAATGGACGCTTTCTTTGGAATATTCAGGCGGCATTTTAAAAAAGGTGATTTATTTTATTAGAAGCATTCTCATTTTACCGTTGCTTAGTTATGAAACCAATAGCCAAAAAAAATCTGTGGCTTGACCTATAATTCCCCGTTTAAAATGTTTAAATTTAACAGACTCGTATTTTCATGTGCAGCCAACGCCAACTTTACTTGTCGTATTTTCTCGAATACGAAATACCTCAATGTTGCAAAACCTTGCTGTTTCTAAATAGAAAGATTTAGAAGAAGGACATTCTTCAGTCCAGTATAGAGAGAGGTTTAAATAAAGTTTAATGGACTGTGTAAAAGACCTAGATCTAGATTTAAGTATCTGGCGTTACGACTCTATCTAGCCTGGATTGTTCGTCTGGGTGGTGTTCTAGATTATCTTTATTTAAACTACATATGTGCCCGTATAAAATGTAAGTACATACGGGTTCGAATCCCACTGCGGCCGTGATTATTTTCAGAGTTATGTACATTACTTGAACACTAACCGATGCTCTTATGGCCAGGGAAAACAGCGTGATGAAACCTGCACATTCAGGCGACTGAATTCATGATCCATGCAAGATCCAATCTGGCCAGGTACCCCTGGTAGCAAGGTCACGGAGGTCAGATGGCAGTCGCTCCACTGTGGTTATCTAATCTGTCAAATCCTGGGTCATGGTCAAGACGGACCCAGGGCCCTCGTGCGCGAGAGCACAACCGGGACATTAACTATGATAAAATGAAAGTACATGCTGTACGAATTTGACAGCATTTTCATCATCCGACGGATCCAAATTTACGATTCTCGTATATAGAGAGTTACAAAAATGTAGCCAAAAAAAACACAGCGAAGGTTACAAAAAACATTTTTCCGTTCTTCCGAGAATTGGTCGTCGACATAGTCACGTGGAGAGTAGAGACCACTCTAAGTCGCGCCAAGATGTTCCTTTGAGAGAAAAAGAAACATAAGTATCACAAGTGTAAGTACAGAGGCACTTGTCATACTTGTCAATAACCTCTCAGAAAGAAAATGGAGACCTCGGGAAAGTTCTTGTCTAGTGGTTTTGGGGTAAAATAATAATGTTTCTGAAGAAAGAATAACATAAAATGGCGTCTGCTGTATTGGTTAGAGATGGAATAAAACTATATGTTAACATTATGCTTGAGTTAACACAAATTATGTTCTTTTGTTCATATTTCTTAAGTTTTTCTGTAAGCTCGATAATATTTTTTTTATCAGAATTATGGAACTGTAAATCTGTTGATATGTTTTGTGTAAGTGTAATACTTATGTAAGACTGTTTGACCTAAATAAATAAATTGGCATCGTAGCATCCTTTTTTTTTTAAATTTAAAAACCTTAATTTTGAATATGGTTCAGTATTGGTTGTAGTTTGGTCGTAGTCGGTAGAGTATCAAAACATTTTAGCTGAGATATTTTTCAAATTTGTATAAACAGCTGATTTTTTTTGAGTCGGTGCCATAGTAAAAGTGGCATTTATTATCACGAACATTCATACGGAATTCCTTGGCATCATGAATTTGAAGTCTCCTAGACTAGAAAGATTACTTAGTAACTTTTTTGGAATTTATGCACCTCTTTTTTATTGCCTAGGGAGGCGCACGGGTGGACGGTCCACCTGATGGAAAGCGACAAGGCGACCACCGTGGTACAGGACATCTGCATTCAGTGCTGCCAGGTCTGTTTGAGTGTTGGCGGCTAGATCAGTTCAAAAAAGTTATAGATTCCGCTAAACATGTATGATTTAATAAAAACGCTAGATTTTTACAGTTAGGAGTTAATAATTACAGTCCACAACCACACCTTGTGTTTGACTGACCAAGAAATTAATTAGTTGGCTTCTATGGAGCTCGTTGCGCTCGCTCAGTCAGTGGTTTATGTTACGTACCTATTTCATATTCACCTCAGGTTGTTTGGACCAAAATTTGGCATATTTCGGGATATTTTATTCATATTTTGTTGTGTATGATTGTCTAGTTGTTTCATCATTTCATGTTGTTTGTTTTTATTGGTTTTGTTTGTGCATTTTAATGTAACAATTTTTTTAAATTTTTGTTTCATGGCTCTGGAATCGAGCCACTGACCTCAACTAATACCTGTATTGTTGGAGGTCAGTGTTTCGAACCCTTTCTAAGACATTATGTAATGTGTTTGTCGTGTTATTGTGTGAAAATAAATGTTTTCTATTCTATCTATTCTATATTTTAGGTATTTATGAACTATTTCGATAAGTCGATAGATTTTCCGCAACGAGTCAAATATTAAAAATGGGAGTTGTTTACCCTGAAATTCCGCTACATCTGGCGCCGAAAGCGCTAAAATGGCAGCAGTGTCTGCAACTTTTCCATGATATTATGTTAAATGTCAGATCATTGCACTGCAGCAAAAGATAAGTATTGGAAAACTGTATAACCTCAAAGCGAGGAACAGCAAAACACTTTCTCCCGAGCAAAATTTAGACCATATATTTTATGTGTACACTTTCACTCTAAATTGAAGTGAATTATTAAACCCCATGGTATATTTTGCCAGTTAGGGTTGTTTTACAACAGGGCTGGAATCAGGGGACAAAGACAAACATTTATTTATTTATTTATTCGTTTATTGTACACAAAAATGGAAACAAATACAAAGCAAATGTAAACATGACACAAAAGGCACCACTTATTTCTATGAAGAAATTTCTTCCGGCAGGCCTACAGCAAAGAAAACGTGATGACTAGAAGCAGCTAGGACGTGCACAATAAGAAAATAAGATACATATTTTTAGACAAAGAAAATGATTACTTATCTGGTTGACTGGTAGAAAAAGCTATGTAGCTTTAAGTCCGCCTTTGTACTGTAATGTGCATGAAGTTTTAAATAAATAAATAAATAAATCTGATAGTACTAATAGGCAGATGGTGGTGGTAATTCGCATTCGTCCCATTTCGTACTTTCACGTGAAAGAAAATTCCCCTTTCGTAGCCGCCTATTAAAATGGGGGTGTTTTATAACATTTTGTAGCTAGCAATGAAATGAGACTAGAAAAACAATTAAATATTCCTTTTTAATAGCTATCATCATTGAATCATTTGTGGTACACAGGTTATACAGTTGTTAGGTCCAGTTTAAGTAGAATGGAGCCTCTGCGACCTGCCATCGTCATACCAATTTTAGAAATATTAATAAATTTACGAATTTAAATAATGTCAGCTGGCTTCAGAATGTGAAATTGTATTCCCATTTCGTAGCTGGCTACGAATTTCGCTACTAAATGGGTTGAAACGAATTAATTAATCAGCTCTTACATCACATAATTCCACATTTATCACCCATCTCTAGCACTTTTCGTAAAAGGCCGACCTATTAGCGAAGAAATTGGGTAGTCTTTTATCTATGACAGGAACCTTTATTGTCCAACGTGCCATATTTATAAAATCAAGTAACAATATGACCATGACGTGACATTAGGTATTCTTGATGTACTGATGTGTGGATAAAAGGAATTGCTAATTTATAATGTTATTTATTTATTCATGAATGAAAACAGTGACTCAAAAACACAATATTTCTGATAGTATTGACATTCATTTATTTTATAATAGATTTAAAATTATTGGCAAATGGTAAACAGGATTTATTGACAATTAAAAAATATTACAACAATGATATAAATAACCACAGACTATGACATATTACAAATTGACAACTAACTAAACAAACTAAGAAAAACAAACTTGAAAAACAACTTTTATAATTAGGTATTACAGTGAAGTGTGTTTGAATAAAGTGATGTTTCCTGACAGCTTAGACTTACATCTTTCAGATAAATAAATAAATATTTTAATTTTTTGAGTCATTGTTGCCCGAATGTCTTTCAATTTAATTTAATTTCAACTTGTTTCTTCTCGATACAATTTTGAATCCATATTGAACTAGACTGAAAGTATGGGGTGTCGTGCCATGATATTTTAGTCGCGTGCCATTGGTTCGCCATCCCTGATCTGTCGCCTTGTATATTACCCGTCAATGGAAGGAGTCGGTGCTATATTATAATGAACAGATTTAAAATTAAATACTTTCCATTAAATAAAAATTAAATTAAACTTTAACCTGAGTACGGCCCTGTCCCCAAATGTGCCCCCGGTGCGCCTTTCGTCTTGGCGTTTTCTTCCAAGACATGAGTGTGCTTCATTCAATTAACAAATGGGCCTATTCTGAAATGCGACATTGTAACGTAATTGTGACGATATTATGAAGATAGTGACCGTATTGAGCGTCGTGTTCAAGTATGTTACTACTTTTTGCTACATCGAAATCGTGTCAGTTGTTCTATTTTGAATTTTCATCATTGATGATATCACATCATAATATCATAAAAAAGCGTGAATAAAGTTACGCCATCTAACCCTAAAATTAGCAAAGCTTGTGTTATGGGTGCTAGATAACTGATAAACTACGTATATACCTTTTTTAATAAGTACTTATTATCCATACTACACCCAGACCCCTAACAGAAATTAAAATTCATCATTACAATTTGTGCTCGGCCGGGAAACGAACCCGGCACCTCAGCGTCGCAGACCGACATGTTAACCAACTGAACCACTCAGATTTTTTTTTATTATCAAGAGGCTTGCATTTGACCTCAACTCACCTGATGGAAAGCGACGATGAGGTTGAAAATGTAGCATGCGTGCCTAGAAGATACCTATTCACTGTTGTTTTGAAGACCCCAACGTTATACTTATCGGGGAACAATGACTCAGGCAGAGAGTTCCAGACCTTTGCAGTGCGCATAAGAAAAGTGGATACAAAGCGCTTAGTACGAGATGGTGGGACGTCTACCATAAATGGATGACGGCTATACCTTAATGTGAAGGAGACGTGAACGTTTATGGGCTATGATGTGACATGATGTTGTGATGAGATATTATTATTTTATAATCTATCACCATTACAACAATAATTATACCATCACGGGGTGCCATTATTACAACGAGGGTAAAGATAGTTCAACTCAGTTGTGCGCGCGGCGCTATGTGTGCGTGCGCTTGTAAATATACAGCTTTCACTTATGTGGCAGTGACGCGACCACTTGGCGTGCCAATGGCGTGGCGTCATTGTGACGTGTCTGTATATGTACAAGGTTTACCCACACATAGGGCCGCGCGCACAACTGAGTTGAAATATCTTTAGAATATCTCGTTTTAATACCGTATTCAACCCGTGTCTCAGAATTACCGCCGAACTGCACTAGCTTTCCATCTAATTACATTTCTGTCACAACGAATTATAATTAAATCAACTCATGAAGCACGGAAGTACTCCCAATGGTTCCAGAGGAGGTTAATATTCAGTTTGTGGTGTTAGCTACCTAGCAATAAGCCGTTGGCGCTATGTCGGGGGCCCAAGTCTGAAAATTTTAATTCACATGCTATTGATTTTCAATTAAATATATTATAAATAAATAAATATGCTTGGACTAATTCACACAGCGCCATCTAGCCGCAAAGTAAGCAAAGCTTGTGTTATGGATGTTAGATAACTGATAAACTACTTATATAATTTTTAAACATATACTTATGATATATACTATAGTATAAGGGTGTATACACCCAGACCCGTAACAGAAATAAAAATTAATCATTTCAATTTCTGCTCGGCCGTGAATCGAACCCGGGACCTCTGCGATTGGGGTATTGAGACAAATTGGGTAGTCTGCAAAAAGGCAACTAGGCAAATATGGTGTATGAACCAGCAGCATTACCTGGGTTAGGATGCTACAGCTGCGTATTTGTACAAGAGGGTAAAGCGACATCTATCGCTCCAATAGGGAAACTTAACGGTACTCACATTACGAGTACACGAACACAAGGTTGGCAAGCATCCGCACATAGATGGCGTTAACTTTCCTGCATCGCGCTAACGGAATATGCCAACTCCGCGGCATGTATACAACTTCCGACGATCGCTTCTACCGTCTAACTACCGTCGGACCCTTGGTCCCCTGGTCACAACACCCGGCCAGGTGGGTAATTACCCTTTTCCACCTTCTCCATCTTCGCTTGCCAACATTGGCGGCTAGCTTATCCTTCACCCGCCAAAAGGGCATTAAAATCGTCCCGCAAGTTTTGAGAAAAAAGCAATCATTTGTCACATTTGTATGGGAAGTGCCGTATTCATTGAACCAGCAGCGACATGGAGGATAGGTAGAGCGCCTTCAACTATATCCTTATGCCACACTTTTAGAGCTATTCTCATGAGTTTTTGGGATTCATCATCACAGCCCATTACAGTCCACTGCAGGACTAAGGGCCTCTCCCAAGAAAAGGGAGGTTATTGCCATAATCTCCACGCTTGGCAGGCGGGTTGGAGATAGCAGTGTTATAAATATAACAATGGAAAACGCTGCTGCCCATTTCCCAGCCTACGGAGACTCTTAGATATTTTGCCTCGAAAAGATTAGTCGCCTCGTACGACACCCACGAGTGTAAGGGGTTGGTGCTATTCTACTCTGCCGGACACCACACGGCCAATTTTCTCCAATGATAATTCGTTTTCGACTTTTTCGTTTCGTTTAAGCTTACTTGCAAAAGCTTTGTTAATTATTTTGCACATCAATCTGCCATCATATTGTATAAGAACTTTAATGTATGAATGACTAGGTAACTATTGTTTTGTAACTATATATAATGACAATAACTGTGTATGAATCCTATGTATCATACCCGTACAAAACACATTGATGTCAGATATGTATGACTTGGTCTGTCAGATAAAATAAATAAATATGCTTGGACAATTCACACAGCGCCATCTTACCCCACAGTAAGAAAAGCATGTGTTATGGGTGCTGCATAGCTGATAAATTACTTATATACATTTCAATATATACTACACTCACCCTCGTAACATAAATTAAAAGTCATAATTTCAATGTCTGCTCGGGTGGGAATCGAACCCGGGCGCTCTTACGTGGATATTAACCACTGAGCCGCCCAGGTCGTCATGGGATTTAGGAGGGCTAAAATAGAGTGGTTTTGGTCCATTATATTAACGTTGAAATTTCCTCCAATGATCATGCGTTTTCGACTATCTTTTTGTTAATTGTTAAAAACATAACTCTACCATCCTATTTTAAGAACTTGGGGCCTATCACCCTCACTTGACCCAAATTGACCGACAATTGACTTGAGGCGCCAAAACTCATGTCTCCCTGAAGCTTGGAAAAATCGTATTAAAAGATTCCACTCACTTCGTCCATTAAGTTCAAAGGAAGGAAGGGTCGGTTTATCGGTAGAATTTCCCTGCATGGATGGATATCGGTCTTTGATATCGGATCAAATATGAGATAAGTGAGGGATATATTGCGATCGTCTGAGAGCTATGCAGCGGAGTTAGTGGAAATGGCAATGGTCGACGTTTGGCTGATATGTATTTTGAAGAAGGCGGTAGAGATGTTTTAGTCAAAGCCTTGACAGCATATCGACCTATAGAAACCAGTATAAGATAAGCTAGTGTTCTATAGACGCTCATAGCAATGTTGGTTCCTTTTGTACTGGTTTTGAGTATGGACTTGGCGATGGCCGACTATATGTATTTTGAAGAAGGCGGTAAAGATGCTTTAGTCAAAGCTACGTACTTTGACGGCATATCGACCTAAAGAATCCAGTATAAGAAGAGATAGCGGGTCTATGGACTCGCATAGAAATGTTAGTTCCTTCTATACTGGTAGTGTAGGTTGTTATCTACTTTTCTGCACTGTATCTACTATATGTAAGAGAGAAACGGAGAAATAGACAGTAACTTTTATTATGTCAAACGATAGGTGAACATCTGATGCAAAGTGGTTACCGCTACCTATAGCAACACGCTTCTGCTAACAATTCTCTGATTTCAATGATTGAAATTGTTACTTTTGCGATTCCGTATCATCGATTTAATGGGTTCAGTTGCTAACAAAGTTCCATTGCAGTAAACTGAAACTAACAAATCGATCATACGTAATCGTAAAAGTAACAATTTTAATCATTGAAACCAGAGAATTCTTGGCAACAGAGTTACGTAATTAGCCTATAGGGGTACCGCCAATGCGTTGCCTCCGCAAAACTCCGGGACACATTGCTCTGGCAGCAAAAAGGCAATTGGAGTGAGGAGAATCAAGTGGAGAGACCCCTGCAAAGTGGAGGGTCTACTGCCAAAGTCACGGTTTCCCAAATCCCTACCCGATGGAGCACTGGAGTGGCGACCTTACTCAAAGGCAGGAAAAGTAGTATAATGAATTAAATCACCTTTTGTACACTAATTCGTAACTCATCTTGCCTCCTGCCGGCTGCAATCCTGCCTGAAGATGAGAAACGGGTCGTAATTTAATAAATTTTGTATAATAAAGTGGAACTAGTGTACTAAACATAATGTTTTAAACTATCGCGGTTATTATCACACATTTTAAGGGTATGTTCTGGGTTTCCTACCGCGTACCTTTGTATGTTATCATGGTCACGGGACGACTGATGATGCATGCAACTGTATCGAAATATCAGGTTACTCGTCAACAAAGGTACGCGGTAGGAAACCCGGAACATAACCTTAAAATGGTTTACAAAAGGTGATTTAATTCATAATAATGGAGTTCCATCATGAAGTCACAACACAAAGTAAAATATGTTATATGTTGTGATGTGTTGTTGTGTGTGAATAAAAACGTATTCTATTCTATTCTATTCTACAAAGTGTGAAATATTTAAATAATAGTATTGTTTAGCTGGGGGTTTCTGTAAGGAGGAGGCACTACCCGAAAATGGCCTACTTTCTTTTTGTCGTAGAACTCGGGTCAACGGTTCTTGAAATAATTAATATCGGATAGTAGGTACCTATTTATAAATGGATGTTTTATTTCGTCAAAGAAGTAAAATAATGTACAACGGTCCAAAACGAGGCTAAAGAAAACGACTGATCTGAATGGGTCGTTGGAAAGAGATTGAATTTAAATGTTTCTATAATCGAGTTTGGCTTAGTTTAGACAACCAATACTTGTATAAGAAAATTAAAAATGAAACGATTTATTTAAATGGAATTTCATACCTCTTCGGATACATACTGCTAAGACATTTATAATATAATATATAAATATGTTTGGACAAATTCACACAGAGCCATCTAGCCCAAAAGTAAGCAAAGCTTGCGTTATGGGTGTTAGCTAACTGATAAACTATTTGTATACTTTTTTTTAAATACATACTTATTATACATACTACACCCAGATCCAATTTCTATTTCTGCTCGGCCGGAAATCGAACCCGGGACCTCTGCGTGGCGACCGGCATGTTAAGCAACTGCACCACTCAGGTCGTCAAATGTCTGTTTAAAAGCGGAGAATTTCAAAAACTTAATTTGTCCCAGGAAGGATCGGTTCCAAATTAAATTCGGCTAAATACATATCACTTAATTATTTTCGCAATTTACCTGTGTGTTATGTAAAATGAGTCTGGCCTAGTTTAAATCTAATTGGCAAAGTGCCAATTATTGTTTAAAATCTGTCATCTTCCTCTTTTGACTCCGGGTTTTAAACCAGCTTGTGCTGTGCCCATACCGATTCCACCGCTGTGCAAGATGCTAAAATTAATTATAAAATATATACTAGCTACCTAGCTAAAAACTTACTCTCATGCTACATTTTGTGTGGAATAAATGGTTTTTTATTTGTATTTTTTTATACCAAAAGGTGTCAAACAAGCTTACGGCTTTCCTGATGGTAAGCAGTCTCCACAGCCTATGGACGTTTGCAATACCAGAGGCATCACCCACGCGTTGCTGATCCCGTAAAAACCTTAGTATTTGTATATAAATTGATTTTATGAAATCTAAACACTACTCCGCTATGCCTTACCTACGCTATTTGTTCAGCCACGTTCTATCATCGCACCGCTCGCCTTCGACAGGCAATTTATTGTCCCATACTTTGCGGTTTCAGAGCACCACCCTTAGATTGTGGAATAAGCTCCCAGCTGAGTTTTTCTCAAGTGGAGTTCTTAAAGAACTCTCACTTGGAGTTCTTAGAGCAGGGTGTGAAAGAAATGCATTTTAGAGCCGGCGACCCGCTACTTTTACCTCTGGTATTACACAAATCCATTGGCAACTGCTTATCAACAGGTGGACCGTTTGCTTGTATGCCACCTTAAAAATGTTGTGCGTACGAGGGCTCTATTTTTGGACCGCTCTCGCGTGAAACCTGCACATTCAGAGAACTGAATGTGTAACCATGATCAAATCTGGTCAGGTGCCCTTTGTAACAGGCTCACGTAGGTCAGATGGCAGTCGCTCCACTGTAATTACCTGATCTGCCAAATTCTGGATCATTGTCGAGGCGGACATTAACGCCTAGATGATTTATTTGTTACACAATTCAACAATTACAAACATCTCGGAATATAAAAAAATTGCCACAGCACATTCATAACTTATTACAGATATTTCAACTCAGTTGTGCGCGCGGCCCTATGTGTGGGTAAACCTTGTACATACATATACAGACACGTCACAATGACGCCACGCCATTGGCACGCCAAGTAGTCGCGTCACTGCCATATAAATGAAAGCTGTATATTTACAAGCGCACGCACACATAGCGCCGCGCGCACAACTGAGTTGAACTATCTATAACACAAGACTCGCTCGCTATATTACGTAAATTACGTGCACAAACCTCTTTGGTTCTTACGTAATTGTAGTATGTAAGTTTTAAAAATTGTGAAAATAGTAAATGATTAAAAAAATACATACTATTCCATCCCATTCTATTCCATCTAACTGGACAGATGAAGATCTATATTTCAGACGCCGCTCCATTCGCAAGTTGTAGGTACCATTGGCAAGCATGTTCACGTCAAAAGTTCGCTCGATCGCACGTCGAAGCTTTTCATGTGGCTCGGGGCGCTTTTGAACTAGACGCTGAGCTTTCTGAGCTATAAGTGATATTTCGCAGTACGATGTATCGGATTCCCAGTTTAAATACTTCGCTGTAAACATCGACGCGTAGTGGTTCTGAAGCTGCAATGTTTCGCAGTAACATTCGAGGATTAGTGTTTTCGCTGTTATAGTGATGACGCTGTAAAGTACATCGGATACTTAGTTGAGTCGAACCAGCGATTGTTCGCAGTAACGTACGTCGCGGTCTTGTTAAGTCGAACGTTAGATACATCGTTGTAGAACGGTATCGCAGTTTTGTCAAATCGCATTGGCGATGATTGAAGACTATTTACTTATTTATTTAACTGTTTATTGTACACAATAATTATATACAGAGAAATATAACAGTATGTTAGTAAGATTGTTCGTCGCGGAAACGAGGTGCAGTCGGAGCTATTGTGCTGCCATATCTACTGTTCTTCCGTAAATCTGCCAGCCAGGGTCCGCTCTTCTACTAGGAAAGGGCTTTATAATTTTAAAAATTATAGTGTCAAATTCAAATTCAAATTCAAATACTTTTATTGTGACACACAGGTTGGTATACATAATTATAAATAATATACAGATCTTAAGTAAATACAGAGAGCTCTGTGGTCTGCCCACGGACATACAATAATTCAGAGTTTTAGGTCATTCAAATCAAATTAAATTTATCTACGCACATGTCATATTGTTATTAAATAATTATTATGTCAAATTTATTTTACTACTAAGCTAATAATACCTATATAAGTCATTAAATTACATTATTTATTTCCAATATTTGCAAAGTATAGTTAATAATTAATTTTAAGTTGAGTCGTTTAAAAATTCGTTAACAGAGTAATATGCTTTGTCAACTAAATAATCAAGTATTCTTTTTTTAAATACTACCCAGTCATTACACCCTCTGATGTGTGCCGGTAGTTTGTTGTATAAGTGTACCTGTACACGTTGTACTAATCCTCTCTTGCCAGAGTCTGTCAGCGCGATATCATTAGCGTATTTGCATCCTGAGAGTTCAGGATATAACAAAAGGACCCCCGTTGTATTGAATCTTCACAGGGAGATTAAAACTACATGCGGGTCTTCGATAAACTACAGACATTCGAACATTCGAGTTACGAGAAAAACAGATGTAGACAACAGTAAAACGAGAAGTAAGACTGGCGTGTGAGCTTTCTATGCAACCCGCGGCGCTTTCGAACTGGTACGGAGCTTTGAAAGCTTTTGTGCGACTAGATGTGTTATTGACGAATTTTGTAAAGGGAATGTCTGAAAGGTCGGTTGTTTTCAGGTTCGGGCTAGTATCTAAACCAGATATTCTTAGTTTCGGATGCCGCCATCTACCAATAACTGTTTTCTGAGTTATGTACATTAGTTGAACAACTGCTTAGCCAATGCTCGAAAACTCTGCGATGAAATCTTCACGTTCAAGCGATTTATAACCATGTTCCAGTCTGGCCAGGTTCCCCTGTTAACAGGGTTACGGAGGTCAAATGGCAGTCGCTTTTTTAATTAGATCTAAATGCCACATTTAAATTTCGATATTTTAGTATTTATTTGAATTATTATTGAAATTATGAGTTTAGTCCTTGAAGTAAATGAAATTTAATTTAATAAAATGAATATTATCATCATCAGTGATACTCAACAATCTAAAACTGAAAATTCCACTGCTGGACTGAAGCCAACTTCTAATTACTAAAGGGTTTGGCGAAATCTCAACGTCTGGAAGGTGAGTCGGAGATATCAGTATTAAAATACACACATGCTGCTTCTTTACTGCTCTACAGATTGCCTACTGCCTAGGTTTGGTGAAATTTTCGTGTTACTACTTGGGTTGGTGAAATTCCACTACTGCGCATTAGGTTGTTAAAATTCTACTGCTACGCCTTGCTTTGGTGAAATTCTATTCCTACGCCTTGGGTTGGTGAAATTCATATAATACGCCTTGGGTTGGTAAAATTCTACTACTACGCCTTAGATTGGTAAAATTCTACTGCAACGCCTTGCTTTGGTGAAATTCTATTGGTACGCCTTAGATTGGTAAAATTCTACTGCAACGCCTTGAGTTGGTGAAATTCTACTAAAATTAAAAATTACTTTATTGAGTAGGATATTACATATCTCTTTCAATCGTCAAAGAGGAGGGGGTACGAAAGTAGAAAGTCAAAGTCAAAGTCAAATAATTTTTATTCAGTTTAGGTTTACAAAACTCTTATGAACGTCATAAAATACAAAATTTTGTTTTAAAAATACATTTAGAAAAATGGGGCTGCGGGCTATGGAAACATTGAGCCGGTGTGCGTTCCAGGCGTTATTGGTCCTTGGATTGGACTGACTGACTGTCTGTCACTGTCACTTTGACAGTGACTTACCGCCCGAATCAACAGTGCACGGTGCCGCGCCGCGTGCTTCCCTTTCGTACACATACGAAGCAAATATTATATGAACACGTATTTTCCGGTAGGTACATAGTGCATACCTGTGAATATACAACAATGTTACATTTTAATAAAGTGAACATAACCTAATTAATTAACAGTGCATTTATATTTTAGCTCGTTTATGAATGAAATACAATAAAAGGGAATGAGTCTTTCAATGTATGACTTGAGACTCCCGTAATACATGATGGATGACATAATGGAATTTACGCAAGTTTTCGTAAGTTTTCACGTTCTAATTTACATTCAAATTTGACCAAATACACGATTCTATGAATCAATTGATCTAACATTACAAATGTCAATAGTTTATGCACTCAGATTACAATACAATAAATAACATTAAATTATTAAATTGAAATTACCCATAATTATTAAATGTCAAGATAATAATATATTTATGAATATCAGCATGTAAAATTAGAATCAAATTAATTAAAATAATAATGCTCATTTCAGGTTCAGGTTCAAACTACACCCAGGGATGTTTGTTTTCATTATAGTCATTTATTTTGTAATATGCTTTATTCAGTAATACTCTCTTAATAAAAGACTTAAACTCATTGAAAGGCAATTTCTGAACCTCCCCTGGTATGCCAAGCAGAGCCGGTCCTCGCCCGACATAATATATAGGACCCCATACTATACTTACTAAAGAAAAACCACCTAAAACTACAGCAAGAGTAGGCCAGTCCACCAAGGCCGCATCCGTTCACGAGTATAACGCAAGGCCCAGACCTTTAAGCGACCATGCATCACAGATGCTGCATGTGATAGGTAGCTGCTCCCACCCTACCCTTACCCTGCCCGCAGTCTACCCCTATCCTACCCTACCCACTCCTACCCCGGCCTACCCCTTAACCTAACCTAACCCTACCCCTACTTTTCCCCTATTCTATCCTACGCCAACCCCACCGCAGTCCGCAAACCCACACAGCCTAAGTTAATTCATTTTTTTTATGTCTTATATATACATATATTTACATACTACATTTAACTAAATTAATACCTGTATAGAACTGCAGTTCAGTTCCATGGACTTTTGTCATTCACATATTCAGGTATACTATAACTATTTAGGTATCTGGGTCACATTCTAACAAAAGACATGAAAGATGACCAAGATATTGAGCGTGAGCGCAGGTCCTTATCAGTGAGAGGTAATATGCTGGCCCATAGATTCACTCGTTGTAATATTTCAGTTAAACTTGCACTTTTTAAGGCGTACTGCCAAAGCTTCTACACGAGTGGGCTATGAACCAGTTTCAGTCAAAGGACTTATAATGCACTCAGAGTGCAGTACAATAACACGTTCAGGTCGCTGTTGAGGCTCCCCCGATACTGCAGTGCATCAGAAATGTTTGCTAATGCACATGTGGATGGTTTCCACGCAATCATTCGCAAGAATGCCGCATCTGTGGTTAGAAAGTTGCGGGGGAGCACCAACAGCGTCCTGGCGATGTTGGCGAACAGGATGGACTGTCCTGTTATAATTAGATTTATTGACTTGCATATTTGATTGTCTTTGTAATGTTCATGACATTGTGTAATTTAAGTTGACATTTCCGATTGATATAATTATGAATTGTTTTAACATTTATTTAGAATTGAACTGACATTCACTTCATATTTAATAATGTACCTAATTAATTTCTTAAGACACTAACCTATTTAATAAGACCTTTTATACTAACACAATATCGACAAAAAAGTCTGAAATAAATGAATTTTATTTTATTTTATTATTTATAATAACTTTTTGACATAATTTATTTTTTATAGTGGCTTTAAATTTATTCAATGGTAAATTCTGTATATCTGTTGGGACCTTATTATAAAAGCGTACACATTGACCCATAAATGATTTGCGGACTTTGGCTAGACGACAAGAACTAGTAACAAGTTTATCTTTATTTCTAGTATTCCTACTATGCACATCACTGTTCTTCATTAGCAAGTGTATATTTTTATGAACATAGATCAAGTTCTCATAAATGTATTGTGATGGCATTGTCATTATGTCAATATTCTTGAATCTATCTCTAAGTGAAGTTCTAGGTCCCAATTGGTAAATCGCACGAATAGCCCTTTTCTGCAAAACAAATACATTATGCCAGTCGGCAGCGTGTCACCACAGCCATATGCCATAAGTCATAATACTGTGACAATAACTAATGTAAACTAATCTTGCTGTAGCCTCATCAGAATAACCTCGCATCTTCTTTACAGCATATGCTGCAGAACTTAGCCTTTTCGCCAATTTATCAATGTGTGGACCCCATTGTAATCTACTATCTAGAGTAAAGCCTAAAAATACTGTGAAATAACAAGATCCAAATTTTCGCCTATTACTTGTATATTAGTGGAGACTGATCTAACATTTGGCAAGGAGAATTTTAAACATTTTGTCTTTTTGCCATTCAGTAATAAATTATTAATCGTAAACCAGTTTACCACTTCTGAAATAGCTTTGTTCACGTCATATGTTAATTGTTGTCTCTTAATTTTAAACACTAAAGATGTATCATCAGCGAATAAAACAATTTCGTAAGTATCTTTTACAAAGTACGGCAAATCATTTACATAAATTACGCCTTAGGTTGCTTAGGTTTACATAAATTACGCCAACTGCTACGCCTTAGGTTGTTAAAATTCTACTGATACGCCTTGCTTTGGTGAAATTATATTGCTACGCCTTGGGTTGGTGGAATTCTACTACTCCGCCTTAGGTTGATAATATTCTACTGATACGCCTTGCTTTGGTAAAATTATATTGCTACGCCTTGAGTTGGTGAAATTCTACTACTACGTCTTGGGTTGGTGAAATTCTATTGCTACGCCTTGGGTTGGTGAAATTCAACTACTACGCCTTGGGTTGGTGAAATTCAAATCTCCAAAACTGGACTTCTCCGTACCTAGACAATGGTGACAGATTGGGCACTACACACTATAAATACCACGTAATCTACACTACAATTCTCTCTACATCACATGGAATGTATTTTACATCCTTAGAGGCGGGCAGATATTTCAACTCAGTTGAAATAATCTTAATACCTTGTATTAAGGTTTACCCACAGATAGGGCCGCGCGCACAACTGAGTTGAAATATCTAGCACCCCTGGTGATGCTGATGTCCATAGGCGGCGGTGACCACTTTCCATCAGGTGGCCCGCATGCCTGTTTGTCTGCCAAATAAAAAAAAATAAAATAAAAAAAAACATAAATACTTTAAATACTTGACCGAAAAAAGTACAGAAATAAATAGAGTAAGTAATAAACCGATCGCAAACTTAAGCCTCTAAAGACCCATTATCGTGGAAGATATACCTCTATAGTGCAATGAAGCCAGAATCCTCTCATATTGAACTCCGCGTTAAATCTTCTAGAACTTTCCTTTTTCCGGGACCCTTTCACGTATCCGGCCGATCCGGATCTTAGCTCTTGAGACACAGGGTTCGATCGAGACAGTAACACAAGTATTCCTATTTGCTTCAAACTAAACTCGCGTTCTTTACACATATCATTATATTAATCGGGACTCCCACGCGACGTTCCTTTTCGATTTGTTTTCCGAAGTGTCGGTAGGGTTACACCCACCGTGGTCACGGGAAGACTCAAACAAATCGAACAAACCGAACAAACAAATCGAAAAGGTACGTAGCGTGTGAGTCCTTGTTTTTAATATTGAAGAACAGTGTAATATCTTGACATTCACCATTGAATCAACTTAAATCTTAACTTTATTAATTAAATAAAAATTATTTTGAATTACCGTTGCCTTTTTTCGTCAAAATGATTTTATAGGTAGGTAGGTAAATAAAGATGAATGGGTAATATTATACGGGCCCTTACCCATTGTATTGTAGCATTATGAACTAAGTCATTATTAAGGCCTCCCCAAAATCATCTTAATGGACGATTGGATTGATGGATGGATAGAGTTAGAATTTAGATAAAATTATGCTCTTAAATAGCCAAAAAATACAACAAATGTCAGGCTCGCTACGCTCCCTATTTAAATTTACGTTAATAATTTACTCCCTGGCGAAGAGGGCTATCGAAGGATAGCCCATAACGGTCCACTGAGTATAATGGTTATGACCTGTTCCCCCTTCAAAATCCTGGTTACGATTTTTTTTAACTTTTCTAGTGTTCTGACGCCTAGGCGCTTTATGTCCCAAGTTTGTATCTACTTTATTCATACTTAAAAGATACCTTATTTATAGATAAGAGAGAAAGAAGAGAATTTATTGGTTGTTCTTCTTATTATTACATACACGCGTGCTTTTGGGACAGCCTATTAGGTATTGAATTGATTTTACCTTAACTATCACGTATATAAGCTACTTTAGATAGCTAAAAATTTTGTAGGCCTACTGGAAGAGATTTCTTTTAGAGATAAGTAGTGTCTGTTGTGTCGTAACTAATCTGTACTTTCTGTATTTGTTATCTTGTGCACAATAAACTGTTAAATAAATAAATAAATAAAATGCCAAAAAGTTCGAGCTTACTGCGCTCGCTCATTAATTTTAATGTAAGTAACTAATATTAATTAGTTTTATTAACATTACTAAAAACAATAATTTAAGGTTCGAATATCTTTATTCTCAAGGGAATTAAGTCTTGCGCTCTTAGGATGAATTAATCTACTCCACAAGGGTAACAATGACTGACATAGTTTACAATCCTATAACTCTGGGTATGCGTTTACCCATTTTCCTAGAGTTTAGAGTCTAGAGTCTGGTCAGTGACCTAATTAATGATACAAATAAATATAATTTCAGTTCTATTCACACTTATTGCTGTTTTACACATTTGCAAAGAAATAATGTTTACTTAATTCGTTGATATGACACAATCCCTTAACTATCGTCAACTAAAAAAACGAATAACATTTTTAATTAACAACAAAATTGCCGACTTTCTCACAGCTCATTGAATGTATGGACCTGTCCTGCTGTCAACGCTACGCACTGCGACCAAATGGAACCTTGTTGGAGAGCGGAAAGCATTCTTGGGCTTTCTTTTCAATATCCGGCCTTTTTCGGAAAGATTTCTCCTAAGAATCTCAATATTTATTACGTGTAGACGCATTCGGAAGGCGCCTAATGCTACTCTTGTGATATTGTATTAGAATAATGTTATATATTTGTTACTCTTTCACGCAAAAACTACTTAAATGAAAGAACATAGGCTATAATATCCCACGGGAACACGTCCGGAATTTTACGTAGACGAAATAGCGAGAAAAAGTTTGTTAGCTATGTGGTCTTTGTTCTACATTTAGGTGACCGCATATGCTTCTTTATTTACAATATCTTGGCGTCAAAATCTCGATTGTGTTCACATGATGCCAACAGCTACATTCTATCATAACACCGCTCGCCACCGACAGGGAGTTCATCCTCACACCTTGGAGCCAAACTGGTCACGAAGTGTGCGGTTCCAAAGGAACTTTCTCCCACGCACACTAAGGTTGTGGATTGAAAAACTACCTGGAGAGGTTTTCCCTGGAGAGTATAACATAGAGTTTTTCGAAAAAGGGTTTAAAAGGTTTTTACGGGGTCGGCAATGCGTGGGTGATGCCCCTGGTCCATAGGCAGCGGTGACTGCTTACCATTAGGCAGGTCGTAAGCTTGTTTGCCACCTTGGTGGTATAAAAGCACGCCCAGGGTCTACCTCGACCATGATCCAGGCTTTATCAGATCAGGTAATTACAGTGGAGTGACTGACATATAGCTTCCGTGGCCCTGCTAACAGGAAAGTCTGGCCAGAATGGATCATGGTTACACATTCATTTGCATGCATGCGCAGGTTTTATCACGATGTTTTCCCTTACCGTAAGAGCATCGGTTAGCATTCCACTAACATTAGGATATGCCAAATACTCAGAAATGAGTTATTGGTACATGGCTACATTGGGATTCGAACCCGATACTTTCGCTTACGAGTCGGTTTCTTTAACCACTCGGCCTCCGACGCTCCACATAAGCACAGAGTACCTGCTAATTATACTACATAGCTTAGAAAAAGTCATTGGTTTATGGCGGCATTGGGTACCTCTTGCTTACTTACTAATCCGACCTCTTAACCATTAGGCCACTGACAATGAACATACTCGTGTGTAATTGCAACCGCCCTTAGCCAGTGGTTTCAGGAGTAACTTTTAGGAGGATACAGTTTGTTTTGGAAACGGCGGGTTGAAAGAAGTCTACTAATTACAGGAGCGAAAATACCTGGTTAGCCAATATCGAAATACCTTGCGACCAACCCTTTATACGATATACAGGTTGCAATGGAATCCCCTGCACGGTAACAAATGGACATGTGACTGGGATACGTCCCAGTCACATAGTACAGGCGAAATACAGGCAAATACAGCGCTTTATTAGTGTAAATTCAAACTCAGAAGTACGGAATATTCTTTTATTCTGATTTCATAAGAGTAAAAAGGACCCAGATACAACGTTGCACTTGCTTTTATAGACGAAAACCTTAGTATTGTCAATTCGTTCACGTTCTAATAGAATAGTGTATTGTATTTTGTACAGAGAGGGAACGTCATATAGTTTTGTAAAAATCTTGTGTACAATAAACGGTTAAATAAATAAATAAATAAATAAACGTGCTTTACAAATGGCAACACCATTCGCAATTGTCAAGTTTGACTGTTCATAGTTTATTTATTAGTAATCGAGTAGATTCAAGTTTTCAAAAATTTAAATACACCAGTAAAATAATTGCAATCCGATCGATTAGATGTTAAAATGTTACATTAACGTCGGGATGATTATTTTTATATGCTGTTGTAAATCCTGCTTGCTCCGCCTTATTCGCTCTTCGGTATCCTTGTTGGTGAGTTTGTTGGCACGCATTTCATCCTCAACTAAGTCAAGTCTTCGCTTTTTAGGACAATCTCTTATTGCCATACCTGGCGGATACTCTTGCTCTAATAAGAGCATTCTAAGGTTATAAGGTCGTGTATAAGCCTCGCTATTCAGCGGGGCAATGCAGCCAGCCTTCTGGGCGCCTTACCAAATTCGGGGGACCTGGGTAAAGTATTAAATCTGTAGGTTAGTTAGATTATAAAAATTTAGAAGATTTTGACAATCGGCGCTGTAGTCTGATTATACTAACTAAATTGTTACTTTTGTATGTGTACTCTGTTGGTATATTAAATAAATAAATGAATAGCATATGCTGAGCTGAGCTCTAGTTTGGCATGACACTACAATATTTTTACCTAATTTAAGTAAGTAACAAATATTTTGTTGTTTATTTATATTGTAGAAATTGCCAAATAAACATTATGTTGATGTCTTGTGTTTATTAAAGGTATTCTTTGGTAGGCACGGTTATTTTAAAATTGGTTGTATTATAACTTTAAGGTGTTATTCAATAAACTGACTAGGTCACATACATTCACGAATCAGACAGGAATTTTGTTACATACTGTACATACCTCCCCCCCTGAAACCCTCCCTTAATCAGAACCCTTAAATACGGAATTTATCTGTGTACTTATCAACAATTTAACAAAGCAACCTTTGAAGTCAGTGGAGTGCAATAACACGGCTAAAATTAGCCTGCCGACTGTATAGTCCGTAGACGCTGCATACTTAGCTACGCGTTAACCAAAATGAAAGTTAAGCTGGATACACCTGCATGCTAACCTGTTGCCCAAGTAATTGATAATGATGGAGATTGTGACATGATATTATTGTATGTATGTATGTATGTAAACTCTTTATTGCATATAACTACATAAAGAACAATAACAAAAGAAAATAAATATACATTGCAAAGGCGGGCTTATCCCAAAATGGGATTTCTTCCAGCTAACGTTACCTTGGATAGTCCGAAATGAGCTATTTAACGAGCGGTGGTAGCAATATCGAGTATTGTGCAAATTTTAAGTTAACTACAATTAAATACTATGTACCATATGTGTTATTCTATACCATAACAATGAAAATATATAATTTATATCTAATATACTATATATATTGTAATTATTATTTTTGTTAGTGTAATGTATTAAAATTAAAATTCAATGACTGCTAACATTATACATAAGAGACTTTTGTGACACCATTGGATTTATTATTATCTGAGAAATAAACGAATTTAATTTAATTTATTTTAAGCAATACACGCAGAGTCCGGAAACAGATAATTTTTTTTTTTTTTAATATTAATATAGATTGAATGCCACAATGCAGCACGACATTGCTTCAATCCATAGTATAAAACTAAAACGCTTCCCTCCGTCTGTCTACATGTATCTATGAATGTATGTATCTATGTACGCTTAGGTCTTGTAAACTACGCAACGGATTTAAATGCGCTTTTCAACAATAGATAGAGGGATTCAAGAGCAAGTAAGCTAAAGTAAGTAGGACGACACGCGAACGAAGTAGCTCTGGGTCCACTAGTTGGCAATAAATGTGACTTACGAAAACTCAAAAGTGTATTATGCGGCGTCTATATTATGTGGTGAAGGTGGTGAAGGTTCGCACAGTGATCCTAAAACTTTCCGTTGCCGGTTCCCGGTCGTTTTCGGTGACTATGCCGCGCGCTATCGGCTACCGGTTCGGAGTATTGCGGGAAAATTTGCCGATTTATTAGCAAAATATGAAAACACGCGTAGTTGGTTTTAATGTCCCGGTTTTGCTCCCGCGCACGTGGGCCCGGGGCCCGCCTTGACCATGTTTCCGGATTTAGCAGATCAGACATGGAACGTTTGCCATTTGACGTCCATAACCCTGCTATTAGGGGAACCTGACCGATTGGATTATGGTTACACCTTCAATCGCCTGAATGTGCAGGTGTCACCACGATGCCTTCCCTCGCCGTAAGAGTACCGTAGGTTAGAATTGAACTAATGTACATAACTCAGAAAAGAGTCATTGGTACATATCCGCCGTGGGATTCGAACCCGCCACTTCTCGCTTACGAGTCATAAATCTTAACCACTCGGCCACCGGCACTCCGTATAGTGACAGCTACCTAATAATGATAATATAAAATACTAAATCAAAATCGATTCAAAAATAATGATGTTACAATGCTCGTAAAGATTATTTTCTGTCTCCCGCAAAACCGAGTAATCTAAAAGACGTCAACGTCGACGTCGAAATGTATTCTAAAAGACGTCATCGTCATGAGTATGTATCGCCCTCTCCGAATTCCAAACGTTCATGTTTCTTAGAAAAAATTATAATTACTATAACTATTTTGACAAAACTCTGTCCTGCAAATAAATAAATAAAAATAAAATCTCGTGCCTATTGCGCTGTCTTTCCCCTGAGGAGCCGCACTTGGCACAGTGATCCTAAAACTTTCCGTCCCCGGTTCCCGGTCGCTTCTGTTGACAATGCCGCCGGGCGCTATCGGCATCCGGTTCGGGAATAGTGCGGGAAATTTCCTTTGGTGTTTACAAAATTATCACATTGTGTTTTTAGCAATTTGATATTTGACTAGGATAGGTATTTTTGAACATTACTTTTATTACCATGGCACGCTTCGCTACGCTTCGCTACGCTTCGCTACGCTTCGCTACGCTTCGCTACGCTCTCTCATTAATTTTGTTTGTACTTATTTTTATTATTGTTAAATAATAATCTTCGAGTTAATATCACGGTTGTGTTCTCGCACGAGATGCCCACCTTGACCACGATTTAGGAGTTGGCAGGTCAGGTAATTAAGTAGGGCGGCTGCCATCTGACTTCCATGACTCTGGAACATATTCTGTCGCCTGAATTTACAGGTTTATTCACAACGTTTTCAACATATGTACATAACTCAGAAAATGACATTGCTAGATGGCGGCACTGCGGATCAAACTTGGTCCCCCTCGTTAACAAGGCCGACCTGCTAGCCTTTGACACCGACGCTCTATAATTATAATTATATTAGGTAATTAACATATTGTTTGTATTTCTTATTAATATGATAATAATTATTTTCTTGTCTATTAACATTTCTTTGAAATGTCTTGTTGCTTTGATTTAACAAAGAAAGTAAGTCACGGTTAGTGTGACCAACTCTGTGTTGTCATTTTACAGGATAACGTAAAATTTGAGAATTTAGAGAAATAATAATGGGCGACACGAGTTTATCATGAAATTCATTTAAAAATGCGATCCCCTTTTAAATAATTCATTCTAAATCATACATTAGGGCAAAACCAGACAGACCAGAACTGGGGCAGAAATCTAGAAAATGTATTCATCCCCCAATACGAGAAAAGGTTTCAACGAGCGTTGCGAGGTAAACTTCTATAGAACAATCAAACCTACCGGCAATTTTAGGAATATGCACGCTCCAATGCTAACAACCGAACCGCTGGGGTCGGTGGCATCCAGCTGTTCAAACGCTACTGTGCAAACAAACCATTTCCACCCCTTTTAAATCCGTGCAATACGACAGAGATAGCTGTAACAGTCTCGACGACTAGTTTCTACGAATAATTTGATCCTGCTTACACTTAACCAAAAATCTCGATGAGTGAACAGGACAGCGTGCTATGTAGTTTCAGTACGAGGTCTCGGGAGTAGGCAATCAGAACTGGCACAGAACGAGTAGAAAACTATCAAACTATCACCTCGGCAAAACTTGGATTGGAACGTTCCGAAATCTGGGTTATCGGAGTTGTAGGTAAAAGGGAACAGTTCAAAAACCGCCGATCGTCGAAGTTTTATCCCGACGATTGTTGGGAACACGCGTCCGATTGCCTGGAAAGTTTGAGAGCCGCTTGCTAAGTTGCATTGTGAAATTTTTGGTCTGCAATTGGGGAACTGTACTCTCAGATTGGGTTCGTATTTTATTTGTTGCAGGCTTTTATTAGATGTGTATTTGCTATTTAATATGTACAAGCTCTGGTGTACAAGGTGATGTGTGGGCTTGTATCTTGCAGTATACAGGTGCTGCTGAATTTTAGTTAGGAACTAAATTTTTAGTTCTTACGAAATTTGCAATACTATAAGTGTAATAATAATAAAAATTAGCAACAATGAGTTTTATTATAATGTGTGGACATAAAAAGAACTAAAAAAATTCAAAAATTCAAAAATCTTCATTGAATAGGACATTACATATCTCTTTTAATTGTCAAAGAGGAGGGGGTAGGAAAGCAGGAAGGAAACACACATTGTCATGTTGGTCACCCCAGGGCCGGAGCACATCCACCCCACGCCGACAACGGCCGGGCCGTGTCCGACGATACCAGACAGAGCCGGTCACTGCCCGACAATGCCAAGGAGAGCCGCACCGCGCCCGACGTAATATATAATAACCTATATTATACTTAAGAAAAACCGCCTTAAACTACAGCAAGAGTAAGGCAGTCCACCAAGGCAGCACCCTTTCACGAGTATAATGCAGGGCCCAGCCATCGTCTAATTCAACCATGTTTGAGGAAAAAGGGCGACCCGGCCCCCACACCACCGCCAGACAGACCTATCTTAGCAAGACCTACTTGATGACCAGCCAGCATTTAGTACAACATGGAGTTCTTCAAGAAAAGGGTTAACAGATTTTTACGGGGTCGGCAACGCGTGGGTAATGCCCCTGGTATTGCAAACGTCCATAGGCTGCGGTGACTGCTTACCATCAGGCAGGCCGCAAGCTTGTTTGCCAACTTAAAGGTATAAAAAGAAAATAATAATAATAATTAAAATTCACTCTTTGGTCTGCCGACACGATCGGAAAAATGACAACAAAAAATAGCGACATCCGCCGATAAGCCGACACAATATTTTCGACGGCAGAAAATGGAAAAAGAGAAAATACGAGTTGATAAATCAACCTGATTTCGGCAGAGCATTAAACTGAAATCTCTACTGTAGCCAGATGGCGCGAATCTCCGCCATTTTTATTTTTAACACACAATTTATTGGGAAAATATAAAAGCACCATCGCGATATGATTGACGACTGCTCGAGCAGGGATGGACTCGGGTTTTCTCCTTTCGGGTTTCTTTCTCGGGTTAGGGAAAGTTCGAACGTTCGAAAGATCTGTCGGTTAAGCTATTTGACTATTGGGGGCCACACATATATTTTATTACACAGCTTTAAGTGCATTCCGGAATAAATACTATAAATGAAAGTCAAAAGCGCATCCAAATCCGTTGCGTGGTTTAAGGAGTAAGTGGATGTACAGACAAACAGACGCGGAAAGTGACTTCATACTGTGTAAGAATAAGGATACCATGGGCCCTATTTTTGAATCCGCTCGTATCCACGCGAGCGTTCGCCTTCTAATGCTTCTTTTCTATGTCTAGCAACTTACCACGGGTGTGAAAGAGATAGGTAGCGCATGCAATCGTTCGCGCAGATGCCAGCTATTTCCAAAAAAGGGTCCTATAAGCGAATGCGTCTATGCTCGATATTTTACGTGATGCGTGGATTGCGATCCTGTATCACGATATTTATCGAGTGTGTAGGACTCACGGGCCGTAATACGGATCACAGGATTTCTTAAAAATCAGAAAAGTTCGATGCGTATTAACGATACGTATCGCGATAAATATCCAGCGTGTAGCATCCGCCATAGACGAAAAAAGTCTTAGGCGTTGTCCTAATTGGCAACGTTTGTGCGACCATGATCGTGCAACGGGCGGTTTTGAGGTCTTCTATTGGTCGGTCGATGTCCGTTGTACGACCGTTGCCAGTTATTAGGACAGCGCCTAACTCCCTCCCTGAGGAAGAGAAGCTTGCGGCACGCCTTCGCCCGCTACCTCTATCACACTTAACAGCTTAACAGCTTTTTTCCAAAGCACACACCAATTCACGCCTTTTGTGTCTTTCACGGCCAATTACACCCGTAACCGGTTGAAAGCGGATAAAACCGCGCCCGGCCGATAAATGAAAACCGGATAAAAGCGGTTCCATCTGGTCGGGGTGAGGGAGTAATTGATGTGTAATTAGCCTGTCTGTTGACCACAATACAGTCATTATGTTGGGGATTTTCACTACCGTTAAATTTAATACAGAAGCGTCCCTGGTCTAGTGGTAGTGTGGTTGCGAGACGATAACCAAAGTTAAGCAACGTACGCAGAGTCCGTAAACTGGATGGGTGACCGTTTCGTAACGGGCTCGCCACTCGTTAGTTGTGCCTCCTACGTTTGCCGAGGCGAGATTGACCTAGGTCTTCCGCTGGGGACCCTGAGACTGGTTGAATAGTCACGTGAGCCGATTGGCATTTTTGAATTTCAGTTTTTAAATTATGGGTAGCACGTCATTGGATGTGCGTCCCTTAATCCCAATACCGGCAAACAATCTGATTATGGCCAATAGGCTGATGGCAGATGGAGATATGAAGGAGAAAATAAAGAAAAAGCTTTCTAAATTGTATTGTATGTATGTATGTATGTAAACTCTTTATTGCATAACAATTAAATACAAAATGCGAAAAATGAAAATTTTACAAAGCAAAGGCGGGCTTATCCCACAATGGGATTTCTTCCAGCCAACCCCATACCCTTTGAAAGGAGATCTAAAGAGCGGTGGAGGCAATACAGAGCACTTATAATTAAATTACATTTATTTCTACAGTATTAATTAACCTAAACAGAAACTCAACTTGTATTCATGGAGGCACCTAAATAAGTATTTATTTTTATGATCTACTACGTCGAAATATCGGACTACTCGTTTACCAAGGCATAAAGCCGTAAATTGTATTTTTTTTGTTATCGACACCCCGAAAAAGTAACACACTGAATTTCTATTTCAATTGAAACTCGATTCCAGTTACTTTATTTGTTGAAACATTGCAATTGTTTTTTTTAGTTTTCAACACGGTCCAATTACGAAATAGGATTACAATTCGGATACAATTCGATTGAAAATGTTTTTCCGACTGTATTATTGCTAGATTTTGCTTAGATCTGACGGTTTTAGATTTAGTTAGAAGAAGAAGATATTTTAGATAGAAGCTAGTATATTAAGATGACCAAGGCCACAATTTTTGCTAATAGCAGTGGTTATGGAGGGGTCATCATCACAGCCCGTAACAGTCCACTGCAGGACTTAGGGCCTCTCCCACGAAAGAGGAGGTTATTGCCGTAATCTCCACGCTTGGCAGGCGGGTTGGTGATCGCAGTGTTTAAATATACTAATGGAAAGGCTGCTGCCCTTTTTCCAGACTACGGAGACTTGATCTTTTGCCTCGAAAAACGTTAGTCGCCTTGTACGACACCCATGAGTGTAAGGGGTTGGTGCTATTCTACTCTGCCGGACACCACACGGCCATGAAGGGGTATTTGACAGCATTTAACAATCCATATGCACCATTAAAAACAGAAACAAAATATAGATTGTGACTTCAGCTCCTTGTGTGGCATCTTCTATGGAAAAGAGTTCGGTATAATACTAGTAACAGACGCTCTGATTAGGTTGGAGCCGACCAACCGTCAGTCGCAGTCGATACTAATCCTTACGGTGTACAAAATAAAGTCGCTTTTGGATTAATTCGGATGCGCGAGCGAGCCGACCTTGGTCGGATGTCCAACCACGTCCCCCGCACCCAAAAGCGACTTTATTTTATACTTTGTACGGATTAGTATCAACTGCAACTGACGGTTTGTCGGCTATAGCCGAAACGGAACGTCTGTTACTATGAGCTGTCCAGACTGTATAGTCTTATTTGGTGAACAAACAATACCCAAAATCACGACTTGCCGTATCAATCACGCTACGTATACTTTGTATAGATCTTCAATTATATAAGAAACACATAGAATGTGAAATTCAACTTATACTGTTGCAAATTATACAGTTAATTACATAATTCCCAAAAGCAAATGAGACAAGTCACTGTCGATATTTAAAAAGGGAGTCAAGGAGTATTATCTCTCCCTGTCTAGTCCATAACTTATATATTTATGTATTTTAGATAGCTTGTTTTAATAATATGTCTAGCTTTATATACCTATATATTATAATATAATATTCAATTATTGTGCACGTCGTATCTGCGTTACTCTAGTCTAACATCACTCTTCTGTAGGCCTGCTGGAAGAAATTTCTTTTTAGAAATAAGCAGCGCCTGTTGTGTCTTCTATACTGTTATATTTCTCTGTATATAATTATTGTGTACAATAAACAGTTAAATAAATAAATAATAAATAAATAAATAATGCAGCATGGACAGATTTTAGTTTAATATCTGGTACGCCACTTCGTGTATCCACGATGACGACACGAATTCTATTCAGATTTATGGCCTGAAAATTACAAAACTTTGATAGACAATTGAATGATATTCTCAAACTTTATGCTGAGGGATTTTTGGTGGAGAATTCTTGATGCAACAATTCCTGAAAGGCTTAGCGAGAACTTCCTAACTTTGCAAAGAACAATGTAGTGACAGGCGATTACGAAAGGCCTCACAAATTGCCCTTCTGGCTGAATGGGTAGATGGATATTGAAAAGGAGCCTTATAATTATTGTCTTAAAGAAAACTTGCAGCTGACTTTTTAGAATTGTGATAAAACTTCGTATTATTTTATCTACACTCATAGCCTAATGTTTCAATTTCATATTCGAAAACAGTTGTTTAAGGATACACTTTTTTCACGCCAGTCTAAAAAATTTAAAAAAATTACTTTCCAATACAGCATTTCCCATACTATTTTCATTACAGCTGTATCGAAAAATATTTTTTTTAATAATTATGCAACACTTTTCTTTTATAAATTTTTGTCGGGCGCCGGGACACGGCGAAATGTAGGCTGAATACCTAAATGTCTTCAACAAATTTAAAATTCAAATTCAAAATTCAAATTTTCTTGTTTATATTTGTATGTTATTATTTTCCCGCTAAACGGTATATTTTTCCTAATTGTTCTAATTTGTGTATGTGCATGTTTTTTCTTGTTTGACGAAATAAGTAGATAAATGTGAAAGTAGAGAAGTGAATTTCCCGCCGCTTTGATATCCTCGACGCGTAGATACAACAGAACTGGCTCGCAGCTTACTTCCAGCAAAGTTGAGAAAATTATAGGTACTAAATTTTGACACGAAAATATGAGTGTAGATAAAGTAGTGTACGCAAATACATATAATTAGGTATTAAAACACTCGTGTCAAACTATTATCATGATAAACAGACCCTCATGTTTTAATACCCCCTTTTATATGACAGTTGCATAATGCGGCCGCGGCGAAAAAGCCCTTCACTTCGAGCGCGCGGCTTACGTCACAACTACACCGCCGCGCGCCGCGCCGATGCATTGCACCGCCGCCGCGCCGCGCGCCGTATGACTCACGGGTACCTACGCTACGCTTATAATTATTGTGTATTGTTGTGCTTTGCTTACGCGCTTCTACTAGCATTGGCGTAATGATTTGTTCTGGCTGCCAGCTTGAGTTGCTTCCCTATGAGGACTGCCTGCGATGTATGGTTGAGTCCTGCGGTAAATTATACCACCTTCTATGCTGTATTAGGGCTCCTACTGAGGCTGAGAAAGCCGACTGGGTATGCCCCGAATGTTCCATAGCTGCAAAAAAAGTCGGACCAAACTGCAATATAACTGTTGGCACACCCACCTCCTTAAAAAATGTTACAATTAGGAAGAAAACCGTACTCTTACCTGTACCTGGCGCTAGCAAGGTGATCACCGCGACTCTTGATGAGTCGACGCTGCAGTCTTTGGAAGGAACAACTGTGTTGAAACCTGATGACATTGCTCTCGACGGTCAGGACAATTTGAATGCAACTACTAGGAGTGGCGACGCCGCCCTTTTGATTAACTCGTTGGAGGTTCAGGTACTGCGTCAACAAATGACCATGTTAACGGAGCAATTAGCGGACGCGGTATCCGCCATAGCGCACTGCCGTACAGCGCTCACTCTATGTACCGATAGGTTGAAAACTACCGAGGAACGTCTCGAAAAGGCACTTAATGGGCAATGTTTGTGCCAATGCGCTCCTGTTTCCAATGTGGACGATGTGGAGAATAGCCCAGACAAGGCCAAGCCGAAGCGGGTACGAAAACGGAAGAGCGAGAAACCTTGTTCGACTACAGCTACTGTTATTCCAGCGATAAAGAGCTCCGAAGTCAATAAAGTGGGTGATACGCCAATATCGGTGGTGCTTGATGAGTCCACTATCGCCCCTGAAAAATCGCACACTCAAGGACCTCCAGTCGAACATCCTCCTGAGAGCCCTCCAGATTCTCCGACTAATTCTAGGGATGAATGGAAAGAGGTGCGCCACCGGAAATCTAGGCGTAACGAATATGTTCGTGGTATCGCAGGACCTAGCATCACCACACTAAAAGCCGTGGAGCTACGAAAGCAGATCCATTTGTGGAACATGATCTCGGAAGCGGACGAAGTTCACAATTATTTGCGTCAATTATTTCCGGATGCACATTGTACCGTAGAGGAGCTGCGACCTAAAGGCGACTACAAATCCTACAAAATCTCCGTGCCAGTGCAGTATTTCGACCGGTGTTTATCAGCTGACGTGTGGCCTAATAACGCGAGGGTAAAAGCTTGGTTATTTCGGAGACGAAGACGCAGCTCTGAATCCATCAAGGCCACAAAAACAAAATAACGCAGTTGGATGCATTAATATTGCATACCAAAACGTGAGAGGCCTGAACACTAATGGCAGATGACAGTACTGCAGACGCTCGTTATACTGGCCGTGCGAATATCCCTCGTTCCGTGGTGTCGGAAAGCCGAATAAGACTTGTGTCAGAGATTGAACACTCCTTGGAGCAAGTTGCTCACTGGGGCAGATTGAACCTGGTGGAATTCAACCCCTCTAAGACGCAGGTCTGCGCATTTTCCGCCAAAAAGGATCCTTTTGTCATGGTGCCGCAGTTCCAAGGAACATCCCTCTCCATCTCAAAAAGTATCGGGATCCTTGGTGTCGACATATCAGACGACGTACGGTTCCGAAGTCACCTGGAGTGTAAGGCTAAACTAGCCTCGAAAAAACTTGGTGTGCTTAACCGGTCTAAGCGATACTTCACCCCAGAACAGCGTCTGTTGCTGTATAAGGCACAGGTGCGGCCACATATGGAGTATTGTTCCCATCTTTGGGCTGGGGAAACCGCCGACCTGCTTAATCACTTAGATTCTATACAGAGGCGCGCCGTACGAATTGTCGACGATACCGTACTGACAGGCAAGTTGGAACCACTGGCTGATCGAAGGGACTTTGGCTCCCTGTGTGTGTTCTACCGGCTGTACAATGGGGAGTGTTCTGAGGAATTATTTGATCTGGTGCCCACAGCACAATTCCGCAATCGCACCACCCGCCGTGGGCTGGGTACTCATCCCCATTACGTGGACCCTCTAGTGGTGTCCACGCGAAGATTCGAAAGAACGTTTCTCGCTCGTACGATTCGGATGTGGAATGAGCTCCCAGCAACGGTGTTTCCTTTGGTCTATGACATGGGATCGTTCAAGAGGTATATTAGAGGTCTCCTTAGAGGCGGGCAACGTATTGGTAGCACCCCTGGTGATGCAGATGTCCATAGGCGGCGGTGACCACTTTCCATCAGGTGGCCCGCACGCCTGTTTGTCTGCCGGATAACATAAAAAAAAAAAAACTAAATTGGTTCATTTCAGAAACAGCTTATTAACAACAAGCAATGACATCGTCGCTGTTACTGAAACTTTCCTAACGGGATCAGTCGACGACGCCGAGGTGGTTTGCGGAGGTTGGAGTCTGCTGCGCCGCGACCGCACCACCGGTCGCGGTGGTGGCGGGGTGCTGCTATCGGCTCGTCCCGGCGTGTCGCTGCAGCACCGGCCGGAACTGGAGACCGACACTGGTGAAGACCTTTGGGCTTCGTGCATCATTGCGAGTGTCACTTGCTACCTGTGCGTCGTGTACATTCATCCTCGTGCCTCCGTTGAGGAATACATGAACTGGTTTCTTAAGCTTGAGTCAGTTGTAGATACTTTAAAGGGAATTGTCATTGTCATGGGTGACTTAAATCTTAACCCTAACTATTCGAATAATGATGTTTTGTGTTATTATAATTATTTTTTGACTGTATGTGGTTTGACAGAGAAGAATAACGTGGTGAATTCGCATGGAGGTAAATTAGATGTGGTGCTGGTGTCGGAGCGTGCCTGTCGTACGGTAGTTACCGAAATAGATGGAGGAGGACTTGTCCCGCGCCGTGACGCATACCATCCACCACTGGACATTAGCATCACATTTGCAATCGGGTGCCGGGCGCGCTCTAAAAAGATTGAGCCGAGCAACATAAATCGATGCGAAGACTGGAACTTTTCCAAAGGAGATTATAGTCTCCTATATAGTCTTATATCACTTATTTCTTGGGATAAGGTATATACGGCTCTTAATGTTGATGACGCTTTGGACTCATTCTACTGCATTCTCTACGACATCTTTGACAAATGTATACCTAAAAAGGCTAGATCTACTTCTGCAAATAGGACGTATCCGGTTTGGTTTACATCTGACCTAATTAGGGACATCAAACGCAAAGCAGTCTTTCATCGCGAATGGAAGGCTCATGGCTGTAAAGAGTGTTATGCTCAGTTTGCTTATCTTCGAACTGATATAAAAAAACGTTCCCTACTAGCGTATGATACTTATATTCGACACATCGAGAATAGGATTAAGGACAATCCCCGAGCGTTTTGGCAACATATAAGTAGTCTCAAATCCAAGGCTGGCTTTGAAGCTAAAGTCACCTATGAAGGCAAATGCTTTACCGGCAGTGGGGCAGCACAGGCATTTGCTTCATTCTTTGCTAGCGTATTTCTACCCGATGTTCCACTTCTTGATTGCGAAAAGATCTGCTCAAATGACAAAACTGCATCTGCCAATTATATTAGTATTACGGAAATTACTGTCAGGGAAGTTGAAAGGGGCATAAATAAACTCAAACTTTCGGTTGGTCCCGATCATGTACCTGCGTTTATAATAAAAGGCTGCAAAGATATGCTCGTGGGTCCTATTTGCCATGTTCTTAATTTGTCGTTGTCCACAAGTGTTTACCCACAACGCTGGAAAACTACCCGCGTCACGCCGATTCCCAAGTCTGGTGACTCTTCCGATGTTACGAATTGCAGACCCATAGCGATTCAGTCGTCTTCGGCTAAGCTATACGAGTATATTCTGCATAATCGTATATCTTCGCAGATTAAACCTTATTTGTGCGAGTCTCAGCATGGGTTTAGGTCAAATAGATCGGTTGATACCAATTTAGTGACATTGGTCAACAAGATATCCGAAAATCTGGATCGAGGGGCTCAAGTTGATGTCCTTTACTTCGACTTCAAAAAGGCGTTTGACCGGGTGGATAATGATGTGTTGCTGGGTAGGCTCTGTGCTATTGGTTTATCACCACAGTTGCTGCAGCTCTTTGCCAGCTACATGTCTGATAGGCAGCAGTATGTACGCCATGGTTGTTTCCTGTCGGATCTCTATCACACACGTTCAGGTGTAAGCCAGGGCTCTGTACTGGGTCCGCTTTTATTTAACATCATGATTAATAACCTGACATCTGTTCTTAGCTCAGCTGAAGGTCTGCTCTATGCAGATGACCTCAAACTCGTTCATGTCGTGGATACAGTGTCAGATTGTAATTCCTTGCAGAATGATATCGACGCGGTACTGGAATGGAGCGTTGAAAATAAACTTCTCTTCAATCCTGATAAGTGCTGTGTGATATCATTCAGCAGATCTAAAACCCCAATAATTGCTCAGTACATGCTTGGCCATGAAGTAATTAGGCGCGTCTCGACGGTCAAGGATTTGGGCGTCACATTCGACACAGCCTTTAGCTTCCACGGACATATTAGGGACCTTGCTGTGGGGTGTTACAAAAGGTTAGGGTTTGTAATCAGGAATGCCAGAGAATTTCGCGATCCCGCAGCAATCAAGTTAGTTTATATTGCCTTGGTTAGATCAAAGCTGGAATCGTCATCGATAGTGTGGAACCCTTACCAATGTACTTACGCCTTGCTTCTGGAGAAGATTCAAAAGGCATTCCTTCGTTTTCTCTACAAAAAAATTTATGGGTATTACCCTTTCTTGTACCCGACTAAATTTCTACAGGGGTTCCTTGGCTTTAATTCTCTAGAGGTAAGGCGTAATTACTACCTTTTGGTAATGGTTTGTCGTATTTTGCGTGGTGAGTCAGACTGTCTTAACCTGGTGTCTAGAGCGGTACGACTATTTGTACCTCCGGTTCCCAGGGTTCAACTCAGACCACGCCAGCCTAGTCTACTCGCTACTCCCGCGGTCCGAACCGTTTCGCACGCCAATTCACCCATTGTTCGAGCCTTGGGTATGCTCAACGCGCTCCTGGCATCGGCACCCGAGTGTGACTTATTTGACTGGCGATGGATGGATGTGTGCAAGGAATGCCTGAAGTACTGCGAGAGGATTAATTAATGATAATGTTTTGTAATAGATACTGATATACCTTTAGCTTTCAGTGAATTGGTTTATACTGTAATACTGTAAAGTTGTTTTAAATAAATAAATAAATAAATAAATAAATAATAGTAGTTTATGCAACTGTCATATGAAAGGGCGTATTAAAACATGAGTGTCTGTTTATTATACGAGGCGTAGCCGAGTTGCAGTTACGTTACAGCTGTAATGAAAATAGAATGGGAAATGCTGTATCATAAAGTATTTTTTTTTAATTTTATAGACTGGCGTGAAAAAAGTGTATCCTTAAACGTCTGTTTTCGAATATGTAATTGCAACATTACGCTATGAGTGTAGATAAAGGTACTTTATTTATACTTAAGTTAAAGTTTTCAGTTTATTGACTGTCCATTGACTATAATGATAGTCATTTTTCTTTTACTGGTGGGGCAGAGATAGATATCAAAATCTATTTATAAAATATAACAAAAATTAACTAACCAAAACTAGGTTAATCAAAAACTAAATTTTACATAAAAATTGACATTTGTTGACATAAATTTACGGTGACAAGTTTTTAATGCTTAATTATCTTGTGGATTTGTAAATTTTTATTCCGAATATTTAGCAACTGTGAATCTGCTGTAATACTGTTTGTGCAAATTATTCCTGAATAAAGAATAAATTATAACCTTCAGTTAGTCTACAAACTATCTCTTTAATCAAATAAGTTAAGTAACCAAGCAAGTCTAGACTTGGACGCCAGTGCCTCACTGTCTAATTGAATTATGTGGTTCCGAAGTAGAGACGGGTTGTCCGACTCGTCCACGAGGTATCGGGTTTGAACCCCAGTGCCGCCATGAATATTTTCTGAGTTATGTACTTTAGTTGAACACTAACCAATGCTCATTCGGTGAGGAAAAATATCGTGATGAAACCTGCACATTATGGCGACTGAATGTGTAACCGTGATCCATTCTGGGCCTCAAGTCCGCTATTTTAGTTATCTCACAATTTAATTGCGATTCGATTACAATATGTTGATTACAACTTGAGACAAATTGGGTATTCTGCAAAAACTTGTAGGTAAGCGCTAAATTTGTAATCGAATCGATTCTTAATCGACGCTCTCATCGGTGTTGCCTTTTACAGTGTAGGTACCTATCAAGAGACTGAACAAAGGAATGTACGATTGATTTGGTTTAATTTTTTTAATTATATAAATATGCTTGGACAATTCACACATCGCTATCTAGCCCCAAAGTAAGCAAAGCTTGTGTTGTGGGTGCAAGATATCTGATAAATTTTAAATTGGCTAATACCGGACACCACAGCGAACAAATATATAGGTATAGAAATACCTATATTAGTTATGTTCCTTTTCCTAGAAAAATATATTTAAAGTTCCAATACGAACTAAAGCCCATAAAAAGGCTCGAGAGGATTTTGGCAGTTCTCAACAACAAGTAAAAAAGTTTTAATGGCAATAACGTAGCAGTAGAACCACAGATAGTTCAGTCCATAGACAACTACAGTGGCGCCAACATATGTGTTCAGTAAACGAAATTGGAACTAAGGTTTTGTGCTAAAATTACAGTTTGAAACGCCTACTTTTTTTTTCTTCCTAAATGGACCGCGCGCGGTTAGCGCATTCAGACAAAACGTCGCGTAAATATCTTGAATATTTTGTATATTGGAAGATTAATAGTTTTCTTTAGGATTTGGGGGCGACGGGATTTTTTTTGTTTGTTTTTTTTTTAATATTTACATAATTAGAGAAACTAATATTTACAAACGAAAAAGAAATTTTGAATTTACGATTACAAAAGGAAGGGGATTAGTCATAAATGGACTAGGTTGTGTGAAGGTAAATTAAAACTAAAGTACTTACACACATTTCTATAATAAATACCTACATATTATTTACAATTGAGACTAAATTACGACTCAAGTACGAGTAAAACACTTATTTTATTTATTTAGTACACAGGCGGACTTATGAAGTTCATTAGTGCTTGTGAAAGCCTAAATTGTATAAACGTATTTGATTTGATTTGAGGCAAATTGGGTATCCTGCCAATTTAATCTACAGAGTCGTCACTTTATTTGACTCTCAGATTGAATTAATGAATGAAGTATTTATTATTTCCAGGCACCACTATACACAGATAAGAGAAACAAATGACATATAATCTAATTTGGTTACAATAAGGACGTAATCGATTAGGAGCTGCTGCGATGGGGCTTGACAATGAAGGGACCTCACTCAGCATCAGCCGCGAGCGGCAGTAGTACCATCTCCGATAGTCATCATCATCATATCAGGCGAAAGACGCCCATTACTGGGGATAGGCCTCCCCCAGAGATCTCCACAAAGGCCGGTCCTGTGCCTTCCGCATCCAGCTGGTACCTGCGATCTTTACCAGGTCGTCGGTCCACCTTGTGGGAGGCCTACCCACGCTGCGTCTTTCGGTACGTGGTCGCCATTCGAGAACTTTACTGCCCCATCGGCCACCTATTCTTCGAGCTAAGTGCCCTGCCCACTGCCACTTTAGCCTGGCAATCAATAATAATATTTGGAACACACCTAAAATAGGTTTCACCATTGTAATGTACATTTTAATTTATTTGTTTGACATTCATAAGTGCATGTATAGCTTAAACTGAATAAATTATTTTTATTATTGCTATTGACTATTGGAATCCTTAAGGACTATGTCGGTTACCTTGCAATCACGTTTAAACCAATCGGAGGAAGACAGCTCTGGCTCTGGCTTGCTGTGACTGGTCCACACTCAATTTTATCAAAATGGCGGCGTGCTATCGGAGATCGGCGATACGGCTGCGGGAGCCGCGGCGCTGGTTTTCCGTGAGTCCTGAAGAGTGAAGTCCGGATCATGGTAGCCGAAGGTGGTCGAAGCCAAAATTTCTAGAGTCCGAAATTTTGGTTTCCTATATTTGGGGATTTGGGCATCGTATAGCGTTGTTTCTGTTACTCTCGTGCCCTAAAATGGACGTAATTCTATGAATAATACCTACATTCCACTTCGATCTTGCTCTCTGAATAAGTTCGTGGTTGTATTGTGCGATTGACGTTTTAATTATTATGCCATTATTAAAAGTGCGGCGACTAAAACTTGAGGGCAATGGGATAGTGTTAAAAATTCATACGTTTGGATCGCAGCCAGGCTCGCAGCTAGGCTCCGTATGCTGATAGCTAAAGCATAAACAGAACGACCCCATGTATGTTGGAATCTATACTATTGTCTCTAAAATAAAAAAAATAAAAGTCTTGGCGTCAATGTCCCGGTTGTGCTCAAAGTGAGGGTACGCCTCGACCATGATCCAGGATTAGCAACTAGGCTTTTTCAGATTTACCTTTTTGGCAACTAGTTTTTTTTTTGTTTATGTTATCCGGCAGACAAACAGGCATGCGGGCCACCTGATGGAAAGTGGTCACCGCCGCCTATGGACATCAGCATCACCAGGGGTGCTACCAATGCGTTGCCCGCCTCTAAGGAAACCTCTAATATACCTCTTGAACGATCCCATGTCATAGTCCAAAGGAAACACTGTGGCTGGGAGCTCATTCCACATCCGAATCGTACGAGCGAGAAACGCTCTTTCGAGTTGCTTAATAAGAATAAATATTGTTATATCACAACTAGTTGCTATGAAAGACTAAAGAAATCCTCGTAGATAACTGGTTGTGAAACAGTTGGCGGCCGAAAGGCTAGGGCTATCTGACCTCCGCGACCCTCTTAATAGACCCTGACCAGAGTGGATCTATTTACGCATTCAGTCGCCTGCATGTGCAGGTTTCATCACTATGATTTCCCTCAACGGAATATAAATAGAAGTTTAGTTATTGTCATTACAACTTCATAATGGTGACAACCTGAGTGGTTCAGTTGGTTAACATGTTGGTCTGCCATGCTGGGTCTAAATGTAGTATGTATAAGTATATAAGTAGTTTATCAGTTATCTAACACCCATAACACAAGCTTTGCTTACTTAGGGGCTACATGGCGATGTGTGAATTTGTTCAAGTATTTTTTTATGTCATCTTTATGTATTTGACTTGACTGTATGTACTTTTATGTCACATATTTATTGTTGCGCTCCCGTGCGGTACGCGACGCCCGGGGTCCGCCGTCATAATAAATTTAATTTCAAAAGAATTAAATCACTGTTAAACCGTGAAATAATAAAATAAATAAAAAGAATAAAATAATACGAAAGCGAAAGACAAAAACATCACGATCACGCCCCAACTCGCATCGACAGGACTTTTATCGTATCTATCAAGGCGATAATACAATCAACGATAAGGCCGCCGTTCGCAGAAAGGTTGCTCTCAACGTGGTGGTGGCACTGACTGACAGGTTGATTAAACCAGTTTCGCTTTTCCCGCGCTTTGGACGACGCAGGTGGGCCGGCTGGTGCGTGCGGGTGCACGTAATCCGAATTCTACAAATGCTTTTCCATTTTCAGCTTGAAAAGTGTTTTTTTTTATTTTATAGGTGCGGCAGACAATCAGGCAAGCGGGCCATCGCCGCGGAGCGCTGGTTTATCATCGCATGACCAAGAGGCTGGCCAGTACTTTGGATCAGCGAGGCAATACAACATCACTATTAAATAATAAGACAGAGCTGAGTATTTTATTAAGCGCAAAACTCACTCCCACCGATGCTGCAACTTCTGTTTATCCAGGACTAGTGGGCCAGGCGCGACTTCGTTCGCGTGGCGACCTATCCATACCCTACACTTACCTTACACCTACCCTACAGTGCTGCCCTATACTGCTTAAAAACTTTTTTTATGTTATACGGCAGACAAACAGGCCAGCGGGCCACCTGATGGAAAGTGGTCACCGTCGAATATGGACATCAGCAACACCAGGGGAGTCACCAATGCGTTGCCAGCCTCTGAAGAGACCTCTAATATACCTCTTGAATGATCCCATGTCATAGTCCAAAGGAAACACTGTGGCTGGGAGCTGATTCCACATCCGAATCGTACGAGAGAGATACGTCCTTTCGAACCTTCGCGTCCTTCGTGTTCGAAGTTGCTTCTTTCCTTTTTAGCCCCCAACGAAACAATTAGGACCCGATTTTACGTCGCCGCTCACAAACCGGACAGCACCGCGTAGCAACCGGAAAGAAAACATGCAGTCTACTATATTGGCGCTTAGGCGCTTGTTGACGGTTAATGAAGCGCGAACGATTCTATTGTGAATGTAAGTTTGCCTGTTACTGGATTTACATTTTGGTTACATTTACATTTATATGTATTAGTGTATATATTTGGTATTTTAGATGTAGGTATTAGTGTATTTGTTTATTATAACTGTAAATAATTTATGTGTACCTTAATAAATCCATATATTTAAGTGTTAAAGATCTTTCATGTATTATTTCAATGTAACAAAAAGTGTAAATCTGTTGGCAAATAAAATAAATAAATAAAATAATACGACGCGGTGAGTACAAGTCAATTATTTGCTATTTGAACGGCTTCTCAGGAACTTCATTTGAATGAAGTGATAGAGATTGGTGATAGTTTTTTTTAAATGTGTTATTGGACCAAATAAAGATACGTCTATGTCGATGTCTATGTCTATAAATAAGGTCACTAGTATCCGCGATATGTAAGTACCTTTTACGCCATATTCATTATTGTCCTAACATGCCGCCGATAAGGAAGCTACTGATGAATAGACACCGACGCACCCTTACGGCCCTTATCGTGAGTCTTTATGTTAATACGTTATTTATTAACATAGTTCCTTGGTGACAAGTCACAGTGATACTACCGTGACGTTATTTAGCACTTGTTTCTAGTGAAGTTCGTGAGAGGCCGTACTATTATAGATATTTCAACTCAGTTGTGCGCGCGGCCCTATGTGTGGGTAACCCAGACACGTCACAATGACGCCACGCCATTGGCACGCCAAGTGGTCGCGTCACTGCCACATAAATGAAAGCTGTATATTTACAAGCGCATGCACACATAGCGCCGCGCGCACAACTGAGTTGAACTATCTTTACGAATCTCAGGGCGAGGCACCACGACTAAATGGGTGGCTGTGCGGGCGCTGGGCGCTTGCTGACAGACAATAAAATGAAGTTTCTATCATTGCTCATTAGTACACCAACCATAACCTAATCGACAGAAAAAGTAGGATTACCAGACGAGTTTATTTAAATTAAAATATTTTCTAAGCTACCAAGCGTCGAGCAGTTACAGTATCCGATTCGTAAGCCAGAGGTCCCGGGTTCGAATCCCGTTCTGGCCATGTACCAATGACTGTTTTCTGAGTTATGTACATTAGTTGAATACTAACCGATGCTCTTACGGTGAGGGAAAACATCGTGATGAAACCTGCACATTCAGGCGACTGGATGTGTAACCATGATCCAATCTGGTCAGGTTCCCCTGGTATCAGGGTCATGGAGGTCAGATGGCAGTCGCTCCACTGTATTACCTGACCTGCCAAATCCTGGATCATGGTCAAGGTGGACCCCGGGCCCTCGTACGCGAGAGCACAACCGGGACATTAACGCCAAGATGATGATTTTCTAAACTACCAAACCGATTTTAATGAAATAAAGCTAAGATTCTTGTAAATGAAACTAATTTTCAAATAGAAAAAACCGCATCCAAATTGGTCCATCCGTTTGGAAGCCACGATACCAAACGCAAAGCAAACACTCGTCAAACTTATAAGACCTCTCTTTTTTCGTCTGGGGGTCTGTATTAGCTCTTATGCAAATAACGTAAACGCCAACAAATACATACAACATCGACGCAACATCATCCCTAATACGATCGTCATTTTAAATTTCAAACCGAAACGCGAGCTCGCTATATTTCCGAATGGAAAACATGAAAAATTCCGCCAATATCTCCTGTAAATCGGTAGCAAATCGCTGGCTTTCCCACTTTCCGTGGAGACCTATTTCACAATTCCTTACGACACTGTAAACCCGCACTGGATGGGTTCCAACCTACTCTACACTCCGGAGGGAAATGATCTCCAGGCTCTACCTAGAGACGCCTATCGTGCTGTTTGTAGAGCACGTCGATGTACTAGTTTTAAAATGTGGAGCGGGTGTAAGATTTGTTTTATTGTTTGTTGTCATGTACGCAGTTGTTGTTGGAATCTCTACGAACGGCTTCGTTATTTTAATGTAAAATAAAAATAAAATTATCTTTGCGTTAATGTCCCGGTTGTTCTTTCGCGCACGAGGGCCCGGGGTCCGCCTTGACCATGATCTAGGATTTGGCAGATCAGATAATTACAGTGAAGCGACTGCCGTCTGACCGTGACCTTGCTACCAGTAGGTTAATTTCGTAACTCTGTTGCTAACAATTCTCTTAAGCCAATGATTGACATAGGTACTTTCGCGATTACGTATACTTGATTTCATGTGTTCAGTTGCTAACAGAGTCCCATTGCAATAAACTGAAACTATTAAATCGATCATACGCAATCGTAAAATTAATAATTTCGATAATTGAATTTAGATAATTGTTAGCAACAGAGTTACGTAGTTGGCCTACAGTGGAACCAGGCCAGATTAGATCATGGTTACACATTCAGTCGCCTGAATGTGCGTGCAGGTTTCAACACGATGTTTTCCCTCACCGTAAGAGCATCGGCTAGCATTCAAATTGAAAAGAGTCATTGGTACATGGTCGTAGTGGGATTTTAACCGCTCAGAGTGCCTTCGTAATTTTAATAAACTTGACCTTTATCAAACTTGACACTTTCCCAACTTGCCACCTTTTTCTGAACTTTATGAAAGTGGTGTTAACTTGCCTTCTTTGTAACATTTTCTTTTCCTAACTTGTAATAAATTTGTTTCAACTTGCCCCTTCACGAGTGGCAAGTTACAATATTATCCTTTCTGTATATTCACTCAAAACTCTTTTACAACGACGTTTATTGCTGTTTTAATTATTTTTGGTGAAATTTTGCACTGTTGTAGCTTATATCCCACAATACGACGAATGGTTCAGTGGTCAACATGCCACGCATAAGGTCCCGGGTTCGATTCCCAGCCGGGCAGAAATTGAAATGATGAATTTTAATTTCTGTTACGGATCTGGGTGTTCTATGTATAACAAGTATGTATTTAAAAGTATATAAGTAGTACATAAATTACCTAGCACCCATAGTACAAGCTTTGTTTAGTTTGGGGCTAGATGGCGCTGTGTGAATTTGTCCACGATTATTTATTTATTTATTTAATAATAAAATCGTTCAACCACAGGTGCGTTTCACTGTGACCCTGTCATGCCTGTAATTGCGCTAGCTACCTTACCACGCATTGTTGCTTGGCGGCAGAAATAGATAAGGCGGTGATACTCACCCAGGTGAACTCCTCAGGCTTGACAGAGTCCAACCACCTGATAAAAAGAAGGTTAGATTACATATCCAGTCAAAGAAAGCTTCGTACATCGATGTCTGCAGTTAAGTATTGCAGATTTAGTGTAAACATACTACTCTTCGCATGCTCTATCACTAAGTTTCACTTGCTCTATCTACATAGAGTGAGTCTCTAGAGAAATACGGGCTGCAGTAGAGCGCGTAGAGTCTCGTTTGTCGTTTCGTTGTTCTTTTAGAAATATTACAGTGCTACAAGATTCATTTGGAATATGGATGAGGGCGTAAGTGTGAAGCATTAATGCCAGCTTTCTGCCACAAGTGACGCTTTACAAGATGGTGGGATTAGTTCTGATTTCGGCAAATTTGAAATATAATCCTATAAATACAACAGACAGAGTTTAAACAAACAAGAGGTACAAAAAAATATTTACAGAACCATAAGAAATAAACTAATACTGAAACTAAAACATTAGAAAATAAAAAAGTCATCCATATCACTTCCGGAATGGTGCCCAGGAAGCGGGCAACGTTGCCTTCTTAGATAGCCAAACTTATCATCTGTCCGAGGAACGAGCCAGCTCTCCAATCACCTGTGGCGTCTATTAGCTTTTTTTTCTAAATCTATGAATGATGAATCTTTATTGTTATCATCATATCAAAGAAATGGTTTTGTTCGGAGTCTCGTTGCGCCATCGAATCGGAAATGAGGAGATCCGCAAGCGAGGTCACCGACAAAGGATAACCTGCGACATCCTCACAATCTAGTAGGCATTGTAGGAACGCCAACTACGAATTTCAACTATCTGCCATTGATTTGATATGAACAGATACCTTCTCCGAGCCTCTATCTGACAAACTAATCGGTTTACTTCGTCAAAATGGAAAAACAGCAATTGTTGTATTGCACAACATATAATAACAACGACACAAATACACAGTGCTTTTCAATTCATTATTGCAAATCGAAAATTCTCTTTGACCTCAATGGTTATAAACTATTTTAATTAGCTCTCAGTTTGAGGTGAAATTGGGAATATACGGGGCAGAGATGACTTTAGAGGTAATAGAAGCGAGGTTTGAGACCGGAACCGAACCTAAACTGATAGCCCCAGCCCCATGTGATGTCCACTTTACATTACGTGACAGTCCACTGGGCTTGAGCCTACTCTATATTAGTGGAGGGTCCTGTCTCGAGATCGCAGTGTTGAAAATATTCAACAAAAAAAAGGCTACTGCCCATCACACTAATTCAATTGTTTATTGACTAATGTTCTTTCACGCGAACTCATTTATATTATATCTACAATTTAAGTCATATATTGGTGTTTTTAACCTCCTAAATAGAAGGGTTATAAGTCTGTCGTCTGTATCTGTGTGACTGTGTGTCAGTGTCTGTGGCAAGATAGCTCTCAAATAGATAAACCGATTTCGATGGCGTTTTCTTTACAGTGCTCACATAGGTTGGGTTCACTATTTTGTACATTATAAATTACGTAATTATTCACATGTTACTCATAATTAAGCCCTTAGTTTGTAACAGAACATTATGTAGTGGTACCTATGTGTATAACTTAATACCTACTCATGTAATTGTATTACTACGAAGCTACATAAATTTAATGTTATTTTAAATTAATATATTTTTATTAAAGGAATTTAATCGACAAGGTTCTTAGTTATGTTTCTTTAATATTTGATTGTATGTAGATTTTGTCGAAGACTTCCCAAAATCTGTCGCTTAAGGTAGGTTATTAGAATAATAAGATTGAAGATAAACGAATAACTGTATTGTACCGAAATTTGGTCCCAAAATACCGAACCCGGCCTCTATCCCGGAGGTAACCGCAGTCCGTCGGTTGGCCTGCTCCGGTCCCATTGGTTTTAATTTTCACTTTGTCATCATAGCTTGGGCGGCATTCGGGCTGAATTTCCTACTCGGAACGTTCGGAAATTTCGAATTGTTCTCGCCGGTTTAGTGTTGCCAGAATTCCAGAACAATGTTTATTTATTAATTTATTTTTTGGAGTGTTGGTACCTTTTAAAACAAATAAATAACTATGAGTTGACACAGTCAAGTCAATTATAGGTACTCGCATAACCACAGACTAAAAATATAGTTGAGCACTCAAAACACATATTGCAAAAAAACGACAGAAATAAATAAATAAAAAATGTGAAGAAGAATAATAAATAGACATATAAAAACAATTTTTTTATGTACTTAGGTATGTTTGCTTAAAAAACATTTCTTATTATTTTCTGGAGTTTTCGTCGAAAATCGACTAATACGATAAGAAACACGAAAAATCTATCCTAATATAAAGAGAAAGCGAATTAAAGTCACCGACATAGCCCTACGGATTGCCAGGCTAAAGTGGCAGTGGGCAGGGCCCATAGCTCGCAGAACATATGGCCAATGGGGCAGGAAAGTTCTCGAGTGGCGACCACGTACCGGAAAACGCAGCGTGGGTAGGCCTCAAGGTGGACCGACGACCTGATAAAGATCGCAGGTACCAGCTGGATGCGGAAGGCACAGGATCGGCCTTTGTGAAGATCTCTGGGGAAGGCCTATGCCCAGCAGTGGGCGTCTTTCGGCTGATATGATGATGATGATAAAGAGGAAAAGTTTGTACTAATACTAGTACTATGTTTGTAGTACAAATACCTATCTATATATCTCTTATTTGAAAAAGATTTTTGCTAGTTTCCCAACAACAAAGTGAAATTAATAAAGACAATCCCGATGTCCGGGGGAACATCTGACAACCCCAGTCGTGTTTCGTATCCGATCCGTGATATGGATGGATGTTGGTTTGCCCTCCAACACCCGGATGGATTGATTTTAATTAATTGGAAGTATGCGGGTGGTTTGGATATGAAAATGGATATTTTTTTTCGATTTCGGTAGACATTGTGGGGTGCGGCATGTAAAGCAAGTCGATATGCCGTTCCGATCCGTTCCGTTCAGGTACAACTCCAGCCAGAAATGCTTCTGCAAGGGTATATGTAGATCATATCAGCAAGAACCAGGTACGGCGTCGCCATCATCGGTGGTTCCGTCGTTTGTACTTGCATTTTGAGCAACCACGCCCAGTGGATGTCATGGGTCTCACCCAAAGAGCTGGTTTGCTCCGGATACCGCATCAGACGTGGGAGTTGTATCATGTAACGCAAGTCGGTATGCATGCAAATGTTAGCTTTTCAATTAAGAAATTGCCGTTTTGTGTAGGGAAAATAACGGACACGTTAATGTTAATATACATATCGAAAACGCAAATCTGATAAGAGTAATACTTTGTAAGTATAGGAAGTAAGATAGAAGCTAACTAGTGAACGTATAACTATTAGGCAAATATTAAAATTGCATTTTTTAATGATCCTGGCAGCAAAAAAATCAACTAAAGAGTGATTTTGACAGTATAATATGTTTTTGGCGGCCATAAAATAAAAATACCAGCAGTACTTGATCAGCAACTAAATCAAAGATTATCAGAAAATAAGTAGAAAATTATGTGGATTGCTTGATAAAGGTTGTTTGCAAAATAAATAAATAATTATTTGGTCAGCAGAATTACTCCATCGTCCAGATTGAAAATCTTTAATGTCTGCTTTTTAAAATTTATTTGCGCGAAATAATTGAAAAAATAGGAATTGATTAAAACCGTCATCCTGTCGCAGAAGGTTAAGTTGCGAGAAGCGAGGCGAAGAGCATGTTGGTTGTTATGAACCATCGCGAACCAATTCTACAATTTTTCGGAGTAGCATTTTAAAAACTGGCGCGCATCTGTAAAATCAATTAATCTTGCGATGAAATAAAATAAAATAGCAAACCAAAATTAATTTCACAGCTTATCAAAATTTTAAAAATTCACGATTTGCTGCCCTATTATTAATATTGTCACAGATAATTTCCTATGACTTCAATTTCAAGGCTGCTCAATATCACTATACTTGCTGACCAATTTACTTCTAGCATTGTGGGCTTCAGCTGACGTATGACGAGGGCCTGACACGAGTCGCTAGAATAACGCAACTTGGGTTGATATAATCCGCGCCCTACACGTTTCTACCTCTGCTCCTGTCCTAATCAGAATCTGACGTAGTCCGAATCTGACTACATAATAAACTAACTACCTCAGAATCTATCGTCCTGAGAATCTGACCGACACCGCCGAGTTCATTTTGCCGACCACTAGAAGCAGCTTAATTCACTTTGTTTGCTGACAAAACTGACCGAAACTGACCGATTATGATAGCCTTACTATTAAATATTCAATAGCACAGAAGCCTCGGTGGCTTCATGGTTAGCGAGGCGACAGTGCCGCCGTGTACCTTTTGCTATGTAAATCACCTGAACACTATACCGATGCTCTTACGGTGAGGGACAACATCGTGATGAAACCTGCACATTTAGGCAACTGATTATGTATCCATTATCCAATCTGGCCAGGTTACCCTCCCAGTCATCCTATTGACAGGGAGCGACTGCCATCTGTCTGACTCCAGACAGATGGCAGTCGCTCCATTGTATTACCAAATCCTGGAACATGGTTTAGGCGTATCCCGGATACTCGCGCGCATATCACAACCAGGTCATTGCGCCAAGATAAGTTATATTCCATAGCACACAGGTGTAAACCGTTACATACACACCTATTGTCTGTAGAATGCGGAGAGGCTGGCGACGAGACAATAGCCGCGCTGTCAACAGATGGCGCTGATCTACAGTAGCTGGACCTGGCACGGCTTGTAAACAAGAACGGTATCATATTTTCTATGATTGTGACAAAAGTATCAGCAAGTATTGGTAGGTACCATGATGATGTCAGTAGGAAGGATGATGATGAAAATTCATCATCTTTCGAGCGATCAGTCTCGCCCTCTGCTGGGGTTCGGTATCCGACTCTTTTTCTCCACTTCGCCCGATTTGCGCGCATCCGCGTCGAAGGCCATTGGTTCTAGCATCCGACTCGGCAATATCAACCCATCGCTTCTTGGGCATTCCGCCTGTTCCGACTTCTTTCCTGATACCAGCAGATAAGTTATATTCTATAGCACACAGGTGTAAACCGTCACACACCCACCTTTTGTCTGTAGAGTGCGGCGAGGCTGGCGGCGAGACAATGGCTGCGCTGTCAACAGATGGCGCTGATCTACAGTAGCTGGAACTGGCATGACTGTTTTATTTGTCATATTTTCCATGCTAATGACATCTCATCATCGATAAACTCAAAAACTACTCAACGGATTATATGCGGTTTTCATGAGGCATGACATGTCAGAGACATGAGGCAGGCCTAGGTGTGTATACTTAGTTTAGGTTATTATGCGTGCGCAGGCGCTAATACTACAAAAAATACGTAAACCTGCGTCTGTAGAATGTCACAGGTTACCTAAACCACCAGTAACCCTTAGCAGGGGCACATTGAAAACCAGAGCCATGGTACCAACCATTGCTAATACTGAGTATGACATCTTCTCATGGTACGTGTAACGATACAACATTGTGCATTGTTACTGCTGTTCATGATTTGTACCGGTAGTGCTTGATGATTTGGCAGGACATGTATTTACAGTGTTGCGACTGCCACCTGACCTCGGGGAAACTCATAACTGGTGAACCTCACCATACTGGATCATGGTTATTCAGTCATTTATTTTGTAATGTATATTTAACGCGAAATAAAACAACGATATATGAATGAATATTATCCACAAAACATGTCAATTCCAGTAAGAAATTCCAACATCCACGCGCACTATTATCCCCTTTGACAGTCTATGTGAGAGGTCGTTCCACTTGACTTTGTTAAAACACCTATTGATGTAAGCTATTCACATGTTATAGTCGTTAGCAGTCTTTGAAGTTTATATGCGAATAACTTAGCTTATGACTTTGTTATTGGTGGCGTTTAGTAGCAGATATCGTGTTTATAGCACATAATACTAATGTTAATGGCTTGTAGGTAAGTGTTGTCGTAGAAAATGTAATGAATTAAATATTTAATGACGTTACAATTGCATGTTACCAGCGACGATTAGGGCTGAATCACACCGGAATGGCAGCGGCCGGCAGCGACGCGGCGAGCACTTTCAGTGTGAAATAATTTTTGAGCGGCAGCGCGAGCGGCTGCGCGACGCCGCGCGACCTTTTTGAAGTTTTCAAGCAATACTTACACGGTTTATGGGGATGACTTACCTTTGCAGAGGCATGACAAAACAGGCGTGTCTAAACAACTTACCATGTGTGGTGAGAAAATTTGGAAAGCGTCATTTATATATTGATTTATTTCACCATACATTTGTAGCATTACAGTAGGTACCTTTTTATAAATTTTTATTTTATTTTCTATTTCGGCTAGCCAGGCATTTGACCGCCATCTCACCTGGTGGTAAGTGACGATGCAGCCGATGATGGAGCATGCCTGTCTAGGAACAGCCTATTTACTCTGGCCTTGTAGGCGTCTAGATTATAATGATCAGGGAACACACTCGCGGGTAATGCATTCCATTTCTTGGCCGTATGCATTATAAAGGTACTTAATATTAATGCACTATAAACATGACAAAGTAACAAATAGCATAGTAAGAAACTATGGCACAACTCAATGTAATTTTTTTAATAATTACGAACCAAATGCGCGGAATTAAGCCAAAAATGGACGGGTCAAGCCTAGTATTGTCATGCCAACGGACTGGCGGGATGAAGGTGAGTAGCCGGCCCTAGTTTCATGAAAAGAAAGCGCACCTTGGTATGAGCCGGGATACGCTCGGGTTACGCTCCACTCGGAATAATACAGATCGCATGCATTTGTGGCAAATGCAAACAAAGGATAGAACAGCCTATTTATTCACCTATTTATTAGCCTAGCCTTGAAGGCGTCCAGATTATAATGATCATGATGATGATGTGCATTAATTACAGGCAACTTCTATAAAATAGTGTCTACTAAGTATTATCCTCATCATAATATCCTAAGTCTCACCCTTGTCCTTTTTCAAACTTTACTTTCGTAACACATATATTTTTAATTCGTCATATTTTTCTAAATTTAAAGAAAATGGCGTCACGGTGGTGGGTGGTGGTGGTGAACATTTTAGGCATCGACATGGACAAAGACAAATGTTTATTTGGCCCAAATACACGTTTGGAATTAAAAATTGAATTTACAAAACTACTAACACTAGTATGTAAGACATACGAGTATTATTACTAACACTTGTATGTGATGTATTTGTTTGAAATGAAATTTTTCAATTTCAATTTAAAAAAACAAAACAGTAAGATTTTTATTTCTACACTAGCTCCGTAAAACAGTAGCAAATCTCCGTATTACCACATTTTAACACCTTAAAGCCCGTAAGTCAACAAAGGCCCGGTGAGTGTGCGCTACGGCGAGGTGAGCTGATTGCGCGCTCGTCTCATACGCGGGTAACCCCACCCGGCCATGTTTATTGCTTTTTTAATCCCCTATGCGAAGATGCGCAAAATTGCGGGCCGGTAAGGTGGTTCGACACCCATACTAAATTACTGTAGTCATGAAAAAATAACTTCGTGAGAGAGAGTTAGTAATTATGGTTTATATTCGTAGTAAATGGGTAACTAAAGGTTTATATTTTTAATAAACGCAGTTCAATAAAAAAAATTACCAGTGGATGCCGTTGTTTTGTGATTTCATTAGTTTTCATTTTCATTGCATTGTTTTATATTTGTTATACATGTGGATACTTATTTTCCGCTTAATTGGATACATTTACTAACGGCCAGTTGCACAAGACATAAGTACATTTAAAACGTCAAACCCTCGAAGGGTCGATCAAAGGTTATATAAAATTTGTGTGAAAATCTTTCAAACTTAGGTGAGGTGAGGCCTATGTACAGATGCATTTATTGCAATTAGCTGATGCTGGTGTAAACGTTCAGTCTAATTTATTAAAATAATAATATACCTGTTCTGTTTGAGACTGTTCAATAAGTCTTAGGGTCCTTATAGTTAGGTGTATAATGAATTGTGATTGAAACTTCAGTTAACTGACCCGTAGTCTACTGCCTATGCACTACACTGTGTCACTTTTTAGATGCTAAAAAGAAGGTAGAATTTAGTTATTTATTTATTTCACAGTTTCACACCTATGATAAAAGTCCCACGCCGTGTCTGTCTGTCTGTTCGCGATAAAATATAAACTAACAAAACTATTTTCATGCGGTTTTCACCAATAGACAGAGTGATTCATGAGGAAAGTTTTGGTGTATAATTTATTAAGATTGCTTCCCGCCGAAACCGGGGCGGGTCGCTTGTACAAATTATGTTAAAATAATTTAATTGATTTGTATAAAAAGCAAATTTATTAACTCCGACTGCATGGCCACCCGATCGCTGTTCGTCATTCGTCCCTAATTAGTCGAGTGTCGGCGCGAGTGTCGCCGCGCGGTCTCCGACACTAATTGCTCTCTCCGCACATTTCCTCCTTTTATACCGCCTCCTTTTTGGGGGTAACGAGCACCGCAATGCTGCAAACACCCGGGTAAGCCTAAGTCCTGTGATGATTAACCCCCGACGAAAAAAGAGGGGTGTTATAAGCTTTGCATCAAGTGGCCAGCAAAGAGACCACCGTCGTCAATTATAGACTTTAGCAACACCAGAGCTATCGCCAACGCGTTGCTCACCTCTATAACACATCACTTCCAAAGCATTTTACCTTTTTGACATTATTATATATGACCTAATATTGACCTAAATGTATGGACATTGAAATAAATTATTTTTAATTTAATTTAAAGCCACGGTTCAAAAAATCAGAAAACGCTGCCCATTTTCTGATCCACAGAGGACCTAGCTGGTTTGCCTCTAAATGTCGAATTCGGCGAATACTTATTTTAATCTCAGATCAACAGTGTTACTGTTAACAGGGACATGAGGTCTGTTTCGTAAACATGTGTGCGTAGTTTGGTTGTCAATAGCAACCAATAGTTTCGTTGTCAATGTGTGCATGTGTGCCCGGCGTATGCATGGCGTAGTTTTGAGTGCGTCAGTATGTTGTTCGCAGGATTTTGTATTTAATTCGTCTATACATAGTATACACTGAAGTCGCTTTTCGTGTCTGTTTGTATTTTTTATTAATATTCGTGGACAAATTCACACAGCGCCATCTAGCCCCAAACTAAGCAAAGCTTGTACTATGGGTGCTAGATAACTGATATACTACTTAAATACTGTTTTAAATACATACTTATTATACATAGAACACCCAAACCCGTAACAGAAATTAAAATTCATCATTTCAATTTCAGTCCGGCCGGGACCTCTTGTGTGGCAGACCGACATGTTGACCACTGAACCACTCAGGTCGTCTAATATCCGCTAGTTTGTAACTCCTCCTAAACTACGCAACGGATTTTAATTCGGTTTTGATCTACAGTCAGTCAATTTATTCCGGATAATTTAATGTATAGTGCGTGCATATTATAAAAGAAAAGCTGAAAAAACCCATGCGAAGCCGGGGCAGGTCGCCAGTAAAATATCTAAGATAAATTATGTAATTCTTCTCTTTCATAAATAAGTTAATTACCTAGTCTACCAACCTAGTTATTAGTTAAATAACTTAGACAACGTATCATCACTGTTTTACATCACCTTAAATAATTACAAATAAACTTTCATCTAAAATCTCACTATTTCAAATGTAAATGTAATTCTTACCTTTGAATTAAACTTGGAAATCGGGTTTAACCTTAATTTATAAAGTTACGTAAACTTGTTAAAGTTTAAAGCAATATTTCTCGCTCTCTTAATTTTGGACGCATGATTTTAAAGCTTATTCGAAGCTAGCAGCTCTCCAGTATTTTTAATTTTTGTATTTCAATTTAATTAGTTTTCTCTTACGTCTAGATTTTCGCTTCTTGGCAAAATAAATAAATCTTCTTGTAAATCTGGGAGCAAGCGGTGCGAGTCAAATTTGGCTCTGGCTAGATATGTCTTAGAACCTGATATATTATTCAAAAGGAGTTTTATGCGGGTTTGCTGCGGTGAATGGTTGGAAGAAGTAATTAATGTTGATTTTTAGACCATTGACGAAAAAAGAGGGGTGTTTAAGTTTGACGTGTGTATTTGTGGCTTTGTGTACCTGTGTGTGGGATTGTAGCTGCTGTACGGATGGACCGATTTGGATGCGGTTTTCTCTATTTGAAAGCCAATTTAACCGAGGTGGTTCTTAGCTTTGTTTCATTAAAATCGATTGTTTCTCCGTTTATAAAATAATCTTCTTTGTGTTATTATCCCGGTTGTGCTCTCGACAACGAGGGCCCGGTCCGCATTGATCATGATTTGGCGATCAGGTAATTGCAGTGGAGCGACTGCCATCTGACCTCCATGACCCTGCTACCAGGAGAACTTGAGCATATTGGATCATGGTTACACATCCAGTCGTCTGAATGTGCAGGTTTCATCACGATGTTTTCCCTCACCGTAAGAGCATCGGTTACTATTCAACTAATGTACATAACTCAGAAAACAGTCATTGGTACATGGCCGGAGCGAGATTCGAACACGGAACCTCTGGCTTACGAGTCGGATACTGTAACCGCTCGGCCACCGACGCTCTACCAGTCTTTACCAGCATGTAGGTCTATCATTCGCCCTTGCGGTTGTTTTACAGACCATTGGACAGACGGCGGGAAGCGACTTTGTTTTTGACTATGTATAGATATAGAAGAAGAAGAACAAATGTAGATGCCGTGGCCGACAGTCACCACTTTCCACCAAGTGGGCTTTTTGCCCCTTTGTCACCAAGAAAGCAAAAGCAGCACGAGTGGCCGTGTGGTGCCCAGCAGAGCAGAATAGCACCAACCCCTTACACACGCGGGTGTCGTACAAGGCAAATAATGTTTTCGAGGCAACATATCTAGAGTCTCCGTAGGCTGGAAAATGGGCAGCAGCATTTTCCATTGTCATATTTAAAAAACTGCAATCTCCAACCCGCCTGCCAAGCGTGGAGATTATGGCAACAAGCTCCATTTCGTGGGAGAGGCCCTAAGTTCTGCAGTGGACTACTATGGGCTGCTATTACGTCTAAGTAGGTAGTAAAAAAAATATAGCTATTACGTTGAGAAGCATTCTGTTTAGCAACGTCGCACTTCACAAACTTAATAAAGGCAGGTAGGTAGGTAGCTTGTCTCCGGAAACCCTTGGAGTACTCTACTAAATCTCCTTTAACTGCCTATCGAGGTGTATGCTCTAACAGCGCCCTTTGCGAGCTTTTATGCTATAATGCGTTGTTTTTATAACACTTTGTTTAATTTAGAGATAACGGGAGATGGGCCTTTTAAACCTAAGGAACTGGCGGACGCATTGCATACCACCAGTGTGTTTAAACGTTGGCTGTCGATAACAACCTAAGCGTAGACAGTAAGTTGACAGTGTTATAATGTAACTGTATTTTTATTCATTTTAAGCGTATGTTCCGGGTTTCCTACCGCGTACGTTTACCGCGTACCTTTTTAAAGGGGCATTGACATGACAGTTCAAAATGGCGTCACTTAATTCCAGTTTTGGCCGGATCTAAGTTTGTGGCAATCTAATATGAATTAGCGTTTCATATTAAACGCTAATGTGGCCTTTTAAGACTCCCAGTGGCAGAGGCACTGTTTTAGAATCGCTCGCTCCAATTCGAGCGTATTTCAACTTTGATTTTCGGAATGAAAAATCCGTTATTGTGACGCATGATGTTCATTTTCCTTATTTTTCAAGCGAACACTTTCCGTGTTTTAAAACAATATTGTCAATGTGATTTAAAACAATATTGAACTTTTCATGCAGCAAATCTTAATTCAAAACCGATTGAATTGATGGGAGCGATTCAAAAATAGAGCCCTAGGTCTGACCGTACCCCGCCATTTTGTTTGATTTTGTGCCGCGCTGTCACGCCAGTAAGGGCCGGGACACATAAACACGATACGACGTCGCGTCGTGTCGTACTACGATAGCATGTAATGTACGAATTAATCATCCATAATTAACATTTCGGCAAATATAATTAACTCTATTAAAGGCTAATTCAATATTTGCTGTATAATATATAGTTAAAAATAATCCTGTTAAAATTTGAATAATTAAGCATACTCCTAAAAGAGAACCAAAATTTCATCCGCCGCATCGTGGCACGACACGACGTCGTATCGTGTTTATGTGTCCCGGCCCTAAGGCATTCCGCACACGACGCGACAGCGCAGCGACGGACACATGCAGGATGCATGCAGGACGCATGCAGCACGCATTCACTCCGCACACGACGCGACACTGTCAAGTGACGATTTACAAAGATCATTTGGCACGTGGCCGAAATCAGAATTAACGCTGCCATCTTGTACAGCGTCATTTTTGACAGACAGCTGGAGTTGATGTTTGACACTCACGCCCTCATCCAAATGCCAAATGATCCTTGTAACTGTGATGCAATGAGGAAAGAAAAAGCTCCATTTAAGAGGAGAGAGCACAATGTCAAACAGACGTGTACAAACTAGAAGAACTATACATAAAATTCCATTGCATCATAGTTTATCTTATCTTATACATACCTACACTCAGCAGCACAAAAACGTGTCCAAGTGCTTGTCGCAAATTTATAAAGAAACTATGGGTAATTTATGAGATGTTTAGTCGTGCGTATAGATTTGAAACAACTTGTTTAGTTTATCTACTTAGTGCTATGACTTACTTTTTCTAACAATCGGTGCCAGAACTGTTTTCAACGTTAATCCAAGAGGTAAGTTTAATTTTTTTTTATGTGAGTCTAAGACAAATGTTTATTTATTTGTAAGAATGAAAAAACTTTTTAAACAAGTTCCGCTATAATTATTATTTTATTATTTGTCATTTACTGTTCCCCAAATTGGTCAGGCGGTCTTCTTAGCCAATTTGGGGCCAATTATCACCATATTATTTTCACTAATAATTGATAGTGAAGGTACGAAATGTCGGCCTGTTGTTGTGCTGTCCGCCGTTTTGATTGCAAAAATTTCACAAGTCCCTTGTTGGTGTTTGTGGCAATGTGCGTGTTTCATATTTTGCTTAATTAATTGTAAAAAGTCGCAAAACGCAATAAAATCCCGAGTTGGTGTTTTGCTCTGGTGGTGTTGTGCGCCTAATCCGGTCCATCGAATGAGACTAAAATCAAAGAAATCGGCAAAGAACTCAAAAAATAACAATGATTAGAAGATTAACGAAACTCCTAAAGCGACTCAAATCAAGCGTACAGCTAGCTTCAAACTGTTATGACTAGGAAACTATTAGTCCTAGAATACTATTTCCTAAAGAGAAATGATAGTACTCGTCGAGATCTACATTTCAGATGCCAGCTGTTTAACTTAAAACTGTTATAACTCGGAAACTATTAGACCTAGAATACTAGTTTCTAAAGATAAGTGATAGTACTCGTCAAGATCTACATTTCCAATGACAGCTGTCAAACTTAAAACAGTTATAACTCGGAAACTAAATAAAAGTTCGCAAGGATGATGTGATGACTAGGATGAAAAGAGATATGCTGAGATGGTTTTGATACGTGGAGAGGATGGCAGAAAAACAGCATACGAATGGTATCTATCGTATGAATGTGAATGGAAGGGTCGAATGAGCGCCCAAGAAGGACATTATATCTACTTATCAAGTAAATTACCAGCTCTAATAAGGGCAGGTCAGGAGTACCCTCAACCGGCGTAAATGCATGAAAAGATGTATGAATGTGGAAGAAGCAAAAGAGGTGTGTTAGGATCGTAGCTTGGGCACTCGATAGTCTCTGCCTATCCCTATGGGACACGTACGTGAGTCTTGTATGAATGTAATAATGGTATCTATACATATATATTTAGGTTTACTTAATTACTTAATTGATATGGGTCTTACATTTGTATACCGGGAGCTTTCTAGTTTTTAGCTTCAATTAAACAAAAACTGGAACATCCCTAGGAGATACGTATGCAATGAGTGTCATGCCAGTGTCAAGTTGCATGTCGTTACGATGTCGTTAGCGTGCGATGTGCGCAGACTAAAATTTTTTTTTTTCTCACACGCGACATGCATCCGACGTGTAGGATGCATGTCGCGTCATGTGCGTTGTGCCTAAGAGTTTCAAAATACCCACATAAATAAATCGTCGCACATTTTCTCATGATTTTAGAAAGTATCCCTCCGTATTTTATTCAGGTCCGCGCGTGAAGCCTATCGTCGTATTTTTATGGCTCATTCATTCCTCGGAGCCGCCCAAAGGGCCTCCGACGTGGCTTATGTATCAATCGATAGCAAACAATGATGAAAGAAACGTCTTTTAAGAGGGGCCACACTGTCAAATACTCAGTGTACCTAACCGTCAATTGTAATGTAAATCTCCAAGTCATATTGAAACATAAACGCCATAAAATTGTCTTTCCAATAAAGCTGGTTTCACTAAACTAAAAACTTTTATGTTGTATTTCAATTGAAATTCTTCGCCTCTTAAAAACATCCCTTACATACATATGTCATAACGTTACGCCTTATCTCATAGGGGTAGGTAGACCACATCGTTCCACTTGCTACTCTCAAATCTCTTGAATCTCTCACTTTTTCATACATGAACGTCCTTTTAGGGTAACTTGGTATAAAAAATGCAAATGTAAAATGATTATTTGTATAACTACAAAATTCTGTGTAAACAAAATAAGCAAGTAAATAGGTGTACAATCGTTCACATTTATAATAAAGTACCATTTCTTAGAAATCCTCCCCGGAGTCGGATTTCAAGTGTTAATTTTTTATCCTTATCTGGTTGTTGGTGTGACCATGTGTATTATAATTTGGGGATACCTATTTCTTTCGCTGATTCCGATTAGGTAATCTTCTTAGGAGGATTCTGATTACCTGTTAATCTATATCTGTTAGATAATTCAATTGTACGAATAATGTAACAGATTGTATTTTATATTTATGATCATCTTGGATCATGCCTGTTGCGCTTTCGCTCCATTATCATCATATTGGCGTTAATGTCCCGGTTGTGTTCTATGCTGAGGTGATGAGGGCCCGAGGTCCGCCTTGATCATGATCCAGGATTTGGCAGATCAGATAATTACAGTGGAGAGACTGCCATATGACCTCGGTTACCCTGCTACCGGGGGAACCGGATCAGATTAGATCATGGTTACACATTCAGTAGCCTGAATGTACAGATTTCATCACGATGTTTTCCCTCACCGTAAAAGCATCGGTTATCATTCAACTAAATGTACATTACTCAGAAAAGAGTCATTGGTACATGGCCGTAGTGGGATTCGTACCCGGTACCTCTCGCTTACGAGTCGGATACCTTAACCACTGGGCCACCAATGCTCCTATTGCGCTTTTTTACTCCGATTGTGTTTAATAATCTGTTACGCGCGGATTATGTCAAGCGTCGGTGACGCAGGTTGCGGTATGCTGTCAATTCCGAATTGTATGAATTTCTAATGCGCGACCCGACGCTCCTCGCGTTGCGTCAATGACGCGGGTTGAGTTATGCTGTCGACAAAAATTTATGGATTTCTAAAGTGCACGCCGATGCTTGATATTATTCGCGCCTAATAATTAACAGGATCAATAAATACGTAGGAATGTCTCATTCTGACTCGCCGGTCGGTCTCAGTACGACCAAGGAAATGCGCTCGATGACGCTTAAAATGTTTATAGAATTTTATTCAACATTACTATGTAACGTTCATAACTGTTTGTTAATAACTAATTTGAATAAATGTTTTTGAATTTGAATTTACAACGATTTGACTTCTACTCACTAGTTTTAATTAATTTTTAGTTATTTACCTATAACAAACAAAAAAAATTACTTAATATAACTAATATTATTAATAAAAAAAATTACCCCAGGTCCCTAGATTGCGGAAGAGTGCCCGCTGGATAGCGAGGCTTATACGCTGACCCATGTAGAGGCCAGCCTTCTGGTCTTGTTGACCAGGCGCTTTTTCTTTTGACTGTTCTTTTTTCTGTTGACTAGTTCTTGATATAAGGAATGTGCGGTCCCCACGGCCCAAGGGTTTCCACTCCAAATGGCGCAAATTTGTAGTCGCCGCCTAGACAAGCATGTTTTAAATGAATATTGTTTTAGTACTTAACGCCTAGAAGCCTTCAGACTTCAATTACTAACGAAATGAAATGATTTACATAAAATAATTTGACCCTTCTATTTAACATGACCTTTCCCAGGAGACTTGACCTCGCTTATTAAATAAGATATTATTCTATCAGATCACAGACAAAATGCCAAGAGGCAAAATCAACGAATACAATATGACATTATTTATTATATTTGAACAATATTTGTCGAAGAAAGCTGATACACAATCAATTGGAATCATTTTATTTGTATAATGAGAAAATACTAATATCATTTTACTTTATTATCCGTATCCGTATCTTTCAGTCTGTGTTTGTTCCTATTTACACCAAGTGAGCGAATAGCCGTGTGCTGTCCGGCAGAGTAGAATAGCACCAACCCCTTACACTCATGGGTGTCGTACAAGGCGATTAATGTTTTCGAGGCAAAAGATCAAGAGTCTGCGTTGTCTGGAAAATGGGCAGCAGCATTTTCCATTGTTATAACACTGCGATCTCCAACCCGCGTGCCAAGCGTGGAGATTATGGAAGTAACCTCCCCTTTCGTCCCTAAGTCCTGCAGTGGACTGTTACGGGCTGTGATGATGATGAGCGAATGCTCTGAATGCTCATTCGCTTGATGTAAACAAAGGTAGAGCAGTCGGTCGTTGCTGTGTCATTGTTCTGAGCATTTTAATAATGCTTGCTCACCTGGTGTAAGTGGAATGTTCACACCAAAAAGAAGCACTTGCTCTATATCCGAAACATATTCTGGTCTATGTAAACACGCCATAGCGTTATATATAGTAGATAGCGTTAGGGATTCCCTGCTAGAATGCTGGTGATAAAAAGTAGTACTTACGATTTTATTTTCGTCCAATTGATTAATTACAATTATTTTAATAATTAATATTAAATTTTCCCTTGATTCTCGGGTGTCATTGTGATTGTCATATTATCAGGTGGTAGGACTCTGTCAAGCCTGAGGAGTCCGCCTGGGTGAGTACCACCGCCTTATCTATTTCTGCCGCCAAGAACAATGCTTGCATTGTTGTGTTGCACACATTGACAACGCACATGCGGTTCTGCGTTTTTGTTACCTGCAACCTAAATGCAGGAATCGTAGATGTAATGGGCCACGGTCACCACTTGCCATCAGGTGGGCTGTCTGCTAGTTTGTCGCTGAGTAGCATAAAAAATTAAAAGGCAAAAATCTACGAATACCCGCCTGCCATGGCCACCCTACTTTAGTCCTGTAAGCAATCTCTTTACCCAATACTGAATTGTTTATCCGAATTTGAAATATGATGATAACTCAAGAATAATAAGGAGATGGCTGGAAAATCTGGGAGTAATAATGCCCAGCTGCAAAATACAACTTAAATGCCAAGCAACAATGCTTTGTTTTAAGTAAGGTATACCATTGCCACAAAGCTAATTACAATCTCATTTAAATAGGTTTTTAAACAGTGTTTCCTTTGGACTTTGACGTGGGTCTCCTCAGAGGCGGGCAACGCATTGGTAGCGCCCCTGGTGTTGCTTATGTCCTTAGGCGGCGGTGACCACTTTCCATCAGGTGGATCTCATTCCTGTTTTTCTGCCGTATCACATAAAAAAAAATTAATAAGTCCATCCATTTCGGAGCTACGACGCCACAGACTGACACACAGATACACACTTCAAACTTGCAATACCCATATTTTTGAGTTTCCATTAAAAACAACACACCTAGTTTAGAATGTTCATCTTGGCGATAATGTCTCGGTTGTGCTCACGCGCGAGGGCCCACGGTCCGCCTTGGCCATGCTTCAGCCAAGATTTGGCAGATCAGGTTATTACAGTGCAGCTACTGCCATCCGCAGACATAACAGACTAAACACAAATCACAAATATTCCCTGTTCGCTCGCTCTACAACGATTATGAATCTTGCTATCCCGTTTTTTCATCCATTGGAATAAGTTCACGGAAAATGACGCGCGCAATGTTTTGAACGTTCGACATATTGCTCGAGGGCCTAACGACCTGACGTTTCTTTTGAAACATCGGTGTAAATTTTATAATTTCCTAATAAAATTTAAATCAAACCACTTACAAGACGGTGTTATTTAGTGTACAAATAAATTCTCTTTTCATCGGTAAGTAATTTCATTTGTGGTCGCGGCGATCGGGAATAAATTTTAGATATTGTGATAAAAATAAGCATCGTAATAGTGTGAATTTGCAATACTTGAAATGCTTTACCTTAAAATAATATGCCATTAAAGATAGATTTAAAATTATTGCCAAATTGAGCAATATTTCGGTGTCTAAATAGGTACGAAAATATTTTGATGCTAACAGGGTCGGACTTAGTATTTATTGTATAGAATTTTAATACTCAAATCTTCTAAATAGCGGTCCACAATTTTATATGTATGTAATTTTATTTATACACATAATATACCTAAATGACATTTTAAATGTTCAGACATTTTATGAAACAACGAATTAATCGCGTATTTACGTTTACTTACATTTATTTGTTTTTCTAGGTTTCCTAAAGACCAGACATGGTTATGTCTGGGTTGCAAATTGGAAGTGCTGCGTTGTAAACATTTTGAAGAACAAGATAATAATTAGATGCAAGTCCCTTCTGTCCTGATACACCATCATTATATGAATTTTACTGAAAATAAAGAATATGCTGCCTGTTTAATATATTAATGTACCTATCCTTTTCATTATTATTCTTTTTGTCATGACTATGTCCTCTAGAGGACATCATATTTAATTTATTGTGAAGTCACATAGGCCTACCTGTGGACAATGAAGATGCTTCTAACGATAAGTAAGTAGGTACCTACTTAGTTTAGAAATTATGAGGCAACAGGTCCAAATCATAACCCTCCTTTTTGCAAAAGCAAGTACTGCCGATTCACGGTATGTCGAATCGATAGATCGAAAAGACGGTGGTAGGTATCAGGGCGTGGGTTTGATTCACTAGACACCTTACCTTTTATTATAATGACAAAATTAAATTGTAAGTACAAGTTAAAAAATATTACGAAGTCGTCAGGAACGAAATACGCCAACAAGTCAGATTTTGTGTGAACGTTACTAGTAGAACGTCGTAGCAAAATATAACATATGCAGATGGGCTGCCTTGTTCCGTCCCTGCATTTGCATTAGTGTGTGTGTTATAGAGATGTGTGACATTTTGTCTCGTATTTTAACTCGGATTGTACTCTCTGCTTCTGTATATACAATTTTTTTTCTATGCTGCCATCTGACCTCCGTGATCCTGTTACCACGGGAACCTGACCGGATTAGATCATGGTAACACATTCAGTCGCCGGAATGTGCAGGTGTCATCACGATGTTTATCCTCACCGTAAGAACATCGGTTAGTGTTCAGTCTAATGTAGGTACATAAATAAAAAAAATATTCGTACATGGTGGTAGGTACTGGGGTTCGAACTCGTTACCTTGGGGTACGAGTCGGACCCATTACCATTAGGCCGTCGACGCTCCGTAACACATCTACTTTAAAATAACTTTGGCAAACCTAAATATAATATGTGACAAGTTCTGCTAGCGTGCGATAATGGTATCTTTTCATCATAATATCTGTTATAAGCCTTTATTAATATGTGCCAATGGGTATAATACCACATTGATTACAGACAGGGCAATTTATCGGCATTTGTAGCGGCCACATTAGTTATTAAGTACATAAATACCTTTAGGGAAAGGAAAAATTGGGGATCATCAGCGTATTTATTACAAGAATATTTGTTAGAATAAGTGAGGGTAACATTTATGTTGTATTTATTTTTACGTTGTGATGCTTGAATGTTGGTTTCAGTGGGTGGCCTAGTGGTTAAGGGGTCTGACTCGTACCCCGAGGTACCGGGTTCGAAGCCCATTGCCACCATGTACCAATGAGTCTTTTTTGAGTTTACATTTGTGCAAATATTAACTCTTCAATCTGGTAGTGCGGCGGTGGCCGAGCGGCTACAGTATCCGACTCGTAAGCCAGAGATCCCGGGTTCAAATCCCGCTCCGGCCACATGGCCAATACATACTAATGACTGTTTTCTGAGTTATGTTCATTAGTTTAATACTAACCGATGCTCTTACGGTGAGGGACAACATCGTGATGAAACTTGCACATTCAGGCGATTGAATGTGTAACCATTATCTAATCTGGAAAAGTTTCCCCTGTTTACAGGGTCATTAAGGTCAGATCGACCTCAGTGACCCTGTAATCCATTGTAATTACTTGATCTGCCAAAGCCTGGAGCATGGGTTAAGCGGATCCGGGCCCTCGCATGCGAGAGCACAAACTAGACATTACCGCCAAGATGACCGATGACCATATTTGTATGTTTGTTGTCTTGTACTAACCACCAACAGCTACTCTTCGATCAACAATCTACGTAACTAGATAACCTGTCAGAACTAAAAGCGGCCGAGGGAACGCTCCACTTCAAAGTGGGCTTGTATTTGATCCACAAAAGTGCGCTTAACATTAGTCATGGCATAGGTAATTAGGGTAGAAATATTATTTGAAGATTATTATCGTTCCGCCGGCCCCTTTCCGCCATCGAAAAACGCGATCCGGGCGAAATCTTCATCCTTATGTCGTGGATCATCTACCTAGCCGCACGAACCGCTTTGGTTCAATCTTTATAATGCGTACGGCTAAGGAGTGAAACGCGTTGCCTGATCACTATAATCTGGACGACTTCAAGTGTAGCCACACTGAACAGGCTGTTCCTAGACAGGCATGCTCGATCGTCGGCCGCATCGTCACTTACCACCAGGTGAGATGGCGGTCAAATGCCTGGCTAGACTAATTAAAAAAAAAGACAAATTTTCCTTTATAAAAACCACGGTGTTTATAATAACACACTTATTGAGAAATATAAGGCGAGCGAGTGGTTAAAACATACAAGAGTAAGACAGTTCCAAGAGTTAAGTTCAGTTTGAGTTTGCTCACTGATATCCCTCATCACACAACCCATCTATCTTTTCTTTGGTCCGGGCAGTTCGCTAGTATTGCCATAAAAAACTTCAAATCCAAACTTGTGTATTACTTCTTACATATCATCATCATCATGTATTTAAGAGTATGATTCTTGTCGGTGGAGCAATCGCCACTCTTTTCTCCTGTCTGCCAACCTCTTCATCTCTCTATAATCCCCGGCGCTCACTTCTTCCTTCACGTCCTTCCGGTATTCAAATCTTGACCTTCCTCTTCCTTTTTTTTCCTCAACTTTGCCTTCTATTGTCACTCTCAAAAAGTGGTCATGTCTTATTAAATGTCCCAGCATTTTCCCCCTTCTATTTTTTCCCCTTCTTACATATATCGTCTTATATTTAGGTTATATGATAGGTCGTGAGCCGGTATCTAGTTTGTATTGTTATTAGAAACAGATACCATGAACAGGTTCTGTGACATTTGATATAATCGATATTATATTCAGGTTCTGAGGAATAGATGAACAGATAAACACTTTATTGCTCATAAATCATTACAATATCAATCAAGAAACACATATGAGCAAAGGCGGCCTTATCGCTACAAGCCAACTTACCAATGTCAATACTTGCCAATGTGTTGTTAAAGTACTCAATGCCGCTAAAAAGAGTCAATTTTCCTTATCGAATTTTCGATGAGTTGTAGATTAAATTATGTCACCGTCATGGCCCGGTTCGGCCCTATCTCATCTCAGGGCCCTAACTCATGAGCCCAAACCAATCTCATCTGTTCACTGACAGACTGACGAGGCTCAGGCGAATCAACTCAGATCCTGGGCCTAAAGTCCCCTAATTTACTAATCATTATCATCCGCATCATATCGAAAGACGTCCACGTTAATTTACTAATGGCTCCATTAAGTTCTAATTGGATCGCAATAGCAGTTCAACGGATCCTTTGAACTGTATTTGGATTGGATTGCGATTCAATTACAATTTAGTCCAGTCAAGTCAATTAACGGACTTGAGAGCCTGGTCGAGCATTACTTACGAGTATGTATGATAGTAATAGGTTTTGTAACAGGATAATTATATTTACAGGTCTGAGACAGTTATGGGCCTACATAAATGAAAACCATATATTTTTGCAAAAATCTCTTAAAATTTATTACAATAAAATTACAAATTTAACAATATAAGTTACTTTTATTTTTAATTACTCTACTTAAAAGCTAAAATTTATGCACACTATTTACACAAAAATTATGCATCTAACAAACTTGGTTTAGTCAACACATTTTTATTTACATAGCTAATTAAATTTTTAATTAGAATTAACATTGTGTTGTGATATACTGATTAGAAATATCGAAGTTAACTGTAAAACAAAATAGATAAAACGAGAGAGCTTAACATTTGTATGACGAAGATTATCATGAGCTGTTTTTTTTTTAATTTTTTCAAATCGACCAAAGTTTTTTGGTGGCTCTTTTTTTCAACTACTCTAATAATTGGAATACTCTTCAAAATCTTGTGTCAACCGGCTCCCGAGACTGTTCAGTTCAACCTGTACCACGGCCTCAGCAGAAGACCTTAGTCAACCTCTCCAAGCCAGCAGTGTAAGTGCGCAAACCAGCCCTCTAGGGTGTCGTATTCGATGAAACCTAAAATGCCTTCCCGGCTATAGGTACCAAGGCAGAGTTTCGCTGGTAGGCGCCCAGGTCTCTCTCGAAGACTCGCAGTCTATCATACCGGCCGGCCGGCCGCGCTGGTACACATCAGTGTTCTCTGCCTCCCTCCCTCGATAGTCCGGAGGGTGCCTTTATACCCTTTGCGGTAGGCGCAAGAAAAAGCCAACAGTATTAGGCACATCTAATGAGTGTCAAATAGCCTCAAAGCACGATACGGTCGGCCGTGTGGTGTCCGGCAAAGAGATTAGCACCAACCCTTACACTCGTGGGTGTCGTACAAGGCGACTAATGTAATCGAGACAAGAGATCTAGAGTCTCCGTAGGCTAGAAAATGGGCTGCAGCGTTTCCATTGTTATACTCATAACACTGCGATCTCCAACCCGCCTGCCAAGCGTGGAGATTATGGCAATTACTTCCCCCTTCGTGGGAGAGGCCCTAAGTCCTGCAGTGGACTGTTATGGGCTGTGATGATGATGACGATACGGTCACTCATCCAGCCCCCGGCATGTGCGTGAGCTGCTTAACTTGCTACAAGCACCACAAAACTAGAACCGCTTCTCGGAACTTAAAACCCAATTCTCAGCCCATGATATAGATCTGTGCCCATATTAAAGACAGACGTACTGTGGCAATGATTTGTAACTATAATAATCTGCATTTGGTACGCTCGAGGCTCATTAAATTGTTGAAAGGCCACCCGCTTGTGATCAAAGCCACACGCTAGCCAAAGTTTTAATTTCAGTTGAGAAATTGCGAAGTGCCAAGAGTTTCTGGGAATTTTGCGGAATTAAGCAGTCTCTGGGCACGATCGGGCGACGGGTTCGCGCTGCCATCTTGTATATAATATTTTTTGAACGTCAATGTACCTATAAGAGTTAGATAAGTTGACGTTCTAAAAGAAAAACATCAGTTTTCCTTTTAGAACGTCAACTTATCTAACTTTTCCTTTTTTTGCAGCCAAATAGTAAACGGAGTATTTTTATTTACTGTTTTAAAGGTAGAATTAAACGTCAAGCCAAGAAACCGGAGATTTATTCGAAAGGGCGTACCACGGAAATTAGGAGTCATATCAAAGTTGAAATTTTAATAATTCATTACAAGCTTTTATTTAACTTCACTTCTCCTTGAATCTTGCAAGCCAAATTTGAACAACTTCTCGGTGTTCTGGTTCCCGGATCCCGGAACTGAAATTTGGTATAGTTACTTATGTAATTTGGATGACAATGCTTTACAAATATAGGTCTCATGCTCGGCATGTCCTAAAACTCGCACAATGGAGGACTTGTTCGAGGCCAGTCCAAACGCTTTATGCGTCGCCGAATACTGGGCGAATAAAGTAGGAACTGATTGCAACAAGACAACAAAGGAGTGTTTGGGCTCTTTGGAATGTTTACCATAAGCTTGTTATGAAAAATTGTTTTTCATTTGAGAACTATCATTACGTATTTCATTTTTTGGCTAATGATTCTTGACTACTGTGATTCTTTATTTATTTTCATATCTTCCTTAATTATTATTTAAATAAGTATGATTTCAAATAAACAATTGATTGATTTATTTAAATCAGAATGATCCCATTTAACTTTTACGTATTAATTACCAATATTTAAGTTAAAATAAATAAAGGTTCAAAAGGAACATATTTTAATTGAAGTGGAAGCGGGAATAGCCCCGATTGTGTCTGTCGCTATTGACAACAAATCGGTGATTCGTTGGACTGTTCGATTCAATTGCTCCGAATCGAGTCTCGGAGTAAATAAGGATATTAGCAATTCGTTTCGTCTAAGGGACGGTCTAACCGAAAATATTCTATTTTACTTGCATTTGATGCGAAAACTTTTGCTCGCATCGCAAACTTGAGCATAATATTCGCGTACCAAACATATTGGTACGTGAATATGAATAACGGAAATGTGCTTGGTGCATGCTCTGTGTATGTGGAAGTGTGCTTTTAAAATTTATATTTATAACATCAGCCAGGCATTCGCCAGACGAATTTTCTTTTTAATTAGAGCTCTAGATCTATTGTTGAACTATTATTCATAAGTAATTTAAAATATGACTGTTTGTTTCCAAAAAACAAGAACAAAATAGCTAAGCTCGCGAAATGAAAGAATGTGCTTGCGTACAGGCCCGTTTTAGGACACAGCGACATTTTTCAGTCGATAATTCAATTGAAACGTACTTTTACTTCCGTACGCGCTCGCGAACGCTCATGCGACGAATGCTCGCGAACTGTGTGTGCCGTCCCTATCTGCCATTCGAATCGCAAGCCCCTAAATGATCGAGTGCACTCGAAAAGGCAGCGATACGCTTATTGGCTATTGGTCGTTAAGCGAAGGCATTCGAGCGAGTGAATCAGGAAGTAATTGATGCTACAGTTGAGGTAGAGCTAGGGTAATGATAATAATATTTCGTAACGTGGTAGCAACTGGGTCTTGAGACTGTGGAGGTAACGAGCGAGGCCTTTGTTAGGCGCTTTCTTCGCCCGGTCTTCATTAATAATCATCATCATGGCGTTAATGTCCCGGCTGTGCTCTCGAGAACGAGAGCCCGGGGTCCGCCTTGACCATGATCCAGGATTTGGCAGGTCAAGTAATTACGGTGGAGCGACTGCCATCTGACCTCCATGACCCTGCTACCAGGCAAACCTGACCAGATTGGATCATGGTTACGCATTCAGTCGCCTGAATGTGCAGGTTTCCTCACGATGTTTTCCCTCACCGTAAGAGCATCGGTTAGTATACAACTAATGTACATAACTCAGAAAACAGTCATTGGTACATGGCCGGAGCGGGATTCGAACCCGGGACCTCTGGCTTACGAGTCGGATACTGTAACCGCTCGGCCACCGACGCTCAACGTTCTTCGCCCGGTCTTCATTATCTGCAGGAATTGCTACTATTCCTACCCTCGGATTGGTCTTGGTTTTTTACATAGGTACTGTATACTGAATAGCCTAACCGACAGAAATAGTCGGATAACCCCTGTCCAAGTTTACATTTACGCAAGTATTTTCTAAACACAAGATGAACAGTGACATTGTAAAAAGTATAATTGTAAATTGTAACAGATACCTTTCATTATTGCAATATAACATGCCTTTTTTTTCTTACGTATTACTCCCTAATAGTATAAGATGTATTACCAAGATTCAACTTTACTGTATTATTTGATACTTTCCTGGAGTCGTTTGTTTACCAATTTACTGTAATTGTGTTATCCTGTTAATGGCTTCTAAATTGTAAACATGTATGTAGTTATGGCTTAGAATAAAATTGCTGTTGGATATTCTATAAAAAAAAAAAAAAAAAATCTTATCTACCGATTTCAATGAAACAAAGCTAAGAACCATCTCGTTTAAACTGGCTTTGAAATAAAGAAAACCGCATTCAAATCGGTTTATCCGTTCGGGAGCTACGATGCCACATACAGATACACAAAGCCACACAGACATACACGTCAACTTAACACAACCTCTTTTTTGTCAGGGGTTAAAAATAGGGTTGTCAGCGTCTACAATAAAATGTATTGATTTATTTAGTATTTGTTATTTCTCCATAGACGCTGAAAGCCCTGTTTACCAAAGTAGCGGCCATTGTATCCCGTAATACCGTGTGAAACTAATCCTTTAAATTTATAACTCACATTGTTAGATAATACTGCTATTCTTGGTTTCAATGCAGCGGCCCAGGTTATAAATTGTCCACCGTTAGGAAATGTAATGGGCACTGTGGATCGTTAGTTGCAAATAGGGGTCCCACTTTGGTCCCTGTTTTATTGGGCATTTGAGACCCGATTTTGGAAATTAAGTATTTTATGCCAATTGATAGACAAACAGAAAAGCGAGTCACCTTTTTTTTGTAACATTAGACCTGATGGTAAGTGATCACCTGATGTAAAGTGCTCATCACTGCTGCCTATGAACATTGGCAATAACAGGGGTCTGACTTTTTATGATTTCACACATAGTTGTGTAGTTCTGTAGGACTTACAATAAGTTGAGTCCTACAGAACGGGTATACAAGCCATCAGGTGGTTTCTAATGAATGAGAACAAGTGAAACCAAAGAAACCTTAATTCCATAAAAATCACCCTGCGTACTTTCAATAAAAAAAAACGTGTTGCTTGCAATTACGCGCATCTTTTTATGTAAATAAGTTACCAAAGAGAGCCACAGAAAAATGTTGTAGAAAACAACGAAACAGCCAAAACAAATCTGTGTGTGCAAAAGTGTTGCAAGTATTAATAAAATTCGGTATCGGTCTCGAAGTTTCTTCGCACTAGTGACTCTATTCGTATATAGATGTAGAGTCCATAAACCACTAGTTCCATTTGTATTGTCATATAGATTTATCTGGTGTAGAGCAGGCACATCTGAAGTTATTAGTCCACATTGATCACTGTCAAAGGGTAATGTTCCTTGTGGTAGAGCCTCCTATCTTGAGATAGAGCTCGACTGTAGGTAGAGAAGGAACGATATACCTACATCGGTTTCTATACTAATATTATGAAGAGAAAAGATTTGCATTTGTGTTTATAATGAACTACTGGACCAATTTTAAAAATGCTTTCACTAATTGGAAGCTACGTTATTCCCTAGTGATATAAGCTACTTTTTATCTCGGATAAATAATAGGGTCCCGCGGGAAAGTTGAATGTTTACAGGGACGCGAACTGCACGTGGGTGAAGGCCGCTGGGATCGACTAATAATTCATTAGGAACAAGGGAACGCTTTTGCGTTGACCATGTGATAAGTACATACTAAAGTATAACAATAAAAGTACCTATCATCATCATTGGCCTTAGACATTTATTATAGATGACTTAAACAGCGTCACTGTTAATGGTATGGCACTTTCTCTGATGGCTGTAGAGGCCAACACGGGAAATATATATTCGGTCACACAGTGAACAGACAACAGCGCGTTGGTGTCGTTTCGTGCGTTTGTTGGTTAGATCTTTAAAGTTGGCATTGTCGTGAATGGTCACACCATCAGTGATAGTCTCCTGCCAATCAAGGGTGCGATTCTCTAAGAAACATTATTGATTCTTAAATGAAGGATATTCTGTCGGATATTAACAACATTTCAAAAGAAATTTGCTTGCAAAAGCGTTGGTTCTTAACCTGGCTACGATCTGTCACGTTTCATCGTTGCGCTCACCGATGTTGTCTTAGAGAGTAACATAGCATGGCGGTCGACAGCAGGACTCTCCCAGCTATGTACCTATAATGGTGACAATTATAGATTTCTTATAATCATAATAATAAACAGTTTATACTCTACAAATGAATGTGACTCTCCCGTTTTATCTACAGTACAAAATATCCATCTTATAATTTTGATCCGAATTTATTAATAAAACTTTGGTCTACCACAAAATTCATAACGCTATATTAGTTTTATTTACATCAATATACGAATTTTAGTCAATTTGCACATCTACTAACTGGAAACACAGAAAAGGAATACAAAAAATAATCGCTTTACCTTAAAAAGACAAAAATGCAAAATCATACTCAATTTCTGTAAACCAATGACGAAAAGGAAGCATAATTTCAATTGACATGCCTTGGTTTGTCCTTCTATCTGTGTGTTCAAAGATTAACCACAGAAAAAAACATTTTTCAAGTGTTATTTTTATTCTAACTAAATTAAATACATTACAAATCAAACAACCTTTATTCCAAGCAATTTTGTTACGAAATAATTGTTCTAAATGTAACTCAAATACTTATGCTATCAGTTATATAACTATCAAAACAACACAGTTTACATTACTGGATAAACTAATCGATAGTTTTGCTAAATAATGTATTTCTTTAACATGGAAGACTTGTTTTTACAAATTGATAACTAATTATACGAAGCAAGTCGTTCTCTGAATTCATATGACAATAGCAGTGATTATATTCGGTATTTTTTCCCGGGAAAGTTTCAATTGACGTATTTATTTCTCTCAAAAACTATAGTTTGCATAACTCGAACATTGGTAAGTAATAACCATCTATTTAGACACTTTAGTCAAAAACTAGATGATCAACAAGTAACTTGAATGAACAATACAGTGATATAGACGATCAAATCAATGACTAGATGGTTAATACAATACAAGACAATACAATAAATAAATAAATACAGTGATGCCGATAATCAGCACAGTGATTAGACAACCGACACAGTGACGTGGATGAGCAACACAGTGTAGTCACTAGGTGATCAACACAGAGTAGTCACTAGGTGATCAACACAGAGCAGTCACTAGGTGATCAACACAGATTAGTCACTAGGTGATCAACACAGAGTAGTCGTATTTATCACCTAGGCCGCGATTACGCTAAATTAAAACGTTCACGTTCATTTGCAGTTTGTCTCTAATCCAGCTACAATCATCGTCCAATTTCGTTTCAGCCGAGCGAAATTAGGTATTACGCTAAACTTCAAATGCCAACCGTACGAATGTTAAGCCGTACGAAATGTACGAATGATAAATTTTTAGGTTTTACTCAGAAATAAACACAAAAAATGTCCAAAACAGTTCAACAGCAATTGAAAAGTAGTAGCGTCTGTCGTAACTTTTCGTGTGACAGCCGTTGCGTTCCAATTGTGTTCCAGATTCGTTTCAACTTGCTGTCAAATCATTAGCGTGATACGGATGTCGTTTAACGGTCGCCGTTCAATTGCGTTTCAGCTTCGTTTCAGCCGGCATTATTCCCTATGGGCCCAGTGGCCCTAGTCTTCTAATCATGATCGACGCAGTGATGTAGATGACAATGCAGTGACTAGGTAGTCAACAAAGTCACTAGTTGACCAACACAATGACTAGACGAACAACGACGTAATCGGGTGAATTCGAGGCTTATTGGATGGATGCTTTGAACACAAATTTGTTACTTCTCCGTTCCAGTAAGGTTGGACCATAAAGAGGGGTGAATGAAATTTGAAAGAAGGTATAATTAATATTATTAATTACTTCCTCGTTCAATTTTAATTTGTGGAGTTCAGAAAGCAGTGATGTCCCATTACTCTTAGCCGGAATTAATTATAAATGGCTATTTTAATTTCGTTTCATGTTCTTTTAATGTCGTTGACCTATTCACGGGTCGTACAAGGAGTCTAAATGGTGTGAACTTTGGTAATAATTAATAATTTAATAGATAATAATTTAAGTATACCAAAACAATAGAATTGGCTTAACAACGATATTAAAAATAATATTATTTATGAAGAAGTTTATAAAACCAGGAATTCTGAATATGAAACGCTCATGGTCTTAATTAATTTATACAAAAATTCACACTGCAATAATTGAGCGAAAAATATTCGAAGCACTCTCACAATTTTCACGAAAAATTAACGATTTCGCAGCAGTACTTAATTAAGTGTATGCCGTATCAAGTCAAAATATTTAATTAAACATGTGTGAAACATTGGCCGTGTGGTGTCCGGTAGAGTAGAATAGCACCAACCCCTTACACTCGTGACTAATGTTTTCGAGGCATAAGATCTACAGTCTCCATAGGCTGGAAAATGGGCAGCAGCGTTTTCGATTGTTATATTAACAACACTGCGATCTCCAACCCACCTGCCAAGCGTGGAGATTATAGGAATAACCTTCCTTTTCGCGAGAGGCCCCATGTCCTGCAATGGACTGTTATGGGCTGTGATGATGATTGTGAAATATTGAAGGCTCTTTTAATAAACATGGCATAACTTGACAGGTAAGAATAGCCACAGAAGTTTCTATTGCTAATCCTAGGTGTAAAGTTACGCTGCATTACATACGGGGGTGAGATATCGACCACTATTGCATGAATCCAGAGATACCAAAAGTCTTAGCATAAATCAATAATTCATTTCTAAAAATAAAGTAAATATAACACGCGACTCTTCTTAAAGCGAACATTGTAAGATTTTTGTCGCAAAACGTAATAAAATTATGTTTGTATAATTACCTCTTCCTCCTTTAAATGTATTAGAACGTACATTCACTTTAATATTTAAAGAAAGTTTGTCTCTCTAGAATGTAATATATTGTGTAAGGGAGAGGTAATTAGGAAAGTTGGCGCCCACTTCGGTGATTACTTTGGGAGGTTAGGGTATATTTATATCATTGCGCAAATGCGCATTGTAGCCTAACCTGTAACATACAAATATTTCTGAATAGAAAATATTGGAAAATTAATTAAAAAACTTAATTCATGTCTCTAAACGCCACATGACGAAAACGTTTCAAACAACTTTACATAAAATCATATAGCAATCGACGTTAGAGGTATTTATACAACATTTGTTTTGCTTGTCTATTTAGAACTTTTTACTTTACTAATATTTCAAAATTCGCACTTTTAAAATTCATTTATTGTATGAAAAACGAAAATTACAAGATACAGTGTGAATGACATTTAAAAAGCACCAAGGTTTATACTAATGTCATCTTGACTCCACATTACACTTGAAGGCGTCCTACCGAAAAATCGACTACAGCGCGGTCTCAAATTATTTGCAACTATTTCAAGTCGAACTTTAGCCAGTTCTGTTTTGCGACAATAACCTTTACTGGTCGACTTAAAAACTAGACACCAGTCGTTATCTAGGCTGCTCAACGTCCGCCGTCACCACAAAAGTGTTCTTCCTACAGGGCGAGTCGTCGACACCATAAAAGCACACACTCCTCTGATGTTTCACATCCACACTGGACCCTAAATTCCTGGGCAAAGTCTTCGCCTTACAGAAGTCACTTTTCAAGCAATAATCGTAGATCAATCTTGGTCCTTCGTCGAAGTATCTGCTATAGTATCCGTCGTAGTCATCGAGATTCATGCTGCGAGAGACTTCGTGGTAGCAGGAGAAAGCGCCCTCGGGGCAGGTGCGGGTCCCAGGGTCCCAGGAGGGTGGGGGGGTCGGGGCCCAAGGGGGGGGCCCCGGGGGTCACCCTCAGCGAATCGGCTTCGAAACGATTATGACGTCAGGGGCAGATCTAGTCGTCTCCGTGCTCATCGGTCGGCGGTCAGGTATTTTCTTCTCTGTAAACAAGTTCAAAGGTGATTTTGTGTTCTTGGAAAAGGTTTCGGTGGTATTTGAGTTTACCGATCTGTTTATAAGCCCTCGAGCTTTGGATGGTATTTTGGACAGGGCCTTTTAATTAATACCTGCTTGTCGTTGGTTCGTACAAATGCTTAGTTACTGTTTGTCTACATTTATTTATCGTTTTTGTACTTATTGTTGCAATAATTTCGTTACTCTAACGTTACTCAAAAGGTCGCTTGTATTTTGAATATTTTGATTGTTAATATTTGTATTTCTATTGTTTTAAAACTTAAATGTAAAAAAAAAAAAAAGTTTATTAATACCATAAAATAAGCAATTTTGTATTGGTTACATTCCATTGGGCCGAGGGCCTGGTGATTTGTAAGACAGGTATTTATTACCTAGTGCGGACACCAGTCTCTCACACAGTTTCTACTGTGAATTAAATTGATCTGTTACTATCTAGATAATTATGATGTCTGTGTTGAGAAAATAAAATATTTTATTATTTATTATTTAGGTATCCCCACCAAAATTCTAAATCTAACTAAATTACCGAATTCAGGCTCTCCAAGACAGTCTTCTCCAGTATAACCTAACCGACAGTCGGATAACCCCCGACCTTATTTAACCTCAAGTATTTTCTAAACTACATGGAGGGTCACGGAGGTCAGATGGTAGTCGCTCCACTTTAATTACCTGACCTACCAAATCCTGGATCATAGTCAAGGCCCTCATTCTCGAGAGCACACCGGGACATTAACGCCAAGATATTATATTTTTATATATTTATTCTTGACATTCTTTTCGTTACTTAATGTTACTCAAAGTGTCGTAGGCACGTAGGTATCTCCACCAAAATGCTAAATATAAAAAAAATACAAAACATCAGGCTCCCCACTACAACCTAACCTACAAAAAAAGTGGGATAACCCTAACCAAGATTACTTAAACCCAAATATTTTCTAAACTACTTAACCGATTTTAATGAAACAAAGCTAAGAACCATCTCGATTAAACTGGCTTTCGAATAGAGAAACCGCATCTAAATCGGTCCATCCGTTCGGGAGCTACAATGCCACAGACAGATACACAAAGCCACAGATACACATGTCAAACGATAATAGAAACGTTCTTTTTCCAACGGGTGTAATAATAGATTGATTCAAGTAATAAAAAAAAAAAAAAACCTCTTGGCGTTAATGTCCCGGTTGTGCTCTCGAGAACGAGAGCCCGGGGTCCGCCTTGACCATGATCCAGGATTTAACAGGTCAGGTAATTACAGTGGAGCGACTGCCATCCGACCTCCATGACCCTGCTATCAGGGGAACCTGACCAGATTGGATCATGGTTACACATCCAGTCGCCTGAATGTGCAGGTTTCATCACGATGTTTTCCCTCACCGTAAGAGCATCGGTTAGTATTCAACTAATGTACATAACTCAGAAAACAGTCATTGGTACATGGCCGGAGCGGGATTCGAACCCGGGACCTCTGGCTTACGAGTCGGATACTGTAACCGCTCGGCCACCGACGCTCTAGATTGATTCAAGTAAATATTATATGAAAAACAATTTGGCAGACTAGAAGGTAAAACATAGACACATAGATGGGAAAACAATTTTAGAATAGAATAGAATAGAATAGAAAGACATTTATTTGGTACTGCACATGCACATGCACACACATCAACTTATACCTAAACAATAAATATAAATAAATACATCTTAATTTAACAAAGAAAAAAAAAGAAAAACCACTTAAATTTGTAATTTTTATAATGATACACCTACATACAATGTGAATTGTTTTTAATAATAATATTATGGGTCTGTAATGTATATTATGGGTATATGCCTGAAATAAACGAATTTTATTTTTATTTTATTTATTTAATACTCGTATATAAGCTGTATGTGTGCGCTGCAGCAACACAAGAGGGCTGTGGCTCAGCACAGTATTATTACCTTGTAGGGCAACACACTGATTTTCATCCAATACCCAGGTAGTACGCGGTACCCAATGAAATATTTTTTTAAAACATCTAGTGTGTAAAGTGATCCATCTGTGTGTAGTTATTTTAATATTTATTTTACCTATGAAATTCATACCTACGGCCTACAAATACGAAATAGGATAATTTTATAGACAAAGATATATTTATTCGGTAGACACACACAGACTATATACAGAGACAAAATAGAAAATAACCTAATAAATATTTTATTTATAAAGATTAATGGCCAAAGTCCCACGCCGCGTCTGTCTGTCTGTCTGTTCGCGGTAAACTCAAAAACTATCGAACGGCCGTGTGGTGTCCGGCAGAGTAGAATAGCACCAACCCCTTACATTCATGGGTGTCGTACAAGGCGACTAATGTTTTCGAGGCAAACGATCAAGAGTCTCCGTAGTCTGGAAAATGGGCAGCAGCATTTTCCATTATTACATTTAAACACTGCGATCTCCAACCCGCCTGCCAAGCGTGGAGATTATGGCAATAACCTCCCCTTTCGTGGGAGAGGCCCTAAGTCCTGCAGTGGACTGTTACGGGCTGTGATGATGATGATGATAGTAATAAGTCTAATTGTAACAACCACTTAAAGGTAAACATCACTTTCAAAAACTAACTACGCTTAAAAAATTAAAAATACAAAAACAAAATGTAAACAAACAGAACTTCTATTTAACATGTTTGAAAAAAGGATTGAACATTGGTTATAATTGTATCGCGCATAGAAGAATTACTCAGTCAAACATTCGTGGGCCGATCGAAGGAACCTGACAAGTGAGTCATGGTGTGGGTCTATATTTTTACTCATTCTATTTATCAATATAATTAAAGAGGTAGGAAATAATGACAGATATATACAAATAAAAAACCATGCCCATGTCTATTGACATGATTTTCTTACATACATACATACATAAAGCTCACACCTCTGTCCCACAGGTGGGGTATTCAGAGACTACGGACAGCCACTTTGGTCTCTTTTACACAACTCCCTATGATTTTTTTAAATACGGAAAGACCTGTAAGTACCTGAACTTATACAAATTATAATAGTAATGATATTAATTCTATAAGTAATTGATCTTTTGATCTTTATTGAATTGAAAACATTAATACAACAATATAGCCCTCACCAATTACTTAATTCTATGAATTCTATTTAACGATTAAATAACTTTTTTGGGAACTTTGATGTTCCACAACCTTGGCCTCAGTAATTAAAACTAAGGCGTTGAAAATCCTATTAATTAGGAATCTTTGTAAGCTGGGTGACCTTAATAAGCACTTTGGCAAGTATTCGAATTTCAAAACCGCGCCTCAAACTCAAATCTTGTTTTAATAAAATTATGGATCAACGACGGCATTCAACATTCTGTTCATATAAGTTAATAATGTATTTGGAGTAAATTGATAAGTTAATTATTCAGCAAGTGGATTAGAAGGTGGATTTGTAAAGGTAAGGTTTTAAATATAAGTAATAAATATATTGCTTGTTCCTGAAAAGTTATCTTTCGGTCAAACTACCACAAAGTCGGAAGTAAACCAAAGGTGACATTATGACAAGAACAAGTCTTGTCAATGCGAGCTATGCTCTTATTAACAAAAAAATAATAATCATCTTGGCGTTAATGTCCCGGTTGTGCTCTCGAGAACGAGGGCCCCGGGTCCGCCTTGACCATGATCCAGGATTTGGCAGATCAGGTAATTACAGTGGAGCGACTGCCATCTGACCTCCATGACCCTGCTATCAGGGGAACCTGACCAGATTGGATCATGGTTACACATTCAGTCGCCTGAATTTGCAGGTTTCATCACGATGTTTTCCCTCACCATAAGAGCATCGGTTAGTATTCAACTAATGTACATAACTCAGAAAACAGTCATTGGTACATGGCCGGAGCGGGATTCGAACCCGGGACCTCTGGCTTACGAGTCGGATACTGTAACCGCTCGGCCACCGACGCTCTGAGCTATGCTCTTATTACATTTGAATAAATTCAGAAGCTAAAAGCGTGAGAGCAAATTAAAGTAGAATGTATTGCTCATGATCATCATCACTGCCCATAACAGTCCCAGCCGGACTTACGGCCTCTCCCACGAAAGTGGAGGTTATTGCCATAATCTCCAAGCTTCGCAGGCGGGTTTTAAAAATCGCAGTGTTGTAAATATAACAATGGAAAACGCTGCTGACCATTTTCATGTCTACGGAGACTCTAGATCTATTGCATCGAAAACGTCAGTCGCCTTGTACGACACCAACAAGTGCAAGGGGTTGGTGCTATTCTACTCTGTCGTCTAATACAAAAATGGGCCTTATTTTGAGAGCAATACATTTCAATTTGATTTGCTTTTACGCTTATGTCTTATGAATTTAGACGACTGAATGGCTGCTGAATTTAGTCAAATTTAATAGAGCATATAGATCTACACATTTCCAGTAATATATAGGTACATAAAATAGCGTAAAAGCCCCTCTCAACTTACGTGACTTCTCCTGGTGTGGGGTCTGCTTTAGCAGTTCTATCGTGATCTGGGAGGTGGCGGGGGGCGGCGAGGGGCGCACGATGGTTCCTCCCGAGTACCCGAAAGTCGACAGCCCACGGCTGTTGGTGCCCGAACCTAGTGGGAGAAAGGAGAAATGAAGATTGAAGAACCTAAGAGTCAGGAGTCAATATTGCTCGCTCGAATTTTTCCGACGAGACAAATCAATTAGTCAGTAAAGAAAATCATCTGGGCGTTGATGTCCCGGTTGGGCAATCTGTTTGCAGTCGATCCACTGTAATTATCTGATCTGTCAAATCCTGGTCACGGTCAAGGCAGACTCTCGATGCTCGAGACTCAAGAAGGCTCTCGTGCGCAAGAGCACAACCGATACATTAACGCCAAGATAACTAAATAATTTTAATAAAGCTTGACCGGCGACAGAGGTGACCTGTCAATGGTGGCGCTAGTTCTGCGTTTTATGTAGCAACACCGGATGCATGTAGTATTCTATGACAGAATTCAAATGCAACCAACAATGCGACATGCATAATAAGGAACGTGACGGAAAAAGAAACTAACATGGCCCTATTGTAAAATTAGAATAATGTCGTTTCAGAAAAAGACCTAGCGCCCTCCTTCATGGCATCATGATTCTTGTCAAATATGTCAACATTTGACGTAGTAGACGTTGACACCTAAGTTAAACAGTATAAACCATGGTGTACAATAATTAAGGCGGCGTATTAAGGTTATAGAATACTCATTAGCGTCGAGTTATAGTTCCTCTATATAGTTTATTATTGCCAGTACAATAAATTTAGTGTACTCGTTTTTCCGCAATGTGTCAAAGTAATCTGAAGTCATGGTACCCCTATACAATATTTCCTCACTAACGAATAACCATTATTCCACGTATTCGGATAACGAGTGAAATATAACGCCCTTTTTGGAAAGTAAATTAGATGACATTTTATGCCTGAGCATGGCTAGAAAAAATATGTAAATGAGCATATGAAAATTTCAGCCCATTCTACGTTATAATTTATGGCTAGCCTGGCAGGGTATACTTTACATCTTTCATTAACAAAAAACTTTTAAAGTTTAAAAAAGCTCTCATGGTCACGGCGGACCCCGGGTCCTAGTGCGCGAGAGCACAGCCGTGACATTAACGACAATAATAATAATATTATGTAGACCATAGTCTCTTCTTACTCCACCTATGGGACAGAGGCGTGAGCTTTATGGATGTTTGTAATAATATAGGTTTGGACAATTCACACAGCGCCATCTAGCCCCAAAGTAAGCAAAGCTTGTGTTATGGGTGGTAGAAAACTGATAAGCTACTGGTACATATAATTTTAATACATACTTATTAAACATAAAACACCAAACCCGTAACAGAAACTAAAATTCATCATCAAGATGATTATGATTATGTTGAACATCTTCATTACGTTGAAGTAGGCTCTCGCACCCAAAAAACAAATGGATAAAGTAAAATAATCCTAATTCTATCTTTGATCTACAAATACATTATTTTGACATTGACTCCTTGGCAGGAATCGTAAAACAAGAAAATGGCTAAGAATTTTCTTTAGACGATAAGCCAATGAATAATTTAATCAATTGAGGGCGTATTAAAATACGGATTCAAAAAAGATGTCGGAAGTCAATTTTCGGCGAAAAGATTCTATAATGAAGGTGCTCTAAAAATTTCTAATGAAAGGCGATGTAATGAGAATCTTTCATTTAGTAGGTAATTAATCTTAATAATATAAATATTAAGTAGAGAAGGCGCGTGGACTTTTGCTGGTATCTACTGTAGGCCTGCTGGAAGAAATTTGTTCGTAGAAGTAATTAGACCTGTTACAGTTGGCGTCTTGTACACTTTTTGTTATTTGTATTTTTTTGTCTCTTGTGTAGAATAAATAGTTAAATAAATAAATAAGTAATATAACTCGAACTACGCCAGTAAAGTCTATACAAGATTCATAATTTACACGCTGAATCTGAATGCGTTAGGAATCGGAAGTTGGAATTCATGTCTATTAGTAAAGCTAATGCGCTTATTACATTTGACTAAATTTAGAAGCACAAAGTGTGAGAGCAAATCAAAGTGGAATGTATCGCTCATAAAATAAGGTCCATTTTTGTATCATGCCTTTTGAAAAGCGGAGCGACGCGTAACAAACTATAAGACAGACAAAACATATATTATACATTCCACTTTGATTTGCTCTCACGCTTTTTGCTTCTGAATTTAGCAAAGTGTGATAAGCGCTTAAACTGGGCTTTGGATTCAAAAGAAACACAACTGAAAACATAACACTTACCATCAGAACTAGGAGCAATTTCGGTCTGGAACAAACTCTCTCTGGTCTGGCAACCAGACTCCTTCGTGTCAGGTGCACCAACCGAGACATCCCTTATCTCCTTTCTCTTACTCTGTTCTTCACTCTCTTTCGTCTTACTTCTCATGGACTCTTCTCTCTTGCTAGCACTGCTAGTTTTAGATCTGCCATTTCTTTCTATTTTTATGTCTTGGGCCCTTATGGGTATACTGTCCGGAACTGGGTGCCACGATTCATCGTCAAGGTCTAGGTGGGTCTCTTGAAAGTCCAGGTCTATACTTGATGGCTAGAGGAAAAAAAAAAACTCCATTATTCTTAATACGGGTGTCGCGCTACGCCCGGTCAGCGACTGGGTGTAGGCGGTTGTAAATAGTATTGTTGTGGATGAGAACAGCAGCTGTTAACCCTCGGGTCAGGAAATTAAACGCCGAAGAGCTGTAAAGGTTATAATAAACACATAACAGTCCACTGCAGGACTTAGGGCCTCTCCTATGAAAAGGAAGGTTATTGTCATAATCTCCACGCTTGGCAGGCGGGTTGGAGATCGCAGTGTTATAAATATAACAATGGAAAACGCTGCTGCCCATTTTCCAGCCTACGGAGACTCTAGATCTTCAGCCTCGAAAACATTTGCAGCCTTGTATTTCTACTCTGCCGGACACCACACAGCCAGTTACACTGTATAAATTAAAATAAATAAAACTGCTTAGAATACTTTATAAAGTTACATGGTATTTATATAACTTTTAGAGAATAGGGCTCATTCAGAGCTTCGTCCATCGGTAAAGGGTGGCTTTTCCTCGAAATCTTGATTGGGAGAGCCGAATATAAAATAAAATAAAACCAAATTCCTGGTATTCGAATTGAAATGTTTTACATTATAATTAAATTGTAGTTTTTGAACTATAGTTTCAATTTGTTTACACTTTAGCTCTTGTGTTTTATCTTCTAGTTTAGTTAATAAAGTTTTACCTTTCTGTGTTTTGACAGTTTCCTCTGTTGCTTGAACATCTCGTTTGTATGGTTCTCTCTTTCAAGAATCGAGCGCGGTTCGCTATCCCTTTCCAACTCTCTAGGATTGAGAGTGAGACGGCTGCTTGCTATGGCGTCCAATCTATCTTCTGTGGATTGTTTTATGTGTTCCTAGAAAAGACGAGAGGATGTTCACGATTTTTGTAAAATGTAAAAATAAGATCGTATTAAACATGCAAAAATATTTACGCAGATATACATACACCTGTATTCAGAAACGTTACTATGAGCTCTCACAGTGCATGAGAAAGTACAGGGTTTCGACTAACAGTACTTGAGCACTATGCGTTCGTCAAAATTAACAAAATTTACCAAACATAAAGCCGGATTGAACACAGTGCTATCACTTAGCAAAGAGACGCTGTCAGAAGTGTCTTAAGAGCCGATTACACCTTTGCTTAATCCAGCAACCTAACTTATCAGATAATAGTTTAAAATGGAATGCATTGCTCACAGAATAAGGTCAATTTTTGTATAATGTGGCGCATAAAATATATATATCTGAAGGTTTACTGGTAGAAAACTCAATTAATGAGTTAAGCTTGCCTTTGTACATCTCTGTTACTGTACTGTATCATCATGTCATGTTTGTGTACAATAAAGAATAAAGATAAAAATAGAACTGATTCAAAGAGCATATTTACTAAATATACACTTTAGGAAAAATTAATAATACCTTGATAATCTTGTGGTCCTGGTACAGCTTTCTGAAACACTTGAAGAGGAATACGAAGCTCATCCCGGATAATATCAAACAGAAGATAACCAGGATCACCATGATGTGAGTCTGAGAAACAATAGATTCCGCTTCACCCTGAAAAGCAAGGGGAAAAGGTTTGAAAATACATGTTAATACCTTTTGGCGAGGCAGGTAATTTTCTTGTTAAGTCAATTTAGAAGAACGTCATGTTCGAGTCATATCATTGTCTGGGTTTGACATCTTCTCAGTAAGTTGATTTCAAGAGACAACATTTTTATATTGCGACAGTTTTTTCAAGTATTTTTTATAAACTGATTCTTATGAAACAAGTGCTTATTAAACCATTGCTATATCTTACGGTGAGGGAAAACATCGTAATGAAACCTGCAAATTCAGGCAACTGAATTTATGACCATGATCCAGTCTGGTCAGGTTTCCCTGGTAGCAGGGTCACGGAGGTCAGATGGCAGTCGCTTCACTGTAATTATCTGATCGCCAAATCCAAGATCATGGTCAAGGCGGACCACGGGCCTTCGTGCTCGAGAGCACAACCGAGATATTAACGCCAAGATTATTATTTTATACCATTGCTATATTTTTACGTTGACATAGACAATTCTTCGGTTCCACATTACATTCTAAACCTAAAGAAATAAATGGCATCAATGAAAAATTATGTATAATTCTCAGCATAAAGCTGTGTGGGCGCCTGTCACAGCGCTGGTTTTCAGAAAAGCCCAGGGTACCCACGGGTCTTTTTTAGACTTATTTTAATGAAAATAACAATTCTATAAATACATTCGTGCCAATTTAGGAATTGAAGTTTGAACTGGAAATACGTTCTGGGAATTGAACACAGAAAGTTATGATTGATTACAATGAAGGCGATCCTTGACTTGCCATCATTTTTGTGTTCCGGGTTGAAGGATAAGGCGGTTCATCTTAGTCCTTACAGTAACAACGCAACTGCGGTTCAACATTTTGTTGCCTGTGACAGTTACCGCTTACCATCAAATGGGCTGTCTGCTCGTTTGTCAGTGTGTAGCATAAAAAAAAACAATCACTTTCTGCACCTTAGCCTTCTTCTAGAAGAATAAGTTCTAGAACTTCGTTGTTATCCTTGGTATATCCTAGAAGGATAATACATACCTTGCATAGTTCTCCATCTTCATCAGCTTTAAGTCTACAGTCTCCATATTGGTCGCACTTAAATGCTTCATCTACACAAGTATTGTCTTCACAGTTGAAGAGACCAGGCTTACATTGCTGATCTGAAATCAGATAGAAAGTGCGATTTTTGAAACCTGATATCTATTAATAATAATTTATTTTTGTTTTCAAGTGAGGCAATACGGGGTGGACGATCCACCTGATGGAAAGCGGATACCGTTGTCCAGGACAACGGAATTCTAATGGGAGCGGATGCGTTGCCTTTGAGGTACCTGTAGATATGCCTTTTGAAGATTTTGGCGGTGGTAGGTAAATAAGGTAGCCGCCAATGTTGGCAAGCGAAGATGGAGAAGGTGGTAAAGGGTAATTACCCACCTGGCCAGGTGTTGTGACCAGGGCACCAAGGGTCCAACGGTTGATCGTCGGAAGTTGTATATATGCCGCGGAAGTTGGCATATTTGGCTAGCGCGATTTAGGATTGTCAGCGCCATCTATGTGCGTATGCTTGCCAACCTTGTGTTCGTGTACTCGTAATGTGAGTACCGTTGAGTTTCCCTATTGAAGCGATATATGGGGATGTCGCTACAACCCCATGGTATGTAAATATTATGTTAAATATCATTTATTTCAAGTTAAAAGAATACTCTTTACATTTCAATCTATATACATGGTACAAAACAAAGTCGCTTCCCGCCGTCTGTCCCTTTGCATGTAGGCATGTATCTATGTATGCATCGATCTTTTAAACTCCACAACGGATTTTAACGCGGTTTTCTACAATAGATACAGTGATTCAAGAACAAGGTTTGTTGGGTAGGACAATACATGACCGTAGTTTAGAACCCTTTTTATCACTCCATGTATTGTATAAACCCGCTTTAAAATCCGTTGTATAGTTTAAAAGATCTAAGCGTACGTAGATACACGGGGACAGACGGCGGGATGCGACTTTGTTTTATACTATGTATTTGACAATTATAATAGTAGTTTATGCAACTAGCATATAAAAGGGGGTATTAAAACATGAGTGTCTGTTTATCATACGACGTGTAGCCGAAATTTTAACATGAAAATATGAGTGTGGATAAAATCCATTACTAACCATCTTTACTAGGATCCAGCGACCAGAAAGCGGTGAAGGTGGCCGTGAAGGAGGAGTCCTTGATGCCCTTGGCTGTGTGGATCCGGATGTACATGATGTTGCCGTGGGCGCCGTCGCTGTCGCCTTTCGTCGTCACTTGGTTGGCTACGGAGCCGCAGTAGTGAGCTAGGCTGTGGGAGCATGAGATATACTATGATATATCTAGATTAATTTTACTATAATCGTCGTTTTGGTCTTAATGTCACGGTTGTGCTCTCGCGTACGAGGGCCCGGGGTCCGCCTTGACCATGATCCAGGATTTGGCGATCAGGTTATTACAGTGGAGCGACTACCATCTGACCTCCGTGACCCTGCTACCAAGGGAGCCTTACCAGATTGGATCATGGTTACAAATTCAGGACAAATTCAGTTGCCTAAATTTGAAGGTTAGGTTTCATCACGATGTGTTCCCTCACCGTAAGAGCATCGGTTAGAATTCAACTAATGTACATAACTCAGAAAAGAGTCATTGGTATATGGCCGCAGCGTGATTTGAACCCGCTACCTCTCGCTTACGAGTTGGACACTCAACCGCCCGGCCACCGACGCTCCCCATGATCTGTCTAGACTAATTTGTCTTATTTGGTGAATAAAAAACAACCCAAAATCACGACTTACGTATCAATCACGCTACGTACATTTATGAATAGATGTCTTGAATTGTATAAAAAATGTGAATTTCAACGAATACTTCTGCAAGCTATCCATTTAAATGCGTAATTTTCATAACAAAATAAGACAAATAAATAAATTAAAAAAAGAAAAATAATAACATTTCGTAATAATGTGCTGGTTACCCTTAAATCAAGAAGTGACAGCTAACAACCTTGTACTACTTTTACTGTAATTAGTTTACACAAAAAAGCGCAACATCTATACCAACGAAATACAGACCTTATTGCATTGCGTTAAGATTTTAAATGTCAGGATCTGTGCCACCATGCTGGTCTTTTCGCACCATTCAAAATTATGACGTACTTTATAAGTAGAGATACAACACTAACGTGGTACATTCTGTTCCCTTATTTATCGTATGACTTTTAAGTTCCTACAGCTACTTAAATTTTTAAATTTTAAATTTACATTTCGTCAAGTAGACGAGAGCTTCGGCCGAAACGGACTGAAAATCTTCCGCTTGCCCGCTGTACTTAGTATCTGGACATTCAAATATATTGTGGTTTATTGACTGGTCAGGCCAGCCGCACTGGCATGCCGCTGCTTCGCACCAACCACATTTAAATAAATAAATAAATAATCGTGAACAAATTCACACAGCGCCATCTAGCCCCAAACTAAGCAAAGCTTGTGCTATGGGTGCTAAATTACTGATATACTACTCCAATACTTTTAAAATACATACTTATTATACATAGAACACCCAGACCCGTAACAGAAATTAAAATTCATGATTTCAATTTCTGCCCGACGGGAATCGAACCCGGGACCTCTTGCGTGGCAGCACGGCATGTTGACCATTGAGCCACTCAGGTCGTCATAGATACGCACAGTTTCCGACGCCTGTTCTTATTCGGTTCAACAGACACTAAACGCGCCGTGACTCTTTAAAACCTGCTGGATTCTGTTCCCTAATTCGTAGATACATTGGAGAGGGAAGGTTCGAATCCGGTACCGAGTCGGACCCCTTAACCATTATCGCTACCGACGCTAATAAAAAACTAGTATCAGCTACAAATAAAACGTTAACGTTTTTCTATTGTATCCTATAGAAATTTGCAAATTACAATAAAACATACTTCGCATCGTACTCCAGGAGATAGCCATACACTTGGACCACGTTCTTTTCACATTCATTTGGTGCTTCCAAAGCATAACTGGAGAAATTCAGGAATATCTGCAATAGTACAATAAAACGTTTAGCTTTTAAGACTTTCGTGGTTATTGACTACACTTTGATGGCACATGTTTTCGAGTTTATTACCACGGTTAGTAGTTAGTAGTTAGTTATTATTTTTACCTCGACATTTCGACGCAGTTGCATGCGTCATGGTCACGAGTAGAATGACTACTCGTAACCATGACGTACTACTGAGTAGTCTACTCGTGACCTCTTTATATTGGCTGAACATGTATAGCTACTAAATAATATTATAATATCATCATCTTGGCGTTATATCCCGGTTACCCCCCGCGCGGCCAGCGAGTGCCCAGGGTCCGCCTTTCTGCTTCTCTTGGCCCACCTCGCTCGCTCTTCGGCATCCTTAGTGGTGAGCTTATTGTAACGCATATCATTCCTGACTACGTCAAGCCATCGCTTCTTGGGCCGGCCTCTTATTCCTGTGCCCGGCGGGGGCGGCATGGCCAGACACTCGTTCCCACATAACAAGTCGGTCTGCGCAAGACGTGGCCATACAATCGAAGGCGGAATTCTTGCAGCTTGTCTGCGATGTCACGGCCGCCAAGGCTACCCCGGATGTGGGCGTATCGAACGCGAAATAATATTATAATATAGGACCTATACTTATTGTAACCATGTTTTGCGCAAATAAACACTATTATAGTCTATTCTACTATATACAAAAAGAAATACACACCTTCGTGTCTTTTGGAGTGATGATCGTCCATATAGCTTCCAGCGCTCGATTGGTACTGTACTTCACACAGATATCAGACAAATTTTGTTTAGAGTCAATTACTCCCTTATTCATGTTGACCACTGTACTATTGCATTCCGGCGGTATCATGTCTGTAATAGATAATAATAATAAATTGTGTGTGACCATACAAATGTTAAATCGTGTGGTGTCCGGCAGAGTAGAATAGCACCAACCCGTTACACTCGTGGGAGTCGTACAAGGCGACTAATGTTGTCGAGGCAAAAGATCTAGAGTCTCCGTTGGCTGGAAAATGGGCAGCAGCGCCGCTTTCCATTGTTATATTTACAACACTGCAATCTCCAACTCGTTTGCCAAGCGTGGAGATCATGGCAATAACCTCCTCTTTTGTGGGAGAGGCTTTAAGTCCTGCAGTAGACTGATATTCTCTGTGATGATGATTATATGATGCCTTTTAGAGGCGGCCTGAGAGATCTCCACCTTGGCGTTAATTTTATGTCCCTGTTGTGCTCTCGCGCGCCTGTTGCTGTTGTCCATAGGCGGCGGTGACCACTTTCCATCAGATGGCCCGCTTGCCTGTTTGTCTGCCGTATTACATATAAAAAGACTGCACGTTTCGTGTCCGTTTGCTACGCGGTGACTATGCTTGAACAACACGTACGCGTTTCCTGTCCGGTTTGCAAGCGGACCCTTACTCGTTTAAAGGTAAAGGGATCCAACACCTGCGTGCACCCATTTCTTACGCCTATAATAAAATACACGTATTAAAAAGGCACAGGCGGCGAGGCAATTTATGAATTTATCGCTTAAACCGGAGACGTGTTAGGAAATTGGTTGGGATAAGATGTGCGATTAGTAAGTGGGTACAGTAAGCTACAGCAAGTGCTACAGCGCTGATTTTCAGAATCTTGACGGTAAGGATAATTAATGTTGCTACATTGTTAATATACCTACCGCATTTACAGCAAATAAATGATTCTAATTCTAATTTTAACATGCCGCCGATAACAGTGACGTTATTAATCATTATCACCCATATCTAGTATCTACTTATTCTTGTATAGTTAGTCAACAGTAGTTCTCATCTTATTTTAATCGCATAACTTCCTTACGATTTGCGTCGACAGTTATAAAAACCATTGTGTTTGTTAATTTATTTTTAGCAATCATTTTCTCAGGATTTCTTTTCGGCAAATTAATTTATTGTGCGTTGTTCCGAGCGTACGTAACAAAATAACTAACCGCGCTGTTCGGAGTCCGCAAGCGCACTGAGAAACGTCACTTGAGCTCTCTGCCCCGCGCCCCCCCGCTCAGCCCCGATACGTCACATAACGTAATCCATTCTGCCCCCTCACCGCGCAGGCGATACACCAGTTAAGTTGTCGACCTATAATAAACACATAACTTACTGCCAGCAATGCCTTGTGAGCGAGCGATGTTAATCTGAAAGCCTTCATATTCGATCGTATCGTCGGACTTGAACTTCAACCAGAGGTAGGGTCCAGTCGAGGTGATGGTGGATGGGAATACGCTTCCACACAGCTTGTTTAGGAGGTTGAAGTAGCCAGCTGGACCATCTCGGATCTGTGGAGACAAGGATGGTGATGAACACGTAACTTTTACCTTTTTATGTAGCTTAAATTGGAATTTTTTGCTAAAAACACGCCTCGAAGACCTAAACGGTAATATTATGTAAAGTACGTATTCAATATAATAATATCTATATACCAGATCATAGTTACACATTCTACGCCTGAATGTGCAGCGTTCATCACGATGTTTCCCTCACCGTAACTGCATCGGTTAGTGTTCAACTAATGTACATAACTCAGAAAAGAATCATTGTTACATGGCGCTAGTGGGATTCCGACCCCGTACCTCTCGATTGCGAGTCGGATACCTTTACCATTTGGCCACCGACGCTTTATAGACGGTCTAGACAAGGCGAAATAGATAAGGAGGGTTATTTTCTACAACTTTTACTATGGCAACATGTCAAAGACAGGCACTGGTATACTGGCAGCGACCAGCGTGCTTGCGAGACTGATAACGCAATGTCAGCAATGTCCGGGAACTGGATCGGTGACTGTTTCCACCGACATACCTATACCATATGGCCTTACGCTCTGGACACAGAGCTCTGGAACAATCGGTGCAGTATTTATCACAAAAACAATGAATTTAAATTTATATCTTTGGAGCAGCCTGTATTAAATTATTGCATGTTCTAGGAAGTATTGCAAATTGTATTGAATTGCATTAGAACTTCACGTCAGGTGACAGATTAAATAAATTAAATTTTTTTTGTTGTAATTTGAAGTGTCACGTCACTCGCTTCTCATGTGTCACGTCATTAATGTCAATAATTAATGTCAATAATTAATTCTAGAGTCAATCTATGCATGCTGTCGTGATACAGTATGTTGTATTTGTAGCCGATTAAGTAACATGTGAAATTGGTAGAAATAAGTCTTTCGTTATTTATCTAATTAAAAATTAAGATACTGCTGAGTAGCAGTCTTAAACAGGGTTTCATTATTTGGCCCGAGGCTAAAGTCTCCCTGTATAACATTACTCTTCCACGGGTCCATCATTATTCCCGGTCCTTTACTTTCGACATTCAAATTACTGCGGGCCGAATCCCTTTGAAAATAAGCAATGTTCGTTATCAAATTTTGCTTTGTCATGCAATATTGCTACGTAAACGAACGTGGTACAGACGCATTGGGAAACGAACAAAAGCTATTGTTCCTTATTAGCTCTTTCAATTTCGTCATAAAATGTCAATCAATTTCCTTTTTGTTCAATTGATCAATCAATTGTTTCGTCCATAAAGGAATTTTAATTTAATAATCATTTATTGATAGCTCTCTCGATAACAAATATAAGGCTGCACAAGGGCGACATGCAAAACAATGTGTTGTGTGAGAGTCTCTGTGTAGCTTTGTTTGGTTGACTGTACGTTTTATTCTTCCAAGTGTAAAGACTATTTTAAGACTTAAGTTATGATCAAGTTGTAAAAGTTTTTTGATTCAATATAATTAGCCAGTACAGATATTTGACCACCATCCCGCCTGCACAGCTAGCACAAGTGTGCTCTCGCGCGCGTTAAGCGAGAAAAGGCGCGGCATAGATACTGCTATCCCTTTCGTCTTAGTATTGAGAGAAGGAAACAAACGCTATCTCGCGGCGCGAGCTGTGTCGCGGTCACGCTTGTGATAGCCGTGGTGGTAGTTAGTGTAAGTAATTATGTGGCCGAAGGGGAGAGGCCTGTCTGTAAACAACCTAAAACTAAAATTCCTAGATTTACTAAACCAAACATTATACAAAAAAATATGCGCCATAAATTCTTGCCATTTTGTAAATTTAATAGAATTAAAACTACAAATGTTACTTTCTAGATAATTGCTTTAGAGTAACAAACATCATTTTCTTTTTTATTCCCAATTGTGTATGAGCTGCTTGGAATGGCCTTAAAGAGTACTATACCGTATGATAAAAGCTTGTCATGAAAAAATATGTTTCATCGATATGAGAAACGTTATTTTTAATCACTTAATTATCGAGGGACACATTGTTAAAATGTAAAAGAATTTTTTGATCATCGTGATTTTAGTGAAGTTTTTAGACGATTAAAATTGTTTAAAACGGGATATCGGCCTTGTTATTTTAAAAAATTCGCAGATTTTAAATTTATTTAAATATAAAGACTTACCTCTAAGAAGTCATAAATGCAGGCATTTTCAGGGCCAGCTTCAATTTGAAATATGTTAACGAAAGTAAGTGTGATAATTTCACCATCGTTAGCTGAAACAAAGTAATTTTACAATCTATGCTATTTTATGCAGGTATAAGGTTGGATGTACTATCAATGGCCTATTACAGGCTAAAGATAGTAAGCTTAAAACATAGTCTTGACTATTGAAGTGGATAAGGTTGATTTCATGCGGTAGGCAAACAGGCAAGCGGGCCACCTGATGGAAAGTGGTCACCGCTGAATATAGCAACACTAGATGCACTGCCAATGAGCTACCCACTTCTACAACACGTTGCTCCTGCAGAAAAAAGGTACATACTCTAGCATTGTCAAAGCCACGGTTCCCCAAATCCCCACCCCATGGAGCACTGTAAACATTTCTTACGGAGTGGAAAACAATAGGTAGTATTTAAAATAGTATTGTTTGGCTGCGGAATCTGTAAGGTGGACGTACTTCCCCAGTCGGGCAGCTCAAATTCTAACGGGGTACCCTGCTATGCCCTACCTCATTTATTAAATCTTTGTTCAATGTACATTTGATCAAAGAAATTGAGCGACTTTGTCATATTGCCATACAAGGCCAATAATATTTTCGGGGCAAAAGATCTGGAGTCTCCGTAGGCTGGAAAATGGGCAGCAGCTTTTTCCAATGTTATATTTATAACATTGCGATCTCCAATCCACCTGCCAATAGTAGAGATGATGGCAATAACCTCTCTTTTTGTGTGAGAGGCCGTAAGTCCTGCAGTGGACTGTTATGGGCTGTGATGATGGTGATAAATGTCTAATTCACATGCCAAATTAGGTAATAAAGGAAATGCCATACACAAAGTAAATATGGGAGACTTATCTCCTACAGTGAATTGCTTTGGGTCATTGATTATGAATTTCTATTTGTCATATTCTATCTACATGTAATGAACATATAGTTAAAGCTCTTATTACAAAAATTTTTTTACACTTACCACTCAAAACTTCTGTGCAAGTTATATTTCTTGCATACAACTTATTTTCTGTGGCTGTATGTGGATGTGTCAACTTGCCATCATATTCTTTGAACATGTTACAAGGATCTGTTTCTATTTCTCTTCTATCTCTACTTTTTACTATGTCTTGTTTTCCTGTATCGTGATATTCTCTCATTCCTTTGTGTTCATTGAACTGTCTACTATATTTATTTAACTTAACTTGCCTACCATTTACATGATTGTCGTAATTAGTAAAGTCTTGTGCTTCATGTATTCCGTTGTATTGATTTTTATTGATTGTTTCTTCTTTGCTTTTCATATCCTCTTTAACTTTTTCAGTGAATACAGCATCAGGTGTATCAATTAATTTACTATCGACAATTTTGTTACTTAATATATTATTATTGTTATGCTTTACGTTACTTTTATCTAATTTGGTCCTTGTTTCTATTTTTAAATCATATATTTCGTCGTATATAATATTGCTTTCTATGGCAGTTGTGATTTTCATAGTGCCGTTGTCATGATCAGCTGTTTGATCCAATGTTGTTCCCACTATGGAGAAAACTGTAAAGAAAAAAAAATACAGTTAATTTTAAAACAATACATTGGCATAGTTAATGCCCGCCTCACCCTTTTCTTTCTCTCGCCATTCATCCATAATTATCCTACAGACTGTAACGACACAATGCGAACCTACACCCCATTAAGTATTTCCGTTTTCTTTCATTCATTACATACATACATTACACGCCCGTATTCCACATTAGGTTTCACACATTACGTCATCGTTTTTACTGAGAAAAACAGAGAAAAGTCCGACAAGGACTGCCAGAATACGGAAGTAAGTATAGCATTATAAATGTGACCCATCGCTCGCAGGGACGGCAATTTGGGCTGTGACTGTCGCAAGGTCTTGAGGTCAGAATACAAGGTCTTGTCAGGTCATGACCTTAACTCTAGACGCAGATTAATTGGTGCTTTGATTAATAATACATTTATAGTCGATTAACACAGTAAAATCTGTCCAGACTGACTTGTCTTATTTGGTTATGGAAATTCTGTATTTAATTGGATAATTTGCAACAGTAAAAATAAAATCATCTTGGCGTTAATGTCCCGGTTGTGCTCTCGAGAACGAGAGCCCGGGGTCCGCCTTGACCATGATCCAGGATTTGGCAGGTCAAGTAATTACAGTGGAGCGACTGCCATCTGACCTCCATGGCCCTGCTACCAGAGGAACCTGACCAGATTGGATCATGGTTACACATTCAGTCGCCTGAACGTGCAGGTTTCATCATGATGTTTTCCCTCACCGTAAGAGCATCGGTTAGTATTCAACTAATGTACATAACTCAGAAAACAGTCATTGGTACATGGCCGGAGCGGGATTCGAACCCGGTACCTCTGGCTTACGAGTCGGATACTGTAACCGCTCGGCCACCGACGCTCCTAAACAACAAAAATTTGCAACAGTATTAGTTTAAATTCATATTCCATGTGTTTCTTATATAATTTAAGACATTTAAACATAGTGTACGTAGCTTGATTGATACGGCAAGTCGTCATTTTGGTTACTCTTCACCAAATAAGACAAGTCTTTTGGACCTAGCATAGGGTAGGCATAAACGTTCCGATGACCATTCCTTGCAACCATATTGAATTTCGTGATAAATTATGGATTATATTACTGCCAAATATCATCAAAAGATGATCGTGATGAAACCTACACATTCAGGCGACTGGATGTGTAACCGTGATCCAATCTGGTCAGGTTCCCCTGGAAGCAGGGTCATGGAGGTCAGATGGCAGTCGCTCCACTGTAATTACCTGACTTGCCAAATCCTGGATCATGGTCAAGGCGGACCCCGGGCCCTCGTTCTCGAGAGCACAACCGGGACAATAACGCCAAGATGATTATTTTTTTTTTATTATAGGGTAGGCATAAACTATCCAGTGCCACAAGCAATCTTGACACAACGCCTTTGCCAATTCAAAACCTAAGCTCTAATTGTACAAACAAATCCTAACCAACACGTTGTTAAACTAGTCTAGCTTGAAAGCTTTAGGTCTAAGTAATTTGGTCTAGGCTGAATTGTTTTCAACTAATTTAAAGTTTATTTATGATTGGTGATCGATTTCGATTTGCCTTGGTAAATCTAGTTTGCCCTAAGGGCGTTAGGATGAACTAGCTTGTTCTACACTTTCACACATGTTATCTGGTTTGTTGCCACGGTTAGTACTGTTTTTACCTCTATATCTAACTGGATAAATTCTTTTCATTTCAAAATTTGTTGTGGCCGCTAAAATATACACGAGCTTCATAGAAACAATTATATAATGTTTACTTTTGCAGCTTGTAAAAGATGCTTTTTGTGCGTATCTCAGTAAAAAGCGATTAAGGTGAGAGCTTTCACGCACTAAAAGAAGCTTTACTGCGAAAAGTTAAAAGTTGCAAATTTCGTGCGAGAGCAATTTTTTTATGTCTCGAGCTTTTAATTCACTCACTCTGCTCAGTAGTCTAATAGGTTGTAGAATCACTTGCTACAATATACTACAATACAAAAATTTTATTTGTAATATAATCCCATAATTTTGCTTACATGCTCGAGATTCGATTCTTTGATACTTCTCTAGTTCGTGCTTCAAAGTCAGTAATCACAGCAAAAAATAACTTATCTCTCTTGTTGAACAAATAACTACTCATTCACTCACTTCACTCACTTTAAGAGTTGGTTTAATTCAGCAACATTGAATACTAGAGATGGCCTACGAAGGCTTGCCGACTAGCCAACTAGTCGGCTGTAAAAAACCGACTAGTCGGCCAAACCGATCATTGTTTTAGGTGAAGTTCGGATGGCACTGATCATCCTGGAGTCCTGCTACATACATAGTTCCACCTGCTACAGTCCTGATAAACCTAACCAAAACAAAAGCAGCAGTTTATATTTGACATTGCCAAAGGTGGCAGCAGTAACTTGTGGTTGGTTTACTACTAACACTTGAAAAGACCCCGGTTTACTGCTGCAGTTTTTGATTTGAATTCGATATATCGGCCTAAGTTGAGATTGGACGTTAGCTTAATACCGGAGGGACATTGTCGGTGAGAAATACAAGACGTATCACAGAAAGTTGGAGAAAGCTGAAATAAGCTCCGATTAACGCTTGTGATCTGGTAAAGTTGAGTTGAACACTTCGCCGCAATCAGCATTGATTCTTGACATTCATCCCAATTTTCAAACATACTCTCTTGCTCCTCTATGAAGACTCGTAATGGACATCAATAATACAAAGAGCCAGAGTACTTATTCGTAGATAATATAATTTCTTAACGAAAAAATTTCGATTTATTCGCCTACCCCATATTTTTCCAAATAAGCTTATACATTTCTGACGGTTCAAATTAGTCTTTAACTTCATAAATACTTATTCGTTTTAATGAGGTTTTCGCGGTTTGTTAGCCAAAATGACTGTGATTACCTCTGTATTTAATTAATGTCTTCGACAGCTCTTTTCCGTAGACAGATTTTTTATAGGCTGTTCTGATTGCAGCTGTTTAGAACAGAAAACGCCTCATCAATCTAAGTGCGGAAAAAAGTTGCTATGTAAAAAAAATATTAAAATCGGATAAATATTTATGAAGTCAAAGACGGATTTATAACGCCAGAAATGTATGAGCGTACGCATGAAAGAATATTCGGTGGGCGAATAATTGTGCCGGTGAGTGTATAAAAAAGAAAAGAGACTGCCATCAGTCGCCGACTACAAATGTGGCCGAATAGTCGGCGTTGCTGACTAGTCGGTATATTTACCCTACCCTATCTATGAGGGTAATCCGATATCTCATTTGGCATAAAAGCTACTCCGTAAATGTCTACAACTATAATAAACATTGTGACTAATAACGACCATCATTTGAGAGCGACAGACAATTTATTTTATGTTATGGACATTACTTATGGCCACGAGCCTTGGGCTACAGTCGTTCAAGGCCACTGGATAAGAGAATATAAATGATTTACTTCAGATCCTAATATAACTATATAATCTATACATAAAACAAAGTCTCTTTCCGCCGTCTGTATCTCTGTACGCTTAGATCTTTTAAACTACGCAACGGATTTTAATGCGGTTTTTAACAATAGATAGACTGATTCAAGAGGGCAGGACAACAGGACTAACTCGCGGCGGGCCAGCCAGTTCACCTGCGATTTTGTATTTTTATTGTATTGTTATTGATAACTAAGTATATTAATAACTTTCTACATGAAATACAAAAAAGAGAGCAAAAACAAATCTGCTGCTATCAAAACCAACTTTAATAACTTTTTTTAAATAACAGCGGTAGACAAACATGGTGGTGGTTTCTAGATCTGCTAATTCTAGGTTTCGAAGGTATATATCGTTTCAAACTTAAATTAGAGCGTCAGTGGCCGAGTGGTTAAGGTATCCGACCTGACACGATCTGATCTGCCAAATTCTGGATCATGGTCAAGGCGGGTGCGGGTCCCAGGCCCTCGTGCGCGAGAGTACAACTGGGACTTTATAGCTAAATTTTTTTTGAGTTATACAGCTGGTGGTAAGTAACGATGCGGTCGTTAATGATTATATTTTATCGTTACAAACTCTGATACGTTATAACCATTACGTAAAAAAAGTCTCTGTGAAGTGTAACTTTTATTTTAGTAACCAGGAATAACAAAAAGATTCCGCATTTCCCCCGAAGCCACTTCGGATGAGAAAGCAAGTAAGTGTTAATAAATGACCCTCATCATTTTCGAAGTGGAAGGCAATTTGTAGTGACTGAGGCTCAAGGTCAGAGGTCTAAGGTGAACTACATACATTTACAATACTTAGGAGATTGGAAAACTTTTCTCACTACGTTTGTTAGGTATATTGCACTAGTTTGTAACAATGTGAAATATATTTTTCATCATTTACCTACCCACCCAGTAAATGTCTGTACTTATTACTTTTTAGTCAATAACTTTATGTTAGTAGAAACAAAAGTAGAACTAGCATTCATACAATACGGAGGTCATTTAAAATGGTAAAGCGGGCAAAAGCTAAACTGTCATAAAAACTATTTCCACGTGGACGAAGTCGCGAACAAAGGATAGTAAGTAAAAAATAAAAAACGAACACATGGCGCCCGACAAAGGACCCTTTGAAGATCACGATGGTTCACTTAAATGTTGTTAAAAACAGCAAAATTACTACATATTGAAAACAAAGACCCTCGCCGCATTTGTCTGTCTGTTTGTCTGCTCGCGATGAACTTTACAACTACTGAAAGGATTTTCATGCGGTTTTCACAAATAGACAGAGTGATTAATGAGGAAGGTTTAGGTCTATAATGGGTTAAGGTTACTACCCATACTAGGCTGGATGGACCACTAGTTGTCAATAAGAACTAAAACACAAATTAAAATATGGCGCCCAAAAAGGGACTCTTTGAAGATCACGATGGTTCTCTTAAAAATGGTTAAAAACAGTAAAATCTCATAATAAATGTAATTTTTCATACATATTCACTTACTGATGATGATTAAAAATGATAGATAAAGTGGCGCCCAAAATGGGGCCTGTCTGATTATTATTGACAACGGGATTGTCATTACGAAATAAATATGAAATAAAATATTTACGCAAAAATTACATTAAAGCCTAACAAGGCACATCCAGCATAGCAATACACACATAGTAATTGATAGTAAATAAATAAATGGATTGATTGACCTTATTTGTTACATCTCTTGTTAGCCAGTCGAGCAAAATACAATTAATTATTTGTTACATTGTAACGGTATAATCAAATGTTACAGTCTGTTACAATCGGCCATATTCATTTTAATTGATCAATCATTGATTCAATAATGGTAGAACCAATCATTAGAACGTGGCTTTCAGAAAGCAAGTTAATGGTCGTGTTCTTCAATGTTTAATTGCTTTGTGTTATACCATTTTTTTAAATTAAAAACCAATTCTAAGAAAAAATTGAAATAATTACATGATAATGATAAAGAAAGTAGCACCTTGAGTTCTTGTTGATCTGCCATGTTTTAAGATCATTTGTACACCAAATTGAATTCAATTGACTACAGCGGTTAATCTAAAATGCAAATAATAAAAGACAGTGTACACAAATTAACAAACAAACCTACAAATTTCACGCTAGGAGCATAAGCTTAAAAATGGCGCCCAAACAGGGACTTCAAAGCAAGATCAAGCCAAATAAAAGACCTTTCCAAAGATTGGCGTTGGTGAATAAGTTATGGCATCATGAAGTCTTCAAAAGGGATCTGTTAAGGAAAAAAATGCCGTAAGAATCCGTGAGAGTGTCAGCGTTGAGCCAGGTAGGCTCGGACTCGTCTTGAAGTGAGGCCTCTTTGTCAGTCTTAGTGTCGAGACCGTGGGTACCTAAATTATTTAGGTCCTGAGACAGGTATGGTAGGTGTTTTTTTTTTAAATTCCGTGTAAAACTAATTTGAATGTATTGTTAACTAAAATTTAGATTGAATACTTTGATAAAAAGTAGCTTTTACAGCGTGTCCACAAATTTGCTTTGTTTAATTGTAGAAGCAGTTAATAACATAACATTTAGCCATTAACTTAAGTAATAGATTGTACATGCACAATCACAGAAATGGAATTGTAATGAAAAGACAATACATAATTATTGAAAACTGATTTACATTGCATTATTGGCTCTCAAAACGACAACGCATCTGCGGTACATTAACTTGTGACCCGAACCTAAACGCATGAATCGTACATGTTAAGGGCGTGTGGTGTCCGGCAGATTAGTACCAACCCCTTACACTAGTGGGTGTCGTACAAGGCGACTAATTTATGTTGGTAAAAGATCTAGAGTCACCGTAAATTGGAAAATAGGCAGCAGCGTTTTCCATTGTTACTGCGATATCTAACCCTCTCTTGGTAAGCCCAATCGTGGAGATTATGGCAATAACCTCCCCATTCGTGGGAGAGGCCCTAAGTCCTGCAGTGGACAGCTATTGGCTGTGATGATGATGGGCGTCAGTTACCACTTACCATCAATAAGGCTGCTCGTCTGCTGAGTAGTATAAAAAAATATCTGGTCAGCCCAATTCGGACGTAAGACCCATCACTAGCGACTGTAGTCTCTCGCAAGTCCCCAGAGTCACGCCCTGAGCTCGGATATAATTTATGCATTGCTAATTTCAAGCCAACGGCCAGGCAGGGCGGGGAAAGTTTAAAAATTACCCCAGTTTAATGTTCCCAGCTATGGGAATAATGTTACCCATTTTATGGGTAAGGGCTGCGTCTGTGTTACAGTTACAATTGTAGAAACATTTCAGCTTGAATAGTATATTGGTTAGGTACTACTTCTATCAGGTGGTAAGACTCCGTTACACTTGAGAAGTCCGCCTGGGTGAGTACCACCGCTTTAACTATTTCTGCCGCCAAGCAACAATGCTTGCATTGTTGTATTCCAGTTTGAAGGATAAGAAAGGATACGTAGCAATTACAGGCATCAAGGTTCGTCATAGTCCTCACAGTAACAACGCACTTACGGTTCTGCATTTTTGTAGCCTGAAACCTAAATGCATGAATCATAGATGTGATGGGCGACTGTTACCGCTTACCATCAGTTGGGCTGTCTGTTTAATTGTCACTATAATAATAATCATCTTGGCGTTAATGCCCCGGTTGTGCTCTCGAGAACGAGGGCCCGGGGTCCGCCTTGACCATTATCCAAGATTTGGCGATCAGGTGTCTGTTCGCTTGTAGTGACGCAGTGGCGTAGCATAAAAAAATCGAATGGGGTTGGAAAATTTGAACTTGTTTAGCACCTAACCGTCAAAGACGTTCGTAGATTTTGCGTGTGAAATGAGACCCTATTTCATAGTGAATGGTCTATTCAAAAATCATATTAAAAGAGACATGCTTCAATTTTGAATTACTGCCTTTTTAGCCTACTCGAAAAATGGGAAAGAATACTAAATGTCACCTAGAACAGGGTTGTTGATTACGTTTGTGTTACGAATAGTTAAAGCAAGATAAAAAAAGAAATAAAATAATGTTCTATAGTCGTTGCTCCATGTTAGGAACGACCAACATAAAACACCTCATAAGAAAATAAATTTTCATAAAGTATTCCCATGTGATTATAGGATGGGAACGAGTTCGATTGCACGGGAAACCGGCAAGTTAACAACTGAACCATACGGGTCGTTGTTATAAGTTTGACGTGTATATATGTGTGTCTGTTTGTGGCTTCGTAGGTCTCGAACGGATAAACCGATTGACAACTCTGTTTAATCGAAATGGCTCTTAGTTTCATTTTATTAAAATCACTTGAGTAGTTTGGGAAATATATGAGGACTTTGTCGAATGTATTTGAAATTTATTCATTTATTTAAAACTTCATGCACGTTACAGTACAATGGCAGTCGCTATACTGTAATCACCTGATCACTCAAATCCTTGAATATACGTCATATTGATAAGAATTTGTTTAATTTAAAAAAGTTGTCAAAATAACAGTGAAACAGTATTTTCTGCCTTAGCCCACAGTTCCAAATGTATCCAAATCATAGAGAAAAAATTTTCTATACAGAAGCAGAGAGTACATTTAGAGTTTAAATATGAGACAAAATGTCACACATCTCTATAACACACACACTAATGCAAATGCAGGGACGGAACGAGGCAGCCCATCATGAGTTATATTTTGCTACGACTTTCTACTCGTAACGAACACAAACAAATCTGACTTGTTGTTCGCTCCAGATGACTATGCAATTTTTTTAAGCTTGTCCTTATATATTTTAATATTGACATTATAATAAAAGGTAAGGTGTCTAGTGAATCAAAGCCATGCCCTGATACCTACCACCGTCTTTTCGATCTCTCGATCCTACATACCGTGAATCAGCAGTGCTTGCTTTAGCAAAAAGGAGGGGTATGATTTTGACCGGTATTCATGTTTATTTGTTGCCTCATAACTTCTAAACTAAGTAGGTACCTACCTACTTACTTATAGTTAAAAGCGTCTTCATTGTTCACAGGTTGGCCTATGTGACTTCACAAATTTAATATGATGCCCTCTACAGGACATAGTCATGAAAAAAATAATAATAATGAAAAGGATAGAAAAATTAATATATTAAACAAGCAGCATATTCTTTATTTTCAGTAAAAAATCATATTATGCTGGTGCAGCAGGACAGAAGGGACTTGCATCTAATTATTATCTTGTTCTTCAAAATGTTTACAACGCAGCACTTCCAATTTGCTACCCAGACATAACCATGTCTGGTCTTTAGGAAACCTAGAAAAACAAATATTTATGTAAATAAACGTAAATACGCGATTAATCCGTTGTTTCATATAATGTCTGAACATTTAAAATGTCATCTAGGTACATTTTTGGTATGGAACCCTGATACATATAAAGTTTTGGACCGCTATTCACAAGATTTGAGTAATAAAATACTATACAATAAATACTAAGTCCGACCCTGTTAGCATCAAAATATTTTCGTACCTATTTAGACACCGAAATATTGCTCAATTTGCCAATAATTTTAAATCTATCTCTAATGCCATGTTGTTTTAAGGTAAAGCATTTCAATTAATGCAAATTCACACTATTTCGATGCATATTTTTGTCACAATTTCTAAAATTTATTTCGTATCGCCTCGACCACGAATGTTTACTTACCGGTGAAAGGATAATCCAGGTGTATTTCCATACTTTGCGTTTTCAAATAAATGTGCACTAAATTACACACAAAATTACAATCTTTAAAATGGTTTAATTGAAATTTTATTAGGAAATTATAAAATTTACACCGATGTTTCAAAAAAAACGTCAGGTCGATAGGCCCTCGAGCAATATGTCGAACGTTCAAAACATTGCGCACGTCATTTTCCGTGAACTTATTCCAAGGGATGAAAAAACGGGATAGCAAGATCATAATCATTGTAGAGCGAGCGAACAGGGAATATTTGTGATTTGTGTTTAGTCTGGTATGTCTGTGATCCAAATGTACCTACAGTATCTAATAAAAATAGCTATACTCATATTTAAATGAACCTATAAAAAACGAAAAAAAGAAATAATAAACTGCATACGTTCGCTCCAGACCTGTGTAAAGCCTATTGTTTCGTCCGAAATCATAAGCCAATGGTCATTGTTATTGATTAAAGGCTACTGTTGAGCTGTTGGCCTATAAAGGCTTTGGGATGGCTTAAATATTCGGACACTAGTGACCTAGAAAAAATGCTCGAACTATTTTTGCACTACCTTACGAATTTTTGAGCATATAATAATTTTTTATTGTATATTATAATTGTATTTCCTGCGCGACTTTTGATAAGTATATTTGGGTTATACTTTACGTTTAATACACATGATTTGAACTTAAAATTTCTTTTATTTTATTCGGGTGGTTTACAGCTGAAATACATAATGCATTAAAAAATAGCTTATCTATGAGCCATTGACAAACCGCCACATATAAATTGTCACATTTTGATTAAAATCGTTACCTGCACATTCCAGCGCCTCAATGTAACAATGACCCAATCGGGTCGGGTTCCCCTGCTAACAGGGCCACGGAGGTCAGATAGCAGTCGCTCCATTGTATTTACCTGATCTGCCCAATCCTGAATCATAGCCTAGGCAGATCCCGGGCACAACTCGCGGACATAAACGCCAAGACGGCCAATAGACGTAGCTACAAGACGGAGGTTTATTTTATTCAAGAAGCTAAGTCTCACTTTACGACTAGACTTTAGCTAAAGAAGTTAAGATGCAAGACGAGGGAGAAAAACTACTCCGCTAAATTTACAAATGGCAACATTGTACCTACCACAGAACTCGTCTAAACAGCATCTAGATGGCAGTAAAAGCTAAGAGCCGTGAACAGGCCAATCTTTTGGGAAGGGTGCAACATTGTTGAATTCTAGAGTGATCACTTTGAAAAACTTTAATCAAAATTTTGAAGATGGATGCCTGTAATGTCACGAGGTAAATGGCAAATATCTAAAGAATGATAATGGGAAATGTTGCCAGACGTCTGGGGGGGGGGACACCATGCCTCGCGGGAATGCCCTGGAGAAGGTTTTTATCTGTAAATACAGATTTAGGTTTAGGGTAAAGTTTATATGTTATTAATATGTTCCCTACTATTGCAAAAATGTACAAGGACGGGTGGATGTTTGTTACTACTTCACGTAAAAACTGTTGAACGGATTTTAATGAAATTTGACAAATATAGCTTATTTGACAAATTTAACATGCTTGCCGCTGGAACGGGTTCGGAATGTAACACTGAATTCTACGATGCGGAAGAAGTCGTGGGCAAATGCTTTTCTTTTCTTTTTTTATGCCACTCAGTGACAAGCGAGCAGACAGCCCACCTGATGGTAAGTGGCAACTGTCGCCCATAACATAATGCTTAAATGTTAACTGAAAGCATTTATTAATATTTTTAGAATAGAAGGCTTTTAAAAAAATAGGTCTTTATAGAAAATGTTCGATGTTGTTAAGCAGGGATCTTTTGTATGAGAGGGCCCTCGGTTTCCATTTTTATGAAAAACTGCCTGTTAATCGCAGAAAAATCTCTCTCCTACTTAAAAATGTTGACGTGGTTCACACATCGGAAAGGACAAACTCACCGCTAGGCATAAAAAAGAGACAAAGATAGAAAGCTCCACTATTTTTTAATATTTTTCTCGTCTCTCTGGTTTATATTATTTAGTTTTAATTAATAGACTTTATAAGGGTCTCATTAGAGAGTTCGAATTCGCTCAGCGTGCTATTTAAAGAGCTGTTCTCGGTGTGTCACCAACATAGTATAGTTTTAGGCTGCATTTGGGGAATATGCGAAAAAATTATTATATCTATTCGGAGCCTTCTGAGCACAAGAGGTGGCGGTAGCTGAGATGATGATGATCAATTATACCAACGTTTCACAAATGTCCAATATGATGAGTCAAAAAAGTCTTACGGTCATATTCGTATAACGTTATAGGAGGCTTATAGAAGGTTTGAAGCTTTCTAAAATATGGTTCTTGGAAAACATTATTCCTAAAAGCATAAACCGCTGAAACGCCTAATAACGGATTCATAACTTATACCTAGAAAGATGATCCCTTCTATAAACCTCTGATAAACCAATATTAGTGACAAACATGGCCGCCGTCACACAAACAGCAGGTTATTGGATTTGTGATTGATTGTGATTGGCTCGATTCTTGACTTTTATCCTGAAGAAGATAGACAAAGGGATTGTATCCATACAGCCATGGCTTCTATCATTTTCCATGGAACTCCTTTTTGATAGCAAATTTCGAAGCTTTTTTTGGGGACTTGGCTGCAAGCGATTTTATGTTGGCTATAAATTAATCAAAAACGTTGGGACCGTGGGGCCCAGGTGCAAGAAAGTTCTTTATAGAACTTTCAAAAAAATTAGATGACACCACTGGTGACCGGAGAGCTGGCTCGTTCCTCGGACAACGGATAAGCATCGCTATTCAACGAGGCAACGCAGCCAGCTTTCTGGGCACCATTTCGGTTGGCAGCGGTGTGGACGACTTTTTTAATTTTTAGTATATATTTTATGTGTTAATGAATAGGTATATGTAGTGGTAGTTATATGTATATAGAGATATTTGTATTGTAACTGTAAATATTTAATTAAAAATAAATAAATATAAACCATTTCAATTAATCAGAGCGCCAACATGCTGATGCCAATCTGTATTCTATCAGACCTTTAGTAATTAGAGGTGGAACGTTTAAGAATTATATATTTACAATACGTTTTAAAGCCCTAATGAGTATTTTACCTAATCAATGTTTTAAACCTACTAAGTATAAGGTATTTGAACGTTTTAAAGAACCTACTACAGGGTATTTTTAGAAGACGGTTAATATTTAACTCTTCAATTCTGTTTGTAGTCCCGTCTATGGTATTTTTTAGTTTTTTAGAAATAAAACGACCCCATCCAAGTAAGGCTGTATCTATTATAGCTCGCTCAGTAGCCTGCCTGTCGATGCAAACCCGCAACCCAGGGCCTACCTTGCTAGCGGGTGTGTTTTATGCATCACAGCACAGCCGCGGCCTTGGCCGAGTGCCAAAGGCAACGTTTTATTAAAATATAGGCCCACTCCATCTGTTGCCCAAGATTGCTATACGATGTCTCCTAGGTAGCTACTGTATGCGGTAGGACCGCAGTTGACGAGCATCCGAAAATGTTGGGCTGGTTTTTGAGGTAAGGTAAGTGCAAGGTATTACAAAACGAGGTGTGTAGGTACGCACTTTTTGGAATAAAATATTACGTGTGCGTAAATTTTGTGCGTAATTTTTAGGATCTGGAACTAATTAAGAACGTAAAGGAACAAGTATGGTTAAAAGTATATGATTCTTCTGAATCGGTTTATCAAATTTTATAAATCTTTCAGAAGTCAAAGTTTTTTTTATTTTCGTTAGTTTCGTTAGTTTATTTACTTTTTTTTTATACCACATAGGTGGCAAACAAGCTTACGGCCTGCCTGATGGTAAGCAGTCACCGCAGTCTATGGACGTTTGCAATACCAGGGGCATCACCCACGCGTTGCCGACCCCGTAAAAACCTTTTCATCTTTTTCTTGAAGAAACTTAGTGCTACAGTTGGAAACGATAATGCAAATTAATTATTATCTATCGGCTATTGAATATATCGGAGACGGTCATGAGCCTCTTAGTCCATCTCTTTGGCCTTGGACGTCGATTGGTGCGCCCCGTGAGGTTAGAGGAGGATCATGGGCTTGTGGATTTGCAAATAACCCACAGATTTCGGCTACAATTGTAAACTCGTACTTGTGGCTTTAATTTGAATATACATTCTTGAAATACTATAGAGACCCCTTTATTGCTATAAAACTATTTATTTATTAAACTGTTTATTGTACACAATAATTATATACTACATATCCACTATATACGTATTAATAACATTAATACGTTCCGATGACCATTCCTTGCAACCATATTGAATTTCGTGATCAATTATGGATTATATTACTGCCAAATATCATCAAAAGATGATCGTGATGAAACCTGCACATTCAGGCGACTGTATGTGTAACCGTGATCCAATCTGGTCAGGTTCCCCTGGTAGCAGGGTCATGGAGGTCAGATGGCAGACGCTCCACTGTAATTACCTGACCTGCCAAATCCTGGATCATGGTCAAGGCGGACCCCGGGACTTGTTCTCGAGAGCACAACCGGGACATTAACGCCAAGATGATGATCATCAAAAGCCAATCAGCAGTTTTGCGTGAAGGAGTAATAAACATCCATCCTTACAAACTTTCGCATTTATATATAATAATAGTAGGAAGTACGATTGCATGAAGTAAATAGTCGCAGATAACAGTTAATAAAATGTTTGCAAGGACTAATAACTCATATTTGTGAGGGTAGACCAAGCTATAGAGACTACTGTGTCATTGCACAACACGTACTGGAAATAAATAGTAAGTCTTTTCATTTGGCGATATAAATCTTGGTAGAGTTGACTCTATATCATTAGCTATAGTGATATAAGATAAATTACGACGATTTTATAGTTATACGGCAGACAAACAGACAAGCGTTTTATCCTGTTGGAAAGTGGATGGGATAGACTTCATATACAACATCTAAATGCCTGGAATAGATTTCATATAAAAATCATCTTGGTGTTAATATGTCCCGGTTGTGCTCTCGAGAATGAGGGCCCGGGGTCCGCCTTGACAATGATCCAAGATTTGGCGATCAGATAATTACAGTGGAGCGACTAAATCTGACCTCCGTGACCCTGCTACTAGGGGAACCTGACCAGATTGGATCATGGTTACAAATTCAGTTGCCTGAATTCAGTTTCATCACGATGTTTTCCCTTACCGTAAGAGCATCGGTTAGTATTCAAATAATGTACATAACTCAGAAAAGAGTCATTGGTACATGGCCGCAGCGGGATTCAAACCCGGTACCTCTCGCTTATGAGTTGGATACTCGACCGCCCGGCTACCGAAGCTCTGATGGGATGGGATATATTTCTTATACACCATCGGGAATTTTTCCGCATACGCGCAAGTTCTGGCATGAGCTCTCTCCCGAAGTCTTTCCTTTGCTCTATAACATGGGGTTCTTCAAAATCTTCATGTCTACAGGTACCTCAAAGACCGGCACCGCATCCGCTCCCCTTAGATTGCAGATGTCCAGCAGCAGTACCGCTGATCTCCGATAGTACGCCGCCATCTTGATGCAATTGAGTAAAGACCAATTGCAAGACGCCAGAAACAGCTGTGTTGCTGCGATTGGTTTAAACTCAAGTGCATCAAAATGGCGGCATACTATCGGAGATAGGCAGTACCCCTGCAGAACGACGGTGGCCACTTTCCATCAGGTGGACCGTCTGTTCGTGGACCTCAAGTAATACAAGTAAATAGAGGACAGCAGCAGGTAAAAAATAGTCTACGAAAACTCTAGAAGCACTACACACCGTATTCTATTGCACTTTAAAACTCTGGCCTAGCTCCTTTATTTTTTTCACTGGCAACTTATGAAACATGCGAGAGCGGGAAATTTATTTTCTGGCAATATTTATTACCCAAACTGCACTTTCCCACTGAAAATGTTAAGAATTTTAGAGTGTTTTGCTGTGCGAGCCTTTTAGTAATTTTCTACCTTTTCATACCGGTGTTTCACCGGTATGAAAAGGTAGAAAATTACGGCGTTACTTCAGTTTCTTTTGGTTTCTGAGTGGTCCATTCCTTCGTAATAGTCATAGAAATGGAAAAACCAGCAATATAATTATAATCTACATATGTTCATTAAACATTATTAACTAAAGACGATAAATATTCGAATAGTCCTCCACAAGAAGCGCCACGCTCAAAAGTGCCAATTATTGAAGCAGGGAGCGATTCTCGCGCTGTGATATCTCAAATTCGCCATTTTCTCTAGGCAAAAAACTGTATTAAAACGCCACTGAAATTGATCTTCGACAATATAAGACTGTGGAAGATGGTTGAGAAAATACTTTTTGGTTGCAATTGACATTTTAACATCATTATTAATAGAGATATGTGGCTAGAAAAAATGTCACGAGAGGTCACAGCGCAAGAAATAGGCCCCAACATTGCCGCGCTGAATTGCCAACGAAATCCGCTGCACGAGGTAGGACCCAGAACATGGACCCAATCCATATTCTCGCAGGCGACGACCCACTTCGCTAATAAACATTTTAGGCGAACTCCACGCACCTGCCGTTTCCACTGCCACCGGAACAAACAGGTATATCAACTTCAATCCAGCATATTTTACATACTTTAGAACCCGCTGATTGCGTAAAAGTTTTGTTTGTAATATTTGTGAAAGATATTTGACTGTCTGGAGGGATCGACGTTTTTTTTATAATTAAGCTTGCCAGGCATTTGACCGCCATCTCACCTAGTGGAAAGTGACGAGGCGGCCGATGATGGAGCATGCCTGTCTAGGAACAGCCTATTCACTCTTGCTTTGAATGCGTCTAGATTATAATGATAAATAAATAAATAATAATTAAATATTCGTGGACAAATTCACATAGCGCTATCTAGCCCCAAACTAAGCAAAGCTTGTACTATGGGTGCTAGATAACTGATATACTACTTAAATACTTTTTTAAATACATACTTATTATACATAGAACACCCAGACCCGTAGCAGAAATTAAAATTCATCATTTCAACTTCAGTCCGGCCGGGAATCGAACCCGGGACCTCTTGCGTGGCAGACCGACATGTTGACCACTGAACCACTCAGGTCATCACACATGATCAGTGAGCACACCCGCTTGTAAAGTATAGATAGTGTTGGCGCCTCCTATATGATGTATGAGTAACTAGCGAAGACGCCGGTGCACGGACCAACGCGGGCGCGGAGGAGGATGGCGCTGATAAAGCCTATAAATACTGGTGGACAGAACACTCCTTCTTTTACCTTTATCTTCTTTCGGTCTGTTTCTTATTTTTAGTCTTTCTGGCTCTAGCATTTTATACTTTAATTATGATTGGACAATTCACACAGCCCTATCCTGTCCCAACGTAAGCAGAGCTTGTGTTATGAGTGCCAGAAAACAAATAAACTACTTATACATTTTTAAATACATTCTTATTTTGCATACAACACGCAGACCCGTAACAGAAACTAAAATTAATTATTACAATTTCTGCCAGGCCGGAAATTGAACCCGGGACCTTTGCGTGGCAGACCGGCGTTAATCAACTGAACCACTCAGGTCATCCAATTCATAGGTTCAGGACAAATAAATTATTGTTGTCAACCCTATATTAAGTAAAATATTACAATTAAAGTCACAATAACCACCAGATAGATAGAGAGATAGACACAAAAGATGAACAAGATTACTTTTTACCAAATTATTACGTAACACTGAAAAGGGCGCCTTAAAAAATTCAGCTACCAATTTAGCAAAGTAACAAATAAATATGATGATGGCCCATTCCCAAGGAAAGTGGGCTTAAAAGGGAAATATTTTGTTGGTATCCACATAAATTAGTCACCGGAGGATTCCAGATTTCGAAGCCATAAATAAACAAAGAAAGACGGTAGAATTTATGGACTTATCGTAAATTAAGGATAGTCAAATACGTCGCGTTGCTTTAAATACGACCGACCAGGGTATTGATTTCGCTAAATTATACTAATGGCTCGATCGAATTGTAATTGAATCGCAGTCGCAATCACAGCTGACAGTTTGACACGTTTTCGGTATTTTGCTTTTATTTTTTTAAATTTATTTTTAATACGGCAGACAAGCAGGCAAGCAGGCCACCTGATGGAAAGTGGTCACCGCCGCCTATGGACACCAGCAACACCAGGGGCGCTACCAATACGTTGCCCGCCTCTAAGAAGACCTATAATCCCATTGAAGAGCATTAAAATTCAACTTCATCCAAGTTCAATTACAAAACACTCACACTTTATGCATTGTTATAATAAGTATACTAACAATAGTACCTACAGGCTTACGCTAATTAATTCTATACCATCTGTTTTGTTTTTAAGTAGGTAATTATATTCCATTTTCCCGCAATACAATTTGTAATACTACCCATTGTTTAAGTCCGGTGGCTTTCGGAGGCCTGGAGACCTGTAACACAGATTACTCGTAATTTGGTACAGGCTCTAGTCTCCACATGCATAAAACATAACAATATACAAGTATTGTAACAATTATTGTACACAACAAATAAATAAATATATTATTATTATTATTACGATCCATACGAAATACGATCAATTGCTCATACTCATTTCAGATTAAAGTTGTCTGAACGCCGGTTAACGATCGCACGACTAAAAAGCTGGCCTTTACTGTGGGCAAAGGATCAGTCTCGCTCGCTATACAGCGAGGCAATGCAACATCAATAAATTGAGACGTTGGCTCTACCGTCTGTACAACGGGAAATGTTCCAAAGAACTGTTCCGTGGACTTGGTGCCTCCGTCACTCTTTCGCCACCGCACCCTCCGACGATGAGATAGATTTCATTGACACCATCTAGATGCCTGGCATCCAACTAACGCACGGGCATCGCGAGCTTTTTTACAGCGCACGTGCAAGTTGTGGAATGAGCCTCCCGAAGTCTTTCCTTTGCACTATAACCCTATGATCTTTAAAGGCATGTCTATTGGTACTTCAAAGGCCGGCACCACATCCGCTTCCTTAGATTGCAGATGTCCTGGACGACGGTGGCCGCTTTCCAACAGGTGGACCATCCGTCCGTGTGCTACGCAATAAAAAAATCCTGGCGTTAAAATCTCAGTTGTGCTCTCGCGTACGAGGGCCTGAGGTCCGCCTTGACCATGTTATAGGATTTGACAGATCAGATAATTACAGTGGAGCGACTGCCATTTGACCTCCGTGACCCTGCTACCCCTGGTCCTGGTCCTGGTGGTGACCAGATTGGATCATGGTTACACATTCGGTCGCCTGAATGTGCAGGTTTCATCATTTTTCATTTCATCGGGCAATGGAACATTAATACTAAATAACTGAGCTGAGTAATTTATTTTTTGTCCTTGTGGTGTCCGACAGTTTAGAATAGCACCAACCCCTAACAACGCGGGTGTCGTACAAGGCAACAAATGTTTTCGAGGCAAAATATCTAAGAATCTCCGTAGGCTGGAAAATGGGCAGCAGCGTTTCGATTGTTATATTTATAACACTGCGATCTCCAACCCGCCTGCCAAGCGTGGAGATTATGGCAATAACCTTCCCTTTCGTGGGAGAGGTCCTCAGTCCTGCAGTGGACTGTAATGGGCTGTGATGGTGAAGTATATTTTAAGGGCAAAATACACTCTCCCCGATTCTGCATCTCTGTTTATCCAGAATTTACAGCGGCCAAAACGGTCTCTGAATTTATATACCCATGGGCACACCCGAGGGCAAGCTAGTACCATCTTAGAACTCGCATCAGTAACAGGTAAAGGTAGGAAACATAAACAGGAGTAGGATACTTGGTTCCGACTAGATCCTAGCGTCGATGCCAAAGAGTTCGAAAAATAATAACACTTGTTACAAGTGTTATAGAAATACTTAGATAGAGCTCGTCTAAGCTGAAATGACGCGCCCCACTATCGCATTAACGCACACACGCAAATTTAAAATATGGACGCAATACATATACAAATGCCGTTGTAATTGGTCATTCAGTTGCCGGTGAGACTCAAACGCAGGAGCACGCGTCGTTCGATTGACTCGATCGTCGTCGCACTCACACATCGAAATCAACTAATTAAGTAGTGGGGCGCGTCATTTCAGCTTAGACAAGCTCTACTAATATTTATTACCTAGCTCAACAAAAACTAACACAAGGAAATTTACATTTAAAGTCAAGAATATTGTATGCAAGTATTGTAGTATGATGCAATCAATAAGTAACAATGTGTTACTTATTGTGATACCAACACCGTTAACCACATATTACTAACTAATAAACTAGGTACAGACGTATTCAGATCAGGTAATTACAGTGGAGCGACTGCCATCTGACCTCCGTGACCCTGCTATCAGGGGAGCCTGACCAGATTGGATCATGGTTACAAATTCTGTTGCCTGGATTTACAGGTTTCATCACGATGTTTTCCCTCACCACAAGAGCATCGGTTAGTATTCAATTAATGTACATAACTCAGGAACTTTATTTATTAGGTTTATTGGTACATGGTCGGAGCGGGATTCGAACCCGGTACCTTTCACTTACGAGTCGGATACCTTAACCGTTCGGCCACCGATGCTTTCACTAGGATGGCCTGTATTGCATTGTAATAATCTTAACGGCAAAGATAATAATGGGAAATTTCCCAATAACGTACTCCCCTGGCGCCTTGGCGAAATAAATGAGTTGTAAAACCTGTGAAGGCGAGTTGTGATACAATCTGATATATGGGGGAAGTGGTGGTTTGTGTGATTGATGATGTTTCACAATAGGGGGGATGGGGAGGGGGGGAGGAAGGGGGTAGCCGCATTGTGGGTAAGGGCCCGTTTATACTTACTCGATTCGGTATTTTACCGCATCAATACCCTGAATCATGAATGTTTATGAGCGTCGGTGGCCGGGCGGTTGAGTATCCAGCTCGTAAGCGAGAGGTACCGGGTTCGAATCCCACTGCGGCAATGTACCAATAACACTTTTCTAAGTTATGTGCATTAGTTGAATATTATCCGATGCTTTTACGGTGAGGGAAAATATCGTGATGTAACCTGCACATTCAGGCGATTGAATGTGTAACCATGATCCAATCTGGTCAGGTTTATCTTTAAACAGGATCACGTAGATCAGACGGCAGTGGCTCTTCAATAATTACCTCATCTGCCAAATCTTGGATCGTGGTCAAAGTGGACCCTGAGCCCTCGTGCGCGAAAGCGTAACCGAGAAAATAACGCCAAGATGGCCATGTGGCCGCAGCGGGATTCGAACCCGTACCTCTCGCTTACAAGTCGGTACCTCAACCACTAGGCCACTGACGCTCTTTGTGTACAACATATGTATGTACGTAAATAACTTAGAAAAAGTCATTGTTACATGATGGTACTGGAGCCTGATCCTTGCGATTCTGCGTTTGCGCTCTGAATTCGACAATTTTTCTAACTAAATATCTCTTAAATGTAATTTTAAACGAACTTCGACAATAAAGGATAAGTGAAAATCGTTGAGAATAAGTTTTTGTTTGCAATAGAGACTCAACGATTTTTAATAGATATTTGTGGCTAGAGAAAATGTCGCAATCGCGAGAAGTGCCCGCCTGGGGATCCTCTGTATTCTCTGACCGTAATTTACTATTATATGAAATAAAATCACATAGCCATAATAAACCACGAAACGCTAAAACCACGAACGCCAGTGTCAATGGGCCCTAAGGGGAGGCAAGTGAGGAGGGGGGATTAATAAAATATATAGGAGACACTATGCGGAATATATTCGTGGTCGCGGAGACAACATTACACACGGGTTCGTGGATAATTACACACAGCCTGTACCTATTTTACGCTCTCGTTGGGTAAAACGATTATTTGGACTATGAAATCGTGGGATTATATATTTTATGCAAAACTAACATAAATCGAAATTGAATTTTTTACATTTGAGTCCTTCAAGATTTTTTATTTGAAAATTTCTACCTATCTTTATTATTTATTTACATATTATGTATGGAGCATCGGTGGCCGAGTGGTTACGGTATCCGACTCGTAAGCGAGAGGTACCGGGTTCGAATCTCACTGCGGCGATGTAGCGATGACTCTTTTCTGAGTTATGTTCATTATGGTGCTCGTACGATGAGGATAAACGTCGTGATGAAACCGGCAGATCCAATCTGGTCAGGTTCCCCTGATAGCATAGTCACGGAGGTCAGTTGGCAGTAATAAATCGGGATTATAGTAATTAAGGCTCACTCGTGACAGATCTTTATAGATAAGAAAATAAAGAAAATCGGATAGCCACTTTTTTTGTGATTACCGCATATAATCCGTAGCGTAGGTTGAAAGATCTAAGCGTACATACGCACATATTTTTTTTTTTTTAAATTAGACTAGCCAGGTATTTTACCGCCATCTCACCTGGTGGTAAGTGACGGTGCAGCCGAAGATGGAGCATGCCTGTCTAGGAACAACTTCACTCTAGCCTTGAAGGCATCTAGATTGTTATGATCAGGGAACTCATTCGTAGGCAAGTATTTCATTCCTTAGCCGCACAGAGGAATGGACTTTGTTTTATAGTATTAGATTGGTCGCCATCTCACCTGGTGGTAGGTGATGATGCGGCCGAGTTTAGAGCTATCTAGGAACGTCTATTCACTGTAGCCTTGAAGGTGTCCAGATAATGTTGTCGAGGGAACGTGCAAATAAACTGCAATGCTGTTCATTGTATTTTTAAGCTATTTCATAGCTTTTATCGCGGGCTTTGAGCGCGGCGACCGAATCAAGAAATTCCGTAACGAAAAAAACCTAACACCCCCCACTCCGACCGGCACAGCGGTGCGGCGTTGAAAGCCGTGCATTGTCTAACGTCGTTTTAGTTCGGCAGACTTCGGCACGATGTTTGTGTGCGTGCGACTAGAAGTATGCGTGTAGACTAGCTGCCAACTGCTCATAACTGATTCTATCTCTTTTAGACACAATGCTAGGTGAGACAGCGTGCTTTTTGGCCGCGCCCACGAGTGACTTGGAGCCCGCGACTAGTTGAACCTTAACATGTATGTATATGATTAATATCAAAGAAAAAAAAATACTGCAAAAATAAATTGCATAAGTTGATATAAAATGCTATGCAATAGCTTTACCGCGGCAGTCCCCGAGTGCCACACGTATTTTTTTATTTTATTCAGTGATAAACGAGCAGACAGCCTATCAGATAGAAAGCGGTAACGGTCGCCAATGATAGGTATCAGCGTGTCAATGTACAAAAATTTCATGTTGTAAAATGCAGAACAATTGTTTTTCAGATCAGATTACAAATCGCCGCTCGCAAATTATACAGTAAACGCCTATGCGTCGTGCCCGTATTTTAATTGTTTACAATAATAAAATAAGCTTTTTGTCATTAGTATAGAAACCAAAATTATTATTAAATGTTCAGTAACCACTCACTATGTGATAGGCCTTAATAAACATGTATTGTTCCGTGCACTCAATTTGCTACAATTTGGCGCATCTATCAACTCAAAGAGAGTGTTAGCATCACATTTTTGTTAAGTCTACCCTGTATTTTTTGTTTTTCTATGATAGACTAAGTCCAAAATGCCAATCGGCGGATATTACTTTGTTTAATTAGTGTTTTCTCTGTAAGTAATTTTATAAGTTTTTGGACAAAATAAAGTTCTTAAACCGTAAAATTGCGTAAACCTTTGAGACTAATCGTGCAGAAATGGTCTGTGTGGTGTCTCAGTCTTGAAAGAGTGACCATCAGTGATAATATGACGTGACTTGGTTGCTGAATTTTTCAGATTTAACCTTCCGTCGCCATGGCAACCGAGTTTCGCAACCAGTTGCCAAAAAGAAAAATAATATTGCTACACTACCAGTAGCGAAAGTTATGGCTCCTGGTATATTAGTTGACATGCTATAGGGACATTTATTTATATTGTACGGCAGACAAACACGCAAGCGGGCCACCTGATGGAAAATTGTCACCGCAGTCTATGGACATCAGCAACACCAGGGGAGTCACCAATGCGTTGCCCGCGTCTCTGAAGAGACCTCTAATATACCTCTTAAACGATCCCATGTCATAGTCCAAAAGAAACACTGTGGCTGGGAGCTCATTCCACATCCGAATCGTACTAGCGAGAAACGTTCTTTCGAACCTTCGCGCGGTGACCAACAGGGGTCTACGTAGTAGGGATAAGTACCCAGCCCACGAGACATGACATCGAGAAAGGGATAAAAGTTTCGCCGTTCATACAAGGTAGTACTAAGCTTATACCGCGCTCTTAATATTCCTTTCCCATCTCAAATCCTAATTCCAATTAGTATAAATTATCCAATTAAGTGTTTAGTATTAATCACACCACTGGTGACTGGAGAGCTGACTCGTTCGTCGCGCAACGGATTAGCATTGCTATCCAACGAGGCAAGGCAGCCAGCTTTCTGGGTCCTAATTCTCGAGCTGCGACATCTCCAATTCGAAATTGTTTCTAGTTACATATCTCTATTAAAAATGTAATTTAAAACGATATAGGACTAGCGACCGTTGAGTATAAGTTTTTGCTTGGAATAGAGGTTCAGTGACTTTTTAATAGATATCTGTGGCTAGAGAAAATGTCGAATTCAAATGTCGAAAGCGCGAGAATCGTCCCCCTGTGCACCATTCGATGGACAACGTTGTGAGCGACTTTTTAAATTTTATTATATTTTTTGTATGTATTAGTGTATATTTTTACTATAACTGTACTATGTACCTACCTTCATAAATTGGGTACATACAGTATTCAGGATGTAATAATTAAAGATCTGGCTAATTATAATAAACAGGGTAATGTGTGTAAATTATTTAGGTTGTGAGCCATAATAACAATATGACTTCGTTGAGGCGTTGCTTTATAGAGTTTCTGGCTGTCCTAACCTTTGATATAACGTAAGTTGAACGTACGCATACGTCTTCCTCTGCCAACACTTCCATTCTTCTCATATCCTCTTATCTATTTTCATATCATCTCTTCCTCAAATCCTTCACCACATGACGTCATTAACTTATTATTACTAATTTTTCCTATGATAATTCATACCATTATATATAATAACAGTAATTATTACTACCCTCACTCAAGTAAATTAATATAAGTAATTATTACTACACTCACCTAACGCCAGAGACAGCACGAAGGTCACGGGTGCTGCCATCGACGAGGCCGGGGCCCGCCGGTGGCCCATCAGCGAGCTCACCATCTATGCGGCCAAACATGCCACTCGACTCACTGGCTCATCGCACCGCTCATTGACTACGTCGAGTTGTGAGCGCGACGACGTTCAGCGCACTCGAGTTTGTGAGTTTCGTGAGTCCGGCGATGAGACGGCTGTAGCACTTTTTGGATCCGCTCATTGACTAAGACAAGTTGTGAGCGCGACGACTTTCAGCGCACTCGAGTTTGTGAGTTTCGTGAGTTAAGTGATGGAGCACTTGGTTTTTGAACACTTGGTTTGTAATTGACGAACACTTTAACACTGTTTAGGGTTGAAAATATTCACCGTCTGTTTTTAGTCGACTCTAACAGAAAAAAAATACTTAGCTTATACACTTTTCACTTGACACTTTAATAATAATTGACGTCGATACTAAAGCAAAATATTTTACACTTATTTGTCGGATTTTGTCATAATTTTTTCACTGTATTGCGTTCACGATGTTGGAGTTTGGTCTGTGAACAAAAAAATTACATGTTAATACTAATATTTGCGGTAATTGGATCTCTATAAATGAACATGAAAATATTCCCCAGCGGAAGCGAATATTCCATTCGAATGCAATGGACAATGTATCATCATCATCTTAGCGTTAATGTCCCGTCCCGGTTTTGCTCTCACTCACGCGGGCCCAGGGTCCGCCTTGACCATGATCCAGGATTTGGAGAATCAGGTAATTACAGTAGAGCGACTGCCATCTGACCTCCGTGACCCTGCTACCAGGGGAACCTGACCGGACTGGATCATGGTTACACATTCAGTCGCTTGAATGTGCAGGTTTCATCACGATATTTTCCCTCATCGTAAGAGCATCGGTTAGTGTTCAACTAATGTACATAGCTCAGAAAAGAGTCATTGCTACATGGCGGCAGTGGGATTCGAACCCGGTACCTCTCGCTTAGGAGTCGGATACTGTTACCACTCGGCCACCGACGCTCAATATGTAATGTATCTAAATAACAATTAATGCCTTTTTGAGAGAAATAAATATTTTTTTGGATTGTATCGTAATTTATTTGTTTATTTTGCGTATAGTTATATTAGAACTATTACAATTGGAAACTATCCATTGAGGTACTTATTTAGGTACTTATTCTTTTGCACACTGGTGTAAACAACATCGAATATTATGAAGCTGTAAAGTTGGAACGTTTCAATGAACGTTTGTGCTTCGAACTGTCGGAACGAGTGTGAGAATTCTATCACAACAGGATGTTGCGCTATTTCCGAATGAAATATTGGTGATAAAGGCTTTGTCATGCAATCCTGTATTAGATCCTATATGGTTCTCTTATGTTTTTAACCCCCGCCGAAAGAAGAGAGGTGTTTTAAGTTTGAAATGTGTATGTGTGTATTTGTGTATATCTGGCTTTGTGCATCTGTGGCATCGTGGCACCCGAACAGATGGGCCGATTTGGATGCGGTTTTGTCTGATTGATAGTCAGTTTAATCGAGATGGTTCTTTGCCTTTGTTTTATTGAAATCGGTTCTGTAGTTTAGAAAATATTTGAGTTTAAGTAAACTTGATCGGGTGGTGTTTGACGGTGTGTTTTCTGTCGGTTACATTATACTAGCTTAAGCCCGCGCCTTCGTCTGCGTAACATGCGGCTATTACGTTCCGGATTCATTCCCGCGGGGACCACATTGAATTTCAGGATAAACTACAGCCTGTGTGCTATTTTGGGTTATTAGCTACATTACTGCTAAATTTAATCAAAATCTGTTCAGTACGTTTTGCGTGAAGGAGTAACAACTTTCGCATGTTTTATTAGTAGGTTTTGTAGGATGTTAATAGTAGTGAGTAGCCCCGACTTTGAATGTCCTGCTCCGCACCGCTAATTACAGTTTCTAATGTTCTGCCATTTGTAGTCAAGCTGTCATACATAATATGTATATTCTTGGAAATAACACTATTACTCCCATTTACATTTGCAAGTACATCCATGTACGCTTTGTTCTATTTTCAATATTCCCACACACGACCGCAGTTCAAAATAGACTTGCAACAAAGTACCAGAGTGGTGCTAATGGTCACTTCACACTGGTCGAGTGGAGCTCGAGAACTCATTCGCGTCGAGTGACTGACGAGTTCGTGAAGGGGCCATATTTGGTTCTGAAAATCGTAGCAACTCCAATGAGGATTTGGGGTTATGTAACGTTGAATCAAGTTGAATATACTTATAATGGGAAGTAAAAAATTAAACGAAAAATATTTCTATAATTTTTGTCTCGTGTCGGCTCTTTGTAAACGTAAACGATTTTAATATATAACATAATTAATGTGTAACTAATCTGTACTTTCTCTATTTGTTAAATAAATAAATAAATAATAATTATTTTCTCTCACTTTCCTGCAGTATGTGGGAGTGATTTCGTGAAAAGTAAAATGGATTTGAACCCTGTTTTGGTTGAACAAATGGTGAGGTTACACAACATTTAGTACAATCTATTGGTATTTTAATTTACAGACACTCGCAGATCCACAGACCTTGGAGTCATAAAATACATCCCGTAGACCTGGAATCTTGAAATTTGGCTAGAAGCTGGGTCTTACACAAGTAAAACGAAAAATCGTCAATTACAATTTTTTTTATGTTGTACGGCATACAAACAGGCAAGAGGGTCACCTGATGGAAAGTGGTCACCGCGACCTATGAAAAATATTTTGATTCTGCCAAACAATGTAGATACCACCTAAAATACACTAGATGGCACTGATCTATATTTTGCGGAAATTCTAAATTGCGCAGACCAATTTATTTTATAAATATGAACCCCCCAGAAACTGTTACATATTACCATCTACTATAAGGCTCGCTCGTATTTCTGAACAGACTATTATTTGATGATAAATGATCTGCCAAATCCTGGATCATGGTCAAGGCGGACCCCGTGCCCTCGAGAGCAAAATCGGGACATTAACGCCAAGATAACCCTCTCAAGTTCAGCCGTGAAAAGGTAATAGACAAACAGTTACTTTTGCATTTATAATATTCGCTAGAATGTAGGTAGATGCGACTAGCCTTGCTTATTCGCCTACCCTCATAATAATGTGACCCCACTAAGTCCTAAGATGACAAGCCTTTATTAACGAGCAATATCGTTAGCTCAACCCTGGTCGTCGTTAGCGTGCGTTCGTGCTGGTTTAATGCTTACCTATCTCTACATAGAGTAGCGATGGCCTAATAGTTAAGAGGTCCGACTCGTAGCCCGAGGTACCGGGAAAATGTGTAACCTGATCCAATCTAGTCAGGTTTCCCTGTTAACAGGGTCACAGGTGTGCGATGGCAGTTCTTGGAATATGGTCGAGGCGGACCTCGGGCCCTCGCGCGCGTTATTACAACCGGGATATTATGGCCAAGATGACCTTACAAACTATAAAATAAAGCCGCTTTCAGCGTCTGCCTGTCTGTCTGTGTGACTAACTTCTCCTTAACTACGCAAAGGATTTTAATGGTATCAATAATAGAATTACTTCTGGAAGGATTACAGTGTAATGCATGCTTATTGTAATAGAGAAATGCCTGAGAACAAAGTCTGGGCGCTTTTGTTATAAAATGGAACCTTATAAAAATGAATATCACCTTATCTTTTTATGTTCTAAATTCCAAATCCAAACATTTAAATTCGAATATCAAGAATTTGGTTCGGTTTTATTTTATTTTCGGCACTCACATTTGATGTTTTAAGGACTAAACACCTCTTACAGAGGGCGGGGCCACTGCCCTAGGGCTCTGCTTAAGCCTCTATAAATACCATGTAACCAGTTAGGGTACTTGGATCAGTCTTATTTAAATTTGCTTTTTGCATAAGGTTAGGCATACTCCATGTTTTCCAATGCTTTTGTCAGGTTAATCACGAGAAAATTTATCAACATCGTATTCGGAATAAAAATTTACAAATCCATAAGATAATAAAGCATTAAATACATGTCATGTTAAATTAAAGTCAATAATAAATGTCAATGTAATTAAATACTTATACAAACGTCTTATTTAAATAAATACAGTGTATTATCATTGAGTGTTTATTACAACCTTTACAGCCTTTCAGCGTTAAATTTCGACACCCAAGGGTTTACAGCTGTTCTCATTAACTACAATCCTATTTACAACCGCCTACGATAACCTGAAGTTTGACCTATGTAGATTCATTACAAGGGCTCAGTACAAAACCGTGTAGCGTCCGGCAGAGTAGAATAGCATCAACCCGACACTCGTGGGTGTCCATTAATATATTTGTAACATTGCGATCTTCAACCCGCTTGCCAAGCGTGAAGGCAGTGACAATAACCTCCCATTTCGTGGGGAAGTCCTGCAGTGGACTGTTATGGGCTATGATGATGAAGTGCTTAATGTTAAAAGATTTTTATAGCATTTATTTTTAAACAATTAGGTACTACCGTTTTCCACTAAGAGGGCTAGATAGCCCAGTAAATATAGAGGAGAGTAGCTACTCAATATAAATTTCAGAGTAACATTAAATATAAGCATTCAAGTTAGTATTTTTATACCTATTTTGTACGTAAGTATGTAAGAGTACTCTCTCTTCCGTAGGTCTGCTGTAAGATATTTCTTTAAGAAACTTGGAGTACCTCTTGTGCTTATTTTCTTTGTGTGTTCATTATTTTTTCTTTGTGCTCAATAAACTCCTAATAAATAAAGATAACAGGTTTAAGTAGGGGTAGGTTTGACATTTACGTCTATGTTTATGAATAAAATATCTCCATTATTATAAAAGCTTAGCAATTTTATACATTTTCCTTAAACGCTGAAAGCGGTGCCTTTCGATTCATAGGAAACACGCCAATTTAAACATTAATTATTAACACAAATAAATCCGACTTCTAAAGTAAAAATAAGAGTTAAATAAGCAAATTAAAATGTTTTTGCTTTTTTTTTGTCGATTTGGTTACATCATTATTTTGCCATCCTTGTGATGATATGTGTGGTGTTTTTGACGACCTAAGTGGTTCAGTTGGTTAACATGCTACGTAGAGATGCCGGGTTCGATTTCCGGCCAAGCAGAAATTGAAAATATGAATTCAAATTTCTGTTACGGGTCTGGGTGTTATATGTTTAATAAGCATATATTTAATCAAATGTGTATAAGTAGTTTGTCAGTTATCTAACACCCCTAATACAAGCTTTGCTTATTTTGGGGCTAGATGGCGCTTTGTAAATTATCCCAGCACATTTATTTATATACTATTATATTTTAATCTTATCACTTTTTTTTTAAGATTTGCCGCCACTATTTTCCATCCTAGTGAGGAAAACTTTCTACTTCCCTTCCCGAAATATGTTCTTAGCTCGTGCCCCTCACTACCCTATTTAATCCAACTACACTCGTTTACTAAGTAGACAATAAGTGTTTTATGCGATCACATTCCCGAGCGGCCATCCAGTAATCCGGCAGTTTGTCGCTCTAACTCAATACAACGGGGGTAATAAAGTAAGATGCTCCACAGGAGAAGAATAACAGTGTTTGGAAGTTTTTTTAGGCGGTCCTGACGCTTGACAGATACCTACCTACTGATTCGAGGTAAGGTGTAGGCAGTGCACTTTCCCCAAATGGGGGATAAAAATCTATTGCTACCTGACTCATAACAAATTGTGATATATTGACATGATTAGAGAGCCGATGGGGCAGTTTTCGAGTGGCGACCACGTACCGGAAGACGCAGCCGGTAGGCCTCCCACAAGGTGGACAGGCGATCTGGTAAAGATCGCATCTTTGTGGAGACATCTGGGGGAGGCCTATGCCTAGCTGTGAGCGTCTTTCAGGTTATATGATGATGACGGTTTGTACCCGGAGTGCAGTATTTGCCTATTTTTTCCGTTTAGTCAGATCTACCGTCTCGGGTTGGCCAATCAGCTCCCGAGACTGTTCAACCAGTCTTAAACAGTTGCTGCAATTGCGCATTATCGAGATTTGGCCCCTTTAGGAGGCACACCTGACCAGTGACGAGTCTTAAAAAAGTTTAAGTGTCAAAGTTAGATTAATCTCAAAGTACGGCACAGCCACCCATCTCGTTCTCGGACTTTACTTGCGATGTTTTATCATCACAGCCCATTACAGTCCACTGCAGGAGTTAGAGTCTCTCCAACGAAAGCGGAGGTTATTGCCATAATCTCCATGCTTGGCAGACAGGTCGGATGTCGCAGTGTTATAAATATAACAATGGAAAACGCTGCTGCACATTTTTAGCCTAGGAGTTTCTAGATCTTTTGCCTCGAAAACCTCAGTCGCCTTGTACGACACCCACGACTGTAAGGGGTTGGTGCTTTTCTACTCTGCCGGACATCAACAAACCGCCAGGTACTCTGCCGGCCACCATACAGCCAGCGTTTCTAAACTTTGATTAGGTCGGTCTCGCAAGCTCACTGCCACCAGGGCACACAGCAGGGCTGCACAGCGTAATTCCTCACCTACTTTTAATGCCGACTGTATCCTGCACATTTTTTTTACTCTGTGGTCCCAAGTGACAGATAGGCCTCGCTCACACCGTCGGTAAATCACGCCTCGCGTTGTAAACCCAGGCCGCAGATAAAATGCGTACGTGTGTCGCAGCCCGAATGACTCGGTTTTACGGCTTGTAAGGATAATGTGGGTCTTGCAAGAGTTTAGTGTTATGTAGGTTTTGGTTATAGGTAGCTGTTGTAGTTTTTAGTGCTCATAGTCCTAAGTGTACGCAAAGAAAACTGTAAAATGATAAACAATAATTTTGACAATTGAATTCGCATAAAATAATCTTGCACGATACTCGTGGACAAATTCACACAGCGCCGTATAGCCCCAAACTAAGTAAAGCTTGTACTATGGGTGCTAGATAACTTCTATACTACGTATATACTTTTAAAGAATGTGTTCTTTCTATAATTGGTAGAAGCTTCTGGAACATGCAACGGGTTATTGTCTCGGAATCATCTCACATAAAGTATAAACAAGTGAGAAGCAACGGGTAGTCGACAACACCACCGGTACATCATCAAACTTTCTTTAGTTTATTGAAATTGCAAAGCATAAAACCACTATTTTACGCTCTAAAACAACGTCCAGCGCTCTTAAAGTAAAATAGAAACTTCGGTATTGAGAAATTTAAATTTTAAATTCCGCTAGCGCTGAAAGTCAGGCAGCCAGTCTGCTTTAGCAAACGCTATTAAGAACATTCACTATCAATCGATTACTTGGTCTATTATTCTTCATCTTGGTGTCAAATCCCGGTATGCCCGGGGTCCGGCTTCCTACTCTTGATCCACTTCGCTTGATCTTCGGCATCCTTGATGGTGAGTTTCTTGGCACGAAGTGGCCGAAGCACAGAGCCCTGGTGTCCCCCAAAGGTAATAGGGAACGGGTCGGTGCCACTGACAGTAGTGCTATGGAATGCACGGTACGTGTTTCGGATAATGTCAATATAGGAACCAGGTACTGACTTATACCGCAACGCCTACCAGATCATCTCACGTCAAAGCCCTCCTGCATGTTCAGAAGCAGGAAATTGCAGGAGCGTGGCATAGTGTTCTCTATGACAATTTTTTTATACTTCTACGGTGGCAATCAAACTTGCGGCCTGCCTGACGGTAAGCAGTTACCACAGCCGGGCCATTTGCAATACCAGGGTATCACTCCCGTGATGTCGACACAGTAAAAATCTTTTAACCCTTTTCTTGAAGAACTCCATGTTGTACTCTCCCGGGAAAACCTCTCCAGGGAGCTCGTTGCACAACCTTAGTGTGCGTGGGAGAAAGTTCCTTTGGAACCACACCGTTCTGGATCAATTTGGTTCCAACAATCTACTTTTACGACACCTGTCAAAATAAAACCTTGTAAAGATGATAAGATATATGCTTTAACGTCCTTGCCGATGTGGATAGGGAATATCGTGAGCATTTAGATTAGAAGTAGAAGGAAAAACTATTAACTTTTTCACGGCTTTGTACCCTCTTTTATCAAACCAAGAGCGTACAAAGCCGTGCGCGAGACAGAGAATGTTCCGGCTTTTTAACGGGAACCAAAAGCTTAGTTCGTGTTCTTGCGACTGTATATCGCCTGTTATTACAGGCCAACAGTAAAATGACGGAAAATCCCCGACCATACCCAAATATTTTTTAAACTACTGAACCAATTCTAATGAAACAAAGCTGTGTACCTTTGCAAATAAACTGGCGTTTAAATAAAAAATACGGCATTCAAATCGGTCTATCCATTCGGAAGCTACGATGCCACAGACAGACACACCTCCACAGATAAACAGACACACACTTTAAACTTATAAAACCCTTTTTTCCCGTCGGGAGTTAAAAATAAACTTCCATACATTGTTGTAGGCAGATTGAAACGGCATGGCATCTCCGTAAATATTGTGTGTAGGTACTGTGTGCTCCAGAAAATTTGTGTTCGCTACTTTGTATTTTACCCGAGACGGATACGAGTCGATTCGAGTCAATAAACTTTTCAGTTCAAGAGGAAATGGCCTGGAGGCAACATTTGAATTCGGGGCGATTGGGAATGTAGGTATACGGGTTCCGGGTATATTTATACGGGTGTACAGGGTGAACTCATGCATTTATGCAACAATTTAATGCATGCTGTGGTCACTTTAAAGTGATTTAGCACTTAGCTAAGTTTGTTAGTCTAAATCTATGTAATGCTACATTACATATTTATGTATGAGTGCATAAATTGTTAATGATACACAACAATAAAAAGAAAAATTACTCAAATTGAAGGTACCTACAAAACAAAGTATGCATGTTTATAATGCGTACGGCCAAGGAATGGAATGTGTTGCCAGCGAGTGTGTTCCCTGATCATTATAATCTAGACGCCTTCAAGGCTAGAGTGAATAGGCTGTTCCTAGACAGGCATGCTCTATCGTCGGCCGCATCATCACTTACCACCAGGTGAGGTAGCGCCTCGCCTGGCGCGTAAAATGCCTGAAAAGATCAATTATTAAAAAAAAACGTTCTCGTGATCACAAACGACTTTTACTTTAAAGGTTTTAATACTTTCGTGGTTATTCACTACAGATTCATCGTACATGTTATCGGGGTTTGTTATAGCGGTTAGCTATGTTTTATATATCGAGATAAAAACAATACTAAACATGGTAGCAAGCCCAATAACATGAACTTATGCTATGGCATCAGCTCTGAAATGAACGCAAAAAATCAGCTGTTTCATGCATTTTGACAGCACTCGTTTTAAATTTTGTATGAAACAGCTGATTTTAATTCCACGTATTCAGAGTTAGTGCCATAGTAAAAGTTGTTTGTTAACACTAAAGTTATATTAACTAAATACGTGTTTTAACATTGACGTGAAGTATGAACTATTGCGGTAATTATCCGACAATTTTTATATCTAGAGATAATAAGAGTGGCGGACTCGCAAGCGTGAGGTATCGGGTTCGAACACCAGTGCCGCCAGTGGGTACATACCCATGACTCTTTTCTGAGTTATGTACATTAGCTGAATACTATATCAACCCAAGAGCTTCCCCCAGAGATCTCTACTAAGGCCGATCCTGTGCCTGTGTGATACGGATATCCAACTGGTACCTGCGATATTTACCAGGTCGTCGTCAGGCAGGCCTTACAGTAAAGGAAAACATTGTGATGAAACCTGCACGCACATTCAGGCGACTGGATGTGTACCTAACCATGATATAATCTGGTCAGGTTCCATTGTTAACAGGGTAACGAAGGTCCGACGGCAGTCGCTTTACGGTCACTACCTGAGCAGCCAAATCCTGGATGATCAAGGCGGAACCCGGATCTTCGCGCGCGAGAGCACAACCGGAATTATAACGCCAAGATTATCAGCCATCTTTAACATGCGTCCAAATATCAGGCTACTCCTAAACGAAGGTTCTGCGTACTTATTAAAAATTAAAGTACTGTCATAAAAACATAGGCATAGGAAAATTGTGACTTAATAACAAGGAGCGAAAAACGATACTTGGCAGGATGTTTGTTAAAAGATTTGTTAGCAACGAAACAAGAGGGTGAACTTCCGAAGTTTTAAAGTGAACCTTTTCGTCTTGCAGTTCATTTTGGGACACACTGTGTAGTAGAATATTTAGAGAATGATCCGGCTTTTTGGCGGGAACCAAAGGTTTAGTTCGTTTCCTGTAGTGCGCTGAATGAACCGATGGCGATGAGGGAGTAGAGTTGGTAGGCCTCCCACAAGGTGGATCGACGACCTGGTAAATATCGCAGGTACCAGCTGTATGCGGAAGGCACAGGACCGGCCTTTGTGGAGATCTCTGGAGGAGGCCTATGCCCAGCAGTGGGCGTCTTCTGTCTGATATAATGATGATGATGATGATGAGTGCACTGAATTATACTCGTACTACAGAACCGCATTGTTCTGAATTTTGTCTACTACTAAAATTACTAGTAGACTCGGCGCGACTTCGTTCGCGTACACCTACTTTACCCCTAACTATTCTCTTTTTTCTTGCTTACAAACCTCAATAATATATGTATTGTTGAAAAATGCATTAAAATCCGTTGCGTACTTTAAAAGATTTCTTTAATTTATTAAAAAAACTTTATTGCACTAAAAATAATACAATTGGAGGACTTAAAGCCATCAAGGCTTTATCTACCAGTCAACCAGTAAGCCATGCGTAAAGTGAGCGAGTAGCATCAAAGATCTAAGCGTACATAGATGCATACATAGACACCTAGGGACAGATGGCGGCAAGCGACATTGTATAATACTCATTATCATCCTAGCGTTTATCCCGTCTTTGACTTTGTTTTATAATAAGTAGAGATTGTCCCTCTACTAAGAACCTGACTTACTCAGAAATTTACTTTCAGACGTTTTTAAAAATGTCGCTATCCTACTAATATTATGAATACGAAAGTTTGTACGAATACGAATTTTGATGATTTTTTGCAGCTTATAGCCGAGAAAAGGACATAGGCTATAATTTATCCCTAAATTCAATATGGTTCCTGCGGGTACGGGTCTGGAACGTAATAATCGAATCCGCCGAAGTCGCAGACAAAAGCTAGTTTAAGGATAATTTTGACATTTAGTTGAGTATATTTGCGATAAATATGATGGTTAACAAGAAAGCTTTTTTTCTACAGTGGCTGCACTTTTGCCTATCTTAAGACCCTTATAGGCCTTAACTAGATGAACTCTACAATATTCGGACAGAAATCGGATATCTATCATAGAAATAGTACCTCCAGCTACCTCGGGAAGCATTTTCCCGAAAGATTCGAAGCACTCTCAGCCCGCTTTAGTGCATTTCCGCATTTCTGACTCAGTGCAGTGTCACCCTAAGTTGCATCGCTGATGGAAACAAAAGAAACCATCGCACAGAGTATAGATCCATATATTCCGTTGCATTGCATACCCATATATCTTTCAAAGGCGGCGTCTGTGTGTGAAGCCAACGAAATTGGCTCGGAACCCAGCTCCACCGGAGATCGCTGCGAAAGTGCGCAAAAGTACTTTTTTCTGTTCAAAAACTTTCTCGGCTACCTCCTTAAGGGGAACAGTTATTTTTAATGCGAACAGGTAATGGAATCCCGGTACGGCCGTTCCATCAGCCGGGATTATAATGGCGACGGGAATATTGGGAATTTGGGGGTCTCCGGGATTATTCCCGGGATAATGGGCGCCCGGAAGGACCTTTACAGCGCAGGTGTTCAAAAAGAAATACTCGTTTGTTTATTTGCGTTAAGGTGAGCGACGATCTTCCTTTGTTTCGATGAGAGGCACATGTTTTAAATAGATTGGGTGTGTGATAATGTGTGGTACTGGATTGCATTTTTTGTGTAGTTTTTCATTGTTCCTATAAAGTTTGTCTGTTTAATGTTGATAACAGTTTTGACATTCACAGTATCCGGTCTGCTTGATATCAATCGTCATACGACATGTATGTATGTCTACGTCTCATTGGGACCTCTCGTCAAAGATCTGTAGACTTAATTGTACCTAATATAGGTATTTTTTCATATTAACAGAATAGATAAATAGATTAGGACCCCTGGCGAACCCAGTTTTTTTTTATACCACTAAGGTGGCAAACAAGCCTACGGCCTGCCTGATAGTAAGCAGTTTCTTTTAAGAAACAGAATTTTAATTGATCCTCAATATGTGTTTAAACAGTATTTTATGTGACTGTCGTATTTTTTAACAAGAACATGTATTTCACTTCTTACTAGTTGTTCGCCAGAGGGCGCTGTACAGTAACAGTTCGCTCCGTAATATTTATAAATTGCTATTTCTGTGTTTAACAATTATAACGAGCTAAAAGTGAATAATAATAGACAAATGAGTTGCACAAGTGTTATTTATGTGGAAGGTTGTGTATTTGTAAAGAAATAACGAAAATAGTGTTGGAACTGGGAACTTGAAAGTTATCACGAATATTTACACTGTGGATTAAAATATGAAGTGTCGGAATATTTTAAATGGACGATAAAAGATCAAATAAGTGTGTGAACGCTAAGTGTACTAAAATATTAAGATATAAATAATATTCCAATTATTAAAGGTAACTAAAACTAAATTCACATTACGATAAAGTGTCTCTGTAATGGTCTTTATCAATTACATTATCTACTTGACAACAGATGGCGCTTTTGTGCAATCAGTAATATATTAACACCAGATTTACATAGATGGCTGTAGTGAACTAACTTGGAGTACAAACTACTCGCCAATAGATGACGCTATTTTATATTAAATACTAATAGGATCGAACATCTAGCGGGCATTATTTGAACTTCGATACATTATCAATTGAAGACTTCTTCACCAAATATCTCTGCTACTACTTGACACAAGATGCCGCTTAATACCACTTTATATGAACAGAAACAAGACAAGGATGTTTATGCGACTCCAACGGGAATTACAAGCTCTCACCACACCTCGACACCAGGAGATTACGTCAATTATAGAAAACGAATCAATGTTCATACCGAGAACACGTTCAGCTTGCTCTCAGATGATGAAGACCTTGATCAACAAACACTGAATAATAATAATACCCTACATCATAGCTGCCCCTAATTAAATAAATTGGATATCGATGATACAAAAGAACTGAAACAACAAATCATCGGATTAAATAAAAACTTACAAACCGCAGACAAAGAAATTGAGAAATTATCTTTAGAAAATCAAAATTCAAGACAACAGCTACTTCAGTGTGAAAAAAGGATAAAACAACTCACATCGATTTGTACAAGTCCCGCTGCTACTACGCCTGCATCGGTTAAGAGACGCCAATGTCACGAGCGAACAACTCTTAATTTATCGAAAATAGAACACTTGCCTAGTACGAGTAGAAATTCACCAATACTGGAAAATTTAGCCGAACAACGTAATAAACTTCCGCAAGAAAAACTCAACACGTCATCTCCTATGAGTAACACCAAATCACCAACGGATGGAGCCACGCACTACGAAAAAAGACAGACAAAAAGGAAAGAATTAGTCTTGGCCGACCAACAGGGACGAGGAATTCAAAAATGTTTGCAATCTCTATTGGGGGAAGAATTTAGTGTATTTTGTTATTGGAAATCAGGATCAACAATGACAGATATTATTCGGGAAGCTACGCCATATATTTTCGTCCCTGTTACCGCAGTTTCTCAAAACGAAGGTCTTTGACAAATGTGTGTTGCCAGTGATGACTTACGGAACTGAAACGTGGCCGCTCAGTATGGGCCTTATAAGAAAGCTCACTGTTACCCAAAGGGCAATGGAAAGAGCTATGCTCGGAGTCTCTTTGCGCGATCGAATCAGAAATGAAGAGATCCGCAAGCGAACCAAGGTCACCGACATAGCTCTAAGGATTGCCAGACTAAAGTGGCAGTGGGCAGGGCACATAGCTCGAAGAACAGATGGCCGATGGGGCAGTAAAGTTCTCGAGTGGCGACCACGTGCCGGAAGACGCAGCGTGGGTAGGCCTTCCACAAGGTGGACTGACGACCTGGTAAGGATCGCAGGTACCAGCTGGATGCGAAAAGCACATGACCGGCCTTTGTGGAGATCTCTGGGGGAGGCCTATGCCCAGCAGTGGGTGTCTTCTGGCTGATATGATGATTTGCAAAGTTTAGAAAAACAGAAGAGTAATAATAAAACATTAACTGATGTTAAGTCTTATCACGGCAAGAGCACGCAAACTGATTTTGACAAACTGAACGTAAATAATTCGGAAACTTTGTAATTCTTTTGTGAGTGTAAACCTGACCCTGCACTGCCCTCTGATAAGCCTTTGGATTTTTTTCGTTTATCGCACCAAAACATAAATGGACTTATTGCTAAATCAGACATAATGACAGTATGTTTAGATGACTTAGAGGAAGTAGGCAAAATAATTGATGTACTTTGTTTTACAGAGCACAATATGAATATAGATGACGGGATCTTCTTGAACATACCTAACTTTACTCTTGCTTCCTGCTATGCTCGTAATAACCGCAACGGGGGTTCATGTATTCTGGTGAAAAATAATCTTAAATATAATATCATAGACGTAATCACTAAGTATAATATTTCGAATATCTTTGAGTCATGTGCCATTGAACTTTTAGAACATAACATCATGATTTTATGTGTGTATAGAGTACCGAAATATTCGGCTGACCACTTTAATAAATTTTTTAAACATTTTGATGAAATTTTATGTATATTGACGAACAATCAAAAGAAAGTAAGAGTATGTGGTGATTTCAACATAGATATTTTGACGCACACAAAGCACGCGATAGAGTCCGAAACCATAATTAGCAGTTATAACCTCACTATATCCATAAGAGAGTCAACACGTCCTTCCAGTGGTACATGCTTAGACAATATAGTGCACAACAAACGTGGGGCAAAGGCTGAAGTCTGTGAACTAGCGTCTCTGACCACAAAGCTCAAATTATTAAGTGTCCCGTAAAGATGTCATGCAACTATAATTATTGGTTTTCAGAAAGACGAGACTACTGCACGGAAAATATGGTAAATTTCAGGGAGTGTATTGAAAAACTCTCTTTTAGTGACGTATTTATGGAAACCGATAGAGATAAGGCCTTTGACAACTTCTATGAAGTGTTTTATGATTTATGTTTTCCAGTAATAAAAATTAAAATCAACGTAAATCCGAGACCGAGGTGGTTGTCTAAGGGTATGAAAAAATGTAGCAAAATCAAGAAAAACTTACTCTGGAAATTCAGGCTTTCAAAGGACTCTACTGACAGAAAATAATTTAAAAGTTACTCTCAGAAATACAGGAAAATTATAAAACTTACACAGAAAGCGCAAAATACTTACTATATTCTTAAATCAAAAAATAAGAGTAAAGCAACTTGGCATATAATTAACAAACACAAAAACAATTTACCACGTGAAAAAATTGACAAAATTATTGTCAATGGTAACACAATAAAATGTCCTGTCCAAATAGCTGAAAACTTTAATGATTTTTACATTAAACCGGTGCGATCGCTCAAAATAACCGCGGGACTGAGAAGTACTTTTAACTACAGTTCGTGTAACTCATTCTTTTTTAGGCCTACCGATCCTGAAGAGGTACATTCTATAATTAATAATTTGAAAAATACTAACAGCACAGGATATGACGGCATTTGCACGAAAGTAATAAAATATGTTTGAAAAATAATTTCACCTGTAATAAGCTATATAATTAATATCTGTTCCGAAGATGGTGTGTTTCCTACGGCGTTGAAAAAAACTGTAGTAAACCATTATTTAAAAATAATTGTAGGTATGCCATGAAAAACTACAGACCTATGGTATTAATTCCCGATTTTTCTAAAATTTTCGAAAAAGTGATGTTTAAAAGACTATACAACTATCTCGAATCTAAAAAAATTCTTACAGAGGAACAGAAAGGATTTAGGAAAAATAAATTAATAGACCTGGCTGTATACGATTTCCTAAATACTATATACAGTAGAGTTGACACGCGAAGTCCAGTATATGCAGTTTTCATGGATATGTCAAAAGCATTTGACTTCGTTAATCATGAAACATTGCTGAAAAAACTAGAGTCCTACGGAATACGCGAAAATGCCTTGAAATTATTGGCATCATATGTGAATGGTCGTACACAAATTACGGGTATTGATAGATAGAATGTCCTGTGACGAAAACTGAAAAGTGCTATACCTCTACGTCACAAAATGTTGAGTATGGTGTGCCACAAGGCAGTGTTATGGGCCAGCTACTATTCATAATCTATATTAATGATATTGTAAAATGTACAGAGGATCTTATGACATTATTCGTGGATGACTGCACTGTGACATATTTTAATGAACATCAAATTTTGAATAGTCTTGGGTTAATAGTGGAGTGGTTACGGTCCAACAATCTAATAATAAACTTTGACAAAACAAAAATAATGACATTTGGGCTACAAACTAATAAAAAATTAAGTACTAAAGTAATGTTTGATGATATGGAAATAGGAGAAACATCAACAACAAAGTTCTTGGGTCTGCACATCGATAGCAACTTAAAATGGCAAACGCACATAGAGTTTGTGTGCAAAAAAGTAAGCCAATTCTCGTATGCACTGAGAAACTTATCGAAGATTGCAAATCAAGATGCTGTAATCACTGCCTACCATGGATATGTAGCTACGCGACTCAGATACGGTATAATTTTTTGGGGAAATGCCACCAATCATGAGCGAGTTTTCATTTTTCAGAAGAAATGCATACTTGCGATAGTTGGGATAAGACAAACAGAGAGTTGTCGACCTTACTTTAAAAAGTAAAGATCTTAACGCTAACTTCGCTCTATATCTATGAATGTGCAATGTTCGTAAGGCGGTACATCAACAGATTTACTTCCAGCACGCGAGCGCGTCGCTGTGATCAATTAATTGCACCAGCCCATAAAACAACTCTATGTGGTAATAGTGTTATAATAATGGCGCCGAAAATATATAACCAACTACCGGTACACATCAGAGGGTGCAATGACTGGGTAGTATTTAAAAAAATATTAGATTGATTATTTAGTTGACAAAGCATATTACACTATTAACGAATTTTTAAACGACTCAACTTAAAATGAATTATTAACTATACTTTGCAAATATTGGAAATAAATAATGTAACTTAATGACTTATATAGGTATTGTTAGCTTAGTAGTCAAATAAATTTGACATAATAATTATTTAATAACAATGTAATCTTATATACTTGTAATTCTCACTATGAAATATATATATTACAGTATTTAGTAAATTATTATTTATGCAGCTATAACAATATGACATGTGCGTAGATATATTTAATTTGATTTGAATGACCTAAAACTCTGAATTATTGTATGTCCGTGGGCAGACCACAGAGCTCTCTGTATTTACTTAAGATCTGTATATTATTTATAATTATGTATACCAACCTGTGTGTCACAATAAAAGTATTTGAATTGAATTGAATTAAATTGTTTGTCGAAAACATACCGCGCAGTAATTGAAAAGTCGCCCAACCTCCATTTCTAAGCGAGAAACCAACTTGTAATACCGAATATTAAATTTCAGCATTTCAAAGTGTTCGTTTTGTTGACTTATTTACCACTACAGCACCCTCGTCATTATTCTAAACACGGTTTCGTTCTGAAACTTTTCTCCTTAATTTCCGACTGGCCTCTTTTGGAACGAAATTTTGGTCGAACAGACAGACTTTTTTATAAAAATCTGATAGTATAGGCAGCACAAGACAGTACAAGAGCATTAGGTGTTAGTTACCACTTCAAAAACATTTGTTTTGTAGCTACAGTAACATACGCTCAGGGTATTTGGTGTATTTTCAAACAAAATGAGTTTGCTTAAAGAAGGCGGCATTAGCTGTCCCTTAGGCCCAAAAACTCGTATTTGAATCCAGGGCATTTTTATATAATAAATAAACATTTTATTCTACGTTATAAAAACCTTATGAAAGCTGCACAGAAATATAATTATTAAGGTGGTCATGCCGCTTACGCTCCGGTATTCCATTTTTTATTTATTTATTTTAAGCGTCGGTGGCAGAGTGGTTAAGGTAATCCGACTCGCAAGCGTGAGGTACCGTTTTCGAATTCCACTACGGCCATGTACCAACGTGTCTGAAATATGTCAATTAGTGAACAAACCCCATAAATTCCTAAAAAAAAAAAAAAGATAAATTAGGTTCAAAATGGATCATTTATTACAAAAACTAAATCCGACATAACATTTTGTATGCGACAACTTAATACCGCGATGTACAAAGTACACAAATTGTAACAGCGCCATCTAGTGGCAACATTTGATACTACATACTTTGTTAGTTTTATCTATACTGTTTGGTAGTCTGAACAATTAGTTAAATACTAGCCGATGCTTATACGGAGAGAGAAAACGTCGTTATGAAACCTGCACATTCGGGCGACTGAATGTGTAACCATAATCCAAAATGGTCACGATCTCCTGGTAGCAGGATCCTGTAATGGATCTGCCAAATCTGGGATCATGGTTAAGACGGACCTCGGGCCCTCGTACGCGAGAGCACAACCAAAACATAAACGTCCAGACGAAAATAAAAAATTTAGATACACTCTTTTCGCAACTTTTGCATAAAATAATTTGAAGCTTACATTAATTTCATGTGAAGTCGATAGCACTTAGCCGATGAGGATCACCCTGCATACATTTAACAAAAAACGATGTATTGCTTTTTATTTTAGGGTTCCGTATCACCGATGCGATAATGGTAAAGGGTCATATGGTTATTTCTTTTACAGATGGAAATTTCTTGATATTTAACACGTTGAGATGATGTTTAAAGTATGTTGTCTTTAGGAATGATGAACAATCCATTCTAATGTTATAATTTTTTTGACTCTTAACCGATACACGATATGTGTGTGGGATACGGGGCCCTACCACGATCTCACGACTAAATGTGTAACCATTATCCAATCTGGTCAGGTTCGCCTGTTAACGGGATAACGGTGGTCAGATGGTAGTCGCTCCACTATAATTACCTGATCTGCCAAATCCTGGATCATGGTCAAGGCGGACTCCGAGCTCTCACGTGCGGCAGCACAATCGGGACAATAACCAATGAGGAGGATGAGGGTACCCACATATTTAATTATTAATTACATATTAAATGTCGTACTTCTACAGAACCCGTACGAGCCTAGTCACACTTGGCCGCTTTTCACCACATTTAAAACGGTATGCCGTGTTCAGAGCTTCTATTTTCAATTTATGGTTCTTTTGTATTAAAATCGCTGATGAAACTTTAGCAGATACAGCAATTACTTAGCCGATCACGTGATGATAATGTTGAGAATATGCCATGCAAGCTCGGTCTAGAAATACAGCGCCTAGCTGTTATAATGTATTAAAAATGTATGACAGAATGTTGAAATTCCTCCGTTAGGGCTCTTTATACGCCGCTTACAAAACGATAGGAAACGCGAACGAGTCATGTCGGCGTAGTCGCCGCGTAGCACCCGGATTGGAAATGACGCGGTGGCGACGGTGTTGGGCAGGACTCACAAGAGGTGGTACATTTGTCCTATTAGGTGGAGGGACTCAAGCCTGAGGAGTCCGCCTGGGTGAATACCTCCGCCTTATCTACTTCTACTACCAAGCAACAATGCTTGCATTGTTGTGTTCCGGTTTGAAGGATGAGGGTAGCCAGCGAAATTAGAGGCATGCGGCATTTAATCTTAGTCCTTACAGTGACAACGCACCTGCGGTTCTGCATTTGGGTTACCTGCAACCTATATTAATTGTAGTTGTTATGGGCGACAGTTACTAGTAACCATCAAGGTAAGCTGTCTGCTCGTTTGTCGCTGAGTAACATAAAAAAAAACGAAAATTGTACTGACTCCTCACTTTGAGAAGACGTCACACTTCAAATGTAATGTCCTGGTAAGACTGTGTATTACCCACTGGTATTGCCCGACTATTGAGAAGAAAGTGGGTTGGACAGATGAAAGAAGCGTATAGCACAGGAAAAAATGAATGATACACCTTAGGTATTACTATTTACATTTGCTTGCCTCATTTGAAGTGGGACATAGTACTGGCTCACAAGAAGAATGAGGCACCTTTACAAATTCAATTTCAATAAAATTATTGGCTGGCTGTTTCTCAGAAAACAGACAATGCGCATTTTCAATGGGGATGGCCCGTGACGTCACCGAGAGATAACGCCAGCGTTCAATTAAGACTTACAAACGTAAATATCTTGCTTGTTTTTAAAGTTATTCATGGCATTGTTTTCTTTTGTTGTCCATTAACCACTTCAATTGAACAAAAAAAAACAGATTTTATTAAACAGCTCTAGTACAAGCATTATGGGACTATTAACTTAGTGCTTACAATCATACACCTAACACGAATTTTTTTAGATGACGCAGCCGATGTTCTGTTTTTTTGTTATTTTACAACTAAGTGCATGAATTGTGGATGTATCATTTCAGCTGTATGCTCGGTTGTCACACATCATCTTGACATTACGCTCATTTGGAGAAACAAAGACAAAACTGCATGTTTAGCGATTTTACAGGAGAAGCAATCAAAGTTTTAGATGTAAGTGTAAGTTAAGGAAAAGTACTTTCAACAAAAATTTGAATTTGAATATAAACTACAATAACACAGTATAATATTCAAATCCAAATATTTGTTTATTATACTGTGTTACTGTGTGTTGTGAACAAAGACAAAACATGCAGTTTTGTCTTTGTTTCTCCAAATGAGCGATTAATGTCCCGGTTGTGCTCTCGCGCATGAGGGCCCGCGTCCGCCTTTAACATCATCCAGGATTTGGCAGATCAGGTAACTACAGTGGAGCGGCTGCCATCTGATACCCTACTACCAGGGGAACCTGGAGAAGGCTGGGGAAGGCTGGAGTGAATAGGCTGTTCCAAGACGGGCATGCTCCATCTTCGACCGCATCGTCATTTACCAACAGGTGAGATGGCGGTCAAATGCTTGCCTTGTAAAATATAAAAAAAAAAAAAAAAAAAAAAACCTGACCAGATTGATTACACATGCAGTCGCCTGAATGTGCAGGTTTCATCACCATAAGACCCATAACTGATCGAAATATCTGCAAATATGTCAGCTTAACTCAAGCATTTATTAAAAAACTACATAAACGCCTAATCAATGAATGCCTTGAATAGTTTGAACAACTAAACTTGACTTTAAAAGTTTCATGGAGCCGTATTGAACGTAGTGTGTAGTTCCACTTAGCAGAGGAGCACTGTCAGAACGCATTGTAGTGCTACTGTACGAATTGTATTTACATATTGATGACCTGAGTGGTTCAGTTGGTTAACGACGGTCTGCCACGCAGAGGTACCGGATTAAATTCCCGGCCGAGCAGAAATTGTAATGATAATTTTCATTTCATTTACGGGAGTATTTATACATAGTATAAAACAATGTCGCTTCTATTCTATTATATGTATGTATCTACGCATAGATCTTTTAAACTACGTACCGGATTTAAATACGGGTTTCAACAGTAGGTGGAGTGATTCAAGGGGAAGGTATTATTATAAGCCATAATATAAGAAAAAAGGGTGTGTAGGAGTATAGAAAGTGTACGCGAAAGAACTCGCGCCTGTATAATAAGTATGTAGGTACTAATAAAAAGTATATTAGTAGTTTATTAGTTATCTACCATGACCGCTTTGCCTACTTTGGGGCTAGATGGCGCTGTGTGAATTTGTTCAAGCATATTTATATTTTTTTATATGTATTTCCTATAAAAACAAATAAATAAAATCTAATCACCCGCAATACTCGAATAAGACCCTTACTCCTTTATCATTGTACCCCTTTTATCTACAGTGTGCACGCACCTTAAATCCTAAACAAAAGGCACATCTCATTACCTACGAAAATTAATACGGTAATAATTTCAAAGGCCCTTTTACATAAAACATTCGTGAAGTTTACACAGACCTTCAATTAGTACCACGTGAAATCCAGTGAAATTTAATTAAAAATGTTCCTTTTTTGGAGCAGAAAAGGGCTGTAGTACCACGGCCATTATGTTTTTAAAACAGACAGAGCGGGTAAGTTTTTTAATTTGATAAAATAATAAGCAACAGAGCAAGTTTCGTTTGGACCTTTTTGCATTGTCCGTGGGAACAATGACTTTTATCTAGATACCTTGTCTTTTCATTTAAATGCATGAATGGCTGATGTAATGGGACGGTTTCCGCCTCCAGGTGATATAAATCTCTCTCTGTAGTCGGTCCCTCATGACTGAGGGACATCTGCGAGCGCAGGAAATGCTTCCAATCACTCCTATCAATCGCCAGCCTCATTGCGTCGCAGACTCTGTTGGATGACGGAACCTTCTATTGATCGGTCCATCTAGTTTGTGACCGTCCTCTTAACCTCTTGCCATTGACATTGTCCATTATGACAAGTTTTTCCAGACTGTCATTACTCCGTCTCATTAAATGGCCGAAATATTCAAGGATCCGTTGGAGGCAGATGGTTGGTGCTCGTTTTGATCTTCAGCTGATTGAGAGTTGATATGTTTGTGCGCTTGGCGGTCCAGATGATCCTTAGCATTCTCCTCGACAACATCTCGAACGCTTTCTCTGCCTCTCTCGTGCTTTTATGGTCCAAGTTTTCTTTTATGTCATACGGCAGACAAACTGGCAAGTGGGCCACCTGATGGAAAGTGACCAGCTCTGACCAGATCCATTTTGGTGTTTGTTTTTATGCTTCTGTTTTGCTACATTTGGCACGTCATAGTATGTTTTGCCATAGCAATCTTACGCTCCGTAGGTGATATAATAAGAAACTATGTTTGATGTGACAAAGGTAGACCCATCTATCAATAATGCTCTAAGAACAGCTACCACCTCGCTAAATAATTGACCAAGATCTTTTGCTGGGGACCATGAGATGGTTGAATTGTCTCTCGAGCTAACTGGCACCCCGTAAAAGTATATTAGTAAGAAACTAAATAATAAGTAATACAATATTGCTATAATTTATTACTAAATAACAGTAATTCACAGTAAATACCTAACAGCATCAACAACAAAACCTAGAACTAAATTCTGTTTAAAAATCTACACAATCTTCGAGCTAAAGCCAGGTATACCATAAATCACGGAATAGGGAATTTTATAATACTTACGGCGCGTCGCATTTTATAATAATTTAATAAAGTTCAAAGAAGCTTTCCAAGGATGGAAGACATATTTTTATGAGTTAACTTTATTGATATTGCGACTATAGAATTGACGTCCATAATAGCTACGATTCATGCACTTAGATTTTATGTAACATTTCAGGGAGCGTCAGTGGTTTCATGGCTGGCGGGTCCGCCTCGTAAGCGAGAGGTGGCGAGTTCTTTATACTGTGCTCGAATTTCCCCCCCAGTAACACAGAGAACAAACTTATTTTGGCGTTGGTGTCCTGGTGGACGAGGGCCCGGGTCCGCCTTGACTATGATCCATGATTTGGCAGGTTAGATAATTACAGTGGAGCGAGTGTCATCTGATCGGGAACCTGACCAGATTAGATCGTGGTTACACTTTCAGTCGTCTGAATGTGCAGGATTACTCACGATATTTTCCCTCACCGTATAAGCATCGGTTAGTATTCAACTAATGTACATAACTCAGAAAAGAGTCATTGGTACATGGCCGCAGTGGGATTCGAGCCCGGTACCTCTAGCGTATCTACTTGGCCCCCGGCGCTCCTAAACTAGAACAAAGTATAATTCCCAAATCCCTGGATGCATTTGTTAAAAATGTACCTTTAACAGTTCATATTTTAAAATGTTGAGCCCATATATCATGCATTAAAGACAGGTGAAATAGCGCGCTTGCTGACTGCTGGTATGCTATAAATCTTTCTCAGCATTTATTTCCCTTGATTTGCATCAATGCAGTTTCATGTGATATGGTTAAAAGCATTTAACGGTTGTTGGACTCTATTAAACCTGAGGAGTCCGCTTGGATGGGGAGTAACGTGGTCCGGTTTAAGGTTATAAGGTAACACGCATATTATCTTGTACGATAACCTAACCAAAATTATATGAACTGCAATGTTACTTGATTGGGTATGAGACGTAGTACATATGTCCTTTTTACCATCAAACAATGAGGGGGGCAAAATATCGACATCCATTCATGAATGGTACATATTCGACCATCTCGTACTCAGCGATTTGCGTCCACTTACGATTGGAACTCTCTGTCTGCATCACTGTTCCTGCAGTGGTACACCCGATCTCCGATTGTACGCCACCATTTTGATGCTATTGAATTTAAACCAATCGCAGCAAGACAGCTCAGCTCTGGCTCTTGACAACCTGATTGGTTCAGTTGGTTAACATGCTAGCCGTCACGCAGAGGTACCGGATTCAATTCCCGGCCAAGCAGAAATGGAAATGCATCTTGTAGGTGTAGTCTTGGTTCTCTCGCTGGTTTTTAAGTAGGTGCTATATGTGAAAGCTTCTAGTTGGCAATTGTAGGGTGCCTAAATCTTATTATCTAGGTATACATACTGTACTATAGCTGTTAACTTTCAAAAATAAAAAAATCATGTAACATCTTCAGAAGGTCAAATGCATTTTTACAATAAAAATGTGTAGCTATGTGAGAATACCAAATAAGAAAAATTTAGCTCTAACGACAATATTTTGACATATCCAAGTAGCCTCCGAGAACAAAGACGCGTGATAAAGATAGTTCAAAAGTAAATATTATCATCCACATTCAGTTTTCAATCGATCAAAGCCATTCGAAGTTGATGGAATAAGCGTGTTATGGGAAGACAAGGAAGGGTCGGCTGCTCGAGCGTCCATTTTGAAGTCTCATCTATTATGAAATAGTATCCCCTCATCTTAATACTGACCTGGCAAATCAGTTCCAAGATTTTATGCACATTTTGTGTACCTTTTTTCTTAATCCCCATAAGAAAGAAAGAAAGGAAACATTTGTTGCACAGGACAACACGATAATTTTTTAATACAATAATATTTAACATAGAAAAATCGGTACACAAAACACCTGTGTTAATTGAGGTCAACAAAAACCTATGTACTTACAGATCTTCAACGAATTACCATCCAATGTACCATCAGACCTTATTATTTCATATGAGGGACAAAGGCTTATTGTCATCAGAAAATGGCCAATGAAAGCGAATGCGTTGCAATTTAGGTAAATACTCCTTTTATCCACGTTCGGTTGTTTTGAAAAGCTGGATTTTGAAATGGGTCCCTTTTAGTTTGTTTTGTCTTCGTCATATGAAAGGCGGTTTCTTATATCAAATGCCCTTGTTAGTTTGATGTCAATAAAAATGTCGTTCCTGTACCCTTGATATGACAATATGTACTAACATCCATATCCAGAAACAGGGTTCCAACTGACAAAACTTTGGTGGCGATCGGCACTTACGTGATCATCATATTATGAACGTATAGCTAAGGTGTGGTATCCGGCAGAGTAGAATAGCACCAACTCATGGGTGTCGTACAAGGCGACTAATGTTTTCGAGGCAAAAGATCAAGAGTCTCCGTAGTCTAGAAAATGGGCAGCAGCATTTTCCATAGTTATATTTAAACACAGCGCTCCCAACCCGCCTGCCAAGCGTGGAGATTATGGTAATATGGTAAGCACCCGTGGTTGCTCCAAACATGCCGCAGCAAGAATCTGGAACGACCTCCCACCTCCAACACATCATCCCTGAAGCTTCCTACATTTCGCAAGGAATGTGTAAAATGGCTGCTGCTGAACCATTCACGGGTTGCTGGAGTGAAGGTCTAGCTAGACCACGGTTTCTGGTGATGTTCAATTATCTAATTATCTACTTCTCTTAGCTATCTACTTTTATACCTAAAGACTAAAAATTTTTTTTTTTTGTGTGCCATTGTATCTTATAATAATAGTTTTATACTTAAAGTGTATTTTAATATGTTGTGCCATATTATTGCACATATACATACATACATTGATGATGATGATGATGATGTGTATGTATGTATATTTATACTTAATGTTGTTAATTTTAGTTTTTTAGTTTTAATTTTTTAGTTTTTTAGTCTTAAGTCTGGCCATGACAGAATACCAGCGGGTGTGGGTTCCACCTTCACCCAAACGCTGAGTCATGGACCTTTTTGTCTATTAGAAGCTTTGATTTTAAAAACATTTATACAATTCTGTTAATTTATAGGCAAATAAATATTTCTAGTTCTATTTCTATTTCTAATAACATATCTTTAGGTGAGAGAGGCCCTAAGTCCTACAGTGGACTGTTACGGGCTGTCATGTTAGCTAAGGTACCGAGCACAATTGACCAACCCTAGAGCCATATTCAACGCATTCGGCAAATTTATTGCTATGTGTAGTCTGCACTTTTGTCACTGAGTGAATTATGACTGTATTGTTACCAGTGTAAGTAATACAACTCTGTAATACAGCTCAATCCAGCTTCGACGAGCAATGCAAGCCAATACACACCGATTTGTGGCTGTAAACGTAGCAAGATTGGTTGCTTTCGAATGGGTCCCTGGTGGATTGCTAGCCAGCTAGTCAGAAGCCGTCTTTATATTTGCAGTTACCTATTGCCTCGATAAACAACAATGTTCTTGAATTATAGATGTAGTTCAAAAACATTTCAACGAGTACGTGAATAGTAGTAGTTTCTGTAGTGACACGAAGAACTAAACACCAAGAACAGTAAAGTATCTTCGACAAAATGAAACTGCTTGAACTGGCAGCACAATAAATAGCGCAATATATTATTCACAAGTGAGTAAACTTTCACCATTTTCACAGTTCAATAAATTTGGTTTAAAGTTATTATACTTCCCATTGGACCCCTCTTCCTGTATGCCAGGGCGTCAAGTCTGCTATTTACGAAGGGATCAAGCGAATCACAATTGGATCTCAATTTTGAATCAATAGGAAGTTTGACAATTTTTTGGCATTCTGCTACCTAATAGTTTAAGATCAATAGTTTTTCCAGTGACATTATATTGAACTGCCATTGGACAAATAGTTTTACAAATTTGAACTCGATTGTGGTTTAAAACGTCAGTAGTTCGATTTTAGAAGGCAACACAAATATTTATTCAACAAAGAGTCAGTTATAATTCCACTAGCAACCCGCCCCGGCTTTTCTTTAGTATAATGTACATATATTATACATTTAAACCTTTCGGAAGAAATTCCCCATTTGATAGTGAAATCCGTTTCAAAATTCGTGGCGTGGTTTCGGAGGAGTTAGCAGATATATATAAATATATATAGACAGACAGACGGACGCGGAGAGCGAAATTATACTATGTATAGATTACGACAGTATTAATAAAAAAAATTGCAGAATACACAATTTTATCTCAATCATAATGGAGTCGCAATTGAGTCTCATTTGAAATGCAATACCTAGCAATTGAGTTACATAAAATTAACAGACTTGGACCCCCGGAGTCTACGACCGTTAAAATCACTGGCAGAGTATCAAAAGATTTGAATAACAAGGAGGTCAAACCCCATTAATTTGGAAGGTTTAATGGGAATATTCTTGTTTGAATTACTGTAATTGTTATTAAACTGCATTAGATTATGTTTTTGGAGTTTTCCTTGCTTTCTGGCGGATAATTACCTGTTCTTCTTCCGATTTTATATTAGGAAATTCAAATATTCTGTTATGTATTTTTTGCTAAATTATGCTTAAGGCCCATACAGACATACGCGGTTTCTGTACGATTTGTCGCAAAAGTGCAATTTTGTTTTCTATATCAGTGACAGAAACTTATTTTATTATTTGTAAACAGACACGCAGTGCTCGCATCGCGCCCGCACAGCCGTCGCGTCGCGCTCGCCTAGTCACCGCGTCATCGTTCGCGCCAATATGGTAGGCTACGCGATAATAATAATAATAATAATAATACAGTTTATCTTCTTTTTACAAATTTTCTTAAAACTATACATTGTAATTGAGATCTTCTTTTAAGCTTATTAGCTGGTGTTAGAAGATCTCGCTCTTCCTAATCTAAAATTATATTTTAGTAGAATGTACAACACAAAATTTAAAATTTGAGTATATAAAGTAAAAAACCAATTAATTAATAATGACAAATAATATTAAAAAAAATAAAAAATTTTTTTTTGAAAGTCTAGAATAAGTGTGAAGAAGTAGGTGTGCGTGAGTATGTGCCTGTGAGTGTGTGTGTGTGTGTGTGTGTGTGTGTGTGTGTGTGTGTGTGGGGGCTTACCATGAGCTCTTATAGCAAACCCTAAACAGAACTGCCAGCTTAGAACGAGACAGCTTCACGTATCACCTCTTACCCAACTGCAAGGAACTTAGGCGGCTATATGAAGTTAATGGTAAGGTCCCTGTTCGGGCGCTATGCGGTGAGTAGGCGAACGCAGTGCTTACGCGAATTGTAAGTGGCGACGTATAATCGGGTTCTAAAGCGGAAATGGTAATGAGTTATTTCGTTTGTTTGTGGTGGTAATAATAAGCTTTGCCATAATTATGTCCGTGAAATTTTTTAAGCTATTGCATAGCTTTTATCGCGGGCTTTGAGCGCGGCGACCGAATCAAGAAATTCCGTAACGAAAATAAACCTAACACCCCCCACTCCCACCGGCACAGCTGCAGCGGTGCGGCATTGAAAGCCGTGCATCGTCTAACGTCGTTTCAGTTCGGCAGACTTCGGCACGGTGTTTGTGTGCGTGCGACTAGACGTATGCGTGTAGACTAGCTGCTAACTGCTCATAACTGATTCTATCTCTTTTAGACACAATGCTAGGTGATACAGCGTGCTTTTTGGATGAAGACGAAAAAAAATACTGCATAAAATAAATAAATAATTATAATTGCATAAGCTGATAAAAAATGCTATGCAATAGCTTTACCGCGGCAGTCCCCGAGTGCCACACATATTGTTTTTTTTTAGTTTGCATATGCATTTGACCGCCATGCGCCTATCATCGTTCTATCATCACGCCGGCGAGCGTTGCGATGGAAGAACGTGGCTCACGAGCCAATACAGGCGTACGTGGTTTCTATCCGTGACAGTAGCTTATTTATTTTTTGTAAACAAATGCGCAGCGCCCGCATAGTCCCCGCCAAAGATTTTGGACATAGAGCATATATGGAGCCTATGAGTAGCTGAAGTCTCAATCTATATTTTGTTCCCTGCATAGAACGTATCTAAACGGCTATAAGTTGACAAATACCCTAAATAATTCCTGCTATTGACAAATTTGGTGGCCTTGGTCACCTAATGTTTCTATACTAATGTCAGAAAGCCTATTTTATTATTTGTAAACGTAAACAAACACGCAGCGCTTTCGAGAACATACCCACTTACTAATCGCACATCTTATCCCAACCAATTTCCTCACACGTCTCCGGTTTTAGCGATAAATTCATAAATTGCTTCGCCGCGTGTGTCTTTTTAATACGTGTATTTTCTTAAAGGCGTTCGTAATGGCTGCTCGCAGGTGTTGGCTCCCTTTTCGTTTAAACGAGTAAGGCGCTGTCCTAATTGGAAACGATCGTGCGACCATTGTCGCATGGTTGGTTCCCAATAAGGACAGCGCCTGAGGGCACGTTTATATGTCATCGTTTGTAAACAGGACAGAAAACACGTACGCGTCGTGTCCGCATAGTCACCGCGAAGCCACTGGACACAAAATGAGCAATCTACCCTATTAGCGCACACATGACTTGGCGTTTATGCGGGGGCGGCACGATTGCTGTGCGGTGACAGTGCGGGCACTGTGCGTTTGTTTACAAATAATAAAGTAAGCTTTTTGTTATTAGTATAGAAACCAAAATAGCATAAATATTTCGGTCAAATCGTGCAGAAGTGGTGTACGTCTATGTGAGTTCAGTTTTAGGGAGAAGTAATTGGATCTAGGTTTCAGACGTAACTAATTGGGCTAGTTTATAACTCTGAAAATGCTTTGGAAGTTAACGGCTTGTTATTATGATTTCCTTGGATACAGGTTTGATGCAGCGCTGTTAGATTGCCACAAACTTGTTTGACCCGGTGGCCAAAACTAGAACTAATTGTCGCCATTTTGTTATTGACGACAGCGACACCGTCTTCGGTTCAGACAAGTTTGTGGCAGTCTAGCATCAAGTGATATGACAGTTAAATCGGAGTCGGATGAACAAATGACAAACGTAGAACCAACTAGCAAAGAAATACGAGAAGAATTATTATACAACTATTGTTACCTATGGTTGTGTCGTTTGTTGGCGGGTGGGTCGGTGGTCGCCGCGCGAGGGTTTATGTACCTACAAACCTATTGTTATCCTTAAGTGAACGTACTCGTCAGGCTTGGCACATTACAAATCTTTAGTAGATTTAAGTGCCTGAACTAATTGATTTGTTATATTTATTTTTCTAACTTAACTTAAAAAAAAAAAAAAAAAAATTATTCAAGATTATAAATTAGTCATGTAGTTAGTCTTGTTTCCCAAATGGCAGTTTTAAGTTTGTACATAATGTAATGTTACTATGTATATAATAATAATATTAAAGAAATACTGTAATTAGTCATAAAATAAATCAGAAATAATAGAATGTTTTTCATTCGAAAACCTATTTGTCATCCATCTTCCCCTATACACATTAAAACAAATACAAATAGTTCGCATGCAGGGGAAACCCCGTAACCACTGAACCGAACTTGAAAGTTCCGCTGATATTACTCCACTCCCGGGTGACATAGACCCACTTTTGATCCCGGAAATATAATAAGGAGCCCGCAGCTTGGAACTACGCGGAGGGTTACATTCCGGGAGGGTGATAAAGGAAGCGGAAGAGGAGAGAGGTAGTAACTGTACATAGTTGATGTCGGAAAGATGTCTGTCAATGGGGCGCATGCATGTTATCTGAATTCACTTGCTAAAAGGAGTACGACCATTTCAAATATACACCGGTACAAAATATTTCACCGGTAGACATGGTGAAATATTTTGTTTTTAAAAGTAACAAAGTAAATACACGCCGCGGTTTCGTCGTCGATCCTAAGATTTATCTGCATAATTATGCTATAAATACAGATGGAAGTTGCCAACCACCTTCTCTATTTAAACTGGAATGTTTTTTAATTTAAATTATCTCCCGGATCATTCTCGGTATCTTTTTTATTTTGATTCTTTAGCGCTGAGCATTTAGGGTTTGTTTGCCTTTGAAGTCTTTTCTCTATCTTTTAAAACAACTTATTCTTCATCATCACAGCCCGTAACAGTCCACTGCAGGACTTATGGCCTTACCCACGAAAGCGTGGAGATTATTGCCATAATCTCCACGCTTGGCAGGCGGGTTGGAGATAACTTATTCTTATCCACCTAGAAATCATATGTCAAGCTGTGAAGCTATGTGTCAACAGAAGACACTTTTTTCTATCTAGGTCGGAAGTCCTTGTTTAGCTAACAAACTTTCACCCAGATAACGTTCAAAAATTTTATCACATTATGCAGGTATTAAGAGAAAAAAATGATTCAACACCATCTTAAAGTTTGAATTATTGGTCACTATGATCCGTTTCTTGAGCCAGCGCTTTTAGAAAATTGTTTATTTTCTTTCGGCGCGGGATTCTTTCACGTCTAGACTCAGCGGCGTGGCCTAATTCTTTTAATCGGCTTGTTACGTTTGCAATAATAATCTCTAAAGAGTATAATTTAAAGTCGCTATTTGTGTGTTCACTTACTTTTACTTAAAGCATTTCAAGGAAATATTCTTCGGGTTCGATGTGCCGCCATGTACCAATGACTCTTTTCTGAGTTATGAAGAAATAGGAATACTAACCAATGCTCTTACAGTGAGGGAAACATCGTGATAAAACCTGTACATTTAGGCGAGTGAATGTGTAACCATTATTCAATCTGGTTAGGTTCCCCTGGTACCTAGGTCACTGAGGTCAGATGGCAGTTACTCTACTTTAATTACCTCTACTGCCAATCGGTGGATCATGGTCAAGGCCGACCTCGGGCCCGGGGATCATAACCAGGCCATTAACGCTAAGATGACCACGAGTCAAGTTTGTACTTTACCAAACCGGAGTGTTTTGAACATTAGTTTAACACAAATATTTCTTTTTTAAACAGAAATGGTAGGGTAGGTCAAGCCTGAATAGTCTGCCTGGATCGGCACTACCGCCTATTTCTGCCATCCAAGCAATATTACATGCATGATTTGGGGGCCCTGATGCTTTAAAGCTTTTTAAAGTTTTAAGCAAAAAGCTTATCGACACCACAGGTGACCGGAGAGCTGGCTCGTTCCTCGGACAGAGGATAAGTATTGCTATCCAACGAGGCAACGCAGCTAGCTTTCTGGGCACCATTCCGCGGGACAACGATGTGGATGATTTTTTAAATATATAATATTAAAATATTCATCATATCAGCCAGAAGACGCCCACTGCTGGGCATAGGCCTCCCCCAGAGATCTCCACAAAGGCCGGTCCTGTGCTTTTCGCATCCAGCTGGTACCAGCGATCCTTACCACGTCGTCAGTCCACCTTGTGGAAGGCCTACCCACGCTGCGTCTTCCGGCATTTAAAATATTAGTGTTTAATTTTATTTCTAATTGTAAATATTTTGTCTGTACTTAATTTCAATTGAATAAACGAACTATTTTACAATTAAATAACAATATCTGTATGGCATCATATGCCAAGTTTTAAATCCGTCATAGGACATAATTCATAATAGTAATAACAAACAATTTGATTTCTGTAAGATCATTTATTTTCGTGAGTTATGAAAAATATTATTAAATAATGAGCAAAACATTTAAAAAATAAGTGCGGTAGATAATTTTCAGCAGGATTAATATTTTTGACAAAAGTTCAAGGTAATAGTAAGCTAATAACTGAATGTTTACAAGAAGGACTGACCATATCCACACTTTATAATTTGTACTACTGTCAGTCAATACGGACTTATCGTGGTCCTATTTTATCACCTCTATTGTCTCAGTCAAAGAGAGCTCGGACTTGGTTTTGACGTCCTTTATCGAAATCAGTTCAGGTGAATAACGTCTACCAAGAGGACTAGACAGCTACTTCCGCTTTTAAACACGGGGCCATTGTTTGATCTTCATAGGGCATTAGAACAGCCATTTTGTACAGATACCCTAGTGGATTTGTAGATCTATTTAAACTGACCAACTTGACTGACCTGTTTGTTCACCAAATAGGACAACCTATTTGGTGAACAAACAATGCCCAAAATCACGACTTGCCGTATCAATCACACTACGGACATTGTGTATAGATGTCTTGAACTATACAAGAAACACATATAATGTAAATTTCAACGAATACTGTTGCACATTATCCATTTAAATAATTTATATTCTATGCAATTCATAATTTTCTTAACCAAATAAGACAAGTCAGTCTCAGAGTATAAACCTGGGAAGTTAGTTCATCAAATCCCATATTTTGACAGCATAGTTGTTGTGTGTACATTAATATGTGGATAAATAGGTATTATTTAATGTATTGACGTTGTAATTTGTGTTGTAATTGACATTGTAATTTGTATTGAATTTGACATTGTAATTTGTATCTATTGAATTTGACATTGATATGTTGACATTCTAATTGTTATTTTATTTTAAAATGTAAATGAACGTATTAGTGTACTTATTTTATGGGCTACCATGAGCCTGAAATAAATGATTTTTAATTTTTTTTGTTAGTTAACTAATTTGCATATCATGAACAAACGACAACTTTTGGCAAATTTTGGATTTGATCACGGTTGCACATTCAATCATGTTAATGTTTTTTTATTGCCTTGGGAGGCATACGGACAAACTGTACACCTGATTGCGAATGGCCACCGTTGTTCAGGACCTCTACAACTAAGGGGAGCGGCTATGATGTCGGCCTTTGTGTTACATGTACACATGCTTTTTGAAGAACCCCATGTAATAACATGGAGTAAAGGAAATTCTTCGGGAGTATCCAAGCAAGTTCATAATCATAATCATAAACTTTATTGCTTTCTTGTGGTTGTTACAGATGTTACGAGTTGCAAGAGAATGAAGAGTATGAATTTTTGTGGGGCAAGTTTCCTCACGATGTTTCCTCTAACTGTAATTGCATCTGTCACTGTACAACTTATGCACAGAACTCAGAAAAAGTCTCGAACCTGGTACCTCTCGCTTACGAGTCCAACTCGCTAGCTATTACGCCAGTGACGCTCTTATATACAGATGATACAGATAACAGATAGGTAATGCTAAGTATGAGTCTGTTGAGCCACCTTCCCGACTCTCCATTCAGAAAACAAATGCTCTGTATCCAAGTCTACCGTCTAGACAATTTGGAATGTACGGCGTTGGAACTCTGCCACGCGGCAGTAAAATAACGGAATGCACACGTGATTCATCGACTTTCAGGTTAGGAAATGATTTCCTTTTGCAAACCATGTGTTGACCGGATGGTTATGATGACTATGGGTCGACTACAACATACCGTCAACGTAACGTATTTTATCTATGCTACGCAGTGAAGCGAACGAGCAGACAGCCTAACTGACGGTAAGCGGTAACTGTCGCCCATATTATCTACGATTCATGCATTTAGGTTCCAGGCAACAAAAATGCAGAACCGCAGGTGCATTGTAGCTGTAAGAACGAAGATGATATGCCTCATGCCTGTAATTGCACTGGCTATAACTAAGGATAAGTCCTTCAAACCGAAACACAACAATGTAACATTTTTGCTTGGCTTATTTCATAAAAGGCCCCCCATCACCTTATATTCTTAGACCATCTTGCCGTTAATGTCTCAGTTGTGCTCTTGCAGGAGGGTCTAGGGTCCACCTTGACTATGATCCAGATTTGGCAGATCAGGTAATTTCAGTGGAGCTTCTGCCATCTGACCTCCGTGACCCTGCTATTAGGGGAACTTGATCAGATTGGCTCATGGTTACACATCCTGAATGTGCAGGTTTCATCCCGATGTTTTCCCTCTCAGTAAGAGCGTTGGTTAGTATTCAACTAATGTGCATACTTAACACTGAAAAGTATCATTGATGTATAGCGGCAGTGGGATGCGAACCCAGTACGGTTCCTTAACCACTATGCCACTGATCCTCAAGGCTTACCTCGACCAATCCTTACAAAAGTAGTCCAGCTTGTCCCGCGATCCCAACAGTAATAAGATTTATAAAATAAATCGATTCTGAACGAACTGAGCTAACAGATTCCCGATTGAATTAATTATAAACCGTGCTAGCAATTTACTATCCACGCAGCCTTTAAGCTAGGTGCTTGCAAGGATAATCTATTCAGTAAACTAACTAGAACGAACTGAGTGGTTCAGTTGGGTTCGATTCTCGGCCGAGCAGAAAATTCAATGATGAATTTTAATAATCTGTTAAGAAAGAAAGAAAAAATGAAAGAAAGGATATTTATTACACATAGCACACCACGACAAAATAACAGTTACAGTTATAACGGAAACATTAACAATTAAAATATTTAAAACAATACGTAGCCTCCCATGCTACTGTCGGGTCTGGGTGTTAATAAGTATAATTAAAAGTAAAGATGTAGGTTATCAGTTATCTAGCACCCATAACACAAGCATTACTTACTTTGGGGCTAGATAACGCTGTGTGAATTGTCCAAGCATATTAATATTAATAATAGTAGTCCATCATCACACCACGATCCAATCTGGTCAGGTTCCCAGAAGTCAGATGGCAAGCGCTCCACTGTAATTACCTGATTTGCCAAAACCTGGATCATGGTCTAGGCGAACCCCGGGCACTTGTGCGCGAGAGGAGCATAACCGGGACATTAACGTCAATATGAACATTAAAATACAGGACACAGCCATAATGATAGCTGAAACGCGGGAGGTCTTGTAAAATACAGGATTCAAATAATACAAGGCCACCCTATACATGATTCAAAATTGGCTCAAGAAAATTTGACGCTTTATGGGCAGGTTGTTTTTCACATTTTCTGCAAGAACAGCTTTAGCTGATAAATATTGGCAATTTGTTCCGAATGATAAATCAAGTCGGTTGTATTATAAATTTTTATGCTGCCAATACACCTTTACGAGTAAACTACTGCATAGATTTTTAAGATTGCTTGAAGTCTGTGGACTTGGGGAGTATGAGACGTAATTTTACTAAAATAGGCACTCATACATATAGCTCGAAGAATAGATGACCGATGGGTTCAGTAAAGTTCTCGAGTGACGACCACGTACCGGAAGACGCAGCGTGGGTAGGCCTCCCACTAGATGGACGGACGATCTGGTAAAGATCGCAGGTACCAGCTGGATGCAAAAGGCACAGGACCGGCCTTTGTGAAGATCTCTGGGGGAGGCCTATGCCCAGCAGTGGGCGTCTTTCGGCTTATATCATCGTCATAATCATAATCATTTATTTGCAAGAACATAGTTGTACAATTAGGTGGTTTTTACATTAACGTATCATATGTTCAGCCAGCAACGGCATGCAAATATGTACATAGATTTCCTATATTAAATAATAGGTGCTAAAACTTTATTTATGTAACACTTCTTTTATAGAGTAAAAGCTCTCGCTATGTATAATGCTAATTCGCCCGAGAGGTGTCATCATAGTCAAGGCGGAGCCTGAGCTCTCGCGAGCTAGAGCCCAACTTGGATATTGACGCCAAGATACGACGACACGGGGCCCTACATTTTTAAACCCCTTTTGTTTATCTTTTCTATCTTCAGCAACTTACCACGAGCGTGAAAGAGATAGGTAGCTCACGCTCGCGTGGATGCGAGCGGTTTCAAAAATAGAGCCTTAAATTACTAATGATTTCTCATCAACCCGTGAAACATTTTCCAACTTCGAGACAAACTAGCTGGAAAAGCTATTTTAAACAAGTTTCTGTCGCATAAACCACATTAAGAGTAGACAGAAGTTTCCAGTACTCACATTTCTATAATCCTTTAGAAGCTGGCGCGACGCCACGTGATAACTAAGCTTGGGTACCTACCCACATTTGAAATTATTACCGTGAGAATTTACAAGCACGCATTTCGCACCAGCTTTGCCGCCTCCGAGTTTCCTATTCTGCTGGATTATTTTTAACCCATACTTTTCTTGTTATTATTTTTAAAGACTGGTGTTATAGTTAACTGTACACAAGAGAAATATAATATCACTGTAATAAGAGCTTGTGTTTTCTTCGCCAACAAACTGCTATGCGTTTGGCGGGAGCAGTTTGTTTTTGGGGTAATAAATGATTTATTTATTATTATTATTATATGTTTGACGTATATATCTGTGTATGTGTTCGTCTGTCTGTGGTGTCGTAGGAACCCGAACCGTCCGTCCGTCCCGAACGGACGGACGGACCGATTTCGATGAGTTTTTTTTTATGTGGTTTGTTAGGTTTTAGTTATTGTCGTAGTTTATTTTAAAGAAAGTGTTATCGTTATGGTTCTTATCTTTGTTTTATTATAATCGATTCAGTAGTTTTGGAAATATTTGAGTATATATGTCGGAGGTCTCCGATGTTTTTCTGTAGTTCAGTTTTTGTAACTCGCTCGCAAGAATAGAACCGGGATGTGGTCCAATACTAGATAATTATGATGTGGACTAAAATCTATATTTAGAATATTATCATGCAAGTAAAATTCCAATTGGAGGGTAGAAACCGACGGCAAAGCAAAGTTTGCACTGGTGGAAAGTTTTGTGAATCCTTAAGAAAACAAAGTCGCTTCTCGCCGTCTATCCCTTTGTATCTATGTACGCTTAGTTTATTGAAACTACGCAATGGATTTTACAGCGATTTTCAACATTAGATAGAGTGATTCAAGAGAAAGGTTTATAAGTAAGAAAAAAAGGGTAGGTAGGGGTGGGACGCCACGCGAACGAAGTCGCGCCGGGATCACTAGTTTTCACTAATAATGTTACAAGAAACAAACAAGTCACCTATTGAATTCGAAATACTCTTTTCGCATTTCTTTTGAGAAATACAACGGAAATGCTTCGTTTATTCTGAGAAAGCCTTCGCTTCTTCCCTAATAACTTCAGTGTACAAGCTTGTTGTATCCAATGTTTATTATAATAAGAGAAGAATATAGAGCAAGGAAATCGTATTTGTATTTGTAACATTCCATAATGTAGCCATCAAATCATCTTGCAATAATGCCATTTTGTTTTTGCTACACAGTGACAAACGAGGCCAAAAGACCACATTAGCATTTGTATAGATGTATGTAAACTCTTTATTGCAACAACATAGTACATTTCAATAGGAAACACTTACAAAGCAAAGGCTAACTTATCCCACAACGGGATCTCTTCCAGCGAACCTTAGACAAGCCGAAAGGAGCTTTAGCGAGCGGCAGAGGCAATAATAGAGTACCTTACCTACTTTAAAAAAGCATTTCATATCATTATTCATATTAGAGTCTGATCCGGTGGCCAAAAGTGGAAGTAAGTGATGCCATTTTGAATTGTCATGTCAATGTCAACAACAGCGACGCTGCAGATAAGTTTGTGACAAATTAATCTGAATCATAATGTGAAATGCTACTGTGGCCTTTTTAGACCCCCCGATGGCGATAACAACAAAAATACAGAACAGCTGGCGCTTTGTCACTGTGAGGACTAAGATAAAATGCCTCATGCCTGCAACTACGCTGGCTACCTTATCCTTCAAACCGGAACACAACAACGCAAGTATTGTTGCTTGGCGGCAGAAATAAATATGATAGTGGTACTCGCCTTGGCGGACTGCGCAAGCTTGACAGAGTACCTCCTGATAATCTTTAAGTTGGTTTTGTGAATAGGTTTTCTTAGTCACACAGATAAATGTCTACCCATCTCAAATTTATAACTAAATAACTTACCCTAAACCAACGTTCATTATGAAAAGGTTTATATAGAAGACGCAAGAGAGGTTTGTCAGGACCGTAGAAGTGCCTATCTCAACGGGAAGAATGCGTGGCATTACATATGTTTCGCAACTGGATGGTTTATTGAACCGGTTGATAAAACGACTAGCTTTCTAAGCAATTATTCAATTGAAAATTTATCAATTTCATTATATTTGAAAGTAACGTTTAAATAACGTATATTCCATCACGTATCTAATCACGTATATTGCCCCAATTTAACGGAGCTCCTCCATACATAGTCAACGCTAACCTTACCATAATAACTTCAAACAATAATAATAGTTTGTATTAGGTTAACATTCGGTTAGATTAGGTTAGTGTTGTGGCAATGCATGAAGGAGCTCCGTAAACTCGGGGCAATATTGTTCGTTAGAAGTTACTTTCAAAATTCATGAATTTAAAAAGTTTTTAATTGAATGACTGCTAAAGGCACCGCATCTGCCCCTCTTGGATTGCAGATGTCCAGGACGACGGTAGCCACTTTCCATCAGGTGTGTTACCCTAGGCAATATATATAAAAAAAGACACTGCAGCAGCGGACAGCATAGCAGCGAACGCTGGTGGACGCCTCCCTCAGGTGTCTCCGGTCCTGTATCCAACGATCATGCGTGGATTCTTACCGCTTGCTAACATTGCGTGCCTTACCACAATTTCTCACGTACTCACGTATTTGTGACTGCAATTTCATGATGTAGCAACTTACCTGTAACAAAAGGTTTAATATTGTTAATTCAATCATTAGATACATTAAAGTGTTCCTTTTTAAATCTTAAATACAATGGCCTCGAGTGCTCTATTTTACTTGGATCGATTGAATTGTAATAGAATCGCAATAGTAGCTCAGCGGCAGTTTTAGTTGTAACAGAATGTCAATAACGCATAAAACTGCGATTGAGTTGCGATTGCGTTACACACACACGTCACCCCTCTTTGTTCTTCGTAGGGTAAAAACTATCTTCTCCTAGCGGAAAATCTAGTGGTCTATCAGTCATCGATTCTATTTGAAAAAATGATTTTAGATTTACTGAAACTGGTGTTTTCGCTTTTTACGTGAGGCGACTATCATCTGACATCATATAGGCCAGATCCTCGTCAGTCTGCAAGCAGAGGGACCGCGTGCGGGTGAGGTTGGCTTGGACGCAGAAGATGGTGGCCCCATTATCCTCCCGGTAAAACTTTACTGCTTAATAGTACAGGACTTACCAAAGTATAATATTTCATTGCAAAGGCGGGCTTATCCCACAATGGGATTTCTTCCAGCCAACCTTAATCTTAAAGGTCGTATTATAATTTTCTGAACTTAGTATCCGCCATAGTTATCGGAACTCGGGGAAAGCGACCCAATAGAAATCCTTTCGATTTTTCTTTCGACTTTACTAATATATAAATTTGAGAGAGAATAGAGAAACGCGACGTAGAGAATCTCGACATATCGGGACTCGACCGACGTTGCGCTTACAATTCGACCCAATGTATGCAAAGTTACGAACAAATATTATGGGTATGTTTATATGTATGTACTTAAACACTTTATTGCAACAAAATAGTGGATTGCGAAAGAAAACACAAAGCAAAGGCGAGCTTATCCAATAACGGGATTTTTTTAAACTAACCTAAGATAAGCTAAAAGGAGCTTTAGCGAGCGAAGAAGGCAATAACGAGGTAAAAGGTACCTATTATCTGAACATACCATTCATCGATAAATGCCAAAGTAACTCTATACTCTCGACGCTTAAGGATCTAAAACCAATAAAAACCTTTTCACCGCTAAACTACTTAACAAATTACCAAACTTGGGAGGGACATTCTCGGGGAAGAACCTAGAGATAGACATAGGTTACGTGACGTCATCATCAATATGGCGGCGACCGCGATATAATGTGTGCCTAGTCCATTTCGACGAAATCGCAGACTTGCAGCTAGTGTAATATTAATAATAATAAATATTCTTGGACAAATTCACACAGCGTTATCTAGATCTAAAGTACGCGAAGGTTGTGTTATAGGTGTTAGATAACTGATAAACTACTTAGGTATATACTTTTTTTAATACTTGCTTATTATACATACTAGACCAAGACCCGTAACAGAAATTATAATTCATCATTTCAATGTCTGCTCGGCCGGGAATCGAATCTGACCTCTGCGTGGCATTGCATGTTAACCAACTGAACCACTCAGGTCGTCATATTTGCAGGTGATCTTGTAGTTTCAATTATTAACCCGCCAGCACTCGCGCCTCAAAAAATTACATCAGCACTCGCGTGTTGAGCATTTTGCTCACGTTTATGAATGTAAATAAATGCAAGTTTTACCAAAAAATATGGTTAAAACAATATTTCATTAAATAAAATACACATTATTTAAGGCAGTTTACGGAAAAAATTTATCAAAAAAATACTTTTCAAAAATTTGTGTTCGGTGTTAGTGGAATGGTGACTGTGTTCACTGCCTCGATCGCTTTCAATATCATCGGCTCTAAAAGACGGGTCCTCAATATCTTCCAAATCCTCTTCAATCAACCATGCCAAAACTCGTTCATCCCTTTGATCACAAACCATCTATAATCGAAATACATAATAGATCACTATTTCAGTAATGTGAAATCATAATATTGCATAAAAGTAGCAGTAAAACTGTCACTAAGATGAAAAAAAATAAAGTCATGAGTAAAAAAAAAGTACTTACGTCGATATCCGCGCGATGAGCAAAACGCCGCCTGATGGTACACGGCGCAACAAACCACCTCGTGCGAGTGACTGGCGCACACTGGCGAGAAATGAACTACATACAGGGGTGGGGGACGGAACAAAACTCAGCTACCAAACGAACGATGTACTTAAGAATAATTTTGACAAAATGGCTCATGTTTTAAATTTTCTGTGAGCAAAATGCTTATAGCGCGAGTGCTCGCGGGTTAAAGACATTTCAATCAACACAGACACAGTTCACTTGCAGTATTGTCTTCGGCCATTCGGCTTCCCGCGCAACTAACTCGTAGAACAAGCAAAGAGTTTTTGCTTCGGTAAATATTTAATTAAATTTGACTCCACATATTGTATAGAGTCTAAAATCTATTCGGTGCAGTTCTCTGAATAACAGAGCCCCTATTAGAAGTGGGCTGACACCACACATAGGTAATTAGCGCTGCATTCGGTTCCATTCATAAGCCTTCCATTCACATCCGATGCAAAATTAGTCGCTTATTTTGCATGAAGATAGATTGCAGGTCCAAAATTATGCTCGTGCGGCAGAAGACTGCTTTTTTGTACAACTAAACGAGCTTACAGCCTGCCTGTTTAAAAGCACTGACTGCAGCCTATGGATATTTGGACTATTTGGAAGGGATCATCATATCAGCCAGGCGACGCCCACTGCTGGGCATAGACCTCCCCCAGAGAACTTCACAACGGCTGGTCCTGTGCCTTCCGCATCCAGCTGAATACAAGGGGTACCAACCACTTATGTGTCAACCGGTAAAAACCTTTAATTCTTTTTTGTTGTATAAATAAAAGTCAATTAAATTGAATATTATTTTTGACAGCTGTGGCCTATTGTAAAAAAGGGGGTCTAAAAAGACCACATTGGCGTTTCATAGTATGATTCATATTAGAGTGACACAAATTTATCTGTGCCAAAACTGGAACTAAGTAACCCCATTTTCAATTGTCATTTCAATGCCAACAACAGCGACGCTGTTGATAAGTATGTGACAAATTAATATGAATTAATTAAATTAATGTGACCTTATTAGACCCCCTGAACGTGACTGTCATTTTAGGCGATGCCTAGCTAGTTGGAACTTAGCCCAATCCACTTCCTAACTGTATGCGTTATTTAACGGTTATTTAAGTGCATAAGTCGTAACGGTATGTATCATGTTATAGCTACCACTTACTATAAGGTGAGCTTCTTGATCGTTATTGGTCAGTGATTAGTTAAAAAAAAGACACATATTTTACATTTTAAAGGTTTCCTTCGGGTTTCCTACCACGTACCTTTGTTTGCTAGTAGCCCGATATTTCGACGCAGTTGCGTGTATCATAACAAACACTGTCTGGCGCTCACAGCTCTCCAGTCGTCTCGTGACCATGATGCATGCAACTGCGTCGAAATATCGGGATACTCGTAAACAAAGGTACGCGAATTAGGAAACCCGGAACATACCTTTAAAATGTGTGATAATAACCGCGATAGTTTAAAACATTATGTTGCATCTATTTTAGATGTAAACACAGGTGCTCTTAAAAGATATTTCATTTAAAGTTACGCTCCTTGCTAACGAAACACACTTGCATATTGTTCCTCTGCTATTTTAATAACTCAGACTTGAAATAAAAATGCGAGTAAAGGTGTGGAACAAGGGAGAAAACTGCACATTCTGAAGGAAACTCGACGGCGTGCATCCCAGTGAGCGATTAGCATAACTCACGCGAGGTACCGTAGTAACTCAGACGGTAATGGGGCCTCGCTATCAGCATTTCGACGCGTTACCATTTGCCCGTGTTTTCGAGAATTAATTTTACGTGTTTCTCTATAAAATGGAGCCCTAGTGGCAGTGGCGCTTGCGAGACCGATAACAAAGGTTAAGCACCTCGCGGATGTTGGTAACTGGATGGGTGACCGTTTCGAACTTTTTCGAACTCGCCGTTCGTTAGGTGTGCCTCCTAATACGAGTACGTACCGTTGGCCAAGCGAGGTTGACCAAGGTCTTCCGTTTGGGATCCTGAAACTGGTTGAACAGTAATGATCATCTTGGCGTTACTATCCCGGTTGTGCTTACGAGATCCGCCTTGACAATGATCCAGGATTTGGCAGATCAGATAACTACAGTGGAGTGACTGCCATCTGACCTCCGTGACCCTATTACCAGGGGAACCTGGCCAGATTGGATCATGGTTGCACATTCAGTCGCCTGAATGTGCAGATTTCATCACGATGTTTTCCCTCACTGTAAAATCATCGGTTAGCATTCAACTAATGTACATAACTCAGAAAAGAGTCGTTGGTACATGGCCGCAGTGGCATTCGAACCCGATACCTCTTGCTTACGAGTGGGATACTTTAATCATAGACCACCGACTCTTCTACTGGTTGAACAATGACGGTATGTTATTTTTGTAAAGGAATTCTGTTTTGTGTTTACCCACGACATACCTGTCTGCCGTTTATGTTTCTATAGTGTGTATCTAACTTTTGAACAGATGGACCGATTTCAATACTGAATGGGTAAGCGCATACCCTAAGTTGTAGCGTAAAATAAGTCAGTCTTTGTTGCCCTTGTTCAGTAGTTTAATTCATCCTAAGAGCGCATAACTGAATTCTATTGGAGATAAAACCTAAGATTAATTGTTTATAAAAATGATTTACTTTAAATAATAACTACTATAAATTAATAATATTCTAATTTCAAACCCTTATCTTAGCAACCTACCAAATTTCATCCAAATTAAATCCGTTCATTTTAGGCGTGAAGAGGTAACAAAGATTCACACAAACTTTCGCCTTTTTAATATTACTAGTGGGCCCGGCGCGACTTCGTTCGCGTACACATACTTTACCCCTACCCACCCTTTTTTCTTACTTATAAATATTAAAATATTAAATTTTTAATATAAATTCTAATAAATATAAGTGGACATATTCACACAGCGCCATCTAGCCCCAAAGTAAGCGAAGCTTTTGTTATGGGTCTGAACCACTCAGGTCGTTAAAATTCCTCTTAAACCACTCTATCTACTTTTTAAAACCGCACTATAATAAAAATGAAATCCGTTGCGTACTTTAAAAGATCTAAGTGTACATATATACATAGGGACAGACGGCGGGAAGCAACTTTGTTTCATACTATGAATGTAAGAAATAGGGAAAACCATATTTTTTTTATCCAAGGCCCTTCAGAGATACTGTCTTAGAATTAATTAAACTACTCCATAAGGGCAACAAAGATTAATCCAGTTCATAATGTTACAATACAATATGTCTCCTTTCAAAGCCAGTTCAATCTAGACATTACTTAGCTGCCTAGTTTGAAAATTATGTTACTTATGTCCACCATGGGATTTAGTAGTAGGATTTATCCTTAAGAAAGTTAGGTAAGCGAAAACAGTAAAAATGAATCCAAGTTTACCTTAGCGGCACAAGAATTATCTGCTTAAACATAATAAGGATTTACATAAACAAGGGGATGAAATGGGCTCCTGAAGTTTACAAAGTGAATTTATTATTATGAATATAAACAGTAAAGATGATGACACACCTGACTGTAAAACCCAACATAGGAAAGAACAGAGGGAATAGTCATCATCATCACCATATCAGCCGAAAGACGCCCACTGCTGGGCGTAGGCCTCCCCCATTGATCTCCACAAAAGCCGGTCCTGTGCCTTCCGCATCCAGCTGGTACCGGCGATCTTTACCAGGTCGTCGGTCCACCTTCTGGGTGGTCTACCCACGTTACGTCTTCCGGTACGTGGAATAGTATAATAGTAATAGGGAATAGTATTGACATTATTGCCATAATTTCCATGTTTGGCAGGCGGGTTGGAGATCGCAGTGTTTAAATATAACAAAGGAAAATGCTGCTGCCCATTTTCCAGACTACGGAGACTCTTGATCTTTTGCCTCAAAAACTAATGTTTTTGAGGCAAAAGATCAAGAGTCTCCGTAAGCAGTACAAAGGGCGGCCGTGTGGTGTCCGGCAGAGTAGAATAGCACCAACCCCTTACACTCGTGGATGTCGTACAAGGCGACTAATGTTTTCGAGGCAACAGATCTAGAGTCTCCGTAGGCTGGACAATGGGCAGCAGTATTTTCCATTGTTATATGTATATTAAACACTGCGATCTCCAAGGCTTCTTGCGATCTCCGACTAATGTCTCAGAACAATTATCTTGGATTATTCTATGGAGTCACATTTTCTTCTTTTTACTTTGTTTATTTCCATACTAAGGTTGCCTGGAAGATATCACTCTTGTGATAAGACTGCCCTTTGTCATCATCATCACAGCCCATAACAGTCCACTGCAGAACTTAGGGCCTCTCCCACGAAAGAGGAGGTTATTGCCATAATCTCCACGCTTGGCAGGCGGGTTGGAGATCGCAGTGTTTAATATACATATAACAATGGAAAATACTGCTGCCCATTGTCCAGCCTACGGAGACTCTAGATCTGTTGCCTCGAAAACATTAGTCGCCTTGTACGACATCCACGAGTGTAAGGGGTTGGTGCTATTCTACTCTGCCGGACACCACACGGCCGCCCTTTGTACTGCTTACTATTATATATTTTATCCCATGTGTGAATTCTGTAGTGTACAAATAAAGAGCTTTTGTATTGTTTTTTGTATTTTCGCACTAGCGTTTTATCAGTCTGGACGTGAGATGTATCAGTTTATGATCTTGTTACTAAAATGTTTCTCGATAAACAATACAATTCTCATAATTGCAGGAGCTTTGAATGGAAAATACCACGATATTGTTATGGCGACGGGCTGCCACAAGAGTGTTACTTATCGGGAATATTCCGCACCAGTTCGGGGCCAATAATAGTTTTCCATTTTGTAGGAAAGTTAGAAAGTAAATCTTAATAAATGTGCCTACGTATTTGTGTTTAGTGTGCTCTAGATCCTTCCCAGTTTTCTATTGTAATAAAAAATAAAAATCATTTATTACATCTATCTCACACATGGCACAGTATATTTGATCACTATACATGACATAATACAACATACAAGAAACAATGAGAAAAGGACAATGCTATCGTTACTTCGTTTCCTGTGCCATAAGGACGCCTGTAACAATATTTCGATTATAAAACTATTTTTTGCTGCCAGAGCAACGTGTTATAGAGGTGGGCAACGCATTTGGGATTACTCTTGGTGTTGCGTCTATAGGCAGTGGTGACCACTTTCCATCAGGTGGCTTGCCTGTTTGCCTACCGCACGACATAAAAAAAAAATGTAGCGCACCAGAAGACTATTAGGAAGCTTGACAGTTGTGACTCTCTGGTAAACTCACAAGCCTACAGTCCAACTCCAGGGGATCTACTTTTAAATCGCTCGTACCAATGCGAACGCTGGCCTTGTAATGCCTATCTCTTCTGTCTCTAGCAATTTACTATAAGTGTGAGAGAGAGGTAGCGCACGCGAGTGCCTGTTTGTCTGCCGTATTTTTATTTTTAATGTTATCCGGCAGACACACAGGCATACGGGCCACGTATAACATAAATAAATAAAAAATAGATATAGGTATAGCTGATTCGCAACCAACTGTGGTGATAAGATGGCGGCCAAATGCTAACCTGGTTTAATGTCAAAAAATCGCGGATCAATCCAAATCACGATCGCTTTGTCCCATTACGGGCTGTGTGTACCTCGTCCTTGAACGATCCTCAAGTCTGCAGCAGGCCTGGTCGCTCTCAAATTAAATAAAGGTCCAGTTAGATAAGAGCGGACTCATTAAGAGGCTGTTAAATTAAAAATGCTGACTGTTGCTTCAAGAGGCCAAGGGGAGGGAAGGTGATAAAAAACCCTGGGTTAGCGATCCAGCTGTGGAGAAAAGAGATAGTTATACGTCTGTTTGTGTCTGCTGTTGGTTCGAGTGTAAGAAAATTAAATGAAAATGAAACAATTATTTTGAAGCAATTCAAATTATTTTTAATCGCACTGCAAAAAGGTGATGGTAGTTGGCCGTGAGCTGCCTTCGTGAAAAGATTAACTGATTTTGATAGATGCGGTGTTTAATTTCAAAACTATCTAGTTTAACCGAGATGATTCCCAGATTTGTGAAATAAAATGCTAAAAAAGAAAATCGGAAATGAGTATAAATAGACTTTGTTGGAGTTTCCCGACGTCTTTCGGTTAGGTTTTACAGGACTAACTCTCTCTTTCAACACTGTTTCAACATCTAATAAAATGTATGTGTGTTTGCAAATAAAACGAACACAAGAAAAGCAAAGAAAACAGAAGTAAACTTTTTGCAACACACTTTGTAAACGCCACCAGGGAGCACTTTAACAATTGTAAGAGTCTTGGAACACAATATCATTTCTCGTCCGACGCTACTGAGAAACCAGCTGATAACTCATAAAATTCCTTCCTACATTTCCCGCGTAAAATGTATTCCGAAATTCAATAATCCCGCGGGAACCGGCATAACCGAATTTTCGCAGACAAAGTCGCGGGAAAAGCCCATTAAAGGGACGCACTCTGTAGGTCTGCCACGTGCAAGTTTGCTTTGCGTAGTTTTATACTTATACAGTAGATGGAAGTGCTGGAAGACGCAGCGTGGGTAGGCCTTCCACAAGGTGGACTGACGACCTGGTAAGGATCGCAGGTACCAGCTGGATGCGAAAAGCACAGGACCGGCCTTTGTGGAGATCTCTGGGGGAGGCCTATGCCCAGCAGTGGGCGTCTTCTGGCTGATATGATGATGATGATGATGACAGTAGATGGCTCTGATTATATACATATACAATAGAAGAGCGTCGGTGGCCGGGCGGTTGAGTATCCGACTCGTAAGCGAGAGGCATCGGGTTCGAAACCCGCTGTGGCCATGTACCAATGACTCTTCTCTGAGTTATGTACATTAATTAATTGCATTCTAACCGATGCTCTTACGGTGAGGGAATCATCGTGATGAAATCTGCAAATTCAGGCAACTTAATTTGTTATTATACAATCTGGTCAGGTTCCCCTGGTAGCAGGATCACGGAGGTCAGATGGTAGTAGCTCCACTGTAACTACCTGATCGCCAAATCCTGGATCATGGTCAAGGTGGACCCCGGGCCCTCGTGTTTGAGAGCACTACCGGGTCTTTAACGCCAAGATTATTTTTTGATGGCTCTGATGTAAAATTAGATCGCACTATCGAGCTGTCGGCTATGCACTATATAAAGGCAAAGTGTAAGTTATGTAAATTAACCCGTAAAACCAGCAGAATAGGACACAAAACCCAAAACAATATCGGTGTAATGAACCGTTTTTAGGAATAGCTTATGAAAAATTCACATAGATGGCGGGCTCTAAGGACTCAAACATAATAATAATATTTGGACTATGCGGGGCTATTGTTGTAGTTGTATGGTATATCTTATGTGTGATTGTCTACGTTCATTGCGTCTGAACAAATTAAACCGCTTTAAAACGCTAGTTATCATATAAATATAGTTAGTCATTATATTAGTCGTTGAAGTAGTGGTAGTAATATGCTTGGACAAACTAACACAGCGCCATCTAGCCCCAAAGTAAGCAAAGCTTGTGTTATGGGTATTAGATAACTGATAAAGTATTTATTATACTTTTTTTAAATACATACTTATTATACATACTACACCCAGACCGTAACAGAAATTAAAATTCATCATTTTTAATATTTGCTAAAGAGCTACCACTCTAAATTTTATTTATTTACTTAAACTTCATGGAAGATGAGGTACAAAGGCGGACATAAAGCTACACAGCTTTATTTTTTTTTTTATTTCATTTAATCGTTTATTGTAAACACAAATGGAAATAAATACAAAGCAAATGTAAATATGACACAAAAGGCACTACTTATTTCTATGAAGAAATTTCTTCCAGCAGGCCTACAGCAAAGAAAACGTGATGATTAGACGCAGTTAGGACGTGCACAATAAGAAAATAAGATACAGATAATCTTTCTTTATCTTCCTGTCAACCAGAAACCGATTAGTATAGGTGATTTATAAACTTGAGCTGCCGCTGGAGCTCCCCAGCAGCGCGTACGTGAAGACACGAGTCAAGCCGAGAAACTTGTCAGTAATGAAGGTAGGTAGCATAAAGCCCAGAATAGTAATAGGCCAGAATAGTAATTTACCCCTCAATTCAATATGGTTCCCGCGGGAACGGGTCCGGAACATTATACGGTTGACGATCGTACGATTCGGATGTGGAATGAGCCTAGCCATAGTGTTTCCTTTGGGCTATGACATGGGATCGTTTAAGAGGTATATTAGAGGTCTCTTTAGAGGTGGGCAACGCGTTGGTAGTGCTCCTGAGAGGCTATTGACTATGGATAACTGAATTTGACATAACAAAATCTTGCACTGCTCTAATTTGGTAGACGCTATTGCCAGTGGCCAACGTAGATGACGTAGTGTAGGATTATCTAGTGTCAAATTCAGTTGCCAACCGAGTTAGCAAATAGCGCTGCTGGTGTTTGCTGATGTCCATAGGCAGCAGTGACCTTTCCATCTGGTGGCCCGCTTGCCTGTTTGTCTGGCGTAAGATAAAAAAAACTATAATCGAGTTTTATGTAGACGAAGTACTGGTAAAATCCACGAAAAAGCTCATAATAGTTTAATTTTGTGTTATACATTGCTACATCTACTAAAATATAATTTAAGTTAAGAAAGAGCGGGATCTTCTAATACAGGCTAAGCTTAAAAAAATATCCCAATCACAGTATATAGTTCTAAGGAAATTACATCATCACAGCCCATATCAGTCCACTGCAGAACTTAGGGCCTCTCCCACCAAATGGGAGGTTATGGTTCTGTAAATATTTTGTTTGTGTCTGACCCTGGAAAACATTTACTTTTCAGATTAGTAATGTTCTCAAAAAAGCTGGGGTCCGAAGTGGCAAGAATAAAAGCAGATGTATGAAAAGAGTTGTGGATATATGCGAGGATAGGGAGTTGTGTCAGGACAAAGCCAAGTGGCGGTCCATAGTCTTTGCCTACCCCACCTGTAGGACGGAGGCGTGAGCTTTCTGTATCATCATCACAGCCCATATCAGTCCACTGCAGAACTTAGTGCCTCTCCCACGAAAGGGGAGTTTATTGCCATAATCTCCACGCTCGACAGGCAGGTTGGAGATCGCAGTGTTATAAATATAACAATGGAAAACGCTGCTGCCCATTTTCCAGTCTATAGAGACTAGATATTTTGCCTCGAAGACATTAGTCGCCGTGTACAAGACCTACAAGTGTAAGGGGTTGGGGCTATTCTACTCTGCCGGACACCACACGGCTAAGGAAATTTGTAAAAAGAAAATAAGCATTTTTTTAAAAGCCACTCAGTAAACACGACCACTCCCCATCAGTAAGGGAGATAAATCTGACGCGAACGCCAATCTGGCTAATGTAAAAATCACACAACGGGCCCTAATCCGGCGCATCTTATCTAAGGATCATCTTGAAAAATGTCCCCGTCATCCGTTCGTCGTTAACGCCTTGTAACGGCCTTTGCTACGATTCCTCCTTTATCCTGGAGTAATTTATTCAAGTTATTGGTCGTGGATAGTATGGGGGTTGTAGGAAGGTGGTGTGGTGTTTGGTAAAGTAGTAGGGTTGAGAGAAAGTTTGCATAACATAATGTTGTGAACTATCGCGGTTATTATCACACATTTTAGGGGTATGTTCCGGGTTTCCTATACCGTCCGGCGCTCGCAGCTCTCCAGTCGTCCCGTGACCGTGATGCATGCAACTGTGTCGAAATATCGGGCTACTCGTCAACAAAGGTACGCGGAAGGAAACCCGAAACATACCCTTAAAAACTTTGTATAATTTACACACATACATGGGTGTCAAATGAATGAATGAATTATTTATTGCTTCAAAATGTGGTGTAAAAAGATTTTACAATAAGATAGGTTAAAGCAAGTTTCTCACACTTTACCAGAATCTGGCATGCAATACTTAAAGTAATTTGTTAATCTAGTTAATAGCAAAATGTGCGTAGGTAACAAATTTCAAAGTTAATCTTTAATCTACAAATTAAACATGTCATTCTAAATATTAAATTAAGTAATTTGAGTCTTTTACAACAATAATTAAGACTAAGATAAATAGATATGTCATTACAATTATGCTAATTTTAAACTTCAAAATAAGAAACAACGTTCAAGCAGCAACCAAACGCTAACATTACACTGGCAACATTTCCCTACGTCATGCCCACTTCAGACCGATGTCATATTGCTAACGGCCATTTTGACTCTTCCCAAACGACAAGCGAAATATGGTTTCGCTAGCCTTTTTTCCTATAACTTTTTTTCAAATAAGGCGACTAATGTTTCCGAGGCAAAAGATCTAGAGTCTCTAACCTAACTGCGATCTTCAACTTTTCGAGCGAGATTATGGCAATAAACTCCCCTTTCGTGGGAGAGGCACTAAGTTCTGCAGTGGACTGATATGGGCTGTGATGATGATACAGAAAGCTCACGCCTCCGTCCTACAGGTGGGGTAGGCAAAGACTATGGACCGCCACTTGGCTCTGTCCTGACACAACTCCCTATCCTCGCATATATCCACAACTCTTTTCATACATTTGCTTTTATTCTTGCCACTTCGGACCCCAGCTTTTTTGAGAACATTACTAATCTGAAAAGTAAATGTTTTCCAGGGTCAGACACAATCAAAATATTTACAGAACCATAACAAATAAACTAATACGAAAACTAAAACGAACACTAAAACTAACACTAAAACCAAAAAATAAAAAAGTCATCCACATTTCAGCCCATCGGAATGGTGCCCAGAAAGCTGACTACGTTGCCTCGTTGGATAGCAAAACTTATCATTTTCGAGTAAAATAAATAAGGCAGAAACTTTTTATGGACAATACACTTACGTCGTGTACGTATTTAAACGGCAATTAACACTCGCAATCAGAAACATTAATATTAGGTCTCAATGCGCGCAAGGTATGTACTCATGTTTCTACAAGTGTTTAGAAAGTTTGACTCTTTTACGAAATCGACTTCCCATACACGTTTCGCAAATATTATTTATGGTATGGTTATTGTTGTACGCCACAGAGCAAAAAAAAATACATTAAGGTAGCTAACTTTCCAATTTCTTTGATGTAAGCCAAAAACTGACACATTAATGACAAATACGAATTAATTTATACACATGTTTCTGAATAGGCTCCAACATATAGTTTTTCCGCATTTTTATACACATATTGACACATGTCTGGGCTCGGCATTATGCAAGTATTGTTTGTGAGTAGTAACAAAAGTGTTAAAACCATGGTCCAACCTGGGTCCAGTAACTGCCCAGAAAGCGATGGGTCGACATCGCCTAATGGGATGCGATAGCCAATGGTGAGCCAACGTGCGGGGAGGATGCTGAAGACCCGGCGTAGACCCTGGCAGAAGCCAGCAACATGTGGGTGATGCCTCTGACGTGGGTATTGCAAACGTTCATAGACTGCGGTGAATGCTTATCATAAGGCAGACTGTAAGCTCATTTGCTACCTTAGTAGTACAAAAAAATCCAGGATTGATCGCTAGGTAGGATGATGATGATGATTATACCCAGCCGCGGGCTGGGTACACATCGCCACTACGTGGGCCCTCAGAGGAAAGTATTGCTCATAAAATAAGGTCAATTTTGTATCTCGCCTTTTGAAAAGCGGAGCGACGCGTAACATAATATAAGCAAATACATTGCACTTTGAATTTAGACGACTGAATTTAGCCAAATGTAATCAGTGCATTACAAAGGAACTATTAATTGCCTCTTCTACCCTCTTTTAACAGGAACACAAAATTAGTTACTCTTTACGTTCCTGTTACAGAGTTATGTGGAAGTAAATATTGTAGGGTAAGCGCAGTAAACATTTGTGAGTACGAATGATCGTAAAATGCCTGTAGTTTATCGTTTACAGCTTTAGTTTCTTTATATACTTTTACACAAAGTTTATTTATTTAACAAACAGGCAAGAATTGCCCGCCTCTAAAATACCTCTTCAACGATCCCATGTCATAGTCCAAAGAAAACACTGTGGCTCCTTCCACATTCGAACCGTACCAGCGAGAAACGTTATTTCGAACCTAATTAGCCTCAAACTCCACAAAATACGACACGATCACCCATCCAGTTACCTATAGCGGCGTGCGTTGCTTAACTTATGCTAACACTAGACCGGAACCACTCTTTATGCCTTGTGAATACCTATTATAGCTACTCATTAGTGTGTATAGTCACAGTCGCAGTCTGTAATCCAAGTGACCCAATAAAACATGAGTACTAACACCAGCCCGAGGCCTAAACGGTCCCTAGGGCCTCATTATCAGTGTCCTACCTCCATTAGGAGGGTTATGATTTTACCCATATCGTTATTTTCACGGTAAATGGGGATTTTTGTCTTATTTGGCGTTTTTTCCCGTTTTTCCCCGGATAGAGAGCTCTCTTGAGAGAGATTACTGGGAACCGTCTGCGGTCTCATCGTCACTTCCCATCAGGTGTCACACCCAAACCTATTAACGATAGTTAACGTGCAAGATATAGCCGGTAGCTACAATGCGATTAAAATAAAATTGTGAAGGCAGGGCGCCATTTTGAGACATTTTGAGAGTGTTAAGGTCTGTGGAGTGTTTGCTAAAAAAATGTAAAAAAAATACAATTGTTGAATGTTGAATGCTTTAATCAATCAATGGCGCGGATCCAGGGGGGGGGGGGGGTGCAATTGCTCCCTCTCGCTGTACTCGCTCAATTTTATCATTCACTCCAACTTTTTATAACAGAAATGTCAAAAATTTCGAGGTCGCTTCGCTCGCTCATTCATTGCCTGCAGTTTTGTCATGCTATTCACAAATATTTTAAAAACCTAAAATTCCGAGCTCACTACGCTCGCTCAAATATTCATTTTGACAATCACCCCAGCTTTTAAGAACTAAAATCTTAAAAGTTTCGTGCGCGCTCCGATTGCAAATTTAATAATTTTAATTTATTTTATTGTCTTTTATTACGATCAGCATCACACATCATTACAGCACCTAAGCCAAAATGCCAAAAATGTCGACCTCGCTCCGCTCGCTCATTAATTTATTGCTCACCCCAGCTTTTAAGACCCAAAATAACAAAAATATCGAGCTCGCTCATTTAATAATTTCCCTAAGTTACTTTTGTAAAGAGCACCCATATCTTTTAAAATCCAAAATATCTAAAATTTTGACCCAAAATGTAAAAATTTCGAGATCACTTCGCTCGCTCATTTATAGGTTTCAGATACTTTTCTTATCATTCACCTAGCTCGCTGCGGTTACTCATTGATTGATTACCCTAAATGACTATTGTGAAGATCACCCATTGCTGTTAAAACCAAAAATATCTAAAATAGCAAGCTCGCTCCACTTGCTCATTAATTTAATGATCACCTCACCAGCTTTTATAATAAAAAATATCACAAATTACAAGCTCACTCCGTTCGCTCATTCATTCAATTCACTCCAGGTTTTAAGACCTCTAACGTAAAAAATTTCGAGCTCGCTCTGGTCGCTTATTCATTGATCATCGCAGCTTTTAAGACCCAAAATGTCACCTTCGTTGTTCTCCCCCAGGTTTTAAAATCTAATTTTTTTTTTAATTTATTGTTCACCCAACTAAAAGATCTAAGCGTACATAGATACATATGGGCAGACGGCAGGAACCTATTTGTAGAAAAGGTGCTTGTAAGGTAGCAAAGGTACTTTATTCGAACACGGCGATGTAGGTTAGATTCTCAGAACGACAGATCTATCAGGAATGCGAACTACCCTACTTATTACACGTTCAGAATTATATCACATCATCATCATAAAGCAAAAGCTAACCGAAGAAACGATACGACAACATTCATCCACAAATACTACTGAGAAAAACTGAGTTTCTGCCAAAAATGTATACAAATATTATTAGGGTTTAGCTGGTTATTTCTTTGCGAACGAATACGTCAAAATCAGGAGCGTATTCAGGGTGGAGTTATTATTTTTTTTTTTAAATTAATATTAATGTGAATGTTAATATTGTATTACTAGACGGTGAAGTAATGAAGCCCAGGTGTTCCCAAACTTTTCATACCGTAACTTCTATAAACAAACAGTATTTTTACTACGTTCATCTAAAAGAATATAATTATCTATATATAGCTATCTTGTATCTAGTCTGTCTATCTCTATGACTTCAAAATGTTGATAATAACTCTATAGAGCCTCTAAGATGTAGATGCCTGGCAACCAACTAACGTATGGGCATCACGAGCCTTTTTACATTTTAAGATGTGGAATAAGCTATCCTGAAGTCTTTCCATTGAACTACAATATGCGGGTCTTCAAAAGGCATGTCTACAGATACCGCGAAGGCCGGCACAGCATCCGCTCCCCTGAGGTTGCTAATGTCCTGGACGACGGTGATCAGTTTTCATCAGGTGGACCGTCTATTCATGTAACTCCTTAGGCATAATAAAAAAAGGACATCATCATCATCAACAATTTTTTTTTTTTTTTTTTTTTTTTTTATTATACAAGACAGGCATTTGACCGCCATCTCACCTTCTATGATGATTCAAACCTTTGACCGTGACTTCAGTTCTGCTAGGGATATTATATTTTCTTCTCCAAGCATAGCTCCAAAGCAAGTTGAGTGACTTTGAGCTTTTATTTAAAGACTTAGGCAAGTTGCTATCATTAGGTCTGCACTGGCGATACACACTAGTCAAACAACAGATACTCGTAAATACTTGTACAAATATTAGCGACAAACAATTAAAATCAGCTAGTGGGCTTTCTGAAGCTCTCTCTGTGGCACGCAATGAGTAAATATGAAGCCGAGCCTTGTTCATGTTCATCATTTTACCATGAAAAAATACAGACATGCCCTAAGTCAATCCAAATTTGATTCAAACCGCTTTTTTACAACTTAATTGGTTCTATCAAAATTCAAAGCGGGGAATAACGAATTCCGCTAGGAAATCAAGGAATTTCGTGACAAAAATACCTATACTGTTTCGAAGGGAAACCATGTTGACACTCGGTGTTTTTATAGGGCGGTCTTATTTTTACTGAATCGAATATAAATAGGTGCTACTGGAATTTTAAGTTACCTTTTGAAGGAAGAAAGTTGCCAAATGGAGTATATTTTTGTCATCGCTATTTTGAATTATTGATTTATTTATTTTGGTTCGCCAACAGTTTGTACACAAGATACATAGGTATAATCTATATAAAATACATTTTGTAGTCTAGTATTATACTGTGAACAATCACAGTTTGATTCTACAAAGCCCATGAGGTACGGATGGGTAATAATATGGCTACCCAAAGACAAGAAAGTAACGCTGTTGCTAACAATTTTTTTATTACAATAATTGAATTTGTTACTTTTGCGATTACGTGTTATCGATTTAATAATTTCAGTTTATTGCAATGGAACTTCATTAGCAACTGGACCCATGAAATCGATGATACGTAATCGAAAAAGTAACTGTTTCCATCATTGAAATCAGATAATTGTTAGCAACAGAGTAACATAATTAGCCTACTGATCATTGTCGTTCCACCGGATGACCTTGGTCAACTTCGCTTCGCCAGCCTTATTACAGGCACAACTAACGAGTGGGTTACGGTGATGAAGTTAAATTAGCCTCAATGTACGAATCGGTCACCCATCCAGTTACCGACAATGGTGTGCGTTGCTTAACTTTTGTTATCGGTCTCGAAAGCAATTGCCACTAAGCAAGGGCCACCTACCCTATCGCAAGGGGGGCTGCAAATGATATATTTCTATGTTATTTGTATCCAGTACTCCTTTTAGGCATAGACATAGATAAGAGACATTATTTATTTCGACAGCAAAATACTTGTAATACCTACATTATCCTATAATTATCCAGTTCTACAAGCTGTTCCAGACTTTTTACCTCGAATATTTTGGTTGCCTTGTTTCAGAGGAACGGGCTGGCATTTCTACTTTGCTGGCCACCACGCTGTCTACACATTTTCAAATATTAATGAATTTCGACCACTTGGTGACGATTACTGGTACTTTTACCGCGTGTGGATAAAGCTTCATTAATATAAACTGCAAATTGGAGGCCATATCACCGAAATAGCCGTATGTTGCAAAAATGTTTGCGTATTTGCAGCGTAAATATTAGAAAGTAAAAGGTACCTACACTGTCACAAGCCGATTGGCTCCCAAAATCAATATTAGTCGATATTTGTGAAAAAAAGGGGCTGGCCACAAACTAAAATTTTTCGCAGAATATCAACATATCAGCCTCCCCCAGAGATCTCCACAAAGGCCGGTCCTGTGCCTTCCGCATCCAGCTGGTACTTGCGATCTTTACCAGGCAAAAAAATATAGGCACTAATAAAACTGCGACGCAGCATAGTGGTAAAACCACAACTTTATTTTATTTGTGTATTTACTTCAATTGGAAAACATAATATAAGGTAAAGGCGGCTTGCACTAAATTCTACACCGCATTTAAGTTGATAATAAAACAAAAAACGAATTAAAAAGTTATTCTTAAACGAGTTTAAGAATTTGGTGCAACCGGGCTTAATATAAGGTTATTGCCACACAACACGTGGACAACTTAAACTTGAAGAGTAATAAAAATTCGGATTGGAACTCAAATGTCTATAGAAATAATACAGTAGATACCACGGACAGCTTTTTAAAAAAAAACACAAAAATATCCATTTTGTTTGTGTAGAATTATTATTCGAATAAAGTACTGATTCTATTCGTTCTCTGCCGGAGTACAACCCTGGACAGAGACCTTTCCTTAATATTATGGAAATATTGTTATTCTGTAAGATTTGCGGGTAGTTTGACCCAATGCTTTTGTATAGGCCATTTATCGATCCCTTTCATCCTCGAATGCCTTTTGTTCGCCGTAAAATATGGGAGATGTGTCGTCTCTTTGTTGCTGTTATGGGCTACACAGGTTTAGAATGTAAAAAGTTTGCTTAGAGGCCTAAAGGTTCTTTGGGCTGGGGCGTGGGCGACAAAACTCTGTTAATATTACTAGGTGTGAAAAAAAAATTATTTTGGCGGTAATGTCTCGGTAATGCCCTCGCGTATGAGGGCCCGGGGTCCGCCTTGATCATGATCCAGGATTTGGCAGATCAGATAATTACGACTGCCATCTGACTCTGCTACCAGGGGCACCTGACCAGATTGGATCATAGTTACACATTCAGTCGCCTGAGTGCAGGTTTCATTACTATGTTTTCTCTCACCGTAAAAGCATCGGTTAGCATTCAACTAATGTATATTACTCAGAAAATAAATTTAAGTATGTTTTATTTTTATATAAATAAACAATAGCGATACACATTCTAATATGTAGTTTCAAATAATTAAGTTTAAAATAATATTTACAAATAAAAAGCTTGCACCAAGACCCTCGTGGATGTAATTGGTTGTCAAATGACTACACCGCATTGCCTCGCTGTATAGCGAGACTGATCCTTTAACCAACGCTGCGCTAACAAGGCGCTCGTTATCTCTCTAAAAAGAGCTTCCCAGGGGTAATATTTTTTGATTGAACGGGTTTCTTTTGATTTTCGCCGTGAAAAATTTTATATTTTTAAAATCACATTGGCAACTTCGAAAGAGTACGGTTCAAAAATAGGGAGAGTCAGCATCATGCATCAAAATATCAAATTTTTATGCCGAAAATAAAAATTGAAAACCGTTCGAATCGAGGCGAGTGACTAAGAAAAGGTCCATGGACCTGGAAGTGATTTTTTAAATTTCACCAATGAGTTCTATAATTCATATGCGCAACATTTTAATTTCGAATGGTTACATTTTCCTGTATTTTTGAACGATTCCAAACCGGGGTTGCTATTAGAGTGCGAAAGCGATTGTGTTCATTTCACGCAGAAATGTTGTGAATCGTATAAAATAAAAAGCCGTTAATGGACCGTGCCTAATGTACTGTGCAACGGAATGTCAAATGTTTAATCTGTGGTTGTGATTTTGACATTTCGGCGCTGCGTTTTAAAAGTTCCCGCGCTTGCCACTCAAATTTGAATTCTAGGGATAGAATCCGAATTCGAGTGGTAAGGAGCACTTGTTAAAATAAAGCGCACTCCACATGTAGGCAGTTCCGCGGGAACACGAGAATGTAGAGGGAGTATTCGCCTACATTCGTGTAGTCTCGTTCATGTTTGGCATGTCTCGCCTATTTCATAGTCTAAGTAGAGATAGTTTGTTGTCGTCTCGATTCGATCGATTTTATATTTATATTCCTAGCGCTTTCTCCCGTAACAGGTTCGGGGTACACTTGACCATGATCCAGGATATTAGTAGATCAAGTAATTACAGTAGAGCAGCTGCCATCACCTCTGTGACCCTGTTTACAGCAGATTAGCGATATTACACCGATGAATCGATATAATGTCGACGCGTTTTGACACCCACCACATCCCGTACGTAGAGGGTCGATCAAAGTCCCAGCCGAAAGTCTCGGCGGACATGTGAATGAGTTATCGATATGAATTTGAAAAATAGGGAAACTGAGAATTTGTATACGATTTTCGTAGCCGTATAAACTTCAATTATCGAGCCCCTGCACCAATCGTTTATACGCTAAACGGCCAAAATGAAGATGTTGACATGGTTATCTTACTAATCCAACTTCACTTCATATTATTATCATTTATAAAACAGTCTGTCTGTCAGCGATAAGCTCAAAAACTACTGAACGGATTTTCATGCGAATTTCACCAATAGATAGAGTAATTCATGAGGAAGATTTAGGTATATATTTTGATAAGGTTACTACCCGTGCTACTCAATGCGGGTCAGTAGTCATCATCATCACAGCCCATAACAGTCCACTGCAGGACTTAGGGCCTCTCCCACGACAGGGGAGGTCATTGCCATAATCTCCACGGGTGGCAAGCGGATTGGAGATCGCAGTGTTATAAATATAACAATAGAAAAAGCTGCTGAAAAAGTGTAAGGGGTTGGTGCTATTCTACTCTGCCGGACACCCCACAATAAACCAACGCTAATTATAAAACAAAGTTCCACGCCGCGTCTGTCTGTCTGTTCACGATAAACTCAAAAACTACTGAACAGATTTTCATGCGGTTTTCACTAATAGACAGAGTGATTCATGAGGAAGATGTATAATTTAATAAGATTGCGACCCGTGCTAAAGCCGAGGCAGGTCGCTTCATTAACAGCTAGTAAGCATTAACTGTTCCGTGTCTGCGTACCTGCATATCCTCCATATCTGCTACATAACAATCCAGCGACTCGAAATCTCTAATATCAAAACGGCAAGTGTCACAGACAGACGAACCGTGATTGATTCAACGCCGGCAATCCTTAACTGCCAATTAAATAGAACTTGGTCTCAACAATTGAACCTTTGTCTATGCGAGTTACGGATTTGATGTAGATTGAATAGGTGTTCAGTACGTTTCAATAGTAAAAGACAAAACAATGACGAGTCTCACCAATTGCGTCTTTATCCCCTATGGATGTTGGAGAATACATTAATTTATCGAGATAAAAAAACTTGAGCGGAAGCGCCTTTTTTCTAAGTCCAGAGTTATCAAATCCCAATTTCGTGAAAATTGACAGTTGCGTCCATTCTTCTTATGACGGCAGTATAGTGCCCAGGAAAAAGTCATTGGTGACCATGTTACATGACCGCAGTTTGACTCGAACCCGGTACCTCTCGCTTACAAGCCGGATACCTTAACCACTCGACCACCGACGCTACTTATCACTTTTCTAGTGCTTAAGTCAAATCCCATACATTTTACTATCTATTCTACTGTCGATCGCGACAACAGAACACATCTTGGCTAGATCCACTTGACGTTTAACGATTTGTCCATTTTCAGACGTTTTAAGAATTTCACGGTGTACTTGACAATTGCTTTTCTCTCTGTTCGCGATTCAACATAATGGAATAGATTCCGCACAACAGCTATTGAATGCTCCATCTTTGGTCACATCGACGCTTTACCATTAGGGGGTCTAACATGGCCACAGTAGCGTTTCACAATATGATTCATATTAATTTGTCACAAACTTATCTGCAGCGTCGCTGTTGTTGACATTGACATGACAATTTAAAATGTTCTCACTTAGTTCCAGTATTGGCCGCCGGATCAGATAAGTTTGTGGCACTCTAATATAAATCATACCATGGAACGCTATTCTGGCCTTTTTAGACCAGACGAAATGGCAATCAAAATGCCTGCCAACATAAACATTAGAGGAATGTCTCAAAAACGAATAGGGAAAAGAAAGCGTACCCTAAAATATTCGGGCCAATACTTCAAACAACAAATTACTGACGCATTATTTATAACAAATGCCTGAACAAACAGCAAAGATGACAAACGCGGCGACCCGAATTCGGGTAAAAAATTCCTTTTACACGTTATTCGTTCGCTCCCCTAGGAGCTGATGTTTCCTCATTTGATTCCTTGTCGTATTAGATATCCTCTTCGATATGTGGTTTGTTTCAAGTCGAATGGACGTGCTTTTATTATAATGTATCGAATTTAAAATGAAATTTTTACTTCTCCAGGGTGAAAAGGGTACAGTAAAAGGTAGACAGGATATCGACCTCTAGATATTAGATATCTAGTATAAAAGGAGCTTACATTGCTATGCGCGTCTGTAGAGTCGCTAGCTCATTTTATATTGGTTATGGGTAGTCGATATGTTGACTGTACTTTAGGTGCGTAAAACCTCGAGAGAGAGAGTAAAAGGATTCTAAATTCGATCACCACCATTCGGAATTATGAAGTGACGCGAATTGGCGCTGAAAAAAATAAATTTCGCTCATGGTCCGTTCAGAAACTCACTACGGCCTAGCTATTGAACTGTATGAGTTAAATGTTGCATCGTTTTGCAGAAATTTTTGTATATTATTTATTTAAATTTAAGTTTATGTATCTGTTATAAGACGCCATATATAAAATAAATTCTAAATTAATTTAATCTCAAATTTATTTCTTTTACTTAGATCAATGTTTCCTGTTAAGTAGCACCTACTTAATCACAGTTAGAGTGACGAATTTGTGCAATAATTTTTTTGAATGTATAAATAAAACTACTGCTTACTTAAAAATATGATGTTTATTTTTAATAAAAATTTCATTCAGGGCTTTCCGAAGACAACATCAAACAACATAAAAGTTTTTAAAAGACCCGCGACGGCTAAAGTTAAAAGGCAAATGGATAAAATATTTTTTCCCCGTCGTTTGCTGCCATTGCCATATTCAATTATTTTTATGACGCCAGGATCCAGTTTTATCCTGCTTTCTTATTATCATTATAATAGAGGTGCCTATAGTTAGTTTTAAGATTTTTACATCTTTTCCATGATTATTTTATACAGAAAGTAAGTGAGTTATTATCAAGATATATCTTATAGATTCAATCGAAAATACCTATTACAAATTAACCCTAACTTATTTTTATTTAAGACTAGCGACCCGCCCCGGCTTTGCCTTATACACCTAAACCTTCTTCATAAATCACTCTGTCTATTGGTATAACAGCATGAAAATCCGAAACTAATAAATCCAACAAAACGGGTGGGTCTGTCTTTTCGCGATAAATTAAAAAACTACTGAATTTTTTTTTTCCCATTTTCAGACATTTTTTTTGCGTTGGGCGCAAAAAATTATTATTCTCTATTATTATTCTCTACTATTTAATTGAAATACTTATATAACCTTCCGGAATAAATTCTCTAAATATTAAGTTAAAAACGCATCAAAATCCTTTGCGTGATTTCGGAAGCAACTCCTTTTCATATTACGTAAGGCTACGGCAATGTAGCCTTGAAATAAGCTTCTTCAAAACATTTGAAGTTTATTTATCGTTAGTCGAACGCAATATTAACGCCATAAACCGATTACCCTGCAAGTTTGACTCTGCAGTTGTTTTCTGAGCTAACATTGCCTTGCGAGGAAACAAACAGGCACCTACAAGCTGGAGAAATAAAGGAGTTTGGTATAATGTATAGGAAACAAGAGGGAGAGAGAAGAATGTACAACTATACGGGAGTCCATCGTGCTACGTATGGCGCTGTCGTAATTGGCAACGGTCGTGTGACCATGGTCGAGCGACGGGCGGTTTTGACATAGACATAGACATAGACATAGACATAGCTTTTATTTGGCAATAACTACAAATATATATGACAAGTTGTAATAATATCAACAATTTGGGTTTTGGGGTCTCATATTGGTCGGGCGATCATGGTCGCACGACTGTTGCCAATTAGGATAGCGCCTAAGACCCAGGCATTCGTGGGAAATGTCTTACCTACAGGTAGGGGCCCGCCTTGACCATAATCCAGGATTTGGCAGAGCAGTGGAACGACTGTCGTCTGACCTCTAGGACGCTGTTAACAGGGGAAACTGACCAGATTGTATCATGGTAACACATTCAGTCGGATGAATGTGCAGGTTTTATAACGATGTTTACACTCACCAGTTTTGGTTAGTGTTCAACTAATGTACATAACTCAGAAAAGTATCATAGGTACATATTGTCACTTGGGTTCGAAACCGGTACTTGTTAACCAAGGTACGTTATATAAACCATGCTGGTACCAGCGCCTATGTATGGAAGTGAATTATGGATATGGCAGAAGAAATATGACAGTCGAGTTAATGCGGTGGAAACGCGGTCCCTACGGAGTATGTACGGGTCATAGAATGAGGAATAGTGTGTTAAGCGTTTATTGTAAGCTGAGGTGGTTACTAGGTTTCAAAGAGGTATGCTGAGATGGTTTGGACACGTGAAGAACGGAAAATGGAAATCATCAAAATCAAAATATTCACATATAGGTATTGATCAGATAAATGATCTGCCCCACAAAAGTAACCCTTATGGGATACATGCTTGAGTTTGTATGCATGTATGTATAGTTTGAAATGTGTGATAACCGTGACAGTTTAAAACAATTATAAATTAGTTTATAGCTGTTGTGAATATCATGCACTAAACATAAAATTTAATTTCGGATTTATCGTTCTTTTATATTTGTTACCTTTTGCTACTTTTCATAAAAAGTTTACCTGTGTAAGGTTACATTTGATGCCATGGTTACTGACAAATCTTTATGTTTCTATTTTTAATTTTTCTAGGGATGCCAAAATTCTAAAATCCTTTCTCGTTCGTCGTTTCGTAAATCGTTTTTTTTTTTTTTCTTTCTTTTGAAATATTTTTTTAGAAATAAGCAGCGCCTGTTGTGTCTTCTATACTGTTATATTTCTCTGTATATAATTATTGTGTACAATAAACAGTTAAATAAATAAATAAATAAATAAAAGCTTTATATAGGTTTGTTAGGTAAGGGATGTCGAGAAGATAATTCTTGTGTTTTTATGTGTTTTATTATGTTGTAATTGTTGACTTGTTTTATGGAGTATCTTTGTCTTCGGACAAAGCTCAATTCACTTCTTCGAAGGTATAATTTGATTGCGTAACCGTCATCAGCAAACATGACAATATCAGCGTCATCGTCATCGTCATCCTTAAAATAAGATCTAAAAAATGAAATCAGAGAGAAATCTAGAAAAACTAATATTGATAGTATCAAACCATTGTATACCCGTACTTATAAATTAAAGAGCAGGCTAATCGATTTTCTTGTACACATTTCCTAATGTGTTTATTTTCAGCAACCATAAGCTTCCTCTTGTGCCCCAGCCCCAGCACAAAAGCTGCGAGCAAGCTTTTGTTTACGTTCCACAAACTCTTCCAAAGCTCGCTCTAAATAGAGCAATTACGAGCAAAGTTAATAAGAATCCGTTCGCAACCTGTAGTTATGATTATACGAAGCTAATGTACAATTAAACGAAATAATTTTAAAAGCTACTGAGTTTTAAACACCTGGTAAAAGGTTAATTGTTTTTCTCTTATGAAATACATTTCGCTAGCAAGATAAGTATTTACCTATCCAAATATAAAAAATTAGCATCATGGTGTTAATGTCCTGGTTGTGCCCTCGCGCACGAAGGCCTGGGTTCCTGATCCAAGAGCCAGGTTTTCGCAGATCAGGTGATTACAGTGGATCGACTGGCATCTGACCTTCCCGGCCCTGTTAACAGGGGAACCTGACCAGATTGGATGATAGTTACACATTTAATCACGATGTCTTCCTTCACCGTGAGACACATAACTCAGAAAACAGTCATTAGTACGTGGTGGCAGTGGGATTCGAAACCGGTATGAGTCGGATACCTTAACCACTAAGCCACCGACACTCCCTAATAGAGTCAGGATTAATTGAGTATTGACACCTAGACACGTTCGAGGACATGTCTGGTAGTAATCTAATATTGTCTGGGAACACGCAACTATTTTAAAGAAGTAACATAGTACAAAACATATTTGTACCGACTTCCCTCTACAAAAAGCGGAGACAGCGCCAACCAAATCCTAGAAATCTATAGCAATAACCCGTTGGCAGTCGCACGCAAAACAACAGACCCGCAACGAATTTAATTAAGAAGTGAAATCTGCGAATGGTAGAAGTAGGAAACATTGGTACCGACTTCCCTCATGAAAAAGCAGAGCGTAAACTGAATTCCAGAAATCGGGACCACCGTGGCAATTGCCCCTTTCGCAGTTATCAAACTAAAACTACAAACCGCTGTTTCGAAGTTACTCCGGAAGTGGAGGAGCATATTTTTGTTTTGCTGCCTGCGCAAAGTGTTGTTGCTAATGTCTATAGGCAGCGGTGACCACTTTCCATCAGGTCGCTCGCTTGCCTGTTTGCCTTCCGTATGTCATAAAAAAAACCTCAAACTTTTTAGGCGATTCGAAACGCTCTGCGCGCTGTTGTGAACCAAAATTTCAATTAACATACAGCTGTCGAGAACGTTGAAACTGACGTATTTCCAATCAACTTGTGTCAGTGGATTCGGACGTGTGGTGTCTGCCGCATAGTACAGCATCACCCCATTAAACATACGGTTGTAGTAAAATTATTGAAATTAAAAATGCAAATAATAGACATGGACGGCTTTATAGAGGTAGGATTTCTGCAAACAAAAATTAATTTTCTTCCTGTATTATATTTTTAACTGGCTTTTGACTACACGTTCGGCCGGGAACCAAACATGTTAACCAACTAAACGAGTCGTGATTTATTTTCATTATTATTTATTTTCAGTTTATTGTACACATGAAAGTTTGAATAAGTCTGTCAAAAAACTATAAAAACGAGACTTTCAAACGAACTCATCCAGGTAGGGGGTGACCTAAATACGAGTAGTCTGTACACCGTGCAAGAATGCACACGCCTTAAACTTCACGAGCCTTAAACTTTATTAAACTACATATTAAAAGGATAATGTGGGGCTGGAGAGGAGTGGTGCATAATAATATTGTAAAATACATGTGTCTTTCATATATTCATATATCTTGAGTGTATTAAATTGAAATACAACTAAAATCTAACAGTCGAATTTAGTAGTATTTCAATTTGGTTTACTTTCTGGTAAATTGGAGCGTCGGTATCCGACTCGTAACTCTCGCTTACGGCTTCGAATTCCACTGCGGCCATGTAACAATGACTCTTTTCTGAATTATGTACATTGGTTGAATGCTAACCGATACTCTTACGGTGAGGGAAAACATTGTGATGAAACCAGCATGTTCAGGTGGCTCAGATTGGATCATGGGACTATGATCCAATCTGCTTAGGTTCCCTTGGTAGCAGGATCGCTTAGGTCAAATGACTGTCGCTCCACTGTAGCTACCTGATCTGCCAAATCCTGGATCATAGTCAAGTCGGACCCCGGGCCCTCGTGCGCAAGGACAAAAACCGAGACATTAACGCCAATACGATTATTTTTTTATTTACGCTTTCTTTTTTACATACTATATGTCTTAGTGTATATTTTTGGTATTTTAGATGTAGGTATTAGTGTATTTTTTTTTTATAACTGTAATTTTTTTGTGTACCTTAATAAAATAAACAGACTTTCTGGATTCACTTTTCTGTGATCAGTGTACAAATTAAGTGATAGAGTTTGCGCTCCACTCGCTAAGCCCATACTAATTCTGAACTAATTCTAGATCAAACTTATGTTATTTAGCTTCTCATGAATAATAAGGTTTTAGAAAACTAAATATTCATGAGAAGCCCTAAAATATTTTCAACAATAACAGAATAAAGCCTGATTGGAAATGTGTATGGACTGAAAAGATATGTAAACAAAATTTGATCGGATTATAACCTAAATAAAACAAGCCCTTATTTTTTTTTATTTACCTATAAGTTTCATTATTAGGGTAATTTATGGATTTATGCATATCTAGACCGACGATAAACATAATCTGTTATAAATCAATGTAGGTAACTATCTATTATACTATCATATTATAATAACTAGGTACAATCTATAGATTGTTGATGAGGAAGCTACATTGATCCCGAGTGACAAAGATAGGCTACTATTTAACCCCCGACGAAAAAAAGGGGTGTTATAAGTTTAACGTGTGTATCTGTGGCCTTGTGTATCTGGCTGTGGCATATTTTAAAGAGAGGCAGGGCATAGCGGGGTATCTTAGGGGGGAAGTACCTTCACCTTACAGAATACCGCAGCTAAACAATACTTTTTTAAATAGTATTGTGTTTCTGCCGGTGAGTAAGGTGTGCTTAATTTGTCGGGGATTTGGGGAACCGTGGCTTTGTCAGTGGAGGGGCATTTGCCTTTTTGCTGCCAGAGCAACGTATTATAGAGATGGGAAACGCATGGCGATACTTTTGGTGTTGCTAATGTCTATAGGCAGTGGGGACCACTTTCCATCAGGTGGCCCGCTTGCCTGTTTGCCTACAGTAAGACATAAAAAAAAAGTAGCTCCCGAACGGACAGACCAATATGCATGCGGTTTTTTTTTTTTTTTTTTAGTTTTATTTATTACGGGTCCCGCGGGATAGTCGAATGTTTACAGAAATCCAAACTGCGCGCGGGCAAAAACTGCGGGAACCGCTAGTATCTAAATAAAAGCCTTTAAAGTTTGAAATAACGATATAACTACATAGCAACAAAGCGTGTGAACTACTACAGGAGATATAAATATATAACAACAGATATAGTTGTCAATTAGATTCTGTTGCCAACTTTTCTAGGTCAATGTTCGCAATGTAATGTGAATGACAAAGATTTCTTCTTCATAACTGGGCGCCACGAAGTCACAATAACTTTTAAATATCTAATTTTTACAAAAATATGAAATCTTATTTATATAAATACCTTATAGTAGGTTTAAAACGTTCATTAGCTAAAACACTCATTGGGCCTTTAAAACGTATTTAAAATTTTGTATTCAAATAGAAATGTTCCATAAATCTCACTAAGCTAAATGTCTGATAAAATACAGATTGACATCACCATGTTGTCGCTCTAATGAATTTATAGCCGAAAACATAAAATCGCTTGTAGCCAAGCCTCAAAAAAAGTTTAGTGGCTTTTAGTGGATTTATAAGGAATATGAAAAAAGTCAGGGCTGTATGGATGCATCCCCTTTGCCTATCCTTTTCAGGATAACAGTCAAGAATGGAGCCAATCACAATCAATCAAGCCGGGTCCGCTGAGCCATGTAATATTTTTGTTCGTAAACTGGTGCAGCGTATCCATCTTCACAAGGCGAATAAAATCAGCTGTTCGTGTGACGGCGGCCATGTTTGTCACTAATATAGGTTTATCAGAGTTTATAGAAGGGATTAGGAAACCGTTATTGAGCGTTTTAGCGCTAATATGCGTTTATGAATAATGTTTTGAAGAACCATATTTTAGAAAGTTTATAAACCTCCCATAACTTTTTATGAATAACACCTATAGACTATAAACTGTTTAATAGTGGCAGTGCAGTGAATGTGGAAGAGGCAAGAGGTTTGTAAGGGCTGTAGCTAGTGCAACACTTCTACAATGTGGTCTCTGTCTCGTGTCTGCCGTAGAGGTCAACGGGGCAAAGGCGTGCTGTTCTATATGTATTTATTAGCGTTTTTTAGTTAGACTAGCCAGTTGACCGCCATCTCACCTGGACGTAAGTGACGATGCGGCCGAAGATTCACTATTCAGTCTAGCCTTGAAGGCATTTAGATTATTCAGGGAACACACTCGTAGGCAATTGCTTTTTTTCCCATTACATTTTCAATTTTTTTTTCATCTTTAGATCAACTTCTAGACATGAAATCATGACAAAAAAAAGGTAATTAAAAAAAAAATTCTTTCTCTCTATTATACAGTCAATATAAACCATCAATATTAAAATTTTAAAATAATTTATATTAATAAGTAATTTAATAACTGTAGCTTGTAAACGTTAAACAAAATATCGTAGAGCTTTTAAGCCTTCAGCTTCGGCCGAAGATGGTGATACCCGATTAATCAGCATCAGCTTTGCCTTCCTCCAGAAATTTACCTGCGCTCGGCCAACTAGTATTTATATAAATACGTATATAAATCATATGAGTGTGTATCTTATTTACTTGCGCTTAGTAACCTGCGTTACTCATACATTGTCTCAAGTTTTGGCGTCGATAAAATCCGCCACAAACCAAGTCCTCGGCCATCGTCTGGCATGACAGACCGCCACTAGCTTTATGGACTCACTCAAATCCCTTCTGCCCGCGTAAATGGTTGCACGTGCAATATGTCCGTGCCACACTGCGCAGTGTTCGTACATTGGGCAGCAATAACAGTTTTACGAGCAATAAAACAACAATGCAACGTTCGGACGTGGGGCAACGTGCATGCAAACAATTCGGCGAACATGGACTGCAACTAGCTACAAGTTTTGCGAGGATAACACTGAATAACTACTCGGATATTCCCAAAATTATATACATTATTAGCTTTTGCTCGCGTTGAATGCAGTTATTACATTCCTTACCGATTTCCGCGGGGACAACATAAAAATTTGGTATAATTTATTTGCTATGTGCTATTCTGTGCTACATTTCTGCCAATTTGCTTTTGTACCTAGGGAGGCACACGGCCGGACGGTCAACCTGATGGTGCAGGAGCAGTCTGTGGCTGAGTGGTTAAGGTATCCGACTTCGGCCATGTACCAATGACTCTTTTCTGAGTTAGGTACATTAACTGAATGCTAACTGGTGATCTTACGGTGGAGGAAAACATCGTGATGAAACCTGCACAATCAGGCGACTGAATGTGTAACCATGATCCAATCTGGTCAGGTTCTCTTGGTAGCAGGCTCACGGAGGTCAGATTTCAGTCGCTCCACTGTAATAACCTGATCTACCAAATCTTGGATCCTGATCGAGGCGAACACCGGGCCCCTTGTGCGCGAGAGCACAACCGGGACATTAATGCCAAGATGATTATTTATTTTTTATCATTATCTTAGCAGGCGATCTCGGCTTCTGTTAGCTTCTTCTCTCTTTGACTTTTATTCAGATTGATTTGGGTCAGATATTTTGATAGATTTTGGTAGTATTTAGTGGGTAGTGTAGTGCATAAATCGTAGATGTTATGGGCGACATATACTGCTTACAATCAGACGGGCTGCCTGCTCGTTTGTTACTACGTAGTACTTATATAAAAAACAGGTGTGAATTTTTAAAATTTATATTTTTTCTTTAGATTCAGGTGCACTGTTATATATATATATGCTTGCACGAATTCACACCATCTAGCCCCAAAGTAAGCAAAGCTTGTGTTATGAGTGTTAGATAACTGATAAACTACTTTAATACTTTAATAATACATACTTGTTATATTAAAATTCACAATTCAAATTTCTGCTCGGCCGGGAATCGAACCCGGGACCGGCATGTTATCCAACTGAATAACTCAGGTCGTCACTGTGCGAAAGCGCTGTACCATATATTTCTCACTATCATTCTAATTATCCGGTTATGCCAAAAAGGCTACATCAGTAAACCACCTAATTGGATTTAGCTCAGCATTATTATGCTTCATATGTACATTGCTTGTTCGAACAACATAATTGCCAGTCGCTAGTGTAGTAATTTCCTGCAATCAACATGGAATTTTGTTGACTTCCACTAGTCGATGCTTGAGCGCTTTCAGTGTTGTATTTTGAAACACAGCACAGTCGCTGTAATTTACATTGCTCTGGTGTAAGGGGTATAGCTATTTCTATATGCGTAGTGGGTATGTATGGGTATACTGCAGGCTTTGAATTATGAATTCACACACAGTTCTCATGCCTTTTTAATTGGAGACAACAGCTTTGTACACAATGTTCTCAATCTAGTTTTATTTCGTACTTGCTATTTTAGCGCAGGTATACTGATTTCTTCAGACGTCGTCGTATAAAGTTTTTTTATACACTCGGTGACAGACGAGCAGGCAGCCCACCTGATGGTAAGTGGTAAATGTCGCTCATAACATCTACAATTCGCTATTCCTACATCTAAGTTGCAGGCAACAAAAATATAGAACCGCAGGTGGGTTGTCACTGTGAGGACTAAGATGAAATGAATCATGCCTGTACTTTCTCTGGCCTTCAAAACCTTCAAGTGTACAATGTATCTAATTTTGTTTATTTTCCTAAAGTTAGTCGTTTCTGGTAATGAATTCCATTAGGTATTCAGTTAGTTAGGGCATTTTGGTCTACATACTATTCAGCTTGGTCTTTATGAAGATTGGACTTTAAAAATTTGAGCATGGTCATTGATAGTTTTTCAGGTTGGACATTAATATAATGGCTTTACTCATCTAAGTACTGTTTTATTATTATCGAACGATCAATAAGGACATGTACGCCAAAACTGTGGCCTTTGACATAACCATCGTAGGACATACTAACATCTACTCCATTGCAGCAGGTGTTTATTAAGATCCTATCTTGTCGTGAGAGATCCTTACTTAGTCTGAGTGATATTTTATGTCCTCTCAGCTGAAATTCCGGACACGTCTCCATGGCTCATGGATTCCGCTGATATCATTTCAATGATGCGCTCTCTTCTACAGGATCTTGTGACCAAGGAAAACACGTTGAAGGAAGTGCGTGGTTTGAAGCTGAACATCGACAAAAAAGCAAGGATCTTGAAATCATCTAGGTATCTAGGGCACGAAGAACGACAGACAGAAATTGCAAAATCTATCAACGTATTGATAATTTCTACTGTCCATATTTTTGATTCCATTAATGTCCGTCTTTAGTAATAATAAAATTGAATTATTGACCTATTAATTAATAAATAACGCAATATTTTTACTAATACGTTCAAATGAATTCATCGGCTCCCCACCACCGATAATAAAACTAGAAAATTAACCTAATTATACCTAATATAAATCTTATTAACGACTTCATTAACTTTTGAATGTCTCATAAAAACAAAATAACCAAGATAATCCATTAGCAAGCAGTCAAGGAAAGTAGCATTAATCCTGTAAAAGATAACACTTTGAAATAATGATCGTAGCAACATAAGTCATCCTAAAAATACATTTTCTGTTTTCATCGCATCCTGTAGCTGCAGCTCCGAGAGGAAGAGTAATGGCCAGTTTTCCGTTACATCCTGTACATAGAAGCTGTTGATATTACAGTGTCCAATTAAATATGATTGTCTGCTAGTTATTTATCGGGTTATCTTGTAACACTTGATTGGAAAAAATATTTTAAAGTTACAAAGGTAAGTATAAAGATTTTCTTTTTCTATATATCTATACTATCATCGTCTTGGCGTTAATGTCCCGGTTGTGCAGTCGCACACGAGGGCCCGGGGTCCGCCATAACCATGAACTAGGATTTGGCAAATCAGGTAATTATAGTGGAGCGCGAACTCCGTAACCCTGTTAACAGGGTATCCTGACCAGACTGGATCATGGTTTCTCAGTTAGTTGCATGAATTTACAGATTTGCTCACGATGTTTTCCCTCATCGTAAGAGCATCTATTGTAGGTACATAACTCGGATAAAGTTATTGGTACATGTCGGCAGTGGAGTTCGAACCCAGTACCTCTCGCCTACGTGTCATCACTCATATACAGAGACACACATATCATAACGTCACACCTTTTTCCCGAAAGGGTACTTTAAATACCGGAAAAACAGAATCCCGCGGGATAGTCATGTCAACAGACTTTTTACCTGCGAACGGGGAAATCCACAGGGGATCTCTTATCTTAGATAATTGCCCTTACAGAGCTTTATTGAGCTTTATTCGAAGGCTGCCAAGTATATTACGGAAACTATTTTGTTAGGAAAATGTACCTATGAGTAGGCCGGTAGAAGCTTCCAAAGCCGGTGTAAATGTATGAAAATATGTAGGTTTAAATGTGAAAGAGGCAAAAGTGGTGTGTCTGGATCGTAGCTTGTGGCACTTGATAGTCTACCTACCCCTTTGGGATATGGGCGTGAGTGTGTGTGGTTATAAGCACGAATGTGGAAGAGGCAAAACTGGTGTGTTAGGATCGTAGCTTGTGGCACTTGATAGTCTATGCTTGCCTAGCCCCATAGGAATGCGTTCGTGAGTGTGTATGCATCTAAGCACGAATGTGGAAGAGGCAAAAGTGGTGTGTCAGGATCCTAGCTTGTGGCATTTCACTAGCGCCACTTCATCACTTACAAAATGAAGATGCTATTGAACACCTACTTAGCAAGACCACCCTTCCACTCTTAACTAACTGATAAATGTTAACAAGGAAAAAAAAACAGATGGCAGTTAACAACAAAAAAAAACTGGCGTGTTGCCAATCTCGTAAAACACGTTGCTCTGGCAGCAAATACGCGAAGCCCCTTCACTTCCAACGCTGTGGTTTTCTTCCCCTCCCATGGAGCACTGAAGACACAACTCATCAGCAGGAACATAACAATTTAAAATAGTGTTTTTTTATGATACGCGCAGTGACTAACGAGCAGACAGCCCACGTGATGGTAAGCGGTAACTATCGCCCATGATATCTAATCTACGATTTATGTATTTAGTTTGCAGCCAACAAAAATGCAGAACCGCAGGTGCGTTGTCACTGAGGACTAAGATGAAATGTCTCATGCCTGTAGTTACGCTGGCTACCTTATCCTTTAAATTGGAACACAACAAGATTACATCAATCAATTAACAATACAAGCATTGTTGTTGTTTGGCTGTGGTATTAAGGTGGAAGTGCTTTACTCGCTTTTTTTTTAAATCTCTCCGAATATGAACCTATGTATTTTCTACTGTGGTAGGTAGGTACATAATATCAACACTGTAAAATTTAACCAAAACCCGTCCAGCCATATCGGCGTGGAAAAGGAATACACGCAAACTTATGTTCTTTTTTTCAGGCATTTGACCATCATGTCCCATGAGGTGGTAAGTGACGATGGCGATGCGGTCAACGATGGAACATGCCTGTGTAAACAATATATTTACTCTAGCCTTGAAGGTGTCCAGACTAGTAAGTGTATTCAGTTCAAATATTACTCGCATTCTCTCTTTATATTATACCCTAATACCTAGCTATTAGAGCTTATTAGACGCTGCGTGTTACCGCGATCTAGATCTGAATGGGCGGCCTCATTACTAGTTTAGATGCGCTAGCGCAGGTCAAGGCGGCTTTGACAAATGCTAAATGTGCGGCTGACAGCGCAGCGACTATGTTGAGAATGTTAGTTCATACATACATAAATACATAAAGCTCACGCCTCTCTCCCACAGGTGGAGTAGGCAGAGACTATGGACCGCCACTTTTATCGTTTATTTATTTACTAAATCCTGGCTTCGGTTTGCTGGCGCATTTTTCGAAGTCCCACAATGACATTGTAAAGTCTAGCAGCCTTGGCCTCCTGTGTATGGCTGTCAAAAATAACTGAACAGATTTTCATTCACTCGAGCAAATTAGCGGACTGGAGGTCAGTAAACGCGTACGCGTCGTACCCGCATAGTCACCGCGTAGCAACCGGACAGAAAACGGGGAACATGCCGTATTGATGCGAACACGACAATGCGGGTGCGGCACGACGACTGTGCGGTGACTGTGCCGGCGCTGCGCATTTGTTTACAAATAATAAATAAGCTTTCTGCCATTTATATAGAAACCAAATTTGCATAACATTTGGGACAAATCGTGCAGAAGTCGTCTGTGGTCATCTTGGCGTTAATCTCTCGGTTATGCTTTCGCGCACGAGGGCCCGCTGATTCCAGGATTTGGCGATCAGGTAATTACAGTGGAGCGACTGCCATCTGTCCTTCGTAACCCTGTTAACAGGGGAACCTCACTAGGTTGGTCATGGTTACATAGTCGCTTGAATATGCTGATTTCAACACGATAAATACGTCTACCTACGTCTGTAAAAAAATAAAATAATCATCTTGGCGTTAATGTCCCGGTTGTGCTCTCGAGAACGAGGGCCCGGGGTCCGCCTTGACCATGATCCAGAATTTGGCAGGTCAGGTAATTACAGTGGAGCGACTGCCATCTGACCTCCATGACCCTGCTACCAGGGGAACCTGACCAGATTGGATCATGGTTACACATCCAGTCGCCTAAATGTGCAGGTTTCATCACGATGTTTTCCCTCACCGTAAGAGCATCGGTTAGTATTCAACTAATGTACATAACTCAGAAAACAGTCATTGGTACACGGCCGGGGCGGGATTCGAACCCGGGACTTCTGGCTTACGAGTCGGATACTGTAACCGCTCGGCCACCGACGTAGGTAGACCGACGGTCTACCTACGTCTGTATGCGCCCCTAATGGTAAGCAGTTACCGCAGGGTGAAAAACTGTGAGGCTGGTCCAACTTGTTGGAATTACCACAGATAATCGTAATAGACACTCTCAGCGAGTTTACGGGACCGTTTACGGGACCGTTTAACACCTACCTCCGTGATCTTGTCGATGAGATGTTTTCTAATATTGGGTCATCATTATTATAAGTCTATACAGTCATCATCATCTTGGCGTTAATGTCCCGGTTGTGCCGGTTGGCCCGGGGTCCGCCTTGACCATGATCCAGGATTTGGCAGGTCAGGTAATTACAACAATAAGTCAGGTAATGACAGTAAAAATTAAATAATAATGTATTAGTCAATGATGATAATAATGTATATTCGACCCAACGAATTGCGAAAGGTGGATAGTGATTCGCAGGCGGCACACTGTTTACAATTTAGCGCCCTTACAAAAGAGTGCCGACCATGCACTTTGTACAACCTTGGTCCTTAGGGATATGAGTAGAGACTTTCATACGGTTGCAAGGGTTTCGGTTTCACAAACTGCTAACTTACACCTCACGCTGTTTTACTAAAACAGTTTTATTAGCATTGAGTAATGTTATGGGGATATTTAACCCGGCGTCTGTCAGGTTGGGTTTTAATAAAAAAAATAAAAATAAAAAAAAAAAGTTTGGGTTATAATGACCCGCCACATTTTAAACGCGCGTATTATTTAAAGTAATAGTTTAAAGTTGCCGTGCTTTTCAGTAGCTGCAGTTAATACCGCTCACCTTTCGGTTCTAGTATTAGCTCAGTCGGTGTGCCCCTGCACAGGGAGTTACAAGCGGTCAAAGGTCAAGCGAGGTACATATGACCCAACCATACATTCGATGTAACCTTTTTGTGCCAATTACGTTTATGCATTTATTTATACGAGGAGCGTCGGTGGCCGAGCGGTTACAGTATCCGCCTCGTCAGCCAGAGGTCCCGGGTTCGAATCCCGCTCCGGCCATGTACCAATGACTGTTTTCAGAGTTATATACATTAGTTGAATACTAACCGATGCTCTCACGGTGAGGGAAAACATCGTGATGAAACCTGCACATTCAGGCGACTGAATGTGTAACCATGATCCAATCTGGTCAGGTTCCCCTGGTAGCAGGGCCATGGAGGTCAGATGGCAGTCGCTCCACTGTAATTACTTTACCTGACAAATCCTGGATTATGGTCAAGGACCCCGGGCTCTCGTTCTCGAGTGCACAACCGGGACATTAACGCCAAGATGATTATTATTACGTTTATGCATTTATTTATTTGATGATTGGTTTACTAGTCACTAGCTAATGCTACGCTTTCCCAAGGATCATTATTTGACAAGTGTGAGCACTGTTCGAAAAAATAAAAGGCAAAAAGACTGTATTTTTACTGGTTTACTCAGCTTAGAAGAGAATTCTAAACGATCACTTGAACGCCTGCAAATATGTGTTTCGTTTGCCTAGAGAGATGCGCAAGACAATAAGATAATTTACTGAAGAACCTCTGAAGGGCTCACCTACTGAAATTCACGGATTCAAAAACGTTATCAAATATGTCCTGCCTGTCTAAATTGTAAGAAGATTGTCTGTCTAGACCACATAACTTCTTACTATGATATAATTTCTTGATATGCAAATGTAGATGCCGACTGTGATTAGTTTAGTGATGTGATTAGTTAAATTTAGAATCATGTTTCTTAAACACATCACATTAGTAAAAAGTTAAAAATATTAAAAAGTTATAATTTTGTATATTTGTTAGTAAGATTACAGAAGTTAAATATTTTGCTATAGATTTTATAGAGCGTTCGTAAATACATAACAAGTTCCAAATATTGTATGATTTTTAATTTAAATATAGTCATTTGTACATCACTTAAACTGATTTAATATATCATTCTCAAAAATGTTATGAAATATTAAGAATCAAACCATTTTCAAAGTCACCCGTGCCGTATCTGTTTTACTAAAATTACACAATATTGAAGCGTATCTGTTTATTTGTTTTATGATTTGCTGTCTGTATTCGGCACATAGGATACGGAATAGAATACTTTAATATGATAGGATAGATACCTGTAATCTCGTTCTGAAGCCGTGAAAAAATATTTTACTAGATTTGCAATTACCTGCCAAAAGTAGCTTATCTTACCTCCTAAAACAGCATTAAATCGCCTTTGAAATTAAACTTAAATAAGTGAGAGGCCAATAAATGAGACTTGAATTAAACCTTGCATAATGCACAGGAAAGACGAAAGCGAATTCAAACAGAGCTCATTATTCGGCCACAAGAGACCATTATTCGGCCTCTAACCCCTCCAAGACACACAAAAGGCTACTTCGGATAGTACTCTTTTTTCCTAGCGCCCCATGAATAAGAAAAAAAGGGTTAAGGTACCTCATGACCCTTTTGAAAGCTCGATTGATTGTGTTCCATGTTTTTTCGCTTTGCTCTTGTTTTTTTTTTCGCTTCGCAGAACTAATTGACCATCGGGGTCGGGTTGCCAATAAAATAGTGCGAAGTTGTGTAAACCCGAAGAATTTGTAATTGAAATTGTTTTTTTAGGTGTTTTAGGTTTATAGGTGAAGGAAGGTGTTCTTTTTATGACACGGTACCTGTTAGGGTACGTAGCGACATTATGCGACTGGTAGACATTTTGCGAAGTGGATGTTTTGCGTCTAAACTACAAGCCGTTGCTGCAACTGCACAATTTACATACCTACACACCAGACACGCACACACGCAAGCACGCACGTATGCACCTATTCCTAGTTATGTAAGACACTTGCAAAGTTGGCTAGTTTTCATTAATTTGCTATATGACTTCATATTTTTACAAATTTATTTTAATTTTTATTTATTCGAAACGTTTGAACGCACCCTTACGGGCACTGTGATTTTCCCCGGAATAGTAGACGACATCTACTTCCGGCTAAATAGATCATAAATCTATTTTTGCGGGATATTGACGCCAAGATGATTATTTCACCTGGCACGCATATTGTGAAGGCCATCTCACTTGATGGGGAGCGACGATACGGCCGAGAATGGAGCATACCCGTTTAGAATAACCTAACCCAGGATCACATGACCCTACCACACACACCACTTATCTACTACCATACGCATCGACACTGTGCTAGCTTTTATTTGCTTCTGCTTTTATGTGCTTTTTTGTTAATTATTATGTACTTTTTCTTTTCTTCTGTGTTGCAAAATGTCGTTTTCCAAATTTTTGTGTTGTGGTGTTTCTGTTTGTGTAAATAAATATTTATTATTTTATTATTACATATGTTTCTTTTATCTACGCAGTGACAAACGAACAGATATTGATGGTAAGCCGTAAATATTGCCCATAACATCTACAATACATACATTTAGATAGCAGGCAACAAAAATGCAATACCGTAGGTGCGGTTTCACTGTGAGGAGTGAGATGTAATGTCTGATGCCTCTAATAGATCTGGCTACCTTATCAAACCGGAACACAACAATGCTACCCTTGCTGTTTCCCAGCGGAAAGAGAAAAGGCGGTGGTACTGACCCAGGCGGACTCCTCAGGCTTGACACAGTCCTACCACCTGCATGATACATGAGCCCATGCCATATGCATCCATATAATGTAATAACCTAACCTAACCTAAATTTCATTGAACATTGTATTTGACAGTTCATATTATGATTTAATTTAATTTTGACATTTTTGAAGCATTTGTAATTTTCTTATACTTAATTATTTAATTTAACATTTGACATAATTAATATTTGATATTATAATAGTAATTTTATTCTTGACGATTTTGAATCATGATAATTGAATACTATTTTAGATTTTTGAATATTTTAATTAATTTTATTTTGACATTAACTAATTCTATTCATGAAACTATTTTAAATGACGGTGTATGATTATTACTATGAATAAATGAATATGAATATAACCGACAGAAAAAGTCGATAAACCCCGACCAAGTTTATTTAAACTCAAATATTTTCCAAACTACTGAATCGATTTTAAAGAAACAAACCTAAGAACATCACAATAAAACTGGCTTTCACTGAATCCAAATCGGTTCATCCGTACAGGAACTACGATGCCATAAACAGATACACGAAGCCACAGATACTTACCTATTTATAATTTTTTATAACACCCCTCTTTTTCCGTCGTGGGTTAAAAAATGAGTGTGTGCAATATGCAATTCTAACTTTACTATAACGCCATAACTTATCACAGAGCCGGATTTAGACAGCCATTACGAGTAGTCGACGTGATATGAAAGTCGAACGATTTATCAAACAACTCGATTCATCTCTGGTGTTATTCGGTGGCATGATGGCGATTCAATTGCTATTGATTGATGATAGCGATTGTGTTAATGTAGCGGTTGTAGACATAGACATAGACATAGACATAGACAGTACTTTATTCGGTTTCACATTACATCCTTACCCTAAGGTGAGTACAGTAAATTGTTATTACGATGAAATTAAAATTACGTAAGACCAGCCAGTGATGTTACGGAAACCGATATGGACCAGTCTCAGCATATGATCAGTGTGATCACCGGTGTGATCTTAAATCTGTCGTGTATTGGCGCTGATTATTGAGAATATGTTTACAATAGGTAAGTGATTACTTTATATTTAGGGGAGGCATTTGGTCGATGCTAATTGTTAATATAAGAACAAATCGCATCGACACACGATGCGACAATCCATTGAAACTGCTTTAGAGCAGGGCAGCGTCACCGTTAATCTAGGGTGCATCAAGGCCTTTTAGCTAACTATCCTGAGTTGTCAGTACACCTGTTTTGCGTTTCTAGTATCGCTGTGGATGGAGTGTATCCCCCCCAGTGTCCGTGCGGTTCCCCAATTCAGTCAATGTGGCACATACTATCGGATTGCCCAAACACAAGTTACAATGGCCCACCGGAGGACCTGATCAACCTTAGTGACGAAGCAATTAAATGGCTGACTTCGCTTGATTTAAATTTGTAGTTGAATGTGTTTCTCGTATATTGTATTTTTACCATACGAATAAATAAAAATAAATTAGATTCAATATCCCAGATGATCACAATGTTCATTTTCAAGTAGTTTTAGAGGAGTAGCTATTTTATCTATGTTCAGTAGCCCACGCGGACGAAGTCGCGGGCTAAGAAGTCTAAGAAGAGGCTAAGAAGTTGCTAAGAAGACGTTTTAAGTTACTTTTGCGCCATGGGTTACGATCATGGTCATCTTGGCGTTAATGTCCCGGTTGTGATATAGTGTTAGGGCCCGGGGTTCAACTTGACCATGATCCAGAATTTGGCAGATCAGGTGATTACGGGAGCAAATGCCATCTGAACTCCGAGACCCTGTTAACAGGAAAACCTGAGTAGATTGGATCTTTGTTACACATTCAGTCAATTGAATGTGTAGGTTTCGTAGCGATGTTTTCAATTTCAATTTATTTTCATAAATAAAAATGTACACGTCGAATGTACGTTTTAATATTTTATTGTACTTAACTCATCATCATCATCAAAGCGGCTTTTGCCGGTTCCTTGCTTTTCCATTTCACCCGGTTCTCAGTAACCTCGCATAGCAAGCCGTTCTCGCATCAGACTCAACGTCAATCCATCGTTTCTGTTCATCCCGCATTGACATATCTTGACATATATCTGCTGACATTTATTCTGCTCTCTATCGCCTTCACCATACCACATAACACACGCAATAGAACCCCCGAAGGCGATTCGTCATCCGCTTGACGTTTCACTTCCCAAACGTATCGTATTAGTTTTTTTTCGACTTCCCCGGGAAGCGGGTAACCGGGACAAGTGTCCCGTCGACTTCCCGATACAGTGATTGGTCCGTTATATAAATTGATTGGAGCCAATTGAAACACAATCTAGTTAAGTGGGAGCCATTTCTTTCAACTCAAAATGTCGGTTACTATACGATAAAGGAAACGTTATATCTGTAAATCGAACAAACAATAAATGTACTGATTTTTATCACTTTATTTGATGGAGTTTTTTTATTTCATTAGTTATTATACTAACCGATGCTGTCCGATGCTGCCGAGTCATTAGGAAACGTAGCGCCTCATTGCTGGTTGGTCTCCAGGCCAGCACCAACGGAACTTTGGTCGCACAGTCTGAACGCTGGGACTCGCTTACAATCCTTAGGTAAATCCTTAGGTGAATCTGCATTCAGACTGCATCAAATCTGCGTGATTATTCATTGCAATTCAATCTTGACATTTATAGTTATATTGACATTGGAATTTGTATTGTATTTGATATTGATTTATTGACATTGCATTTTGTGTTTAATTTGATGTTTTACCTATTTTTGTAAATGAATATAGTCTGAAAAAATGATTTTTAATAAATTTAATTTATATCCCGGTCAAGGTGGACCCCGGGCCTTTACGCACCTTCGATTTCACATTCATACACACTCACGCCCGTACCCGAGAGCCACAAGCTACGATAAGATACCCCTTTTTCGCATGTAAGGGGAGGGGGGTTAAGAAGGCCATTCCTGACCACAATAATGCCCGGTCATTGCTTTTAAGACGTAGCTCCACCATCCAATCGTAGACTCCCGACGGACCGCCTGGCCTCAGCGAAGCACACGTGTCTGAATTATTAAGTGAGATTGGTTGAACTTACAGCTCGATTGGAATTTTAATTAAATATATATTTCATTTGTACGTAGTTGGGTATTGGTAAAATGGGATTTAGCCATGTGGTGTCCGGCAGAGTAGAATAGCACCAACCCCTTACACTCGGGGGTGTCGTACAAGGCAACTAATGTTTTCGAGGCAAAAGATCTAGAATCACTTTAGATTGGAAAATGGGCAGCAGCGTTTACCATTGTACTATTAATAACACTGCGATCTCCAACCCGCTTGCCGAGCGTGGAGATTTTGGCAATAGTCTCCCCTTTCATGGGAGAGGTCCTAAGTTCTGCAGTGGACTGATTTGGGCTATGATAATAAAAATGGGGTTACTTTGATGTCCTGGGGCTACATTGATAATTCACTTTTCTCTATTAATTAAGTGTCATTTTCATGCAAACAAAGCACGCCATACATGTAACAACCCTGATAAGTAGGCAATCTTTCCCTTAGCACTTATTAGAGAAAAGCGAGTGATCATCCTTTATGTCAAAGTAATACGTCCCCAGCCCCATTTTAAGGTACGTAAAAATGCGTAGACCCTAGAAAATATATACATTCGTTCATAAATACTTACGCCCACATCATACAGGGGTAGGCAGGAACCATCGAGTGCCACAAACAATGATCCCGACACCCTTCTTTTGCTTCTTCCACGTTCATACATTCACTATATTCACATTCCATATTTTTCTAACACTTCAAACAGCTGTCCATATAAAGATTGAAAAACAACACAACCCTGTCTAACACTCTAGAAAAATCCGTTTGATCAGGGTGCCGATCGGCTTCAACCTATCTCAGGATCCCCCGCGGCAGCTTCTTTAAAAGTGCGGTGCTAAATTTCAATTACTATCAAACTATGAACGGTCACCCATCCAGTTCCAGACCTCTGCGCATAGTTAAGTTTGGATATCTGTCTCGCAAGCAAGCTGCCACAAGACTAGAGCCCCTGACTCCTCTCCCAATCGATTTAATGGAAAAACTAATTGATCGCCCACAAAAGATCATCGGACATAAACCGACCTTCACCTAAATGTGTGAAATATATTTAACTATGACTAACGCGGCGTCTGTGTGTCCCGACGGCTGTCAATTAAATTTGGTTTATTTTGGCACCGCCACTGGGAATGTGGTGTGGGCATGGACGAGTTTTTTAGTGTGTTTATATTGTCCAGGATGAGAAAATATGGGCACTTAAGCGTTATACTAAGAGAGGTATGGTATAGCGGTAAATCTCGTTAGGATTGAAGCCGGGATTAATAATAAATATATAAATGAATATGGCTTGGACAATTCACCATCTAGCCCTAAAGCAAGCATAGCTTGTGCTATAGGTGCTTGATTACTGATAAATCTAAATACATACTTATTATACATATAACACCCAGACCCGTAACAGAAATTAAAAATTATCATTTAAATTTCGGCCCGGCCGGGAATCGAAACCGGGACGTCTACTCGTCGGGGAAACTAGTGAAGTATTTGGGTACCTACATATTACAGAATGTTGCAGCCAAACAATGTAGTTTTAAACAAGGTAAGGTTAAGCGCTTAAGAGCTCTTTGGGAAGCTTGGTAGTGGATGGTTCTAGCAATTTCCTGTTTCCTGCCCCAGCAAACTAGCCAGTGCTTTAGAGGTGGGAAATGCACTGGGGCCTCGAGTTCGCCAATTTACTTGACTCGATTGAATTGTAATTGAATCGCAATAGCAGCTGAACGGCAGTTTTTATTGTAGCAGAATGCAAAAACGCGTAAAGCTATCACAATTTAATCTAGGCATTCCGAACAATATCTGAATACCAAACACATGTAATAAACTCTGCCGAACGCTAGGCTTTCAATCGCAATATCTCATTTACCCCCGGCAAAAAAAGAGTAGTGTTATAAGTTAGGTGTGTGTATCTGTGCCACTATGTGCCCATGTATGAGTCTGTCTGTGGCATCATAGCTCTCACAAATCACACACAAACATATACACACATCAACTTATAACACCCTCTTTTTTCGTCGTGGGTTAAAAATAACTTTTACTTGCATCTTAAACCTCATCAAAAGCGGTCCGCTTTTGTAGTTGTAGTTTTATATCCCGGCGCAGTGGCTAGCGGTAAATCTACCAGCTAGCACGGCTAGCACAAGGGTGCGGAGCGATAAGCAAGACAAGGCGCGACATAAACCCTGCTATCTACTACTGCTATTTTGACGACCTGAGTGGTTCAGTGGTCAACATGCACGCAAAAGGTCCTGGGTTCGATTCCCGGCCGGGCAGAAATTGAAATGATGAATTTTAATTTCTGTTACGGGTCTGGGTGTTCTATGTATAATAAGAATGCATTTAAAAGTATTTAAGTAGTTTATCAGTTATCTAGCACCCATAGCACAAGCTTTGCTTAGTTTGGGGCTAGGTGGCGCTGTGTGAATTTGTCCACATTTGAATATTTTTATTTTTTTATTTTTTTTATTATCTCTTTCATCTTATTTAGAGAAAGAAACAAAGGCTCTCTCGTGGCGCGAGCTATGTCGCGGACACACTTGTTCCCATCCTACTAGGTGGGTACTAGAAAAGCGTTACAGGATATATTACAACTCCAACTTTCGTCTCTGGATGGCAACAATTTTGCGAAAATTGAACGGGGAAATTGACGAGACAAATCACATGTCTATTGAGTCTGAATAACAATAAACGTAACAAGCTCGAAATACTCTCAACCGATGGCGGAAATAAGAGACAAGTCGTCATTAAAAGTAGAATACTCGATAAAGATCACAAAAGTCTTTTAACCTTTTACCAAAAATCATAACCTCACCGACTGTTATCGGAGAACTTCAGTAAAATAATAATAATAATAATTTATTTCGAAAATTTACATGCGATCAAAATACAATGTATGTAATAGGTATACAGATAGCACAGATAATACATATAGTACTGAGGTCAAATACATTGAAATTTCTTAAACCAAAGTAGATCAGAGACCTGTGTCTTGGATATCAGGGTAAAAAGTATACTTATACTCAAATATTGACAAACGTCTAAACCGATTTGAATGAAACAACCATTGACCTGGCTTCCAAATTAAAGAAACCGCTTCGAAATAGGTTCAGTCGTCAGTTGTTAGGTCACAGACACATACACATATACCTTTAATAATATAAGGTCAGGTGACACAGGTACACTCACCAGTATTCAGAAATGTTACTATGAGTGCGCCAATGCACAGGGTTCAACAGACAATAGAGTGGTGATCGGCACCATGCGTCCGTCTACGCATATTTAATGCGCTTATTACATTTGGCTAAATTTAGTCGTCTAAATTTAGCAGCTTAAAGCGTTAGAGCTAGCCAAAATGCAATGAATTCCTCATAGAATAAGGTCCATTTTTGTATCACTTATATTATGATACGCGTCGCTTCTTTACTTTGTTACTTTTTTTTATCAAGTTATCTCCCTCTCCCCCACTCCTGATCTCTAATTTTAAGTCAGGTGTTAAGAATTACATTTCAAACAGGTTACCGATAAGTGAAGAAACGTTTTTTTTATTTATGGCAGATAAACAGTCAAGCGGGCCACTGAATAAGGTCACCGCCTCCCAAGGACATCCGCAACACCAGGAGAGTTACCAATGCGTTGCCCGCCTCCGAAGAGACCTCTAATATACCCTTGAACGATCCCATGTCATAGTCCAAAGGAAACATTATGGCTGCAAGCTCATTCTACATCCGAATCGTGCCAAAATTATAGAGAAAATACTTTTTTTTATTATGAATGTGTCTAAATTACAACTGTACAACGTCCGGGCGGTCCATACCTTCGTAAAATTATTTGTATAATCATTAATTGAAGGTTAGGATAAATCAAAAGTATTGAATAAAAAAATATTTTAAATGCCGAACAATGAACCACAAAGATATGCTTCCATAAAGCGATTCCCATTGAAGGGTAAAAAGCGTCACAAATTATCTGACGATAATTCTGGCCTCCCCCTTTTCCCTTTGCCGGCCTCTTAATAACATTATCCTTTATCATCATCATCATCATCATCATCTTTCCTGCTTTGCTTTCTCCACTTAAACTCCAATAAAATTATCCTTTATGTCGTGAGCAAATAAAAAAAGAAATGTTCCTTAGCGGCTTTTGAAGTAGCACCATGTTTTGGGAACGTGTCACGACTTGGGCGTGTTGGTTTTGCTTTTTAAAGAGAGGAGGATAATATTGTAGCAATAACATAATATAAACATTAGTTGAACACTAACCGATGCTCTCTCCTGTGGCCGTGTAGTGTCCGGCAGAGTAGAATAGCACCAACCCTCACACTCGTGGGTGTCGTACTAGGCGACTAATGTTTTCGAGGCAAAATATCTAGAGTCTCCGTAAGCTGGAAAATGGGCAGCAGCGTTTTCCATTGTCATACTTATAACACTGCGATCTCCAAGCCGCCTGCTTAGCGTGGAGACTATGGCAATAATCTTCCCTTTGGTGGGAGAGGCCCTTAAGTTATGCAGTGGACTGTTATGGGCTGTGATGATGAACCGATGCTCTTACGGTGAAGGAAATCATTGTGATAAAACCTAAACATTCAACGACTTATTAGACTACCCGATATTCAGTCTCGACTAATTAGACTGTCTAACTGACTAATTAGGCAAGCTCGCTATTACACCGCGCTGAATATCACACGCTTACTCATTCAGCGTTGCCGTTACGGGTATTTTTACCCGATTTAGGGTAATTTAGGCTCTGAACGGGTATTTAGTATTTTATTTAAATATTGTACGAGTAACGATTATAGTGATATCGTTACCTACGTAAGTAATGATTTAGTAACCCATAAAGGTATTTTAAAAAATAACCTTTCGGTTTCAAATATAACAACATATGCTATATCCATGATATCTAGAAAAAATTAATAGTTAACTTACTTCTAAACAAAATTGAAAAAAAAGTATACATCAAATTTAAAATTGTAATTTTTTATTCGTTTTCGGTCTTTTTCTTGTTTCGCCGGCGGCAACACTGAACTGCGCGCTTATTAAACGGTCCAACTCACTTTACACCATGCAATATTCAGTCTAGCGCGACCGAAGTCAGTCGGACAGACTAATTAGAGTGCCTAACATGACTAACTCTAATCACACTATGCGTAGACTTACTAAGACAGACTGAATATCGCGGAATCTAATAGGCGGAAGGAGTTAGGTTCTCCTATTAACAGTCTCCTATCAGATGGCAGACCCTCGCTTTACTGTAATTACTTAATTACATCTTAGATCATGGTCAAGATGTTTCCCGAGCTCACACAAGAACTCATCCGAGATATTGATACATACTTACTTACTTACTGCGCTGGCTCAGCGACCCAAAGTGGATCTTGGCCTCCGATATTGACACTTAAATGATCATTTTTATTTATATACGCAAAGAGGAGTAAGAATCGTCAATATCTCTGTGTCTATGAGTGGCATTGTAGCTCCCGAACAGATAGACGTTCTGTGCGTTTTTTATTTGATAATCAGATTAATCGAGATAATTTTTAGCTTCGTTTTATTAAAGTCAGTTTATTAGTTAAGGAAATATTTAATTGTATTATGCAGAATTTGTCGGGGGCTTTCGAAATCCGGACGTAGGTATCTAAAGAGGTAAATTTTATTATTATTATTATTTGTTGCAGCTTGAAGCTTAAACATGCATTTCACAAGTACTTGTGTCAATCATTTGGTTAGATGGTCTAGTCTGTTTTTGAAGACTTTGACAGTGAAACAAGTTACAACGATTCTGGTAACTTGTTCCACGCGTTTACAACACGATTAGGCAGATATTTGTGTCTGAGGTTGGAGGCACTTGGCGATCGCAGCAGTTGCAAAGAGTGCCCTCAAAGAAGAAGTTTGCGTCGAATCTCCATAAACTGAAAGTGGGGAGCACTTTCTGCGATCTCCAATCCGCCTGCCATGCAGGCCTAGAGATTATAGCAATGCCCTCCGCTTTCGTAAAGGAGGCGAAAGTCCAGCAATGGACTGTCATCGGCTGTTAATATTGACTCACGTGTAGAGGATCACTGCGTCAATCAATCAATCAACGGTTCAGTGGTGGTACGTACCTGAAACAAAACCATGAATAAATCAATAAGTTAAATCATCAAGTAAAAACGAAATCTTGAAAAGAGTGTCTATCTAACGGTTCCAAAGATACAGTCCTGTAACAGAGAGATATACAGCGAAGGTTTAGAAGGTTTCATTTTCACCCGACAGATACGGAACCCGAAATGTTGTTAGTAACAAAAACTGAAGAAGTTCGCCTGCGCAGATTTGGTCAAAGCGGATCCCGGCAGAAGCTGAGTTTGACTCGGATGATGCTGAGTACCTATTTACACACCCGTAAATAACAATGGAAAACGCTGCTGCCCATTTTCCAGCCTACGGGACCTCTAGATCTTTTGCCTCGCAAACATTAGTCTCCTGGGGTAAGGGGTTGGTGACATTGTACTCTGCCGGACACCACACGGCCAAAGTTACTATCATATATCGCTCTTAAACACCATGCTAATCCAAAGTCGTTTTCACATACAGTCTTTCTTTTTCACAATATTATGATGAGAAAGAAACGTAGGAGCCTCGGTTGCCGAGCGG